>CM052545.1:82316386-82347849 GCA_028533065.1 Trachops cirrhosus
TGATCTCTTGGTTCACAGGCCCGCGCTCAATCCACTAAGCTACACCAGCCAGGGCCCTTGTAAGTTTTTAAGATCTAATTTTGTGGAGATTTTAGCACTGCTTCTGTGGGTAGAGGAATTTTCTTTATACTAAATAATCACAGATATCTCTAGGATCTCTGTATTTGCAAAACTCTAATTTTTAGAAATTTAAATAGTTGAATTTATCAGTGACTTTAATAATTGTTGGTGAGACATGCCAGCAGACCCCTATCTCGGCGTTTTTGTACTTCTTTTCCTCTTTCTCTACAGTGCTCTTCCCCAATATCAAATTCTCAAAGAAAGCTTCTTTTATCCACCTTATTAAAACTTGTACCAAATTTCTTTCTTTTTTACTGTAGCAATTATCACTGTCTGATGATATATGAGTATTTTGCTCTGTAACAACTTAGCTCCAGAATTTTGTGATTTAAAAATGCATTTAATATTTCTCATGATTCTTTGAATTAGGTTGGACAGTTCTGGTCTGGGATAGCTTGGCTATTCAGCTGGGCAGGTCTCTGCTGGGCTGCCTTGTCTTTGTTCCACGTGGTCCCCTCTGCCTCAGCAGGTTAGCCTGGGCTTTTTTCACATGGGCGGAGGGTTCCAAAGAGCAGTAAGAGATGACAGGTCCCAATGTGCCAGTGCTTTGCAAGCCTGGGCATACAGAGCTGACCTCAGCTAAAGGTAATCCACCATCTATGACTGCGCTACCCGCAACCCCTGCCCCGCCACGGTGTGCAGGAGAACTCTGCTGTGCCTCTGGACAAGAAGCCTTCGGTTATGTCTCTTAACCAGCTCTGTCACCACAGCCCCTGGGCACTTGGTGGTTCCCCTTCCTATAGATTAAACACACATTCCTTTCTTCCATGTACTCACTGCTTTTAGCTATAAAACAGTCTGGCGAATAGAAGGCATAGCAGATATCCATGTGGTCTTACCACCACCTAAGATGTCATTGGTATGTAAGTTCCCTTAATAAACTCTTAATGTAATCATGGAGTTACCAGCCTTTCTCCAGTTTCTGTGTCATAGAAATTTTACATAGCAAAGCCTCTGTGTCATACTTGCTGATGTCCCTTTGCCAAAGCAAGTCACATAGCCAAGTGCAGAGTCAAGGATTAGAATAACAAACTCTAGGAGGTAAAACCATATTGCAAAGGGGTATGCATACAATGAGAAGAATTTGTGACAATTTTGCAATCCATCACAGCATTCTTTACATGCATTCCTCTGCAAATATTGGGAAGGTTAACAATAGCAAAGCCTGGGAAACAACTTGTATGGCTGAATGTTGGCATACTCTTGCTAGCAATTCTATACATAGGTATATATAGCCAATAGAATCTCTTGCACATGTGAAATATCTATGGACAGTGATATTTTTAGGAACACTGGTCTTAATAGCAAAAGCTATAAACAATTCAAACATCATTGTCAGGAGACCAGATAAATAAATTGGGGTAAAGTTACATAATGAAATATTACACAGCACTGAACATGAATTTTTCATTTAACAAGTGCTTACTTAGTACATACTGTGTACCAGGCATAGTTCGAGATGCTAGAGACAGCAGTGAACAGAAAAAATTTAAATATATGTATGTATGTATGAAGAGAGAGAGAGAGAAACTGAATATAAGAACTTAGATACATGAATTGTAAATATTTTCTCTCATTCTGTGGCTTACCTTTTAAAATCTTTCTTTAACATTTTATTTCAAAGAGCAAAAGTTTTTAAAATTAATAGTTTATCAATTTTTTCTTTTGTGGTTTATGCTTTTAAATCCTAAGAAATATTTGTCTACCTCAAGACTGCAAAGGTTTTTCTCCTTTTTTTTTTCTAGATGCTTTGTAGTTTTAATAACTAAACTTTTACATTTAGATCAGTGGTCCATTTCAGTCCGCAGTTGCCCACAATAAGTGTCAGTGCTCATTTTTTCATAAGAATATTCATTTGTTCTATGCCATTTGTTGAAAAGACTTTCCTTTTACCATTGACTTGTCTTGTACCTGTGTCAAAAATTAATTGCCCCTATGTATGTGGGTCAGTTTCTATATACCGTATTCTGTTCCATTGATCTATGAGTATTTTTAGAACAGGTCTTTTATGTATTTTGTTAAACTTACTTCTAAGTATTTAATGTTTTTGGGTAATACTATAAATGAAACTTTAAAATTTAACATTTATTTGTTTATTTCAAGTATAATAATGGAAAGAGTATTGGTTTTGACCTTTGATATCCTGTGTTCTTGCTAAAAATTCACTTAATAGTTTAAGTAGTTCTCAGCATTTTTCAGTTTTCTCTTATTTAAATTGACATGTGACTTAGAACTCTGTGCAATTCATTCTAAATATGTACGAGTTTTGTATCTGTTACTTAATTTCTGGGTTATCAGAGAATGTGGTCTCTGGGGCCCATTCTTTGGAATTTGAGACTTGTTTCCTTGCCTTAATCATGAGAAGTGACTTGTGAAAAAAAATCTGTATTCTATGATTGTGAGGTGCGGAATCTTATACATATACCTCCCTACATTTTATTTCCTAATTGAATCATTAAAATTGTCTACCTTTGCTAAATGTTTTATTTTGTTTGCTTAAAATATCAGTAATTAACAGTTGTTTTAAAACCCCACAATATAATATTGGATTTCTCCATTTCTCTGTGTATATTTACCAATTTTTATGTTATAAATTTTGATGCTATATTCTTTTAGGTGCATTTAAATTTAGAATTTTTTTATTGTTGACATTATTACAGATGTTCCCCTTTTGCCCCCCAGAATTGTGAGTTCAGCCTTTTATCATTGTTTCTTTTATGTCCATTATTTCATTATTAGAGAATGACTTTTGTCTGTTGTTTTATTTTCAACCTTTATATGTTTTTATAAGAAAGTGTGGAATTTTTAAAAATACAATTTGCAATCTGTTTTTAAAGTGATGTGTTTGATCTTTTATGTTTATTTTGATTGTTCACATACTTGGTCTGTTTGGATGCTCTGGAACTTCAGAACACGGTAGCCCTAATCTTTCTCTTCCTGATTTACATACAACTGTCCAAATTTCACTTCTTTTTAAAGTTCTTGTCACAATTAGACACTCGACACTCTTCTTATTTTATGCAGTTTTGTTTTTTATTTGCCTTTATGTTTATTATTTTGTTGTTCTACATGTCTTATATCTCAGCCAATTTGGGGAGATCATTGCTTTCTGTTTATAGAATATTCTTCAGAAATATTTTTTCTAGCATTTAGATTTGGTAAATTCCCATTTGTTGCTTGCTGTTAATTATTTTGTTGGGCACAGAATTCTAAACTAGCTATTTTATCTCAAGTTCTAATATTATTCTTTGTTTTTTTTTGGTCTTTATTGTTGCTGTTAAGAAATCTGCTTCTATTCTAACTGTTCCTTCATTTTCAGAAATCTGTCCCTCCTCTTTGACTGCTTTCAAGATCAAGATCTCTTTGCTTTAAGTGTTCTGTAGTTTGATTGCAGTGTTTCTGGATTGGATTTATTTGTATTTCTTCTGTTTGGAATGCATTGTATTTACTAGAATGATGTACTCATTTATGGAAAAATTTGGCATTCATCTTTCCAATTCTGGAAATTTTAGGCTTTTATCTTTTTGAATTTTCATTTCTTCTGTTCTTTCTATTCTCCTGGGATTCCAGTTAAACAAAAGGTATACCTTTTCATTATATCTTCTGTCTCTCTTATTTACTTGCATTTTCCATCTTATCTCTGCTGTGCCCTTAATAAATTTCCTGGATAGCTTATCCAATTCACTTCATGTGTGTCTGCCCTCCTGTTTAATCCATTTTTAGCTTTTAATTTCAACAGTTCTATTTTTTATTTCTAGAAGTTCCTTTTGCTTTTCTTTCACATCTAGTTGTAATAGTTCTTATTGTGTATTATTCCTATTGCATTCTTTGTTCTGTAAACATTTTAGATATAGCTACTCTATAAAAGATTTATTCTACATGTGAATCTGTAATATGTGTTATTCTTGTCCTGAAGCTATATGGAATTGTGGGTGGGAGTGGAGCCCTCTACTCATAACGGTGTGCTTTCTGGTATCTTTATAAGTTTATCGGTTGACCTTATTCAGTGGGAGTCCAGTGGACCTAATTTATAAAGAGGGTTTGCTTCTATTTCTACTTAGAGCTGTAAAGGCTTGGGACTACATCAGTGGCCCTGTGGTTGTAGGGGAGGAAACATTACATGTACATAGATGTTTTCACAAGAGAAGGAAGACCCGAGAAAGTGATCAGAGCAGGAAGCTTTTATATCTTTAAGACAAACAATAAATTTGTGAACAATTAACAATACAAAGAGGTTTGAGCCAGGTGTAGTAAATGATGAAGAAATAATGAGGAAGATAAAGGTTAGTTTAACAAGGTTCCTTTGTACAGATTTATTGGCCCCAAATTCCCCCTCTCTGGTTATAAGAATGTCTTCCACCTGGTACAGGGAGGTTACCTTGCATGTGGGAGTTTTATCTCCTGCTTTTAGGAGGAAAAAGGAGAGTCCGAGTGTCTTTGTATGCCTGCTGTTTTAAGTTTCTTAATTTCAAAGTAAGAAATGTGCTTAAGTGGCATATTTTGGGGTGGAATATTCTGCATATAGGTGTTAGCCCATATATCATGGGTTTCAGCCCAGAGAGTAGGCTGCACATTCAGCCTCCTACTTTCAAAGTCAGTCTTCCTGCAGGGAGGTTGTTATAGGGATCTTGTCTCGGGGTAGCCTTGTCCCTCCCAATTGCTAGCTCTTCCTGTTTGTTTCCTTCCTAACGCTCAGGTTCCCCTCTGTTCCCACCATGCCTCACAACCATCCTAGCTCTTGGGCCATCTAGTCTCTCTGGGTCTGTTGTACAGTTTGCTTATATTTTGGAGGGACAGAAAAGGATCATGGAGACGACCTCTCTCCTTTGCGAGACCAATCATGTCTCAAAGAGTATGTCCAATCCAGGATTTAGTTTTCCTGGAGTCCTTCAAAGTTCCTAGTACATGTACCAGCCTTCACATAATAAGTGTTACTAAAATTTAATTTCCATTTTTCCAAGTGCACTATTTTATAGAATCCTATCATGAAGCCAGTTGGATGCTAAGAATTCATTTTGGTACAAATAATCACACCATAATTTATCTTCTCAGTAGGTTCTAATTTTCTTAAGATAGAAAGGAAGGTCATTGGTGATTATGGTTGGGAAGCTCTTTAATATTTAAAAGAAAATGAAACACAAAATATCCTTGAAAGTGGGCAAAGAATGACAGTTCACCCTCTAAAAAGTGCTACAGGTAATTCTGGTTTCAGTAAATGTTGAGTGACCAATGTACGAACGGTTATCTCCAGTATCCATCTTAATGGGTGGAGTGAGGACATTACTACCATTTTAATAGAGGGAGAACGTGTAGCAGGTTCCAGTATTTTTCCACACAGTGGATAATAAATTGTTTCCTAGATCACAAATTTTAGAATTATCTATATAAAATCCTTCATTTTGATATAAATAATCTGATATTAAAAAAAGCATATACTTTTGCCATTTGAAAATATTCAGTGATTTAACTTATTTTCTTATTAATGACTTGTATGGGCCAGTTTATATTGACCACGTTTTTAGGGGCTACAAAGTAAGGAGGTCTGTTAAGCAATCTGAATTTTAAATTTTGTTAAAATGCACAAACAGCAATAACCCACAAAGAAATGACCAAAAAGAGCGAAGGTGCAGTCATCAGATTTTTCATGGCAGTTTAAATAGTGAAAGTCGATCGAAATGAGTATTCTCTTAATTTTAGAAATGAGGAACATTTGTAAATACTAGAAAAAGCTAAATCTTTGGAACTGCTTTTTCATTATTATTTTTTTCCTGTGACTCCAGAATTCCTTGGTGAAGATTTAAAAGATTATCATGAGACTGTTCTATGTAGTAGAAGAAATACTGAATTTGGGCTTAGAGTGACACTAACTGTGCTATTCACATGCTGCTAAAGTGCTGTTTGGGGCCACTTGAGCCCTCAATTTCTCATTTGTGGAAGGCGAGGATAAAAATAACTGCTTCGTGCCAGAGTTGTTAGCATGGTGTTAGCTAATCTATATGTGAATTGTAAGTAACCACACAGAAGTAGTTATTACATAAATCCAAAACCCTGGACTTGAGCTGGGTAAATTCTTAGACTGTTAGAATAGAAGGAAAATTATGGCGATCGTTTACTCCACATGCTTGATGATTGGATGAGGAAGGAGAGATTCAGGGATGTGAAGTGATGTTCCCAGGGTCTGGTAGTAAGCTAAGTCTCCCAACTCTAGATGGCTATTCTCTTTCCTATCTCAATTCTTGGCCTTACTTATTTCTCCCCCATCTTTCTGAATGAACATTTAGGAGTATGTTGAAAGAAAAAGAGAAATGGGATTTTTCAAGCTGTATTTTTACGAGTTAATTCATTTTTCCCCTGAAAATAGAATTGTGTTTTTACATAAAGGAACATAAAATGCTGTTTTACATATGGAAAATGAAAGATAAGAAACCTTTCCCAAAACCTATCAGACTATCAAAAATGTAGAATCCCTAAAAATGTCTTCAGGTTATATTTTTTTAAAATTTGGATTTTTATTTAAATTTTTATCTCATTAAAAATTAGATCTGGAGCAGTAGCAGTTTCCAATACTCAGAAGACTGTGATGAATTGAATGTAGTTTATACCTCACTAATTTGAGGAACAGTTTAGGCTAGAAATAACGTACCCCCACAGCCTACTAAGCCATTACTGAGACATTTATTAAGATTTTTAATGCTTTTAAATTATATCCTAACTTGGAGTTTTAATTTGTTGAGTTCCCTAAGACTTAGAGAGCTCAAAAAGATTCAAAGAATTTTTTTCATATATTCTTACTCAAACAATGAATTTTCCAGGAACACATTCCTAAGCTGCCATAACTGTGTGTTAGATGCTGTGTGGCTCTCAGAGTCAGAGGACCCCACAGCCTCTCTGATACTGCGCACGGTGCTTGAGAGATCTTTGGCTTTATAACCCTGCACAGACGGGATGCTTGCTGTAGCAGAGCCTTGCTAGTCAAGATACATTACTTCTCACTTAGATTATTAAATTTCCAAGAACAAATTGCAGTTTTTTAATCTTAATAGTTTAAGGAAAATCTACAGCTATTTTGGAGTTGTCTGTAACTAAATGTACTAAATAATCCAGTTAAGGACACACATTTCTGAAAGTAAAAAAGGTATAATATTCAAGTTGGCTGCCTTTCATGCTTTGTGTGGAAAGAAACATGTTCTATTGAGAAAGCCAAGTTAATTTTTTTGTGAGAAAGTGGAATCATTTGGACAGATTATTTTCTTAAGAGGGTGTGTACCCATTTTATTTTGGAACAGAGTGGGCTAAGAAAATTAGAAACAGTGGTTTCACTGATCTTACTTGCTTTTCCCTTTTATCTTATTAAATTCTCCAGTAACTCTTGTGTTACTCTGGGAGTTGCTATTTTCCTTTTATCCTTAAACGTTTTTGTGTTGCTTTGAAAAATTCACAATAATTTAGTTTCACATTGTTTTTGCATTACAAGTGTAGCTCATGTCTAAAATGAATGGAGTATTATAGTCTTAGCACTGGATGTACAGCTTACAAAGAACCTTTGTGAGCTGATTTTAGCAGTATTTTCTAAGGACTTCTGCCAGAAAGAAACAAAAAATCCACATGTCAATATCAGCCTTTTATTTTGAATGCTTCAGCTGTGTTTAAAATCTGCAAGTTACAGCCTTTTAAAACATTTCTTGTATCTAGACATAGCTTCACAGTGAAAATTATATTTGCTGTTTGAGTTATACTTTCCTATTTCTACCTTATCCTCCACAGACATATAGAATTTATTTCAAGAACTTAATTCTCAATACATGCTGTTAAAATTGATATTACAACACTTTCATTGCAGAGCTTCACTGAATATCAGGAAGATATGCTAGACTCCTGTTTGAGATTTCAGTCCTTTAAACAGGCTAGGAGTACTTTGGATTTATTCCCACATACAGGAGTCTGACGGAGACTGTTTCATCACAGGTTTCCAAAATTAATGCTGCTCATTCAGGTGCGAAAAGTGGCTTTCCTTAAAAATTATTACTTCATCTTACCCTAGCTTCATAGATAGGCTAGAGCCCTTTTACTCCATAGTAATTTTTAACAAATTGTCCTTTTAGTACTTTTCAGAATGTTTGGATTGATGATAAATAATTCATTTTGCTATCCAACATAACAAACTAAGATTTTTCTGAATCTGCAGCTGCTTCTGTGGAAACTAGTCATGCAGGCCCACGTGTAGTGCAGAAATATGGAAAACCAGTGTCTGTAAGGGAATGCTCAGGGCAGAATTCACCATGAGGATTTTGGAAAGTCGAGACATCCATGAAATGGGGATGGGGAAACTGACATTAAGTGCCTGCTGTGTGCCTGTCGCTGTGCAGGACAGTTCTATATCATTTCTCTTGAAGCAGAGAAACTAAATTACTGAGAGTACTCCAAATCAACACACACCCACAAAAAGATTTAAGGATGACGTGAACATAGAAATGGGGACATTTAACAAATGATCTCAAATGCAAAGGCTAAAATTGGTTACTCAAGTTGTGCAGCCAATAAATACATGATGCTGGAAGGATTCTTTTAGCTCGAAGAACTCAAGCAACTTTCAGCTGAGAACAGAATTAGAATAGGGTAGAATGCATTCAGTCCCAGGGCGTGGATACAGATGGGTGAAATACCTAGTCCAAAGGCCACTTGCCCTGATGTGGCCTCAAATCAGTCAAGACATTGGCAGCTTTGGGGCGCCAAGGTTTTCTGTTCCCCTATAAAATGGCTCCTTTTATGATGTTGCAAATGACAATGAGTGAGATTAGCGGGGTACATTAATGCTAGATTGCATAGTCAGTATTGCAGTTTGAAGACCCATGCTGCAAAGTACTCAGGGTATTTATTCCCTGGGTAGAAGACTGGCTCGCACAGTGAAGTCCACTCAGAGCACCTGGATATTGGTACAGATGCCGCATTTTAGTGTCTGATTATCTGCTTTTTAGCTTATAAATTTGAACTAGTAAACATATATCTGAATGGACTCCAGAGGATGGAACTTTCTAACCAAATTCACAAACCAGAATACCAATTTATTACTACTACCAAGAAAAATATTACTATCCTGTGATCTGGTTCCCCTTGTGCATACTAGCCAGCATTGTATTAGTCTGCTAGCACTACCATGGACTGGTTGACTTAAACAACAGAAAGTTATTTTCTCACAGCTCTGGAGTCTGGAAATCTAAAATTTGAGGAGCTCACGGTTGGTTTCTGATGAGGCCTCTCTTTCTGGCTGCTTGCTTGTGTCCTCACATGACCTTTCCTCTGGGTGCCTGCAGAGAGACGACAGGTGTCTAGTGTCTCATCTCGTCTTCTAAGGACACCGGTTCTATTGGATTAGGGCCCCACCCTTAGGATCTCATTTAACCCATTTAACCTTAACTACCGCAACTACGAATAAAGTAAACACAGTGTTCTAATTGCATGCTTGGTATTACTGCCATGTTGTGTCTGTATTCAAGACACAGATGCAAAGCAGAATTATGTCATGTATCACTGGATTTTATTTTGCTTTATTAGCTCCTCACGAGTTACTGATCTATGAAATGGCAGAGAATGGAAAAAATTGTGACCAGAGACGTGTAGCAATGAACAAGGAACAATATAATGGAAAATTCACAGGTAAAGTATGGTGGTTTGGAGGGAGAGGATCGATGGGTTTAAATGCTATCCTTTTCATTGGAATAAAATAGAAATATATCTATTTGTTATTTTGGTAGTAAAATAATACTCTATATAATAATACAAGGTTCTTATATATTTTATATAAGATTAATGATATTTTGTTATTCTTTTTTGTAAATTAAATTATGGGTCAGGGCCTATAAGGTGATTTTTTTCATAGTGATAACAGAAGCAGCCTGGCCACCATTACATTTAGTATTCTAGGTACAAGATTATTATTTGTTAACCTTATGATATGAAAAGTATTTATTTGGCCCTGGCTGGTGTGGCTCAGTGGATTGAGTGCCAGCCTGCGGACTGAAAAATCACCAGTTCCATTCCTAGTCAGGGCACATGCCTGGGTTGCAGGCCAGGTCCCCATTTGGGGGCGTGAGAGAGGCAGCTGATTGCTTCTCTCCCTCTCTTTCTCCTTCATTTCCCCTCTCTCTAAAAATAAGTAAATAAAATCTTTTTAAAAATCTACAAAAAAAAGTATTTATTTGGTGCCCAATTTTATCATGCTATTTTATAAATTTAGAGGTAGATTGTAAATTTACTGTCTACACTAACCCTAAATTATATAATAATCAAAAAAGGCAGAGTGTGCCCTGGCTGGTGTAGCTTAGTGGATTGAGCGCGGGCCTGTGAACCAAGAGATCACGGTTCGATTCCCAGTCAGGGCACATGCCTGGGTTGCGGGCCAGTTCCCAGCAGGGAATGCACAGGAAGCAACCACACATTGATGTTTCTCTCCCTCTCTCCTTCCCTTCCCCTCTGAAGATAAATAAATAAAATCTTTAAAAAAAAAAAAGGCAGAATGTGATTATTGTGGGCTTATTTCAAAATCTTGAGACAAATTTATATTTTAACCAAATTTGAAATTTGTGGGGTAAATTGCAGTATATTTTCACCCTTATTCATACATTTACCCTGAAAATTACAAGTTTTATTTATATAGATGACTTAATAAGAAACTTTCCTTTGTGTGTTAAAGGAATGAAAGGTTTTCTTTTTAGCTTCTAAACTGTTTGGTGTCTGAAACACATCACAGTTATACTCCAGGATGCTAAAACTATTATATCAGGATGGGGCAGGGTCTTAAAAAACAAAACAAAACTATTATATCAGAAAGTTTCTTCTACGGAAGAAGTGTAAGCTATCTGGAATAGTTCCCATGTGTTTGTGTGGAGCACTACATGGCCTTGCAGGACACGTTGTGCAGCACTTACCTGATTTCTGGGTTGCGTTGATTGCCAATCAGTTTTACATTGGTTCGCTAAGAGTTTCAGGATGCAGATTCAGAGATAGGCATTGTATATGTCATAGTCTCTTCCCCTTAGTAGCTTTTACATGGTTTTTTGTCCTTTCAATAAGCACATAACGTTTATATATGCTTCCCCTACTATTCCACCCCCTGAAATTTACAATTAATGTTTGTATGACATACCCTTCTTTACCATGGGTTTTATTTTTCTGCTAAATATTTCTTATAGGTTGTGCTATAACTGTACATGAGGAGCTGACTGTTTATTAAGGCTGCTTAGTACTCTGCTGTATAAGCATACCATACTTTAATCACTCCCCTGTCCTCTGCTGGTAGCATTTCAGTTGTTTATAGTCTTTGGCTAGGGCAAATAATGCTTCATTGAATAAGCTTGTACAAAAGTCATTTCTCCTTATACCTAATCATTCTTAGAAATGGAATTATTGGGTTACAGGGTACAGTAGTCCCCCCTTATCTATGGGGGTTACGTTCCAAGGTCCCCTGAGGATGCCTGAAACCATGGGTAGTACCAAACCCTATATGTACTGTTTTCGCCAACACATTCATATACGTTATGGCTTCCTTTTGGCGTACAAATTGTTAGCATCACTAGTCTTGCACTTTGGGGCTAATATCAAGTAAAATAAGAATTCCTTGAACTCAAGCACAGTGATAACTACCGTAGTCCATCTGATGACGGAGATAGCTCTGAAGCGAATGGTGACAGGTAGCAGAGACAGCATGCTCAGCGCCAGACTTCATCGTATTACTCAGAACAGCACACAGTTTAAAACATGAATTCCAAACCAAAAACCCGAAAAAACCCTACTCCCTAGCTGCACAAAAACGCCCTACTTTTGCTTTTGGGGGGATGGTTTTGAGAGATCTCACTCTCTTGTCCTCTTGCCTCAGCACAATCGAATAAATACTTCCTCTGCCTCAAAAAACAACAACATATGAATTGTTTCTTTCTGAAATCAGACCAAGGTTGCCCATGGGTACTGAAAGTGGAACCACATATAAGATGGGGCTACTCTATGCATTTGTAATTTCGATAGATGATGACTGTAATAACTAACCTTAATTGTGTACTTATGAAGTGTTAGACTTCTGAGAGCTTTACATATATTGATTCATTTAATCTTTATAATGACCCTATAATGTAAGTACTATTTTAATCTTGGTTTCAAAGAAGAGAACACTGAGGAACAGAGAGGTTAACCAACTTGCCCAAGTTCACATGGCTGGCGAGTGCCAAGACCAGGATTCGGAACCAAGTAGTTTGCCTTCACATTTTGAGCTCTAAACTACTTTGCTCCACAGTATGATGCTAAATTGCACTTCGTAGGGGTGGGATAATTTAGTATTCCAGGAATGTACATAAGAGAAACTTGTGTCCTAACAATACAATAATTGCATAAAGAACATGAAGAACAAAACAGAAGCGCCTCACCCATCGTCACAATGGGAGCCACACTGTTTGTTGCGGTTTATATGCAGTCCTTCAGATGTGGGATGGGAATGTGGGTGAATTTCGAAAGTGTTTGGAAAAAGCGAGCATTTTGTTTTAACTTCTGCACTAATGTTTTTCAGACCTCTCTTCAGTGAATGAAAAGAAGAAGAGGGATCGGGAAGAAAGGCAGAATATTGTCCTGTGGAAACAGCCACTCATTACCTTGCAGTATTTTTCCCTGGAAATCCTAGCAATCTTGAAGGAATGGACCTCAAAGTAAAGAGTCTTCCATTATCTTTTATATAAGTATTATTTACTAACAGCAAGCTCCTACTCCCTGCCACCTACTTTATCAAATGGATTAAATTTAGAATGTTATGGGAACATACTGCTATTGGCTCACTGAGCTGTTTACAGTTGGCCACTGTCTCATGTTGAATCTTTTATGCAAAGCAGAATACTGAAAACAAGATTTTTTTTTCTGGCTTTACTTTAAGGAGAAAGACGTGTGTGTATTGGATACACTGATTCTTTAGTAGAGCAAGGTTCAGGATACATGGCACTGGTGCTGATAGTTTCAGCCAATGAGAACACAAAAGGAAATGTGTTCTACTTTAATTAAGTACTTGTAAGTCCTATTTCAGATACCTTAAAGAGCAAGTTGAACTTTTACATGCCTTATCATTTTTGGCTTGCCCTTCCTAGATATTATCTGTAATATGTTAGAATTTTATTGTACTTATAATTTATAAAGCATTTGGTAACATTTTTTAGTTCATTTGGTCCTTAAAACAACTCCACAGAAAAGGTTAAACAAGTATATGATTATTATGATTTTAAAAACAAGAAACAGGAAACAGAATCATATATTAAGTTTCTTACTTAAAGTGCAGTATTTAAGGGACTTGGGATTCTGACCCGTCTTCTGACTTGAAGGCCAGAACTCTTTCCATTATATTATAATACTTCTCCTAACTAGAAGTTTGGTGTGAACAGAATCAGTCTTTGGATGAGGGAAAGAAATTGGGCTCTGTACCCATGTATCTTCCTTTGACCCCCTTCCACACCCCAAGGAACCATAGAGTTCAAGGACACAGAGCTCATCCCGGAAGGAATGGGTTCTGTAGCTGAGCCAAGTAACCTAACCGCTTCAACAGGAATTGTTTTTGAGAATGATGAATTCTGAAAATGAACTGCAATATTTCACTTACTTTTTTGATTATGTTTTTAAGATTATGGCATCGTCAAAACACTGTGGTGTCTTGTTTACTGCTGCTTGCTGTGCTTATAGCTGCGTATTGTGTTGAAGGAGCACATCAACAGGTAAGAGGTTCAGTCACTCCGTTCCTGTCCTCGTACCTTCCCAAATCCCAGTTTCGAATGGGACTGTTGAGGGTTGCATAGAATTTCTACTCTCACATTTTTAGGCATGGTTTCATTTTTTTAATTTATCTCATAATTGGTTTCTTCATGTACTTTTAAGGCCAAATATTTAAAATATTCTTGTGGCAGTTCATGGCTGCTCAGCATTTCTATTTGGTATAGATCATCCCTCTTCAGCTTCAAGGATTCAAGTGTAATTTTCCCGACGGTATTTAGTCAAAGCATCATGAATCCTCTGCTCACTGCCAAAGCCTTCGTACCTTCTTTAACACCTCTCTGTGATCCAGCCAAACAGATACAATCACCCTAGAGTGAAGGTTATGCTTTATGTATCTAAAAAGGGAAATTCATTTGCCTATAGTCTGTAAGTACAACATAAATGAGGGAAAATGAGACATTTTGTTAATAATGTTTGTTAAAATAGCAAAACATGAATATACTCTAATGGGATATAGTTCTAAAATGTATCATTTCATATTTTAATTTAAAGCAGTTTACCTCTAATCTCAGAAAATTTTTTATAGTTTTAAATACATTTTAAAAAATATTTTAAAGAATAAAGTGTATGCTATTGAGAATTTGTAGGGAACTTGGCTTGATGAATTTACTTGCCAGTGTGAGAATCCAGACTTTAGTCTGGTATTCTTCCAATAAGGTCATATCCCAAAGGACTTAAATTTGCTCCTGTTTGAAAAACATCTTGATCTTAAATATACTGAAAATTTTGTCCTCATTTTTCACTCAGATAAATAAAAATGTATTCTATTCACAAATAGTACAGAAATAATTGCTCCTCTCTTACCATTGTGTATTACATACTTTCTTAAAGTTTTTGTGACTTTTAAATATCTTGAAAATTTTTATTTTTATAATTATTTGTTAGTAACTAGTATTTTTCCTATAAATGTCATTGCAGTAGTAGGATTTTTAGGGTCTAGAAACAAGAGCTTTATTCCAATTAATGAATTTTTTTGCCATCTCTGCTATTGCATATTAAAGAATTAAAATTGTCCCCTTCAAAGGGTTTTAATATTAGTAAGTTTTTATTGGAAACGTATTTAGTTGGTTTGTCTTACTTTGGTTGTAGTTGATAACTACCACATTTCTGTTTAAACAAATCTGGTTTTGGTTTTTCATCTCATCCCTTTTGTTTTTCAGTATGTGCAACGTATAGAGAAACAGTTTCTTTTGTATGCCTACTGGATAGGCTTAGGAATTTTGTCTTCTGTTGGGCTTGGAACGGGGCTGCACACCTTTTTGCTTTATCTGGTAAGAATAACTTCTAAGCAATATTAAGAGAGATTATATTTTAATTGGTATTTTTACTTCAGAAGTTAAGGTTGTAAGATTGGTATTTAATTACCTTTGTGTTTTATAAGCATTCTAATCCTCAAATCAAAGCTTTGAATTTGATTTAGAATCCTGTTTTGGTTTTCCTTTTGGGTTGAGGATTTAAAAAGAGAAGTGGGGGGGCGGTGGCATTCTTAAGCAAATGAGATTGTTTCCTTAAATTAATTCAGCCAGGAAATGTTTTTTTCTTTCCAGATTTTGGAGTAATGGTTCTCTTATGCAATTGTTGTTTTAATAATTGAAGTTACTTAAGTGCACAAAATTCCATGTACAGCTTAGAATTAATTTGGACAGTTTACTTTCTCTGTTAGTCAGCAAATGAGAAACGGTGTCTTCCCTCACATCCTCAAACGCTGTGTACACCCCGAGTAGTCACTTTGGCATTCTTACTGAATGTAGTTAGTTGATGAAGTATTACATATGTAGAGCAAAATGCTTTCTTAAACCTGTGTAAACCAAAATATAAAATGTACCCCTCCTAAAAATATGTTTTCACTTAGTTGAAATTAGAGAGATAAAAGATAGGCTTTCCTTTGAACATTGACAAATATAGCAGAGGTAGGACCAGACAGTGAGGAGTGAGGCATCTAGGGCACAGAATTTAAATAAGCACTTCCAGGGTCATGGCAGTGTGGGGTCGCTGAGTGAGTGCCTCATTAACTCTGTGCCCTGGGTGCCTCTCTTGTTTCACTGTATTCCTGTCCTGTACATTGACAGCGATACCACATTTGAAAACAGCTTGATCTTGATTGGGGGAAAACAAGTGCAAAGTCGTCACAGCAGTACTGAGTGCTGAAAACGGTTAAATACTAGCACACACTTCCAATCTCTATGCTTCAGTGAAGTCATTTCTGAAGCAGGTATAAGTATTAAGGCATTATTGTTTTGAAGGCTGCTGAGTTAATGGTCTGAAGAATAATTTGAGAATGGGTGTTTAATACCTGGGATTTTAGAATTTTGTTCATGATTGCTGATTTTATTGCAAATAGAGACTAAGCCCTAGGGAAGTAACCCATATGAGTGTTTCTTTAATAACTACATCATTAGAAGTGTAATGCTGCACTACAGGTTAAGACTGAGGAAAAGAAGAAGTAATTACAGGTTACCTTTCTGTTCTTTTCTAGACCTACTCTCTGGGTTTCCTCAGATTCAGGAACTCATTTGTAGCATTGGGTTAATTTCAAAGTATCTAAAAGGCAACCCAGACAGCAGATTCTGCTGCACCTTAAAAGGGGTTCTGTTAAAACTTATAAATTGTACAATAAGTTAGAATAAAGATATTTGATGCATGGCAGTTTCACTTTCATATCCCTGATAAACCTTTGTAAAATAACATTTACAAAACGTCTTGATGTGAAAACATTATTAGTTTGATATCATTGATTCATGTATCCAGGAAAGAATTATAAACATACAGATAAGCATTTGTTACAAAATTCATTTGAGTATAAAAATTAAGTCTTGGCCTCCATAAATAAACCAGTTATTTTTGCCCTTGATCAGAGTGCAAGTTTAAAGTTCAGAAGGAATTCTTATTTTAATTTAATTTTTAATGATATTTTGTTGATTAAGCCATTACAATTGTCCCAGGTTTTTCCCTCTTTGACCCATTCCACCCAGTATCCCCCTTCCCTCCACCAATAACCCCCCTTAGTTCATGTCCATGGGTCATACATGTAAGTTCTTTGGCTTCTCCATTTCCTATACTATTTTTAACATCCCCCTGTCTATTTTGTACCTACCAATTATGCTTCTTACTCCCTGTACTTTTTCCCCATTTTCCCCCTTCTCCCTCCCCACTGATAACCCTCCAAATGATCTTTGTCTGTGAATCTGTTCCTGTTCTAGTTGTTTGCTTTGTTTTTGTTTTTTTTTTTAGATTCAGTTGTTGATAGTTGTGAATTTGTTGTCATTTTAGTGTTCATAGTTTTAATCTTCTTTTTCTTAAATAAGTTCCTTTAACATTTCATGTAATAATGGCTTGGTGATGATGAACTCCTTTAACTTTACCTTGTCTGGGAAGCACTTTATCTGTCCTTGCATTCCAAATGACAGCTTCGCTGGATAGAGTGGTCTGGGTTGTAGGTCCTTGTTTTTCATTACTTTGAGTACTTCTTGCCAGTCCCTTCTTGCCTGCAAAGTTTCTTTTGAGAAATCAGCTGATAGTCTTGTGGGAACTCTTTTGTAGGTAACTCTCTGCTTTTCTCTTGCTACTTTTAAGATTCTCTCTTTATCTTTAACCTTTGGCATTTTAATTATGTGTGTCGGTGTGGACCTCTTTGGGTCCGACTTGCTTGGAACACTTGGTGCTTCCTGGACTTGTATGTCTATTTCCTTCAACAAATTAGGGAAGTTTTCTTCTATTACTTTTTCAAATAAGTTTTCAATTTCTTAGTTTTTCTCTTCTTCTGGCACCCCTGTGATTCACATGTTGGCACTTTTGGAAATGTCCCAGAGTCTTCTTATACTCTCCTTGTTTGTTTGTTTGTTTGTTTGTTTTTGAATTCTTGTTTCTTCATTCTGTTCTGGTTGAATGTTTATTTATTCCTATGTTCCAAATTTATTATTTGAATTCTGGCTTCTTACCCTTCACTGTTGGTTCTCTCTGGGTTTTTCTTTATTTCACTTAGTATAATCTTCATTTCTTCCCTTATGTTTTTGCCCTACTCTGTTTCTTTGAGTATCCTTATCACCAGTGTTTTGAACTCTGCATCTGACAGGTTGGCTATCTCTGTGTCCCTTAGTTCTTTTTTGGGGGGTTTTGTTCCGTTCTTTCATTTGGGCCACATTTCTTGTCTCCCCAACTTTGCAGCCTCCCTTTGTTTCTGTGTATTAGGTAGAGCTGCTTTGACTCCATGTCTTTTTAAATATGCATCTTTCTGGCAAAAAGGATCTATATAGTATTAGATTCTCCAAAGACTGTAACCCATAAAAGGTTAAGAACCAACCACTCTTCTGGAACTTTTTTCTAAGTTCTCTGTGTTTGGCTGCCACTAGGTGGCATTGCTGATACAACCAATGTAGTGTATTAGGAGTTTCTATTCCGAAGATGAAACCCTGAAATAACTCTACTTAAATTAGAGAGATATTCTGTTATTTATATGTATTTATGCCTATGTAATACCAGTTAATGCATGTGATTGAAAATAATTCTCTTGATAGTTTTCCATATTCATTAATTACTTTAACAGCAGTCAGCCTTTCTTTCCATTCTGACATTTATTTACATATAGGATGTAACTCCAGTAGCATGCCCAGTTTCAGATACAATAGCACAATTTCATCTTTTTCTTTAATATTCAAGAATATGCAAATTATTGAAGGTGAATTTGTTTGGTACTAAAGTCTTTCATTCTTATCATGGCAGGTAATAGGGCATATCCAGAATCAAACAGCTGGGTTTGGATGCCCTGCCAAATATTACTTACTGTGCTATTTGGTGAATTTATTAATTTTTAAGCCTCAGTTTATTCAACTTGAAATGGGATAATAATAATACCTATCATAATAGTATTGAGGATTACCTGTTTTGAGGATTAAATGAAATAACAGGTGTGTACACTTTTCAGCTCAGTGACTAGTGTATATAAGATGTTCAATAAATGATAGCAGCTATTATGATTATCATTTTTACTTTTATTTTATTTTTAAAAAGAGACCATTTTTAATTTACATGCTTTAGCTATTATTCTTAAGAAATTATAAGCAACATTTTCTACGGTTGGTTTTATTTTATTTTTTTATATCATGTGTCTTTCTTTAAGGATTGTATTTATTTATTTTTAGACAGAGGGGAAGGGAAGTAGAAAGAGAGGGAGAGAAGCACCAGTGTGTGGTTGCCTCTCACACGCCCCCTACTGGGGACCTGGCCTGAAACCCAGAATGTGCCCTGACTGGGAATCGAATCCACAGCCCTTTGGTTCGCAGGCTGGCCCTGAATCCACTTAGCCATACCAGCCAGGGCTAATGTATCCATTCTTAATAATAAAAGATTCAAATCGCCAGAAACATACAACAGTTCTAAGTTTGTGTTTGTTTAATAATATATACTCAATGACATATAAAAAGCAAAATTTGGCAGAACTACAAAGAAAAAGGGATAATTTCCACAAACTTGGGGAATTGATAGTGGAATATAGTACGGGTTATTAGATACAAGCTCCACATACACATAACAGTTGTATTTCTGTATACTATAAAACATACAGAGAACGAAATTTTTTAGTGTACCATTTATAATAGTATCTTTTTTTTTAAAGCAAAAAATCTAGGAATAAATCTAATAAAAGATGTGTTTGGCCTCTACATAAAGTTTTAAAATATTACTGGAAGCAAAAAGATCAGATAAAAGAAGGGATATATCATGTTAGTGGATTATAAGGCACAATATTGTGATGGTGTTTGTTAGATCTTCCCAGTTTTATCTACAGAATCAGTGCAGTATGAGTCAAAACTTGAGTATTTTTGTAGAAATTGATAAACTGATAGAAAATTTCTTTCATTCCAGTAGCTGTATAGTTGACAACCAATGGGATATGTCCCTCTACTGTGTGCTTCTATTTCTTGATCTGGATAGAGGGTACCTGTGTCTGTAATATGTCATTAAGATGTATGCATTATGCATTTTGCTATGTGTGTTATACTTAAATATTCTGTTTTAGTACATCTCTTTTGTTTTAGAATTTTATAGTAATTTTTGCCCAAGTTCATTTGAGTATTATCTGCTATAGTTAGTTTACATTGGCATCTACCTACTTCTTAAAATCAGAAATACTGCTTTTAGGTAACATTCATTTTTATGAGACTTTTTCAAAGTAGGGCTGAGAACAAATGGGCTGTCTTGTATATCCTCAAAAACTTTTTTAAAAGATTTTATTTATTTATTTTTATAGAGAGGGGAAGGGGTAGAGACAGAGAGGGAGAGCAACATCAGTGTGTGGTTGCCTCTTGTATGCCTCCAGCTGGGGACCTGGCCCACAACCCAGACATGTGCCCTGACTGGGAATCAAACTGGCGACCCGCTGGTTCACAGGCTAGCACTTAATCCACTGAGCCACACCAGCCAGGGCTATATCCTCAAAAACTTTTCAATAAAACTTCTTTAAGAAAACTTTTTAATAAAATCATCTCTGTTGTAATTTAAGTTCACTTCAAAAAGCTTGACCATTTACTCTGTAAGACACTCTGAAATACTATGTAAATTAACAAAGGAATGGAACATATAAGGCTGAAGATACACACTACATAAAAAATTACACTACAGGACATTGTGCTAAATACCATCGTATGATATACATAAATTGTTACAGGACTATTAAAATAGGGAGCAAGTCTCTTGAAGGAAGAAGAAGTAGGAAAAGTTCATGCAGATGGGTTTGTTAAGAGAAAAGGCAGTCAGTTGATGCAGAGTTATGGAATTATGGTATCTTGGAAATGGAAAGAAGACCCATCTCAGAAAATAGGTTGGTATCAAATTGTGAAGCTTTGAAAGTCAGGTGTAGGGAGTTTACATTTTATATGTCACCAGGTTATTCAAACAAGCATTAACATATGTGATTTAGGAACATAATTGACAGCATTATAAAGGGGAGATTTGGTGGGGAAACGACTAAAAGTGAGCGCCGTTGGAAGGCAGTAGTCCACATGAAAGGCAGTAATTACCTGATTTAAGCAGTAACAACAAAAAGGATTTCAAATTTGGGGGCCTGGATAGTATGTGGCAGTGCAGATGCTGAATAAGAAAAACTATACTGAAATATGAACTTCGCTTTTACAATACAAGCTCTTCAAAGGCAGGGATCTTTTCCTATCTTGCTTAATGCTGTATTGAAAGTATCTAGAATAGTATGTGGTGCTTACTAGGTGCTCAATAAATGTATATTGAATAAATAGATAAAAAATAAAATCTTTGAAAAACCCTATGGAGGTTAGGGGAGGCAGAATATTTGGACTTTAATTGGCAGAATAGTCTGTTCCTAACATCTGAGTATTATTTGTGATTCTTGATGAAAAATGGCCTAATCTATGTGTAGCTTTTTCTTATTTTGCATAATACAGTTGACCCTTGAACATCATGGGTTTAAACTGTGTGTCTACTTTTACATGGATTTTTTTCAGCAAATACTGTAAATGTATTTTCTCTTCCTTACAATTTTCTTAACATTTTCATTAGCTTTATTGTAAGAATATAATATACACAGTGGGGCAAAAGTAGGTTTATAGTTGTGGGTATGCAAGAGTTTATTCTTGTATTGTTTATTATTGTATATCTGTTTGCATGGAAAATAATATAATAATAAAGATTGCGATCCTTTGAGAAGTAATTTATGGATTAAGTGTAGATTGTTATAAACAATTGGAAGAAGTAATGGGATTATTTTAGTAGCTACCTTAGAATTATTCCCAGTACTGGAAACACATGATTCATAATTCTGTAAACACCCAGGTTAACAAAAACAGGAACTTTGGTCCTGGATAATGAGAAATGTGTCTCAGACATGCTCTTTGTAGGCATGTACGCTTATTATTCATCAAGTTACAAGACAAGCCAAAATTTAAAGTCATTTGTAAACTATATGTGCCATTAATGATTTATAAAGTTTGTTCTATTTAACAATAGCAAAGAGTGAGTCCCACAAGAATTATGAGTCCCAAATAATGTGATATATGAATAGTTTTTGACACTAGGTGGAGCAGTGTCCCAGGGAAAGGCTTAACGAGCCCTGTCTATATTCCTTTTAACTCAGCCCAGCTCCTAAACAAAGAACCCTGAGAACAAAACTGTCAGCAATCATTTTATAATTTTAAAAGGCACCCAAATGCTAAGCTATAAATAGAAGGATGAATATATTTTACAGGTAAATGTGCTTTTCCATCACCTTTGGGAATCGAATAGGAGGGATTTTAAAGCATTAGAATTGTCCTATCTATATGCATTTGGGGTGTGGAAAACTTTTTAGAACTATTTAATTACATTGTAGGCTAGATCATGTTTTAATAGAAGCTATAACATCAAGCCATTGTCATCTGAATGATACTTATGAACCATTTGTTCAATATTACCATTTTAATAGAAAAAATATTTGTCTCTTTGTTATAAAATAAATACAAAGAAAGTTGTCAGATATTTGTCCATGTGTAAGATTCAGAGGCAGTTTCTGCTTTGAAGTTTAGAATTATTGCACTACTAAAATATGTGGTAAAAATTATACATTTAAAAACCCTGACCTCTTGATTGCTATTGAATATTCATAGAATACCTCTGTATATAGCACCCTGTTTCCTTTATAGTATGTAGCTAGTATTTTATATCTATCTAGTACTTCATAAAGCTGGTTTTTCCTTAGGTATAGACATTTATTGTACTTTTTGACTCCTGGCTATTTTATTGCCTAAATTTTTTTTAAAACTGCATGTATATGGATTGAAGTGAAGGAGTGTGGTAGTTTCAATAAGAGAAATAAATATTACAGTTAATTGTTTAATGCCACTGGGTGGAGTAAACTCTTTTTAAAAATTGCTAGCCAACCTCTTTACTTTTCTGCTTGACTTCTGATTATTGCTTCATTGCTCACCTGTCTGTGCCTCTGTAAGACACAAAAGGGCAGAGATTGCCCGAAGTGAGATTCTGGTGTGACTTGGTATTGCTCTATATAGGTAAATGATTCTGGCTATAAGCATGCAGTGACTCAGGCTCTTCCGGGAAGACCAGCAGGCCCTTCTTAGAAAAGGTCTGCTTGCCCTTGTTTTGATGAGTGCATGATCTGTTCTTCGCCCTGTCTTTCCCCAAGGAATGACTCATGTGTTAACTCTTTTGCGCATCACCACATCAAAGAGGACACTGAGGTCTCCGTGACATGGGGGTGGGTTTTCACCAAACAGAAGGGGTATGCACAGACTGGATAACTTCCTGGCCTTACGTTACTGTTTATTAATGTGTGCTTAAAGTAAAGCTAAGAAGATACAGGTTAGCTGAAATCTGTTCCATTGGATATATGTTTGAAACAATTTATAATCTTTTTAAAAGTTCTCTCTGTATGTGGCTAGTTTCTGCTGACCACTTAAATTAACTTTATGATCAAAAGTTGCTTAGGTTTAGAGAAGAAAAGTGAAATATGTCTTTATGGATTGATTCAACATAATAAAAATGACTTCAAAGACAGGTCCTTATAATTTGGAGTATGAATGGATAGGGTTTATACATTTTTTGTTTTGGTTAGCAGTTTTATACTTTTAATACTTTTTACTGTTTAATCTCATATATCCTTGCCCTGTTACCTGGGTTGTGCAGGCATTATTATCATAGTTATTATTATTACACTTTTCACCAAATGAGGAATATGAGACCCCATTTGGAATCAATGGTTTATTTTATAGCTTTCTAGAATTTGCTGTATACCATAACTTTGGGTAAGTTTACTGTCTATACTAAGAAAAACAATGATTAAAAGAATTTGAGGAGTAGAATTTCTGTTTGCAAAAGCATTTCTACAGTCGGAATTAAAGAAAAGAAAGGTTTTGCAAGTCATACACACAACCATTTGTCATCTTTCATTTATTTATCACCAAGATACTCCTAATGAATCACATTCCAGACTAACCACTGACTCCTTTTGTTCCTTTAGTGAAGGAGTGTGGCAAACAAATGTTTTCCCAGTGAATCAGCACAGGATTCTTGATTTTATTACCTTTGCTCTCAACTTTCCAGACAAAACTAATTGGAAATTTTGCCTTTGGGATCTCACTAGACTTCTGTATATGGATGATGGATTAGGCTATGAATTGACATTACAGATGTTATACAAACAACCCCAGGCTTCAGGAATGTTGTATCAGTTCTGAGGGAGCTGCCTGGGGGGGAGGAATGTCTGTCTGTCTGCTCATCTTCCTTATGAAAACTACACACATACTGCACTCTTCATGTGGTATCATATTCTTCGTCTTGGTTGGTAAAGAGACTTGGCTAAATTAGGCTCATAATTAACTAACATGACCACTTTAGGTTTTTACTTTTTAAGAAATCTAATGAACAAACTAACAAGCAGAACAGAGACGTGCTTATAGATAGAGGGTGGGATGACCGCTGGGGGCCTGGTAAGGAGGTGGCGGGGTGGAGGGAAAGGACACAGGCATGGACAGCAGTGTGGTGATTTTGAGGAAGAAGGGGTGTAAGAGGGATAAATGGTAATGAGGGAAAAATACAAATCAATCAATAAATTAAATAAACGAAATATCTCCGGAGGAAAGGGCCCTAAGATGAACCCAACAGTAAAGTCCAAAAGACAGAAAACATCTTATTTCATGAGGCAGCAGTGCACATTCTGTTTGACGTTTACTGATGTATTTTTTTTAGGGATTAAGATTCGAATATCCCACACCTTCCTTACAAAGATCCCGATCTGTGTGTGTGGCACCAGGTCTTCCTTCTCAAGGCTGGCATGGGCACTCCTCACCATCAGGGTGCGGCCTGGTGCTTCTCAGCTACCAGATGAGAGCATTGCCGTGTAGTGCAGTGTTAGGAATGATCGTTTTATCGCTTTAGGATAATTTTTAATTCTAAGGTTCTCTTCATTAGACAGAACTAGTAGTATATCACTACTCCTGGAGCTAAAGATTGATCTCGTATAATCATCTTTGTTAATTGTTTAAATCAATCACTGAAACTTCCTCTTTTATACCGCTCAGGAAAGAATATACATTGTAGAAAATGTGACCTAAAATGTATCTTAAAAGAATACTTAGAAGTTAAAATACTTTTCCCACTGATACCTTTATCTGTTCTTACTAGAAATCTTACCCCTGGTTTAACTGGGTTTGCTCTCACCCAGACATACTCTCGCCGGCCAAGCACTGCATCTTCTATTCTGGCCAGGCAGAATTAATCCATTATGAAAACTTTGGAAAATATAATGTAATACAGCTCATGAGACTAGATGCACGAGGCTTTGAACTGAAGCAAAACCAGATGTTCGATATGTCACAAATAACCGAGCCATCTTGTTGAGCTGACTTCACTTAGAATGACTCTACTGAATTACTCCCCACCCCCAGCGAGGACCCTAAAGCCTGTCACTCTGATGAGAGTGTACCGTTTAATCACGATCATCAAGTTCAGCCTCCTTATCACTAGAGGGAACTTCCACTGACAGCAGTGAGGCACTCTCAGGAGCTGTGTGTGCCCTTAGTGAGTGTTGCCTGGGGCCCGGTTGCTGACTAGGGAGTCTACAGAGTTTCCTGTGCTGGGGAATAACAGCCCGGGCGGTGTACAGCTGTTGGATTTCCTTCTGTTCCCGCACAAAGATGGAAGGACACCGTCCTTCCCTGGAGACATGGGTCTTTGAGGATCTTTTTTTTTAAAGATTTTATTTATTTATCTTCAGAGGGGGAGGGAAGGAGAGAGGGAGAGAAATATCAATGTATGGTTGCTTCCTGTGCATTCCCTGCTGGGAACTGGCCCGCAACCCAGGCATGTGCCCTGACTGGGAATCGAACTGTGATCTCTTGGTTCACGGGCCCGCGCTCAATCCACTAAGCTACACCAGCCAGGGCGGTCTTTGAGGATCTTTATTTGCTGTTTTCCTTAAGAAGGACTCCTTGTATTGATGTTTACCTTGCCACATGACACATTCTTTTAAAATGAGCTGAGACTCATTTTATACCCCAGCATGTGGTCTGTGTTGGTGAATGTTCCATGGACACTTGAATGTGTATTTGGCTGTTGCTGGATGGAGTGTTTTACACTGTCCAAGTCTTCTTTATTCACACTGGCTGTCAGTTTACTTGTTCCATCAACTAATAAGAGGAGGGTGTTCAAATTTCCAACTATAATTACAGATTTGTTTATTTCTCCTTTCAGTTTTGCCAGTTGTTTTATGTATTTTGACAGTCTGTTAATAGGGTGCGTACACATTTGGAATTATTTTGCTTTCCTGAGATTAGCCCTTTTATCATTATGAAATGTCCTTATTCATCTCTAGTAATTCCCTATCCTGAAGTCTAGTTTATCTGGTACTAATGTAGCCGGTCCATCTTTTTTGTGATTATCTTAAAATAGTTTATCTTTTTCATTCCTTTACTGTTACTTTTGGGCCTTGATGTTTAAAATGACTTATACACAGCATATACTGGGGTCTTCCTTTTTACTCCAGCCTGACACTCTGCTTTTCATTTGTACATTTGGTACACTTACAATTAATGTAGTCAGCGATGTAGTTGGGTTTAAGTCTGCCCTCAAAATATTTTTCCCACTTGTTTTTTATTCTTCTTTTCCTACCTGCCTTTGGACTGAGCATTTTCTAACTACATGTAATGTCCCCACCTTACAGCAGTATGCTCCATTTTATCCCTTTCACACTTTATGCTGCTGTTGTCAGACATTTTAAATTTGTCATCTTTTTTGCTGTAAACAGCTAGTTATATTTTAAAGAGATTTTACAATGAGGAATGGTCTTCTGTATTTCCAGTGCTGTTCACTCCTTTGTGCACATTAAAGTTTCCATCTGGTATCGCTTTCTTTGGAGAATTTCCTTTAACATTTATTATAGTGCAGATCTGCTGGAACAAATTCTGTTGGCTTTTGTTTGTCTGAAAATGTTTTTATTTCATCTTTATTTTTGAAATATATTTTCCATGGATTCTACATTGACAGATTTTTTTTTCCATTAAACATTTTAGAGAAGTTATTCCCTTGTATTTTGGTTTGCTTTATGTCTGATAAGAAGCCTTATCTATATTTTCCTGTAGATAGTGTTATTTTTGTCCCCTCTGATTGCTTTAAGATTTTCTTGTTATTACTGAGTTATAACAATTTGACTATGATATGATTATGATTTTTAGCATTTTGATACATTTTATTTTCTTTGTCTTGATCCTGACTGAAGTTTGTTGAGTTTCTTAGGTCTGTGAGCTGGTGAACCAAAGTTTCTCATCAAATCTTGAGAATATTTTGGCTACTCTTCAAGATTTTTGTTTTTTTGGCACACAACCCTCCCCCCACACATACACCTTTTCTTATTTTTCTAGTATTCCAGCCACATGCCTAGTAGACTGGTTGGTGTTATTTCATAGGTTATGGAGGTGCATTTCTTTCATAATCTTAACTCTCTGTTCAAATACTTTCTATTGCCCTGGCTTCAAGTTCTTTAACATTTTTTTCTGCAGTATCTAATCTCTTGATAATTTATCTGATGAGTTTTTCTATTCAGATATTATATTTTTAGCTCTAGAAGTTTCATTATTTGTCATACTTTCTGTTTCTTTCCTCATTGGATTTATTAAGTCACGATCAATAAACTTCTGTAAAAGGCCAACAGTAAATATTTTAGACCTTGTAGTCCATAGAGTCTCTGTCATAGCTGCTCAGTTTTGCTGTCATTACACAGAAGTCGCCAGAGGCAACATGTAAATGAATGCACACGGCTGTATTCTCTGAAACATTATTTATAAAACTGGTGGTGGGCCGAATTTAGCCCATGGGGCTGAAGTTGCCAACTGCTGTTTCAAAACTTTGAACAGCCCTGGCTGGTGTGACTCAGTGGATTGGGTGCCGGCCTGCAAACCCAAAGGGTCACTGGTTTGATTCCCAGTCACGGCACATGCCTGGGTTGTGGGCCAGGTCCCCAGTAGTGGGAGTGTGAGAGGCAACCACACATCAATGTTTCTATCCCTCTTTTTCTCCCTCCCCCTCTGTCTAAAAATAAATAAATACATAAATAAACCTTTTAAAAAACATTCCTTGAACATATTTATATTCACTGTTTTAAGTTCTTGTCTACTGATTGCATTGTGTCTGGCATTTCTGGGTGTGTTTCTTTTGACTAATACTGCTTCCGGTTATGGATGACATTTTCCTGCTTCACATATCTGGTTATTTCTTACTGGTTCGTGGGCATGTGGTGTTAAACAGTTGATTGTACACATTTTCTTGTCTTCCCTTATACAGCATTCATTTTTTGGTGG
The DNA here is from genome assembly GCA_028533065.1 of Trachops cirrhosus. Lineage (NCBI taxonomy): Eukaryota > Metazoa > Chordata > Mammalia > Chiroptera > Phyllostomidae > Trachops > Trachops cirrhosus. The sequence goes on from CM052545.1 coordinate 82,344,610, forward strand.
GCAGTTAAGTTACCTGTGATCAACTCGATCTATTGAAGGGTTTTTAAAAATCCTGTTCAGGCCTGTCTGGAGTAGGTTTTACTCGAGGCTCTTTCTAAGGTCTTCCCTGAGTCTCTTCTCTCTAGTTTATTGAAGCTCAAGTGTTTCCCAGTCTTATACGAACTCTAGGAATTGTTCAGCTTACAGTTACCTGTTAGTTCTTTTTCCACTGGCTGTACTTTGGCCTCTTGGAGTCTCACCCTAGCATGCAGTGCAGCTTTGTATGCCAGTCTCACGGGGACCCTCATATTTCCCTCTTCCCTAGTATTCTGCCCCACAAATTTCAAGTATTCAGCCTCCCTAACCTCAGATGTCCTCATCTCAGCAAGACCACCATGCTGTGCTTGGGTTCCTCCTCTTTGGACCATGGACTTTGCTGTAGACACAAAGCCTGTATACAAATCAAGAGAGTCAGAGTCCTCACAGGGTTTCCTTAGTTGTGTCCCTTCTCACAGCAGTCAAGTCCTGTACTGCCTGTGGTGCAGGGTCTGAAAAGAATCGTTCCACACATTTTGTCCAGTTGGCTGTAGGAGTAAAAGTCTCCACAGTAACTTCGGGATCGGAGGCGGAAAACCCTCTGACCCAGGCCAGGATCTCTAGCCGATGCGTACCAGTACCTGCATGCCCCCATGAGGGCTGGAACACTGTGTGATTTGTGTGTTTTATGGTGGTTCTGTCCAGGTAGTCTTTTGTTTTTACTAAAGCTGTCTTTATCTCATGTTTCTTCATTTAGTGTGGTTAAAATGTGAGTCATTCATATTTGGTACATCGTAGTAATAGGACTTGCAGGTTTTAGAAAAATACACTTAAATGTAGTTCAGTATGTATAACTTCCAAAATTCTTTTAATAAAAATGACTTTTTAAGCTTTTGTTTTTTGTGTGTGTATAAATTAATATTTATTTCAGTTAAGTCAATTATATTTAGGAATCATTAGCCTGTAATGTTGAAAAGAATTTGTGAGGTTTCCCATCAGTTAACACTTTAAACTGAAATGTCAAGGAACGGGCTGAATGGACTCTTGAGAATGAACAAAGGACAAGAAGCTGAGTTATTCATGTTCATTTTGTCTGGGAACCACCACATCTGCCTCTAAGGCTGAGTAATCATGACTTATTAGTGTGGTTATGGAAAGTATATGTCAGTTTAGTTGTATGAATGAACTGTCCTATCTTTAGGGAAAAAATTCTCAGCAGATGGCTGAAAATTTCCCTTTTTAGAGTCACTTAAAAATAACTATGAATATCTTCTGTCTTTTGGGATAATGTGCTTAATCTGATGGGTTGCATATTTTATCTACATTTTTATTAGAGAAGTGTAGTTTATTCCTTTTTATCTGTCCCAGAAATCTCATTGTTTTATCTTCCAGGATAGTTCAGCCTTTGTTGTAGAGTTGATTGAGGGCAGGCTGTTCCTGCAGTCTGCGGGGGGCAGTTGTGTGGCAGTGTTGTGGGCAGACTCTTGAATTTTTTCGTTTGTTTTACTTACTGGTATTACATTTCTCTTTTGTATTTCTAGACAATAAAGGTGAAAGTTATACTTTTTCAAAAAAAACTGCATCTGATGCTTAGCTATAAGTGTACAGTGAAAAAATTTTCACTGTTTATTCAGTTATTTTAAATTCCCTAAACTATAAACTTGGGAGTTATTTTGAAGGTTACAAAATAATTATTTTTTCCCCATTTGTGAAGTCTCTTATGCATATAGTATTCAAAGAAACAGTTGTAGATTTCATGGCTAATAACTTTTTTTAACCTTCATTCTCAAAAGCATTCTTCTAAAAAGCATACTATAATTACTTTTAAAACTTAAGTGTATACCACTTATAGATTGTTATGAATTAAAACTCAAGAAAAAGAGGAATCAACTAAAAATTCATATAGAACTTTTTGGTTCAGAAAAACCTAATAACTAAATTGATTTCAGTGCTAAGTGTAGAACTTCATTTTTTTGGGTTTATTTGATCAAAAATACCCATTGTATTTAGGGGAAATGTAGCTTAGATTTATGAATATCTTTTTTCCATATTAACATGCAACAAATAATTTTGTTTTATATTGCCTTTTATCTTGATAGTGGTAGGAGTTCTTTAGTGTCTTATTTTTATCACTGTATCTTATGTATTGTCTTTGAACCACAAATTCTTTCACTATGGTATTTTAAATACAGAGACGACTTATTGTGTGTGTGTGTGTGTGTGTGTGTGTATGTGCATATCTAATTCTACAAATACAGTATCTTTCTTCATAACAACTGACGGCTGGTACATTTTGAGGGCTTACTGTATGCCAAGCACTGTTCTAAGATGAATGCCTTATATGAATTGACTAATTTAAACCTTACAACATCTTGAGAATGTAGATCCTGAAGGTATTTTATTACTCCCATTTTATACGTGAGCAAAGCAAGATTCAGGTTAGTGGCAGAGGCCACCACCTAAACCAGAACGTCTGGCTCTTGAAGTTATGTTTATGACCACTATGCTGTAAACTTTGTCTGCAGTATGCCTCAAAGTGAATACTTAGACTGTGTGTGTTAAAGCAACGTGTTCAGAATGTCCAACTTTAGATCTTGCACCTCATGAGAACTTTGGAAATCAACATTGGGTTTTTATTGACATATTTGATTATATTTGGAGTTTTTTGATTTTGGAGCTGGGTAGGCCATAAACTGAGTTTAATTCTCTTGCCTTGCAGGAGAGTAAACTGAGGCCCAGAGAGTTAAGTGGCTTGTCCGAGGTTGCTTCCTGACCCTTAGTTTACTATTTTCTTGGTGATTCCTGGGCTTAGCCTATTAGGACTTAACCTATTTGAAACTCTGAAGGAGATTGTGTGTAACACACAGGCTCCTACACCTACTTATTGAATCAATCTATGCTTAGGAGTCCCAGGAATTTATATTTTTAACAAACTCTCTAGTTGAATCTTATTGCAGAAACCTCACTTTGGCATAAATGTGTATTTGGAAACCCTTGAGGTTAAGCCTTTATTGTATTATTAACCCATTTTTTTTTAAAGATTTTATTTATTTATCTTCAGAGGGGAAGGGAAGGAGAGAGGGAGAGAAATATCAATGTATGGTTGCTTCCTGTGCATTCCCTGCTGGGAACTGGCCTGCAACCCAGGCATGTGCCCTGACTGGGAATCGAACCATGATCTCTTGGTTCACAGGCCCGCGCTCAATCCACTAAGCTACACCAGCC
>CM052545.1:82348349-82421920 GCA_028533065.1 Trachops cirrhosus
CAAATGGTCGCTGGTTTGATTCCGGGTCAGGGCACTTGCCTGAGTTGCAGGCCAGGCCCCCAGCTGGGGACGTGTGAGAGGCAACCAATTGATGTTTTCCTCTTTTTCTCTCCCTTCCCCTCTCTCTAAAAGTAAATAAATAAAACCTTTTGTAAAATAAAAATAATAAATATGAGTGATATTTATTGAAGTGGAAAAATGAATCACAACACTGGTGACTGAAAAACGCAGACTACAGAAGAGCGTTGTATAAAACCGCACACACGAGTCAGCAAAACGTTCCTCATCATCTCCGGATGGTGGCACTGCAGCTGCTCGGTTGACTTAAACATTTTCTTCGTTGTACTTTTCTGAATGGTGTGAGTTATTTATTTTTTTATGATGTGTACAAATCATGTATCCAAAAGCAATATAAAACTAGCTTTATTTTTTTATTTCTTAAAATTTATTTTTTCAATATTAAGCTAGTTTTAAAAGGCAAAAGAAAAGATTTTTGGTGAAATGGATAAAAACATATTCCTTTATTAATTTGTGTTCAAAAATAATCATTTACCATGTGAACAATGGCTTATGTTGTTTTACTCTAGGGGGATTTAAGGATCCAGCTCTCTATACTTCCTGGTTGGGACCAGATAATGCTTTCAGTGTGTGGAAAACCCAGCGAGCCTTTAGCAAGTATGAGAAGTCTGCAGCACTGGTCAGCAACAGCCAATTCTTAGTAAAACCACTTGATATGATTGTGAGCAAAGCATGGAATATGTTTGCTTCAAAGTAAGTAAATGATAAATCTACAAACCTTCCTAACCTCAGGCAGATAACATAATGCTAAAGCCCTGGCCAACTGGCTCAGTTGGTTGGAGCGTCATCCTGATTCACCAAGGTTGTGGGTTCAGTTCCCAGTCAGGGCACATGCAAGAATTAACCAGTGAATGCATAAACGAGTGGAACAACAAATTGATATTTCTCTCCCTTTCTTTCTCTCTGTCTCTTTCCTTTCTTCTCTCTCTAAAAATCAGTAAATAAATTTTAACAACACAAGGTAGGATCTGGAGTGTCTTAGTCCATTGAGACTGCTTCTACAAAAATAGGCCAGGTAGCCTATAAAGAATCAATTATTTATGTCTTATAGTTCTGGAGGCTGGGAAGTCCAAGATTAAGGTGCTGGCAGAGTGGATGTCTGGTGGAAATGCACTTTCTGGTTCATAGATGGTGTCTTTTCTCTGTATCCTCAAGTGGCAGAATAGGCAAAGGAGCTTTCCTGGGCTCTTCGACAAGGGCACTGATCCCATTCATTTGGCCTCCACCCTTGTGACTTAAAGGCCTCCCCAAGGCCTTACTTCCTAATACCATCACTTTGGCGAACACAAACATTCGATCTGTGGCCTGGAGTAGGCGTGGCTACCACTCTGTAGGTGTGAAACTGTAGGCATGTTCCTTCAGGCTTCGTGTCCCTGTCTGTACAAGGGGCCCAAACTGAGAGGACCGGTGGTGAGGGTTACGTGAGATAACCGTGTCAGAACGCCTCGTGCAGCGCCTCACTAGCCACTGGTCAGCCATTGTTTGATATTGTTATTACTGTTGTTGGCTAAATTAGTTTCTAAACGGAAGTAGAAGCTTCATTATAAGACAAGGACAATAAGGAAGTTTTCTAAAATATAAGATCCTTGGAAGAATGGAAGAAATCCTGACCTTGCTCAGTTAGAAATATTTGTACTGAATAATCTAAAATAAAAAAATTAAAAAAAAAGAAATATTGCTAGTGCAGCCCTGCTGGATACTAATAAATGTCCACCTGGCACTAAGAAATGTGTTATCAGGTTTCCTGACCTCTGCCACAGTCACGGAATGTGGAAGTAAAATTCCCCAAATGATTGGACAAAGCCTTGCATTTGATTAGCCAGGATTCCCAAGCCCCGCCTTCCTGCACATGGTCTTTCCAGAACCCCCCACACCTCAGGACCGGGAACTCTGTCCTTCCCTGGCCTCCTTGTCTTCCCACTCTCAGTAACTGGTAGCAACCACTACTCCATCCATTTAACTCATGTCTGCCCTGGCAACTCTCTTTAACATGTTTTCTCCAGCCTCAACATTTTGGGAAGTAGGAGTATTAAGGGGAACCTGGCATAACTGCAAATTAAGAGTTGTCTGAAAAATGCTTGGGAGCCTTCACTGCATTCCTGGAACTGCGTTAATGTCTTTCTACAGTTTCAGTCCTTAGATAAAAGTTCCCAGGCACTTTTCAGAGTTTGTGCTGAACCTGGTCATCTCCTGTAGGGTGCTGGACGTGCGCTGGGTGGGCAACCAAACCTGAAACTGCCTCTCTTCCCTGTGTGCTTCTTATTGCCACTCTCTTAGACACTGAAAAAGGCAGGGAGCCTGCATCAGCTTGGAAAGTTTGCTGATCTTTGGAACAAACACTGAAGCAAATATAAGGCTTTGAAGAGATTCTGCTGTCTTTAAATGTTCATGAGCTAGGAACTGTTGTTTGGTTTTAAGAGTTATTTATGTGTCTGGGATTTTTCATTTTACATTTTCTGTTCCTTTTACCAGGGCCTACATTCATCAGTACACAAAATTTGGAATTGAAGAAGAGGACTTTTTGGACAGTTTTACACTGTTAGAACAGGTTGTTGCCAGCTACTGCAACCTGTGAGCTTGAACAGATGGCTCAAGGGAAAAAGTACCTTACGTCACTTTTGGACTAAAATATTTTCAATACTGTTTTCCCTGTAAATTTTCAAATTTTGATCTTTTAAAAGCAGCCAGGTCAGATGTTGATTTCTTTTGCATACTCTACCCACAGGACAAAAACCTTTTATACGGAAAATAGCATGTTTTCAATGAAAACATTTACTTGGTATTTTCATTTTTAGGAAAAAAAATTGGTGCTTCTATAGAGAACTTTGGAAACACTTTGCTGAAATGTTGGAACTCTGGAACTGTGCAAAAAAGGGAATATTCTGTTTTTTCTCTATATAACTCTTTCCTCTTTATTCCAAAAAGAATTCATGAAATAGGAGCTAAACTTTCGCAGCACAATTTTAAGCTAAGAAATTGCAATTCTGTATTTAAATGTATTTGTCTTTGAAGTGAATGCTTTGAACCACAAGAGGGAGCTGTTGTTAAATGCTACAGGGTGAATGTGTATTTTGAATATTTTTATTCTATAACAGGTAACATTTTTCCACTTCAGGCAGCTATTTAAAAATAAATGTCAGGATTTTGTTAATAAATATACATCATGCTTAAGTGTACAAAAGTAAATAAGTAAATGTTTCTTTTGTTTGTATTTCTTAAACTTTTTGTATATCAGAAAGTTGGGTCGGTTTTTCTTTTAGATCTTAGAATGCCAAGGCAGAAACTGATTTTATTCAACTAGTGCTTTAAAATTACTTATAGTTATTTAGAAGATGGCTATATGCTTTTCAGTAAAAGGGGTAAGAACTTTCACCAAAGTTTCACTAAGTTGAGAAAATTATCACCAAGGAAATACTGTGTTGGATGAACTTGGCATATCCAGATGTGAGTTTCACTCAGAAGGACAAAAACACAATTGGAAATTGGCAGCAGAGTGAGGAGAATGGTGTATTTCAATAAAACACATCACATGCAATGTATTAACAAATGTAAAATGGGAAACAAATAGGAACATTTGCCCTTTCTGCCAAATCTACCAGTGCTGAATTATTTTTATTTGGAAAAATGACAGTTCACAGCTTCACTGTTCTTCCTTTTCTTTCCATATGGAAATGATTACCTTTCTGCTGTTTTTGTTATCAACTGTTGCTATGATTTAAAATACTGAACCATATCTTATTTCTAAGGAATGTAAAAAGTGGTCTGTTCAGCTGCTAACAGGCACACCCCACTGCTGCATTTTGTTAACCCAAGTATACTTGAAAATAATTAGATCATAATTTGTACAAAATAAAGTTAAAAGTCATTGTTTAGCATTGAAGAGATCCAAAAACCAAAACAATTTCCCAAACTAAGCCAGCATTAATAAAGACCTGTAACTGACTGATCTTGCCATGGGTTAAGCTGATTCTAAGGAAACTTGCTAAAAGTTTAGCTCAAAGAAAGTCGTAAGTTGAAATCATTTTGTATTTAAGAAAGGTACCCTGAGGTACCATGGGGACAAGTATATTTCTAATTTGGCAACTCATGGAATCAATGACAGGTGAACATTAAAAGTAAACCCCAATTAGACAGACCTCTGGATCCACTCGCTTATGTGAGTTGACCCTTTTTATGATCCACAGCTGCAGTATTTGATATGCGTGGATACCTAAATATTTGCAAAGTTGTTTTAAACACTTACATGGAAATCTTTTTTCTTGTCTATTGGAATAGTATAATTTTTTTTTTTTTTTTTTTTTTTTTTTTTGCTATTAGAGCTGGGATTTTAACTTAACAATTATCACAAAGAAGCTGATCCCAAACTTCAAGCTAAGGGGTGGCATTGGAAATGTACTTCGTGTGCACAAAATGGCCCATCAGCCAGGACAACATCAGAACCATAGCTTCCTGGGCATCCGGACCTTGAAGATTTGAATATGCAGTTTCTTTGCTGGGGACGGGAGCACTGTTTCCCCCAGACACCACCCCACAGGGGCAGGATGTACCCCTCCAGGCAGTGAGTACCCAGGCACGTGGGAAGGAACCCTGAACTGGGAGCTCTAGGCCAGGCTTTCAGTTCGTCCCAAATGTCTCCTCACTGGCTCTGCAGGGTCGACTCCTCAGTGCACATACCAGAGATTCTTCTGCCGACCACCATGTTTATCACACTTGAATTCCTGTCCAAAAATTTTAAAAACACGCTCCATATGTTCCTCTCCCATTATTCTCTCCCCATGAACCCAAGGTTTGGCAGTCAACCCTTTCTGGTTCTTCCACCTACCTACCAAACACGGCTTTACCCCACTACCTTGCCATTTTTGGCAGCTAACCAGTTATCTAAGAGATATTTGCTTATCGATCACATGATTTCCTACAGGTTTTAGGAATGTAAGCTAAAAAAATCTGACTTTACATTTTTAACTAAGTAATTTCCTTCTCCTGTATTCAGACGTTGCCGTGTCAGCCTTATAGATAAATGGAATTCCATTTCCACCGGCTGGAACACTTGCATAAGAAGTTAAGATAAACAATGTAAATATTTCAAGTTTCTGGGGAACACAGTGTGGGGTCAGTGCTGGCAGAGATGTGGCGTTCAAGGGAAAGAAGGGGAGGGATAGAAAAGCCCCATCATTTGGACTCCAGGGAGCCAGTGCAGCAGGAAGAAACGAAAAGGAGTGTCAGGGGAACTGACGGTGCGCCCCAAGAACCAATAATGGCTTAGCAGCATTTCCAAAAAAAGGCTCTATGGTTTTTGAATTACGGACTTCCCTGATGATGAAAATCTAAAAGCTTACAAGAATAGTTTAAAAAGAAACAATAAGCACTGGCCGGGTAGCTCAGTTGGTTAGAGTGTCATCCTGATATGCCAAGGTTGAAGGTTCAATCCCTGGTCAGGGCACATATAAGAATCAACCCATGAATGCATAAATAAGTGGAACAACAAATCAGTGTTTCTCTTTCTCTCGCTCCCTAATATCAAATAATTTTAAAAAGAAACAGTAAGCTAAATTACATGTCACTTAGCAAATAATTCCATCTTATCTAAATTTATCTCCTTTGCTCTTGATGCAGCCAATAACGTAGACACTTTTTTTGGCTCTCTTGTCCTATTTAAATTTAATTATTTACATGTTGAGTACATAAAAATTCAAAGATTATATACCCATGCTGTGCAGAGGTAGCCATTAGCCATTTGTGACTAGTGTAAGTTAAAATATACATGGGGTTTTGAAGGCAATATGAATAAAATAATGTAAAATCTTAATACTTTAATTGTTGAAATGGTATTTTGAACATACTGGGTTAAATGAATTATTCAAATTGGTACACCTGTTTCTTTTTAGATTTTAAAAGGTAGCTTCTACAATTTTTCAAATTAGATATATGGCTTGCATTGTATTTCTATCGCACAGAGCTATCTGACATTTCAGGAGCAAAGTCCCAGGAATTACAGAGACAAGTTGGTCGAGCACACTTGTCCTCGCCAGGTGAGAGAGATCACAGACATGTGACGGCAAGAACCATGACACATGCAAAGGACGGGAGCTTCCTTTTTGAAAAAGTAGGCCTTTGCTTGAGCTTGGCTCCTGTGAACAGTATGAAAGAGGCAGGATGTGAGTTTAGTTCCACAAACATCCTCTGAACACCTGCAAGGAAAAACACTGTGCTAGGACAGGGAGATTTCAAAGTGAGTCAAGCCTGGCCCCTGCCCTCCAGTTCACCATTTCATATGTTCTTTCCTGCAGAGCATACGCCTGGCTCACGGCAGAGACTCCCTATTCCCTGAACAGATTAAGGTCGACGTCTAAAACCCAGCGGAAGAGATGTAAAGCTGAAACACTGAAGGCTCACCGTGAAGCCCATTAAAGCTCCCGTGCTGGCGACAGACCTCACAGCCATTAGCTAAGGGCCTGGGAATAGAAATGTAATTCTCATTATTTTGTCTCTGAAGCCATCTTCTATAATTAAAAGCCCTTCAAGACAATATAAATTCAAACAATATATTAAGAGGATGAAGAATTGCCTTTGCTTTTAAAGTCTTACTACAATCTAAACCCCTTGCTCTGGAACTCCACGCCTCCCAAAGGGTGGCCACGCCCTGTCTCCCGCGGTTCCGGCACTACGTGTGCTGCAGTGGCCGCGGCAGACGGACATGGCCAACGAATGCTGTCTGGAGAAACAGCGGCTCTGCCTACATGCTGATGTTTCATTTTGTCCAGTAAGGACAGGGATGGAGCCACCTATCACTGACCTGAAGATCCAGGCGACACGCATGCCCCAGCACCCCACGCCCCCACTGCCAGGCCCCTAAGACCAAGAAGAGGGAGCTCGGAGCATTTTTGAGCAGGACAGGATACACCAGATGTCAGAGCAAATTCTTTGTGGGGAGTGTCTTTCTCAGGGGATTTACTCTTATATCGTGCATTTCTTTTGCTTACATTCTTTTTTTTTTTTTTAAACAAAGCCTTTAAAGATAAAATAACTCAAATGACTTTTAAAAGGATGTTAACACCTGGAGACAGTCTGAAGAACGGAGGAAGAAGTCAAATGAATCAAAGGCAGTAACGAGGGGCGGAAGTAGTAAGCAGCATTGTTCTACGAACTATCACCGAAATAGGTGCGGGAAGTACAGGATGCTTAGGTTCGTTCTGGGGCAGAGGTGGGAGAAACTAAAGACTAACGTGGTGATCCCTATCGCCTCACCGTGTTCTTCTAACGGACACTGCCTACTATAGGGAGGACTGTTACACGTACCCCAACCCCCCGCCCCCCCCACACACACACAGTCTGGGAGCAGCCAGAAAAGCAGTGTGTAACGTCAGACAGCTTCTGCATATGAAAGAACGTTTTACTTCCTCCTTGCAGAGACCAGGGATACGCTTTATATTCGGATTCTTTATATCTGAAGAAAATGCAGGAATTCTGAAAATTTCTTTGATACCTCTACTTTTCTAAAAGCACCCTTTTCAGCTTCCCATTTCCCCCTGAAACCATGCAAAGCCACCCCACACACAGGCTCTCATCAGACGGGCGAGGTTCCGTCAGAGAGCCAGGAAGAGCGACAGCCCGGCTCTCCCAGGCTTCGCCAACCGTGTGTCTGCCTGAGCGTGGAATACTCAAGTTCTGCACCTCTCTTTTCCACCAAAGGATTATTGCACAAGTAAATCTCTTTCTAAACCCCGGTTCTCCTGGTGAGTGGTGTAATTGTGGTCACATGTCATTTATTCTGAAGCCCTATCCAGCCAACTTCAATAAGGATAACTCATTTCCTGAAGCATGTAAACAACCCCAGCACCAAAGCAGCCAAATGGGAAGCCGCTTTGACCACATGCTCTAGAAGGTGCAATAAAACTGTGATCTTGCTTTTTGGCTTGGCAAAGGCCATTGGGACGGTGCCCTCGTACTTACTCAGGACTACTTATGACATCGGGTTTTAGGTGGCTGCCCGGGCTGCCTAGGCTAGCACTACCGGAATCTTGGACTGTAGCAGAAATATACAGGAAATCACATTGCCAAACTTTTCTCCTTATAAAGACAGACAATCTATCCAGGAATTGCCATCCTCCCAGCTCTCAGAGGGAGGAGCCGTGGGTTAAGGAAGCAGGATGCACCAGGGGAGAGGAAATTTAAAGCAGTTTCCTCTGGCGCCAAGATGCAGTCACAGTGCCACCTCTTCCAGAACAGAGCTGCACAACAAGGCTCAGATGATCCCTCACGGGAATGGCCAGAGGACGTAGGACTCCAGAGAATTCTCTAGACAAGTCCAGCGCTTCTCTAACAGGGAGAAGTCACAGAGTGGTCTAATGGAAAGCACGCTCGCCAGGAGCCCTGGAGTCAGGAAACCTGAGATGCAGGCCCACAGTCCGCCCCACCCTTCCATTGCTCAGTATCTCCCCCTGGAATGTTCCAAACACAATAGTGTCTCTCTCCCTCAAACTTGCTGCTCCTCCTCCTCCGTTTCTGGTGCAGTGAGTGACAGACAGGCCTTGCTGTCTTCCTGGGGTTCTCTCGTTCCTTCACCTCCACTCCACCTGCTTTACTCTAGCTTTGCGGACTACCCTGGACCCCACGTAGGCGGCATCTCCTGCCTGCCTTTGCATCCCCTCTGCTGCTTCACCCGAACTATTGCAATATTCCTTCAGCAAACACTCGCTGCGAGTCCCCAAGTGCCAGGCCCTGCACACACAAGTGGGGAAACAGCAAAAACAAGGAAACAGACAGCACAGTCATGAGTTATGCAGAATAACAGAGGGAACTGACACTGGTCTTGTGCCCTCTACCCACCCGTCTGGGCTCCCCCATGTGCTTCCCCGAGTCTCTCATGTCATAGGACTTTCGCTAATTAGAAGACCTTCCTTCTCCCCACCCCCACCTGGCAATTCAAAGGCCACATCCTCATGAAAGCTACTCAGCAATTCTCTTCCTCTTCTCCATTCTTTCCTTAGGGCAGGGGTCCCCATACTCCAGGTGGTCAGGCCTGTGAGGAACTTGGCCGCCCAGTAGATGAGATTGAATGTAATGAGCTTGAATCATTCCGAAACCATCCTCCACCCCCAGGTCCACGGACAAATCGTCTTTCCAGAAACTGGTCCCTGGTGCCAAAAAGGTTGGGGAACGCTACGGTAAGGCAGTCCCACTATGCAGTGATCCACATATATGGATAACATCCCCAAGAAGACTGTACCTGGAGGGACAGCCTTTCTCAACACCACTCTAGTCCCACAGTGTCTTAAACCAGTAGATTAAAAAAAAAAATTTCCCCTGGTGTGGCTAATGCCTCTACTGGATCTAACTATTCCATAAGGTTATTATGAAGATCAAATAAAATTCAAGATGTGAAAGTGCCGCCTTGACCAGTTTGGCTCACTGGGTTGGGCATCAGCCTGCAAACAAAAGGTCCAGGTCGCTGGTTCGATTCCAGGTCAGGGCGCCAGCCTGGGTTGCGGGCCAGGTCCCCAGTTGGGCGATTGCGAGGCAACGGACTGACGTTCCTCTCCCTTTCTTTCTCCCTCCTTTCCCCTCTCTGTGAACATAAATAAAATCTTTTTAAAAGAAAGATGTGAAAGTGCTTTGAAAAAGGAAAAAAGCCTGTACAAATAGAAACTGCTTTGTAACCATAATTGTAGCAAACACCACTCCGGGAACTGCCCACACAGGAGCTGGCCTTTCCCGCCCTTGGGACAGAGAAGCACAAAGGCTGCTCATCTGTTTAAACGGCAAAGCTTTTTAGACGGCCGCCTCGAGTTTTGTTGTCTCCCTTTCTCCGTTCCCTACTTGCAATCACAAGCTAAAGCAAGTGCGCAGGAGCCTGGACTTCGCCGCAGAGCTGAGTGGCTAAGAGCCAGAATGCCTAGGTTTGAATTCGAACTCTGCTACTTCCTTACTTCCTCCAGCAAATCGCTGAAACCCTCTGCTTTATTTTCCTCATAGCGTTGTCCATAAGGATTTAATGATTAAATACAATGCACACAGAACAGCCCTGAAAACAATGCCTGGTATAAACTGAGCAAACAGTGGTCAAGTTCGCAGTCCACTCTGCTTCCTGGTACAGGGCAGAAGAGGTTCTTGGGAGCTAATCTTGGTTGCCGGTGGTGTGAACAAACACTGTGGAAGGGACGCGGGGGTGGGAAGCTGGCAAAGTGGGCAGGACGGAGCGGAGGGGTCCGAAGAGCCTCTAGGATGGCCACACAGCGGGAGGCTCAGTAGAGAAAGTTTGGCTGTTCTAAGAGGTTTCGTTCCGACATCTTTCAAGTGAAAGTGACTCTCAAGGGGCTGGGAGCTGCACTAAAAAAATGAAACAGAGAAGGCCTCCTCTCAGTATTTTGGGCTTCCATCGTTTTAACTAGTGAAAAGAGGCTGAGAACACGGTTCCTAGTGACATGGTGCACAGGGCTGCGGCACTACTGCCCAGAGCCGTGAGCCGGAGGGCCTGTGTTTCCCACACAACCCGGCGAGCAGCCAACAGACCCCCACTTCAGGGAGAGACAGGACCATCCCTCTCTCCCAGGGCACCTCACTCCATGAAAACCTCTCCCCATAAGAAACAAACTGGGACACAATGAAGCAATACTGTCCGCTGCGTCAGTCAAAAGTGGCCTGAAGGTAAAAGCTGCTCACGCCGTTCCCCAAAGGGACAGATGGTGACACAGGGAAATGCCATATTTGGCATTAGTTGGGGGACAGCGAAGAGGCCTGCAGAGGCCTCTTCGAACAGGGCTTTTCCTTAAAGAGCCGGCTAGGACGGCCAGCTGCGGTAGGTGGCTCAGGGGTCCCACTTAGTCAGTGCCCAGAATAGGCTAGAGCCTCCCCGTCAAGAACTGTGGTCTCCAACGCAGATAAAGACCGCATTGTAGACACAGCGCTGGAGCGTGTCCAGACCCTCCCTCCACGTCCTCTGAGTCATCTGGGAATGGTTAACACACGGGTGGAACACCTGGGCTGATTACCCCGGAGGGGATTTCCAAAGGCTCGCATTGCAAAGTCGTCTCTTCCCTTCCCAGAGCAGTCCAGCCCCAGCGCTCTGCGGTGCGCCCTCATGGTCCCACGTTCCTGGACTTGGATTCCAGGCTTTCTACCGCAGCGCGGTAACTGCTGCTGACACAAAGAAACAAGGAGCCAAGCAACTTTGTGCTTTTTAAAGTTTGTTTTGAATTAAGAGGAACAGATGTCCAATGTTTCAAAAGGCCGCACATTTGTGGATTTGGCTGACGACAAACCCTCTGAACTGCATCTCATTTCTATTCCCATAGAGTCAGCCAGCCACTTACAACTGACTCACTCTCTCTGGGCCATGATGTGGGCCCGTCTCCCAACTACAGAATTAGAATCTCAGATCTCCAGTGAATCCAGGGTGTTTGGGTGGAGAGTGAAGGCCATCTGAATCAAACTTTTTTCATTAACTCAGTAGTATCAACACCCACACAGTGACTGCAAGGCCAGTAGGTCAAAGAATGAGCAAACAGCTGGCACCTGCCTATCCTAGCACCAGGCGATTCTAAAGGCCATGAGTAAGCAGCTGCTCAGCACAGGTTTTTGTTACAATCTCTCTTATGACTACTGGTCAAATATGCAAATACATGTAGGTTATTTGCTGCAATTCAAGGCCTCACCCCCAAGGCAAAAAAACATTACCTTAGGTGAACTCTCGGCCTTGTTGGGGAGGGAGGGACAGGAACCCAAGCCCTTGACTACCAGACACAAATGACTCAACTGTTTCTTGACTCTTCAAGTACATTATGTGCTTTCTTGTCTTTGACAAGAGACAAAACACTTCTGATGCTACTTTGGTGCAGCATTTCGTTTGCCATGTTTTGTGAAAGCCTGAGAAGCTTTGACCAACACGAGTTAGAGATGGGGTGTTACTCAGCTGTCAAAAATGGCAACTGAACTCCTAAAAGTTGGCTTTAACTTTTTGTGAGCATAATTATTAATGAATAAAACAAACCTTTTTTTTTCTAACAGAAATGAGATTTTGAGGCCTAGAGGAAGATCTTGCATGCCACTACATTAAATAAAAACTTTAAAATTGATTCATACCCATCAAATCTCACTAGATAATCTAGATGGAGATTCTAACAAGGAACTAAAAACTGGTAGTCCCTCTTCCCCTCCTCTACCTTCCAAATTTTTTAGTATTAACTGCCTTTATAATAAAAATAAATAAGCTGTCAACATTTTAAAGTGGGAAGGTTAGAGAAATTATTTTCAATTATTTCACAGTAAATTTGTGTATTTTTGCTTTGTAACTTTAAATAGGCTAGTCAGGGGCTTATTTGTATTTGCTCCAAAACAAGGACATATACACCAAGAACATTTAAGAACATTTTTGGAATAAACGTTCCAATTTTCTGTAATTCCTGCATGTGGATCAAATGCCATCCTTATTAAACTAAAAGTTGGGACCATTCAAACATTTATGGCAGTATTTTATATTTTATCTGATTTAATCCTTCAGACAACCTGAGTATCTATATATGTATGTTTTTATAGCTGAAATCTAGGCTCAGTTAAAATCTTTCTCAAGGTCACTTATGTGAGAGGTAGGACTCTGAACCATCGCCACAGACGACTGCATGTGGAGGCAAGTGGGTTTCAAAATCTATGGAAAGGCAATGTGATGCTGAAACACTGGGCACCTCTATGAGCTCTTTACACACGGTCAGTCGGAACACAATCACCCCAGGGTACAAGCGGGCAATCGGGATTTGGCTTAATGCATTACTTGCACTCAGTGAGTCCGTGTTGAGGGACTGGTGGAAGCAGGCAGGTCCCATGCTGCCCAACCAAAGCTACACAGACAGCGCGGAGCACACTGGGAACACGGCTGAGCCTGTCTGTCCAGGAGCACTTGCTCTGACAGATGCAGGACCAACCAGTGTATTCCAGAAACTTCACTCCAGCACTGTTTTGCAGATTCCTACAGAGAATGGGAATAGTGGCCATTATAAACAAAAGTAAAAATCTCCTCTTCCTCCAAGCCCCACGGGCCAGATGACATACATACAGGGAATACAGAAACCAATGCACGTGATTCCAAACTGCGCCGTTTTAAGGGAGATGCTCCTCAGCACCTAAGTGTGTGAACTGCTGATTTTTTGCACTGTACTGTCTTGTACTCCTTGACAGTCACTGAGTCGAGAAGTGATAAAACACTGCAGATATTTAAGGCACAAAAATGAGGCTCAAACAAAAGAGATGGAATCAAAATTCCCAGGCCCTTTTTTTATTTGCAGTAATATCAAACCATCCATTTACAAAGTTTCTGGTCTCCCATCAGCTGGAATTAACTAGAGATGTCTTTGGGATGGATCGCGTATCCATCCCGTTTGGGTTGTTTGCGTCCACTCTGGTGGACACAAGAAAAGAACACACCTGGCCCCGGAACACGCGGCAGCGGCATCCTACTCCAGCTGGAGTCCAGCAGGATCGCTGAGCATGCCACCTGCACGCTCGGTGGACGAAAGCAGAGATGCTCTTCATTTGTTTTCAAAGCCAATTCATTTGAAAGAGTGAATGAACCGTCATCATTAAGCCAAATGTATTAATCACTTAGATCCTATCCTGAAATAAATTTACCAAAAAAATTCCCCAAGATTTAGTACAAATAGTACAATTCATACTTGCTTTCCTCTTTCCTTTCTTTAGACAAACACCAAATAAAATGCAGGTGAAAGAGATGAAATACAACTAGGTTAGAAGCTGACTTAGAAAGTTACATGACCCCTACAGAATCTGAAACAATTATGCTTTTAATGTGAATCTATTTAAAGTGTTTGGGTACTGCTTTTTAAATACGGTAACAGTCATACTGCTAGAAAGTCCCTGGGTGGAAAAAATAGATCAAGAACAACCTTTTCAAAACCCACAAGGCTGGTTGCTTATACTTTATTCATTTATCTGTGGTCACGGAAAGCATCCCAGTGTTCCGTAAAATCCTCCTGCCTGTGCTGCAATATCACGACATAAAAGATTCGAAGCGCCACTTGACAGAGGACAGGGTTTTTGTAGAAATCATAAACATGAACCATGAGGTTGGGTCATGTGAGAATGGGAACATTCGGTGTGGATGGTCAGATGAGAGATACCAGAATGTCGGACAGCCCATCGACTGCTGTTGCCATGAGAGTCAACAGTCAACATCAGTCTGATAAGCTACCCGACAAGGTGGTACGGCCATGGAGATGTCACGACGGTGGGCACAACGAGCAGACACTCAGGCGGGGTTTGACAAAACCGACCAGGCACTTCTGGCCTGTTGAGATGTACACCCAATTCTACTCTCAACGAATGTCAGTACCAATCTTCCCTGAAGGGAAAAAAGTGAAATTGTTTATTTCCCTCCCAAGCAAAACAAAATGACCAAGTTAACTAGAAACATCACAAAGGAAAAAATCACAGAACAAAACTGAAAAGGGCAAGAAAAGTAGGTTACATATAAATTTCTCTTAAAACCAGAGTACCCACTGAGCTAAAATTAACACGTGAGAAAAGTGTGGGTTTTTAAAAACGTGAGTTCTTTTCCTCTCCAGTGTTTATTTGTACACTATCATCTCTCCTGTTCCCACAATCCCAGAAACCCCCTCACCACGCCAATTCGTAAGGTGCCATTCATTTCAGCAGTGTGCAGCTAGCTGCCCGACTCCAGCCTAACCAAAATGCCTGGTGGTGTCCCTTTCCGTCCAAGTAAGTGAAGGCTTAAGAAATTATGGTTGTAGGTGGGTTTGGCAAGGCTGCCAGTCAGTTGGTAGAAGCTAAAAGAAGTGAAAAATCAAAACGCTCAAGAAAACCAACACAATTTTGGAATGATCAAAGAGGTCTTTATAAAGTTTTTTTATGACTTCATTCTAAATATACAGAATAAAAAATGGCGTCAGCTCATTTGAGAGACACCAACCAGATTTTCCTCATACTGTCTCAAAATTTAAAGATCAATTTCCCAAGAGGGTGTGCAATGCATCATAAAATGGCCTTTTTTGCAGGTAGGAGAGGAAGGGCCGGGCAGGATGGCGTATTAAATTTTACCATGATAGACATGCAAGACTGTTATCCCATCTAATAATTATATACATTTTGATGACTTAGAAAAACAAAGCAGTCATTTGTGACAAGCCTAAAAAGCTTGACATATTTAACATACTTAGGAACTTTTTTGTGGTGTCCGGAATTCTTTAATTGTAATGATGTGGGCCTTTTCAAAGTCACAAATAAAAGGCCAGTTTCTGTTAAGTTTGCTGCTGAACATCACACTCCACCCTAGTAAAATACAATTTGAATTGAATTGAGGGTGGATACCTTACCTTAACACACAAAGGAAAAGTATGTCAGTGCAAAATACGGACTAAACTGCTTTCAGGAAAAAGAAAATTAAACTGACACAGGATGGAAGAGGGAATTTTCTTTCCTGGTCTGGAGTCCTCCCAATCAAGGAAGGACCCATCCACTCTAATTTCTGCTGTTAAAAAACTCTTCCTGGTTATTTAGTTTTCTCCTCTGAGTCCAACCGCTGCTGGATTCTCTTGGCATAGCTTTGTGCCATGGAGTTAACAATAGACAGGATGAAGTAACAAACCATCACCACGACCAACTTCTCAAACACCCAGGACAGCCAGTTTTCTCCCTGCAGGAATAAACGCAGAATGATCGAGAAACGCTTCACTATTTCAGTAGTGCTAAGGGGATCATCTACAATGTTTTAAGGCAAAGAATGTGAACTCGGGAGCTATTACCTAAAAAAGTTTAAACAATTAAAGATGAAAAGTCTCGTGGCTGTGGCTACCCTGAAATCTACCTTCAGGCCCTTTTACATCCGGTTATTAAAATTCCACTTTGTTGGCTATAAAGTCAATGTCGACTCACAGAGTTTAGAATGGGGCAAGTGTGAGGTCATCTCTTGTCTTTTACTTCATAAGAACAAAGCCTCTGATTAAATTCTACTATGTAAAGTCACCACACAGACACTTGTACAGGATGGCGTCAAGATAGTTATATATTCTTGTTCCAGTACAGGGAACAGCTTTTAAAACATAACTGTTTATGTTTTAAAACAGTTTTAAACAGAAACTTTGTCTGGGGCCAAACAGAAATCAAGTTTGGTCAACTGAGGGCAGCAAAGGGCCACCCCAGAGCACAAGGCCATGAAGAGCACACAGACCACCCCCAGCTGCGTGCCCTGAGTGTCCCATTTCAGCTCACTGCTTCCTCATCCTCTTCCAGCCGGCTCCCTTTGTCACAGAACTGTTTACAGAAAAGGCAGGCTGAGTGTAAGTTAAAGTTTTTATGCTCAGCTGTATTCAAAGCCTTGGCTTATTAAAAATGATTGTTTTCTTATCTCTAAAAAGAAAAATAGTGCAAAAATGAAGGGAGATGTTCTAGTGATCTCGGTTAAGTCCAATACTTTGTTATGCTACAAATCTCAACATTTTAATCCATTCAGGAAGTAACTTGTTAATAAAAATAAAGCATTTAAGATCAAGGCAGTAACTCCCTCCACATAACAGGTCTATTACTTTCCATTAGCCCTGCCCTTGCTTTGGGGAGAAGATGTAGAAAACAGAGTTACATTTTCTGATTCAAAGATTTCCCGGTCGAGTAAACAGAGCCACAACTTCTGTTCGGGAAGACTGACTGGCACACAAACCTCTGTCCATTTGTCTGAAAATGCTTTGAGTGCTGAGAATGTAACTTCAGCCTAAAACTGGGGGGTGGGGGGTGAAAACTGGGGCAAGTCTCACCTGCGGTGTGCCCATCTCGCCTCTGTGGTGAAGCTTCTGCCGCTGGGCCTCCAGGTACTCCTGGAATGGCTTCTGCAGAGACGGACCTATGCCGGGGACAGCACTGGGAGCAGGGACAACAACCCAAGGAAAAAGGTACATTTGGGAAGAGAAGAAGGAAACATGTTAAAGAAAAATCCACTTACCGCCTGGATTCAAAAAGCAGGGATTGGTAGAAAGGAAAAAAAAGTAAAACTATCAGCTGAGCTGGCGAAATCTTGTGAACTCTTTCTAGTGGATAAAAATTCATCCTTTAAGGACCCCTTAAAGGAGAATCATCTCTCCCAGCAACATGTGTGGGAGAGAGTAGGAGCTCAGCTCCCTGCTCCCAGCAGAGTCGGTCCGCAGTGGAGCGAGCTCCACAGAGGCTGCACACTGGGGTGGTACAAAGAATAAAATGAATGACTTCTGAGAAGTCCCACATTTATCACCAGCAGTTCCTGTAAGAACTGGTTTGAACCGATTAATAAGGAAATGACTTATGCTTGTGTCATCCCTAGTTGAAAAAGAAACTGCCCGCCCTCTCTCTGACTTGTCCCTTCTTCTCAGAGGGGGTGGTACTTTTTCAGTCTAAGTCCTTATTAGGACAATCTGTGCGTCATCCCTTTCCAAAAAGAATGCATTAGCGAATTTGGAAGGCACCTCCCACCAGTCAGAAGTCAGTGATTAACAAAGGGACAAAGAAGGAACTCTGAACCTGGAATCACTCCGGGGTTTCTGGTAGGCGGTGTGCACAGAAACGACAGCACGTTGCCACACAGCGTGTTCTCAGAAAACCGGGATAGGGATCTCTGATAAGCCTAGGTGCCCGGAGCTCCCTCTCACCCAGAATCAGAGGAGGCAGTGCTGCTAAACCGGTTTGGCAACTGGAGCTACCGGACTCCGGGTTCAGAAATGCTTGCAGGCGTTTTAAAATGGTAACTTGGAGCAACTTAGAAAACCAAACACCTCTATTTTCGGTGCTCTTTAGTACCCCTTTATTTTCCCATCTGTCGTAATAGGGCTAAAAGGTAAATAAGCCCAATCTCTTTTCTGGGGCCAGCAAAAGGCAATTCAACATGTGCCTAATGCTGTCCCTTTTAAGTAATGTGATTAACCTCACCTCATTTCTAGAACAATTCAGTTGCTGCTTTCTGTAATCAAAAGCAGAGGGGTCGAGGGAGAGAACTTTTTTGCTATGGTATTTACCAGAAGCTAACAAATATAAAACTCCTGGCAGACACTTTTCTTTAGTTATTTAAATTGCCGACCACCACACACTTAATGAAGTTCTTATTTTGTGTCCAACATTAATCAGCGCTATGGCGGGGATACAGTCCAAGCCCACAAGAGACTTAAAATCATTATGGGGATTCAACACACACGTGTGTGCGTGCACACACACACGAACTGATTTGGGAACAAAAGAGTTTACAAATCCACACCGAATCTGCTGGTACAGAGGTACACTGCAAAAGAACTGGAAGGAGAGAGAGCAGTGTGGGGTGAGGTTGACCTTGAATGAAAACTGAAGGGTATGTAAAAAGCCCTGAATAGCCGTGTGCAGTAGAGGCTACAGCTGCACCGATTGGACCAGGAGACCCGAGAGACAGACACCCAGATGGGGAAGGGCGAGGTCCCCCGACCCACAGCCTCGGTCTCTGCCTGTCAAGCGGCCGATCCCAGAGCCCAGAGCCGCGTCTGAGCTGTGCTGCCGTCACCGTCACCAGTCTGATTCGGACGAGAAAGGGGCGACAGCAGCACCACAAACTTTCTCTTCTCGAGGGATTTTCCTCGTGCAGTTCTTTGTACAATGCAAAAGGGAATGCAAATACCTCATCCCTTTACACTCGAAACAAATCACATTAATATAAAAAAACCAACTCTACCAAATTGTACAAAACAGTGACATTGAAGACTGCAGATTGATAAGGACTTTCCTTCAGAACTTGACTCATTCGCACTTAATACTATGCCATTATTTTTTTAAAGATAAAAAAATCCTTATTTAGAAAGGTTGCACTGATTGTATGCTAATTTAAACAGCTAGGCTGTTCAAGAAATGACTTGAAAAGCCCCTCTCTGAACGTCCGCCAGGACCTGGGTTCCATCTCAGGAGCCCTGTTCAGCTCCAGACGCTGCCTCCTCCCGGAGCTGAACGGAGGCTGGGCTGACAGCTCCCCTCCAGCCCTTCTTGGGCTCCAGGGCCAAGGAACTACTTAAAGAGAAAACTAAGAACCAATATCCAAAGGCTAGGAATGTTTTAACTTTTTGTTTTTGTTGTTGAGGGGAATGAGGGAGGGACCGGCAACAATCATTCTAGACTCCCTTCAAAATAATTTGAAAAGATAAATGATTTGCCATTGGAAGTTCACTTAAGCTGGCAGGGAATATATGCAATTATATATTTACATGATATGCAACTTTCAAAGAATTCTCCTGGGCTAATGCTGAGATTAATTTTTCAAGGTGCTATGGTGTTACACGCTTTGGGGGATTTTTGGTGGTGGGGTGGGAGCTGTGGTTTCTCATAAGAGACTAGGAAAATAGTTGAAAATAGAGAAATTAAAAGTTTTTATAGCAACATAGTAATCAACACTATCATGAACAAATGACACATAATTTCAATAAATCTAAAGAAGTTAATGTATTTGAAATTTAGATATTAAGTGTTATATAGTTACCACATCTTCTTAATCTGTTTTATATATTCATAAATTTCAGTTTTTCACGTTCTTTTCCGTAGCTCTACAAACAATGGCCTAGGCCAGATGCCTCAGCTTAGACAAAGCAGGCTTATACTAGTTTTCTGAATTAACACTAAAACTACTTTAGTCATGGACTAGATGAAAACTGGAACTACGCTGTCACCATCAACACACATTTAAGGTAAACTACACCGCCAGCCCTCAGCCTCGCCTTCCAGTTGCTGTCAAACAGCAGACAAGCATCCACTCTGACACTTAAGATTATTTTATATATATATGGGCTGGAGGAATAACCTGCATCACAGTTCAGTGGTTTTTTTTTATAGCTGGCTTAGGAAATAGCTTAAATGCTATTATCTAAAGCCATTGAATTCAGAGTAGTGCCCTGTGACACCTGGCTAGGAACTCGCATCTCAACCCAGAGTGAGCTGAGCGTTCCTAGTAGGTGGAGTCCTCCAGGTGCTACTAAGTGCTGTTTAAATTCAAAAGTATTACAGTTTTGTGATACAGAAGAATATAAAATAGGAGGATCACAAACACGCAGAACTGTTTTTCAGTCAAACTGTTAGACCTAAATATGTTTAAACTAGCCTTCTAAATTGCTACTTTCTCTAGGGGAGAAAGCTGAAAATGAAAAAGAAAAAAGAAAAGACACAGAAATTGATCTCATGTGCTTTTTCTTGCTGTAGACCTTCAACTTGATGGGCAGAAAAAGCTTTTATCTTTTTTTGTGTGTGGACAGTAATATCTTGATATTTATTTTCTTGGCACACACATTTTTCAGGATATAACTCATTAAAAACCAGATTTCTAACAAATGATTCTAATGGCAACTTCTGAACATTTGTTACCCATTGTAATAAAGGAAAAAAAACCCTCAGAAAATGCAAACAAAAGAGCAGGGGAAAAAGGGAAAAAAACCACAGAAGTCCAAGCCCACCCAGAGCTCAAAGCGGTTTCGTGGGAACAACGTTTTGCCGTTCTGACATACCTGAGTATGTGTTACAACAGAAACGAGACAAACTTCTTGGCAAAATTCTGTCAGGGGCCCTGACCAATATGCTAACAAAATCTATGGTTTTTTTCATAGTCTTAAATACATATGTGACTCTGCTTCTGGAAATCACTTATCTGGTAAGAAAGCTGTCTTGAATTCTGTCCGTATCGGTCCATTAAAGGTGTGCGTTATTCTCTGCACAAAAGCCAGAAAACCTTCCAGAGGAGGCACCGAGATTGGCGAAGGCTGCATGGACAGTGGGGGGTGTGATCACACCAGGTTTCAACAAGGCTTAAACTTTCATGTGTTGGTTAGTCCGGAGTGCACTCCCACTCCAAAAATTCATTGGTCACTACTGCTCCTGTTTTCAAAGGACTCCTCTCAAACTGCAACTCTGAAACTGGCTCACCAGACAGGAGACATATACCATGTGATCCACTCTTTTCCATCGCAGAGATAGTCGTCAAACTAGGGCTTGCTATTAGAAGGCCTGAAATTTTCCTGTTCATGATTCTGTTTGGATTTTTCCAGCCAGGTGTGTTGTTTTTTGTTACTATGTGCCAACATACAGCTGCAGCACAGTGCTTAATAACACAGAAATAACATGAACTTTAAAAAAATGGACTTGTCTTATTGTTTAGCTGTATTTACACAGGGCCCATATAAAGGTTAAGCAGTTCAAATGCCTAAGGGAATTAAAATTTTTATTTAATATAGGCTTTCTTCCGCTCTTAACCACCGTTTTGAGGATCTTAGCGTTAATGTGATCATGTAAGTTACACTAACTTTCCAGAAAACAGTGACATGGGTTCCTAGTAAGGTCATGGAGTAACGAACCTTTATCTTTCTTAGCAGAAAGTGGGGGCCCGTGGTCTTTCACCTTTGTTTCACTGTGAAATACTTTGAGGCTGATTTATTTAACATACCTCTGATGATTAATTATATTGTCACATAGGGTGTGATTAGTTAAACCTTTGAAAACTTATAAATATGAGGAAATGTTTTTAGAATAAGATTCAAGTCAGGAGTAGTATAAAAAGGGAAAAGAAGGATTTAATCAATTCTACAGCTGCTGTAATTCAGAAAGCATAATAGAGATCTTCTGAAGTAAACCACCAGTGGTTTTTATTTACATATTTTTTAGAGAGAAGGGAAAGGAGAAAAAGGGAGAGAAACATAGCTGCACGAGAGATACACTGATCAGTTGCCTCTCACATGTCCCCAACCAGGGACCTGGACGGCACCCCAGGCATGTACCCTGACCAGGAATTGAACTAGCAACCTTTTGGTTTGCTGGCCAGTGCTCAGCCCACTGAGCCACACAAGCCAGAGCACTACCAATGATTTTTTTTTAATTTTATTGATTTTAGAGAGAAAGAGGTAGAAAGAGAGAGAAACAATGACTTGTTCCATTCATGCATTCATGGATTCATTCTTTTGTTTTGTTTTTTAATTTATTTTTATTGGATTTTCCCCATTACTGTTTATCTCCCCGATACCCTCCCCTCCACCTCCGCAATCACCATACTGCACTGGCTGATTCTTGTATGTGTCCTGACCAGAGATCAAACCCACAACCTTGGAGATCAGAACGATGCTCTAACCAACTGAGCTAACAGGCCACAGCCACAACCAGTAGTTTTAATAGTGGCTTGTAAGGGCAGAGGAGCCTAGACCAATGGTCTAAAAACATATATTTTTTAAAATCCTCACCCGATACCATGGTTATTAATTCTAGAGAGAAAGGAAGGGACAGAAAGAGAGAGGGAGAGAAACATCAATGCTCAAGAGATACATCAATCAATTGCCTCTCACACACGCCACAACTGAAGACTAGACCTGCAACGCAGGCTTGTGTCCAGACGGGAATGAACCGAGACCTTTCGATTTAGGGGATGATGCTCCAACCAACTGAGCCACACTGGCCAGGGAGAAAAACATTTTTGATGTACGTATATAATACTTATGCAAACGATAAAATGCACAAAGACAAAATTTAAAGGATAAAATAAAGATAAACATTTTAAAAATTACTTTAAAAAGTTTGTAATTGAATTTATTGATTTTAATTGACTTTATTGTGGTGACATTGGTTAATACAATTATATAGGTTTTAGGTGTAGCATTCGGTAATACATCATCTGTATATTGCACTGTGTGTTCACCACCCCAAGCCAAGCCTCCATCTGTCACCATTTATCCCCCCTCTATATCTTCTAAAAATTACTTTAAAGTATTGCTACCTATGATGGCTTTCGTGCTATCACTAGCGACTACTATTTCAAGGCACATTATACACTTGTCCTGTGTTAAGATGGATAATTTTTAAATACTCTGGCTGATTTCTATATACATATACTAGGAAAAGGGGAAATACCATGCTGCAACTTTTTCTGCTGCTTCTTGGGTCTGCATTATTTGTATGATCTTCCTTCTACTGTTTCTTTACAGAAAACTCTAATCCACTTGTCTGTTTGTGAGGATTAGTTTAGGTAAAACTAGGAATTATAAGCTACTAATCTGATTAGTGAGGAGAGAAAAAACTCAGTAAACTGCAACACACTCACGGTAAGGGTCCTTTGTACCTGGAGCCCACACTCTTCCCCAGCCCGTCTGTAATCCATGGCAGATGACCTCCTGGCAGGGGGACGGAAGGAATGTCCATCGGACTGATGGTAAGCTATATTCCACGTATGTACAGCCAAATAAATTTTATATATGGGTGCTACCATGATAATATTACATGTTACGAAAATATACAAGAAAAAAATAACAAAGACTAAAGTAAAAATAAATAAAGTTCTATAATTTTAGTTCCACTCCGATAGAGAAGACCAATGATTTAGACCGTGAAGCAGTCTAAACTGCAAGGAGTACAAATATTATACTTTATTCGCAAAGGGTAAAAAATATCTTAAGGCTTATTTAGCAGACCAACTCATTGCAGGGTTGCTAGGTAATATATCAGGGGAAGAATATGTATATTTCTACAGAGATGTGAGCTGGCTGTCTCTTTTTTGCTCATCCTTCTAATAGGCCTTTAAAAATCTGGAAAGCCAAACCTCAAGGGTCTGAAACCCTGTGCCCACAGTTAAAGCTTATGTTTCAAATGAATATCAGGATCTTTAGAATTTTCTTGATTGGGTGGGGATTACTGCGTGTAAATCAATACACTGAATTTATCCTGACTCCAGAGAAATCTTCTACCAATTGAGATCTGGCCCCAGTGCATAGGAGTAGAGCCCTACATAGAAAATGGTGTTTTCTAGAGTGACTCTTCTGCTTCAGAGATTGAACTGTACTATGTGGTAGACCTCACGGTACTACCAGGAGAGGCTTTCAGGGATGAAATCAAAGCTTCTCCGTATTGCACTCCCACTACATCATTTGCACAGAAGAAGCAATGGCAGTGTGACAGAAGTTCAGTAACAAGATGGACCAGAACTTTTCTTTCTTGAAAACAGTCTTATAAATAATTCTTTGTTTTCAGAAATGTCATATTTTAGTCAATCATTATAAAGTTACAATTTCCTCCCCACCCCCAAGGCAGTGATCTAAACAGGCTTAACGGTTAGTATTTTAATGAGTTGTCATTTCCTGTCTGATAAAGATTCTCACACTATTTAACCACCAGTTTCCCTGGGGCCCAACCAGCACTCAAGTCCTACTCATGGTGACTCAGAATGGATCACAGACTCCTGGCCTGATTCAAGCTGATAGGTCACCCTCCGAGTGAAACTCTTTCCTCCTAAGGTAGAATGCTCAGGAGAGGAGGGAGGGGAGAGTTTTATCATGCAATCGTTCTTGAGAAGCTGAAGGCCATCATAGATTAGAGAAAGAAAAGAGATAGAAAAACAAACAAATTGGTATCTAATTAACTGAAGAACATGACAAGGAAATGAACTGGTGCTAACTGCAAATCAACTTATATTTAACCTTAGTAATAATGAGATTTGGTAGTCTTCTGTGACTTGAATGAAAGTGTTATAAATTTTCCCATTTAATTGAATGGAGAGTATGAATCTTTGAAGCTGATATTTTAAGAAAAAAATATTCTACTTGCATTTGGATCTGAAATGTGGTAGCCTACCCAAACCAAGTTCCTTTACATCTCAGGATCTTGGAAGAGTACCACAATAAGTAAATTCAGAATAAAAATTATGCAACACATAAACAACCAGGCTTTCTCATTTATACAAGTTTGGGTTGATGGTCTTTGGCACCATTTAAAATACGTTGTGATTCAACCTCAGGATTTAGAATTAAAACGTCTTGCATTGCATTCACATCTGTGCCCCTTTCAGATTATTAAAACCTCTTTTGTACTCAAATTAGTCCATTGTGTGCTAAGTCGTATTATGAACACATGACACCCCCCATTTCTTAGTGGCTGTGTAGAAAGAAGACCACTGCTTTACCTAGAAACATGAGGTATACTATTACTGCCTCAAAATGTATTTCTATTACAGGCACCTTTCAAAAAAAAAAAAAAAGAATGTGCAATTGTCCTTGCTTTCGAACATTTGAAATTGTTTTCTGTAAGAGTCAGAATGAAGGTAAGACCTCCTTATAATTAGCAGCTATTCTTTGAAACATGCTATCATTAAAGGGAAGCTTTTGAAAACAAAACGTCATTTCAGAATTTAGACTTGAGCAGAAGACAAGCAGGCATTTATGCTAATGAATGAAGCCACCGCTAAAGGAGTGGGCTATAAGAACCAAGTAAAAGTGATTGGCTGCCAAAACAAAATCTGCTAAAAAATCAACTGATTTCAGCTCTTGAAAATGACAGATTGGAGATTTATGGGTGACCAATCAATCTGTGGCTAGTTTGAAGACCCAGTGAATTGCAGGAATAAAATCAGCAATAGGGACTCATAGACCTAAAGGTCAAGAATAAAGAAGAGTTTGCAGAATTTTAAATTTAAGGTAACATGGCATGGAAGTTTATTGGCTTTTAGCTCATTCAAAGTGGTGTGATGATGAGTGGATAAAAAAAGTGAGAGTATTGATTGGAATTCAATGTCATCTAAGAACAATCCAATTATTCCAATCATTACTTAGGCAGAAAAAAAAAGTCATGATTTCTGCCATCAAAGAACTTACCATATTTTGCCATAATTGCCATAATGTGTTCCCATGCATAATATGTACCCACATTTTTGGCCTAAACTTTCAGGGAAAAAATCTTTTAATTTTTAAAAATTTTTTTTATTTTAGTTTATTCAGTGCAGTTTAAATTTTTTAATTCGATTTTTTGTTTGTTTATATTTAGAAACAAAACCAATTACCATATTCCAGAGTATTATTTTGCATACGGATATTGTTATTGCTTCAAGAGTTACACTTTTAACACATAAGCATAAATAAAAGAATTAAAGACCTTAATACAGATATAGAATTAGTATTGCTCATGTATAATGCTCACCCTTAATATTCCCTCAAAAATTTGGGCAAAAAGTGCACATTATACACGACAAAATACAGTAATCTAGTAGGGTGATAAAAGAAAAAGATACATGTAAACCCACAGTACAAAAACCAGTAGGTTTTTCAAAGTAACACCCGTAGTAACTACTTTCAGCTGCGCCAGGTGCACACGCTTGTGAATGAGAGGAGAGTGGACAGAAAGAGTTCATGCTGACTCCCTATTAGATTCACAAAGCAGCCATTTGAAACTGACACTGTTGTCCAGGTTTTCAGCCCCAATCAGATTACTTCACTGCCTCCTACAGTGCTCCCCAATGGCCCTCTTCTCTACCTCTGGAACAGTGCATGCTCACGAAGTGCTGATTTCCAACCCACATCCTCCCTTTTATTCATTTCTATTTCCCATCTCTGGCTTACTAGTTTTCCCTCAGCCTAAAATACAAGGAGGCCTCTCCTGATAATGAATGAATGAATTCATGGAGCTAACAAATTTTACCAAACACTTAAAATGTGCATGACCTTGGCCTGACTTTTCTTTTATTCGATAATTCTATGCAATCCAATACAACTGAGTTTTAGTTTTCATCATTCTACAGAAATGCTCTAATTATGGTTAATAGTAACATCCTAATGTTAGGTTGGCCAAAAAGTTCATTTGTTTTTTTTTTTCTGTAAGATGGCTCTAGTAGCGGTTGTCTTTAACTTCATTTGAAACAATTCTGTTAGATTGTATTGTGACAGCTGTCATGTCAATGTGCATAAAAAAAAATTTACCAAAATTGGTGAATTTTTGTGTAGCCATTTTAATATTGATGATGGAAGAAAATACACAACATTTTCAGCACATTATGCTTTACTTTTTCTTTTCTTTATTTTTAGAGAGAGGGGAAAGGAGGGGGAGAGAGAGGGAGGGAGAAAAACATCGATGTGTGAGAGAAACATCAACTGGTTGTCTCTCACAGGCTGCCAGCTGGGGACCTCATCCGCAACCCAGGCATGTGCCCTGACCAGGAATTGAACCAGCAACATCTCAGTCTGCAGGCCAGCACTCAAACCATTGAGCCATACCAGCCAGGGCACTTTACCATTTCGAGAAAGGTAAAAACTCAATTGCAATGCAAAACAAAACAAAACAAAACAAAAAAACAAAAAACATTTGTGCAATGTATGGAGGTGCTGTGACTGATCAAATGTGTCAAAAGTGGTTTGTGAAGTTTTATGCTGGAGATGTCTCACGGGACAATGCTCTATGACAGGGTAGTTGACAGTGATCAAATCAAGACATTAATTGAGAGCGATCAACATTATACCACATTGGGAGATAGCCAACATACTTAAAATGTCCAAATCAATAAAGTTATTGGTGAAAATAAAAAATGTAAAAGCAAAAAAATAAAATGAGAAATGTCTTATTTTATAGAAAAAGCTAAACAAACTTTTTGACCAACCCAATACAACGTCAATTTCTCACATTAACAGTCTAACTCCAGATTTCCTCTTTAACCTTTAACTATATTGCCTCCCAATATCAGTAATAAAAATATAGAAGAGTTAAGACTCAAAAAAGAAGATAAACGACATGAAGACATGAAAAGGAAAGAGTTTTCAACAAAATAAAACAAAATTCAACTGAGTAAATTTTAAAGATCTTATTGGCTTTCTTTTACAATTCATGGGTCAGACAGCATCCCAGCTAAGCAGAGAGAAAGCTCTGGCCCTGGCTGCGTGGCTCATTTAATTGGAGCATTGTCCCATACACCAAAAGGTTGTGGGTTCGACTCTCAGTCAAGGCACAACCTAGGTTTTGGGTTCAATCCCTGTAGGGAGCACATACAAGAGGCAACTGATCAATGTTTCTCTCTCACATCAATGCCTCTGTCTCTTTGTCTCCCCCTTCCTTTCTCTCTAAAATCAATAAACATATCCTTGAATAGGGATTTTTTTTTAAAAAGAAAGGAGCTCTGAAGAGCTATATAAAATGAAGTAAGTCTTTTACAGGCAGGACAGAACAAGGAAGTTACTAGGCAAAAAGTGGATAGTATCAGACAAAGTCACCTTCCTTTAAGGGATGGTAGAGGTTCATCAGGCAGGTTATCTTTCTGCTGCTGACCAGGTAATTACAGATTGACAGGTTTAAGATTCACTCCTGGGAGAGGCTGAAACTGTAATTAAGTTGGATATTAAGTCTCAGTTTGGTATCGTGGATTTAGCACAAGTGAGTCCATTTAGGCCTGTTGTGTCTCTTTTTAAAAAAAATTTGGGGGGCTTTTTTATTAAAAAAATATTATTTATTTTTAGAGGGGGGAGAGAGAGAGGGAGAGAAACATCAATGTGTTGTTGCCTCTTGTGTGTGCCCCCCAACAGGGACCTGGCCCACAACCCAGGCATGTGCCCTGACTGGGAATCAAACTGGTGACCCTTTGGTTTGCAGGCCAGCACTCAATCCACTGAGCCACACCAGCCAGGGCTGCTGTCTCTTTTAACAGTACCTAAATTACAGAAGATTACAATAAAATCAGTGTGTATCACTGAATCTCGCAGCTGGGGTCTTAAAACCTATGTAACCTCTTTCAGTTAATACAAATATTTGTGTTCCACACTCCCGTAACTCTTCCTGATTATTTTACAATGATCAAAGTCAAAGGCAATGAAGTACAAGCACCATTTCATATTTTAAAATGAAAGGATAGATTTTCTTTCTGTAGAAGAAAAAGTGCAGGCCAATACAGTTCATTCTGACCACTTGGTATAGAGCAATGAACAAGAACCAGTATTAAGATTCAAACATTAATTACTCACTGGTTAAAATGATCTCTGTTGCCACAGGCAAGTCTGACTCTGAGGTCAAACATTAAGTTAACTCAGAAATAGGAGACAGCAAAGAAGAGCGTGGAACATTCTGTGTCTGGTAAAAAGTCCCAGCTCTAGCCAGCCCCACCCCCCAAGTTCAATGATTGAGTTATGGAAACTTTCTTGTGTGGTAAAACTGGAGACTTTGTCTTCTAATAAGACCCTGGCAACCTGACAGTGAGCCAATGTTCTGCGTATGGTTTGTTGTGGATCATACACTTAATGTTATTTTCTGGAAACTCTCATCTCTCTTTGGTGGGAATACCGGACATGTCATGACTTTAAAGTTAGACGTGGTTCTCTTTAAGAAACATGTCCAGGTCTTTCTCACTGGAGAAAGTCTAAGATTAAATAAAAATCAGTTTAAATCTTAAATTAAAAAAAGACAGCAATAAACAGAATGCCTTTGAAGCTCTAAAGCTCCCTGGTTCTTGGTTTTGTCCCCTGACTTATTTCAACTCTGGACACTAAAGAGTGAGAACTCCATTACATGCCTAATCTGTTTTCAGAACCTTCCTTCTGTCCTCCTGACAAACATACCATACACCAAAAAGCTCTTCCTCAAGGCTATTATTTGTATTCTAACCTCTTTCAGGATATATGATTCATCACATCTGTTCAGATTTCCCTTTTCACGAACAAACCCTTTGATCTAAAGAGAGGTAATAAGGACCCCTTTCCCTGAACCTAATGACATTGGTGATTACTGTCCAGAACTCTCTAAGAAATAAATCAACTACTTATTTCCAAAGAGAATCATTTACTTTTAAAATCACAGTGAAATTTGGAATTTCAAATGCAAAAAAGAAACTACAAAATTGTTATTCTCCAGAGCATCTAAGATGTTGCTCCCCAGCCTATGTTGTCAGTTTGGCTCAAATATAAAAAGATCGCCCTGGCTGGTGTGGCTCAGTGGCTTGAGTGCCATCCTGCAAACTAAGGGGTCACAGATTCGATCGCCAGTCAGGGCACATGCCTGGGTTATGGGCCAGGTCACCAGTGGGGGGCATGCACAAGAGGCAACCACACATTGATGTTTCTCTCCCTCTCTTTCTCCCTTCCCCTCTTTCTAAAAATAAATAAATAAAATCTGTAAAAATATGTATTTTTAAATAAAATACAATTACAGTCAATTTTGAAGTTAGGGCTTACATTCTCTCGGGGACCTTAGGGCTACAGAACTAGAAACACACTGTACTAAAACTACCAGAGGTCAAAAGCATACTTAGGTTTTCATATTCAGCTGGGCCACTCTGTAGTTACATTAAGACTGGCTGCCCTTTGGGGACGGGATACTTCCTTCAGTCATCAGAGTAGCATTCAAACCTGTGTAAGTTAATACTAAACCTCCTCATTACAGATGTAATTGGTCAACACTGACTCTTTGCCTGCCACCTGTGGGGAGGGGTAGCCTGGCCTGGCAGGCCACTGGCAAACCAGTAGTGAGATTTTCCTCAGTTTTGGCGCTAGACAAAACTAAGTTAACTTACCAAAACTAAGGGTTATGTTGCTTCTATGCCCAATCGCTCTGTTATTTGCCTTATCCCTCTTCTGTGTTGTCCCTTTCATCAAACCCTTTGGCTCCTTACTATGTACTCAGCTATCTTACACTAAGAAATGCTCATATTTGTTCAAAATAGCAAAAAACCAGGAAAATATTCAAAATGTCTACCAGTGGGAGAGTAGATGAATAATCACCCAATGGAATATACAGCAGTCAAAATAAACAATTTTCAGCAACACACAATAACATAAGCAATATAAGTCAAAAGTCCCAAAAGATTACAGATAGTATGAACCCCTTTTTATGAATTAAGAAAAAAAAACTAAAATAAAAAAATCATGAGTTTTTTTTTTAACCATTCACAGCCCATTTCTTTATCAATAAAAGGGGGTTAAATACCCATCATACATGGCCGAAATGAGAAGTAAACAATAACATTAATTGTACGTACACACAGAATGCTCACTATGTTCAAAAAATAGTATCCTCAAGAATTATTTATATAATCTTTGATGAAAAACTGTCCCGATTCAAGGCATTTTGTGGATCAGAGAAGGTACAGAAATGGGTCCTTTCTTTAAGGAGAAGTAGGCCTTCCCTCAATCTTCCCTGAGAACACACAAAATAGTCACCTAGGAGTTCACCTTTCTGTCCAGTCAGTGAAATTTTTGAAAATGAGACTTTGAGGACACACGTAACACAAAACTTAAGAAGAAGGCATCTAAAAATCCCACATGCCTTGGAATGTTAAATCACTTACATAAATATGTTTCAATTACACTATATGACATTTTAATAGAGGACAGTTCACATCTTGACTGGAAGCTGGAAAGGGTATCGGAAGCCTAGAAAACTGGAAAGGGAAATGCTGCTCAACTCATGTCGTTTGAAAGAACAGTGAACACGAAATGGAACAACTGGGGCGGAGCTCATATTTACACCTGGCTCTGTTCTGTCCAGAGCCCGTGTGCTCTTCATCTTCTATCTACAGCTGTCCTTACTGTGGAGATTCATTTTTCATTCTCCTGCACCTTAGCATCTCATAATTTTATTGTAAATTTGAACTGCTGCCGACGTTTTTCCTAGTCTTTTGGTTTTTTTCTCTCTGCCGTGGCCATTCATCACTCCCTTAATTGTAGGCACATAATTTTAAATGTCCTTCAACAGACTGTATTCCAAGCTTCACTAGTTTGATTTGATGACATGCTTTACCACTTAGAGTTTTAACAGTGTAAAGAGGGAAGACTAATAATCAAAGGAGAATGCTTCTATGGCAAGCTACAGGCGGCATTTTGAGTTCAGCTCAATAAGGGTTTAGGGAATCAATCTATCCTCTTTCCCTTTTCTGAAATAAACTGCTAAGTTAATTATTGTGATATACAATAACTTTAGGTCTAATAAAAATTCTCTGGTGTTTAACTTAATTATCAGTCTAGGTTTAGTGAGACTCTTTATTAATGATCATTTGAACACATTATTTATTCTATTTAATATACTGTCTACAAAAGAAGTTGATGAGGCAATCCCTGTAGAAAGGCCCTCGGGCTGAATCTGGCCCTCCACCTTGTTTTATCTGGCCCAGCACCTCATTTCTACCTAGAGGAGCTGAGCTCCTTGCCCCTAGTTAAGGAGTAGTTACATTTATACAGTCCTAAAATGACATTCGGCTCTTTAAAGGCAACTGCAAGGCTGATATGGTCCCCGGTGAAGATGAGTTTGACACCCCTGCTGTAGACAGTACTGGGGAAGAGAGGAAGGTTATCAGGACACACCAACAACATCTGCCTCCTGAAAACAAATTTTAAAATATGACATCACCCATCTAGTTAAATAAAAATAAAAATTTAGAAGGTCATGAGTATCTTAGAATAACTATGTAGAATTATCTTTAAGAAGAAAGGATCACTGGAGTTTTGCGAGAGGAGATGGTAAAGGGAAGGAAATTCTGACTGTGAAAACCATAAGAAATTCTAACTTAAAAATGATGGTTTAAGCCTAAAGCACTTTTATTTCTATTTACTATAGATAAGTAATATAACTGCTTAGAAACTCCTAGAAAGGTTATAACTGCTTAGAAACTCCTAGAAAGGAGTTATAACTGTTATAAAGGGTTATATAACTGTTATAAAGGGTTATAACTGTTAGAAACTCCTAGAAAGGTTATAACTGCTTAGAAACTGCCTAGAAAGGTTAGAGAAACTGAAAAATCTGGGCTATACATATTATTTGCTAATTTTTATTGGCAGTATCTTTAAATTTAGACATAATGTGTTCATTTATTCACCAGATATGTATCTAGCACCTGCTTCGTGTCAATCAAGATGCCAAGTGCTGTGTATGTAACAGTGAATAAAAATAGGCATGGCCTCTGACATTAAGAAGCTCACAGGTTAGTGGTAGAAGGACAATAATCATATGCTCTCACACATAAATGTAACAATACAACTGTCAGTACATGTAGTACATGCTCCTGTGAACAGAGATCCCTAAGAAGGAAGGTATTTGACCTCGTCAGAGAAGGTGCTTTGTGAGTGTAACAGCTGAAATCTAAAGGACATTAGCTAGACCGGGGATTTTCAGTGGGGGTATACTCGCCATGGGACATTTGGCAATGTCTGGGGACATTTTTGATTGTCCCAATAGGGAGATACTACTGGCACCTAGTGAACAGAGAATAAGGATGCAGCTACCTGTCTTAAAATGCATAGGAAAGTCCCCTATGACAAAAAAGTCTCCGGCTTAAAATGTTAATAGTGCCACGGCTGAACTAGGCAAAGGGAAAAACACGAGTCAAGATAGTGGTGGGAGACTCTAGCAGAGAAAACAACAGGGGCTAGATCACTTAAGGCTTTCTAGACACATTAAGGAGTTTTGGCATTAAGAATAAAGGGGAAAAAGTAAAGGGTTTCAAGAAGAGGAGCTGGGGGGTGAGGACAGTGGTGGCAACTTGCTCAGGGTAAGATTTTTTAAAAGTTACTGACTGCAGAATGACGAACAGATTGGAAGGGAACGAAACTGGGTGCGGGCAGATGAGACAGGTGGCTAACTAATCTAACGATTTAGAAACTCCACAACCCGGGGAAACTAAAGGTGGTAGTGGCGAGGATGTAAAAGTGGCCAAGAAACTTCCTTCTATAAATGTGCCATAGCGGAAAAGGAGAAAGGAAGAGTGGAGGGTGCTGAGCGCAAGCACTCCTACAATGTGGGTTTATGGGGTTGAGAGCTAAGGACACCGGTTATGTCCTTCAGAATTCTCTCAAAGTGCGACAGCAATCTCTAAGAAGTGCCCCCTTTGTATTTAAAACTAAGGGACAAGAGTATTCCTTCTTTCTTTTTAAATGCGGCATATGGTTACTTACTATTTTATTTGCAAGGATTCAAGCAACAAAAACTGGAGCAATTAAAATTTAATGTACAAGCTATAACCCACATTTATAATCAGAAGCTTAGGAAGTGATAAAACCAATGACTGGCTCCACCGAGTATATTCTCAGGAATGTGTTTTTCCTCAATTATTACATTAAAAACTAAACAGAAAATATTACATGTTATTTTATTACAAAACATATGTAGAAAAGAGAAAATATTATATAATGGATGGTTTAAAGAATAATAAAATACTCATGAACTCACCTCTTAGTGGCAATTTTTTAAAATAGCAAAAATTTTCATAAATGTTTTGTTTCATAAACGGATTTTAATATATAAATTTATGTTAAAACTACATCAAGGACACTCAAGGTAACCCTTTTCCACCACTGTTCAGTAATATCATTAAATGAAAGAAACCTCTCTCCTGTAAACACTACTGAGCAACAATTCATATATTTAAAAGTTTCATTTAATATCTGGCAGTATTCACATTCCAGGTGAAAGTTAATTTGATCAAACAAAATGAGTCCTTCTCTTTTTATTGTTTTATCAAAGTCAACTCCACAAATTTGTAACACTATCATTTCAAACATAGGTTAAAACTGGTCTTACTTCTAAACACATAAAAATAAAAGCTTTGGATAGAAGCCTTTTAAAATGACCTGATTTTTCTCTAGTGACTGACATATTTTGGCAATATTATACTATACTACCTTATCATGTCTTATACAATGAAATGTTAATATCTTACGCAGATTTGTAGTTAAATGTAATCGTGTATCTGGCTAAAAGACACAGTACTGTACTAAAGCATTACAAGACAGTACTAAAGCATTACAAGATATCTTTACATGAATAGAATTTCTTATTTCTTTGGAGCAGCAATAGTCTCAAACTCCAAAGCTTCTTATAAATCAAGAATTGTATGGCTTGATACATGTCTGGTTTAAAATGAAACAAGGATCTCAGTTTCAACCTTTCCAGCTGCAGTTCAAGAAAGTCTTCTTCAATTTAACTAATAACAGGGCAAAAGATATTTCCTCAAGAAATGAAGAGCTATCACAATTCTATCCCAATTAAATCTATACATTTCCTCCCATTCAAACAGTGATATTAATATTAGTCCTTAAAGAATTACTCACCCAATGAAAGCCACCATCTGTTCCACTATGTGTTTGCTGAATGTTATTATAACAAAGATTTTCTGCAAAGAAAATACCAGTTTTAATATGAAAATAATTATTTAATATTAATGAAATATTAAATATTTCTCTCATCAAAAAGACAATATAAATCCACAATTTTGACAAATCTAAAAAGCTGAGATGCTGCCTCTAATTGCAATTCAAAAAAGTTCTTTATAAAATAACAAGAAACATGATTTACTACCTACTTTGTATTTTAAAAATGTTTTTCCTTAAGCACAGTTCTAGTCTTATTAGGATACATGACCAAGTCTGACTGGGAAAATATGAGTCATGAAACCAAGACTGAGTGGACATTCCACATGTTTTATGTATCTCGGAATGGTGAACGCAGCTGAAGTCACAGGTTCCCATGTAGCCCCCACCACTGAAATTAAAGCTGACCAGACTGATGACAGGAGTCTAGGCCAACTCTGACCCAGAGGATCTTGAAAAGACTGTACATCCTTAATGGGAAGTTCTTGTTGAAGGAAGAAGTACCATGAAAGTTCCATTCTGAGATCCTGAATGAGTTCAGATGTTCAGGGTTAGGGTACAAACACAGGCATCAACAGATTACTGAGGATCTTTATCAGACCTAAGCGGTTTTCAATTTGGTGTTCGTGAGGTAGTCTCATTAATTAAAGATGTTGATACCTTGCCTTACTTACAAGATGCCTTTAAGGGCCAACAGCTAGTAAATGTTCTCAACTCAATTCGATAAATGTTACAAAAAGTACTTACTATGGATAATAAAAGGCATTATTAAGAGTTTTCAGAGATAACACAAAAATGAGAATACTTCTTCAATGGCCTGAAGGTATTTACAAATTTTTCTACACACAGTAGAAAGATAGCAAGTACTGTGTGTGTGCGTGTGTGTACATATACAACTATAAATGCCATCGGTGGTGGAAGCAATGTGATGTAGAAGTTCAGAGAAAGGAAAGGTCACGTAAGTACAATTAATCAGACTAAAGAAGGTGATATTAAAGTTTAAAAGCACCAAAAGATGAAGGCATAGGTAAACACAGCTCGCCTCCTTGCACAATCACATCAAAATTACAACTAAACTAGAACAACCATAACTTAGAACCATCGGAAATCAAGTTGAAGGGAAGTCAGAAAACTACAGAATTAAGGAAACTACATCCATCTAGACTGGTAGGAGAGGCAGAGATGTGGAATGGGCTGGTCCCTCACCCACATGTGCTGGATGAAAATTCAGGAGGGATATCTTGGGAGTGAGAAGTCCCAGCCCCATACCCCATACCAGGCCCCCTGAGACCAGGGTTTCAGTGCCAGGAAAGTAAGTCCCTATGACTTCTGGTTGCAAAAACCAGCAGGTATTGAGTGGGTAGAAGAAACTTGGAGTCCCAAGCAGTTCCTCTTAAAGAACCAACATATGGACTTACTCAGAATCACTCCCTCTGAGCTCCAGCACCAGGATAGCAACTTGAAAGGCACCAGTGGCATACAGGGAGGAAATGAAATGTCTGGCACCAGGGCAAGAGCTGGGGGACAGCCTTCTCCCAGACAGAAAAGCAGGCTTTTCTGAACCCTCCGTGCATACAGCCATAGCTCTGTCAACCTGGCTAATACTGTTTGCCCAGCCCTGGAGATCCCCTGAGGCTCTGTCCCATTCAACTTACCTGCCCACCCAAGCGATTAACAGTGGATTTTCCATTTGAATGGGTGGTCTTGGTTCATGCTTCACAACTTCCTAAATCCTCTCAAACAAGCAACAGCTGGCCTCAGTGAGCTCCCAGCCCCTGAACCTGTTGCCAAGTGGCCCCAGGCCTGGCACTAGCAGCAGCCAGCCTAGGTCCACAGCTTGGCTTCACCTGGGAACCTCCAAGCCCAGCACAAGTAGCAGCCATATGCAGACTGCTTTATAGCTCAGGCGGGGTGGTGATGAACTTGGCCTGCACCACCCAGCTAACCCCAGGGCCAGTGCACCCAGTGGACAGCTACAGACCATGTCGGAGCACCACCACCCTGCCCCTGCACAGAGGATCCTCCATGGAGGGTGAAAGTTTGTGGTCAGTGTCACAGCCAGTCCACAGCTGACGGGCCTGGGTAAGTCCCTCCCATTGATCTGCCAACAGCAATCAAGGCTCAACTACAAGAGGAGGGTGTACTCAGCCCACATGAAGGGCATACCTCAAGTACCCAGCTTAGGTGATAGGGGAGGATGTGCCACTGAACCTTACAGGACATCTACTACATTAGGCCATGCTACCAAGACAGGGAGTCATAGCAGCTCTACCTAATACATAGAGACAAACACAGGGAGGCTGCCCCAATGAGAAGACAACGAAACATGGCCCAAATGAAAGAACAGATCAAAACTCCAGAAAAAGAACTAAACCAAATGGAGAAAATTGATATCAGTGGCAGAGTTCAAAATACTGGTTACAAAAGATGCTCAAGGAACTTAGTGAGAACTTCCACAGAATAAAAAAGACCCAGTCAGCCCTGGCTGGTGTGGCTCAGTGGACTGAGCGCAGGCCTACGAACCAAACAGTCGCAGGTTTGATCCCTAGTCAGGGCACATGCCTGGGTTGCGGGCCAGGTC
The DNA here is from genome assembly GCA_028533065.1 of Trachops cirrhosus. Classification (NCBI taxonomy): domain Eukaryota; kingdom Metazoa; phylum Chordata; class Mammalia; order Chiroptera; family Phyllostomidae; genus Trachops; species Trachops cirrhosus. The sequence goes on from CM052545.1 coordinate 82,385,841, forward strand.
CCCATTGGGGGATGCACGAGAGACAACCGCACATTGATGTTTCTCTCCCTCTCTTTCTCCCTTTCCCTCTCTCCAAAAATAAAATCATTAAAGAAAACCACATTAAAATACTTAAAAAGAAAAAAAGGCCCAGTCAGAAACGAAGGATACACTAATTGAAATAAGAAACAATTTACAGAGAAACTACAGTAAAGTGAATAAAGCCGAGAACCAAATCAGTGATTTGGAACATAAGGAAGTAAAAAACAACCAGTTAGAAAAATAAGAAGAAAAAAGAACCCAAAAAAACAAGGATAGTGAAAGCAGCCTCTGGGACAACTTCAAGAGGTCCGAGTGGGGGATGCTACCAAGTAAAAGTTAGAGACTACAGACCAGCCCACTTCGACACGCGCGAAGAGGAAAAGCGGGGAAGGTGAGAGTAGGAAGAAAACAAGATATGAGTGTAGGGAACTAATGGGGGCAGAATGAACAAAGGACCTATCTGTAAAAGAGTGTCCTTCAATGGTAAGAAGAATCCCAGACAGATTCATTTATTAAATGTTCACTGAGTGCCTACTAGGCAGTAGAATAATGCAGTGAGTCAAGAGACAAGTCTCTGCCCTCATGGAGTTTATATGTGTGTCTGGTGGTGGGTGGGAAGGTGGAAAGGCAATAAACAACACATGTGATAAGTGATCGTATGGCACATGAAGTATTACATATGAGCACACAGACTTCTCCCCTTCTTCATTGTTAACGTTTCTAAGCGTCCTTCTACAGGCAGAGGACTCATCTTGTGGGAGGGGAAATCCTGATTTAACATTATTAGGTGGGCTGATCTGACATTTTTATGGGAGGTTTAACAAATAGCAAAATATAAAAATAAAAATAACAATAACAATATTTATCAAGGAAAACTGTCCAGTTTGAGATGAGGAGTAAAAAGAGAACCAGAAGAGACAGGTTTACTCTTAGATTACAGAAAAATCTGTGTGTGGTGTCTCCTTTTTTTTCAGAAACAGTTACAATGTTTATATTACTCATTAATACTGCTTACCCAAGGAATGAGAAATGTCTGTAGCCCTGAGCTCCAGCTGGATGTACATCAAGTGACATGCCTTGAGAAAGCACGTCTCTGATACAACGGAACAAAGAGAGCAAACATATCCCACGTTCTCAGTTTAGTGAAGGAACTCAGATTCTTCCCTTTCAGAAACATAGATGGATTTTAACTTTGTTTTTTTTTTTTTCTTCTACATAGGAACAGGGAACAAGTTTTGACTTTATAAAGTTTAAGTCTGAATTCCTGGGCCTTAGGCATATATTTTATCTTTTCTAACAACTCAGTTCCCCCATCTGTGAAACAGGGACAATAACCACTTCACAGGACTGATCTGAGAAAACCAATGCCAACTGCCTGGCGTAGGTCCTGATAAATAGCAGGCATCAAATAATCCAGGTTTCCTAACCATATGAATAATGTATAGTTAAGAAGACAATTCAAAACACTGGAAAAAAACACTTCAAGCCAAAAGACTAGGGTTCAAATTCCAGCTGCTACTTACACTTAAGTACCTATTACTTATTAACCTCTGGAAGTTTAATACTTACAAAATGGGAGTAATAATTTCTCTGTCCTAGGATTACGATGAAATCAGATGACATACACTAGGTGCTTTAAAGTGTGAAGCACTACACATATATAAAAAAAGCATTATTGTAACTTTAAAAAATCTGAGAGTATTTAAAAAATATACTATTTGTTAAAAGATTTTTATTTATTTATTTTTAGAGAGGGGAAGGGAGGGAGAAAGAAAGGGAGACAAAAACATCAATGTGTGGTTGCCTCTCACACCACCCCTACTGGGGACCTGGCCCACAACCCCGGCATGTGCCCTGACTGGGAATCAAACCCGTGACCCTTTGGTTCACAGTCCAGTGCTCAATTCACTAAGCCACACCAGCCAGTGAAAAAATATGCTATTTTTCATTATTCTGCAATGAAAGGTTTGTTAAGTTGCATACTCTATCACGAGGGTACTTTTGGCATAATAAATTTTACTATAATTTATGGAAGAGTACTACCTACAGCAGGATGTGTAAGTTTCTGGATTCCTACAGAAGTTGCTGTTATAAGGGAATTAAAGAAATCTGTTGTTACTTTCAAAGGCATCCCAAAAGCTAAATGATAGCTTCTTTCTTCCCCCAGCAAGAATTAAAAAGATTACAGAGAATATTATCTTCAGATACATTGTAAAATAATATATTACTCACCACAATATTTTATTATTTGAAAAATCCTGATATGGTATTTAAGTCTTTACCAAAGAAACTAGCATTCCAATATTAAAGAACTCATATTCATTGAAAAATATACTTCAGTGGGAAAAAAATATATTCCTTGAAGGGGGAAAAGCATATCCCTGAAATGCTGAGTGACTGTCATGGAGGAGAGTGTAGAACACATTCAATAAACTCATCTCACATGTCACAGGCTAGTGTTAGAAACTGGGCACGCAGAAGCAGCTGAAAATTTTGTTTCATTTTTCTCTTCTAAGAACTAGAGGTAGAAAGATGCTAAGAAGAAATCTGGGAGTTAGGCCTGTTTTTAGTTATTAGGGGACCACACCAGGGCATAGACATTACTCACTGCTCTCACCTTTCCTTTGGTGAATGCCTCTCTTTGCTGTAAACCTCACTGATTAAAAAATTCTTTCCAGGTTAATTTTGTTTTATTCTGGTGACATTTGCCCTTAGAAGGAAACAATTCATACCATAGTCCTAGAAGCACATATCCATTTCCCCTCATTTAAGGTTTTTTTAGTCTCTTTTCTTTCCTTTAGTCATATAGTACATATCAAAGATTTTTGTTAAAAATGGCTTTGAAGACCAGCAGATTTTCACTTCTCTAACCACAACCCACATCTCTTTGCCTCTTCAGAGACCCCTTTCTTCCCCATTCTCTGACACTAACATCTGTCTGGTTTTCTGTAAAGGATACTGGTATCTTGAGAGGAAGTGCTCTGTACACAGTGTGCGAAAGAAAAGTTGAAATAGTGAAAGGCAATATTCTCTCAGCTCATGGTCAGTAAAGGTGCATTTTTTTGGACTACATAAGTGAAAATGATGTGCATTTGGTGAAAGTCCTGGATGAAGAGTTTTACAAGGCAAAAAGTGAAATAAAGAAAGACACAAAGAATAAAGGTAGAAAACAAGGAAAGGAAACAAGGAGAAAAATAATATGGCAGCACAATTTTCTAAGGGAACACAATTTTCCAACAGGGACAGGGAAAACCTGCCAAAAATCCACTAACTTCTAAATGACATGGTTAAAAACCTAAGCAAGCTACCAACCAAAAGAGGCAGAATCGAAATTTTAACAATTCAGCTTGGAATGGGCAAGGGAAACATATTTCAGTGCCTTTTAGTGGCTCATTATCATTATGCAGGAGATAAGACAATATAATTACCTGAATATGCATTTTAATTATTGCTTTTCCAATCAACGTTGCACCAAAGAAAGTCCAAAAAGGTACAAGAAAGTGTCCACATGTTATTCCAGCCAGGTCAAATAGAGGATTCGGAATCTGCAAAAATAAACAAATAATGGAACTTCCACATATAGTCCAAAGAACAGTTTACTTTTACCCCTATAAGTAAATCCTTACTCAAACTACAAAGAGAGGTATGGTTCCTTGATCATACTAGACTGTTCAGAAGTTTAGACAAGTATTCGTATGTGTCTACAAATTTGGTCTCATATTCATCTTAGGCTGTTTTTCAATCTATTCAAAGCAAACCAGCTGTTCTTTTGCTTGCATTACTTATGGCTAATGTACCATAATATATTATTTCTATCCAATTCACATTAGAATTGGATAAAGCTAATGGATCCAAGGAATTTAATACTATTCAGTGGACACTTAGCTATTTGGTAGCTATTTTCATTTTTTAAAGATTTTATTTATTCATTTTTAGAGAGAGGAGAAGAGAAGGAGAAAGAGAGGGAGAGAAATATCAATGTGTGGTTGCCTCTCGCATGCCCCATACTGGGGACCTGGCTCACAACCCAGGCATGTGCCCTGACTGGGAATTGAACTGGCAACCCTTTGGTTCACAGCCCATGCTCAATCCACTGAGCTACGCTAGTTAGGGCTTGGTAGTTATTTTCTAAGGTGACATATAAATGAGAAAAGGTCTTAAGATTATTTCAGAAGTTACCAGGCTTTGAAAATCTTTAGCCTGAAATAGAGTATTATCTATATGGCTCAAACATTCTTGTAAATTCATAAATACATTTATGGGTGAATGTGTTTTCACTTCTCAACATAAAAAAATAATTCATTATTTGTATTTTATTTTATGACAGCCCAAGGCTGTGGGGCTGTATGATACATTTTAGAAAGAAAATAGAGTGTGGAAATACAAGAGCACTGATTCAGATGTTTTGAATATTCAGTCCCAGACAAAGAGTGATTCACAACAACTACCTTTTCCAAACATTTCCATATTTCAAGACTGCTCAAAGACAATGTCATATAAAAATGCAAAGAAACCACAAGCTGTTTCTGAGTGCTTCATCCATTTCCCCCACTGAAGTACTCTGTCCTTGTGGCTGTTGACCAAGCCATTTATCAGTCAATTAATTTATATAATTTCATTTTTGAACTTTCAAAGAAAAGCCTAGTTATTTAAAAATTATTTGTCACATACATCTTTTTAAAAACAGAGCCATACTAAAGTAGAACTCAAGTATTCTTTTATTAGCAACACTTGGATTCAATAACCACTTTTGTTTTTCCCATCTAAATTCAAAGGCTTTATGAGATTTCATCTGTCTTATAACCATGTAATAACAGTATCATTTCACAGCCTTACAACTGACTTTCTTACATATTTCATGTGACCCTTACAACTCTGCAAATTACATTTTTTATCAGGCTCCACCTCACACAAGAGTGTGAACACCCAATCATCATGCTTATGAACTACAAAAGGATCCACATATATAACCTTAATCTTCACACAGGCCTTTGTAATGCATGACTTATCGCTCCATTTTGAAAATTAAAAACCTGCTCAGAGTAAGCAGACTGAGGTGACATAGCTTGTTAGAGTCAACACTGGCTTAAGAACCTAAGCCTGACTCCAAAGCCAATTCTTTCCACTACAGCACACTACAACACACCTGTAACTGCTTGAATGGTTAAGATCAACATTATAATAAAGGCACATGTACATTTTAGAATATCTCTAGGATGCTGATATCAGGTAAGAAGTTTTGGCATCCAATGATTCCTTTTTGGCCATTTGCTTTTTGCTAAGGGGTGGGAAGGGGGTATTCAAAGATGTATTAATGTTCTAGTACGTAATGGAGAAAATAGCTGTTAGTAGAAAATAATTTTGTGAATTTAACTTATAATGGCAGCTTTTGTCTTATGAACTAGGTACACCTAGTTATTCTGGCCAAATCCACCCATGAACTACCCACAATTGCGTACAGGCAACCAAAGAAAACTTGGATCAAAATGCTCCATTTCAAATGTAATTGTTTCTATTATATTAGAAAATGACCAGGATAAACACTAACTCATCAGAGAATGTCAATTTCACACATCCGCAATTTGAGACATTAACTAAACTAAAATTTTTTTCAACTACAGTTTATATTCAGTATTATTTTGTATTAGCTTCAGGTGTGCACTATAGTGAAAACATTAAGTTTTTGACATACAGGGCTTCTTAGTTCACCCTAACCCACAGGTGGCGAACACAAGGCCCGTGGAGCAAATCCAGTCCTCCACCTTGTTTTATTGGCCCAGCACCTCATTTCTACCCACAGGCAGCGCTGAGCTTCTTGCCCCTAGTTAAGGAGTGGTTATATTTATACAGTCCTGAAATTACATTCGGCCCTTTGAAGGCAACCACGAGGCTGATGTGGCCCCCGGTGAAAATGAGCTTGACACTCCTGCAAGATGCCCTTAACTTTGCCACTGATGTTCCAATTATCTAACTAGGTGTTAAGGTCACTTAAGATAGGTTTTATACAAATTCTTCTTTGTAACTAATGCTTGAAACTTTGGGAGAAAACAACTACTTATCTATAACTCTGGAAAGAATGAAGTCATTGTTATCTGATTAAATGCACTTCATTATAAATTCTTCATGGGAAGGATGGATTTTTTCTCTTTTGTTCTTATTGAATCAAGCCATTTAAGCCTCAAGTCATCATGGCATGATGAAATACTTAAAAGTTTAATAAATGAAATATGAACTTGTCTAACAGAAAACAGCTCATTTGATGAGTAAGATGAATGAATAACAAAATTACATATCCATTAAAATTGATAACATTGTTATTCATTCAGGCATGTACCTTTAAAAACTAAAATTAGATCAAAATATAAATCTACCATTTATTGGAATTTTTCACTTTTAATACAATTTACTTACTGAAGCACAGGCCAAAATTCCAAAAAATCCAACCTTCTGTACTAGGTTCTGAACTGCCAGCTTAGCCCGGGAGGCAAAGTCCTATATAAAAGAAGGATATCAAAACATTAATGAAAAGTATAAGGAAGAAGGAAAGATGATTGTTTATAGAGTTTATAATATTAAATGTCTCACAATCTAAAAGCACTGATTCATTTAACGAGTAAGATGAATTACTTATAAAAATTACAGGTTGCCCTGGAAAACATGCAAATAAAATCTTGACAGAACATTAATTATATTCTTAATGATAAACTTGTAGCAGATTTCAAGAATAAGCCCAGACACTGTTAGGGTACTTCATTTTTTGGGATCCCCTCTGGATTATCTAGGGATGAACAAAATGCTATAAGCTAACCACGAACCAACTCATTCTTTTGGAAATACTGGCCTACCACATCTTCCCTTCTACAGCCCGCCAGACTCACTCCCTGATTAATACCAGGGTAAGCAATCACAGCATTTTTCAAGACGGCCGATGAAGACACCTGTGCTGATCACTAGTCAGAAGATGGAAAAAACAGTTATGTGGTAATAGCTAAGCATTCATTATACTCAGAAGCAAAATAACAAACATCCTATATTTGCACAGCTTATGCTAGTTTATATAAAGTGTTTTCATAAATATTTTACTCAAGACTTTAAATGATGCTAGGGTACAGATAGAGCAGATTCTTCAGAGTCTGAAATCAGTGCTCTTTTTATTTCTGTTGCCACTTCTGATGCTGAAACATGCATTTGGCTGGCTAGCTTATTTCCACAATTCTCTTCTTTCAGCATGTCAATGCTACAATTAAATAAAATAAAATACCAATCTGAAATTTGACAATTCTTTTCTTTTGAAAGGCATATACTTCAAGCAAAATGAAAAAATACTAGCTTCTGTGTAAATGTCTTTTTAAAAAGTGTTCACATCATAACATCTCTTTCTCTCTCTTTAGTTTAGTAGTTTAACAGCCAACAATCCTATAGAAAGGTCAGGATACTAAAATAAAAAAAAGAAGGTTCCTTCATAGAATGAGAACAGGATTTAAAGCACTTCTCTAAGCCACAACGGAAGTTGTGTATTCCTACTTAAAACAAACAAACAAAACCTTTAACAAATAATATGTAGAATAACCCTATAAGTTACCACAACATTATAAGTATTAAAAATAATAATACCTTCCTCCTACTTACTTGTTGAGGATGGTGAAAAAGTCAAAGGAATTAAACCAACAAGGTTTTTTATATGTATTTTAAAAGATATTAATAGTCAATGTAAATACTTTGAAGTTTAAATATATAAGCTCTCAAAGTTAATTATTAACTAAATTCTACAATGTAATTTTGTAATTTTACAATTTATTTCCAAAGAGAGAATTTTTCTTTTGGGAAGTAGCCTTATTTTTTCAGTAAGTCACTGTACCAGGTTTAATATTGGTAAACAGCTGAACTACTGCAGCACAGGCCACTTTCCATTTCATTCAGATTTCTAGCTGAGGATTTAATGTTTCCTCTTAAGTTAACAACTATGCGTTAAGGGTAAAATACTGATTTTATTGATTTAAAAACTGTTTAAGAGTATATAATAAAATTCAGTTTTCCAAAATAACATAAAAACAAATTGCACTCCTATTTATTTTGAATAATTTACACAATCCAAATTATTAAATTTGTAATTTATTTGAAGCACTAAATAAAAACTGGTGAGCCATAATGAATAGATGTTTTGAGATTTTAAAATGTTAAACAATATATTTAGATTATGAACTAGTTTTAAAATTTTCATTAATATATCCTAAGAGTTAAAGATATAAATTCAGGAAAATGTCTTCTTTTTTTAAAAAATTGTTGTTCAAGTACAGTTGTGTCCACTACTCCCCTGCCTCACCCCTCCCCACCTCCCACCCTCGAAAAATGCCCTCTTTTATAGTCTTAATATCTTCAGAGCAAATCCACTCTAATAAGAAATAACAGTACTCAACTGCTAAAAAATTAAAAATAAGAAAAAAACTATACAAATTTTATTTTAAAGACAACATTCTTTTTATAAATATATTTTCTAAGTCAGACATATGTGGAAGCACTTTTCTATCACAGGATTTATGTACTCCTCAATATATAACATTATAGAAAATTGATTGTTACACAAAGTAGTATAAACAAAATCAACAGTATTTAGAAGGTTTGGTGTTCTGGGTTTTTTAAAAATATTTCAATTACAGTTGACATACAATATAATAGGTATTCTGTTCCTCTTTACCTTAATTTCATTTCAAGGCTTTAGAATCTTTCATTTATTTAAACCAGGTGACTATGTTAGTGACATCATTTTAAACTGATGGTATTTTTCTACTAGAGATAGACATATATACAAACTTAAATTGGAAAACAGGTATAATTATGCCAGTGAGTTTATACAAAAAATTTAAATTAAACATTATGCAGGTTACCTAATATTCAAAATAATAAAAATGTTTAAACCTATAAAAGGTCAAGGAATCATGTTTTTAAAAACACCCTGAAAGTAAGGAGACATTTTATCCCTTTGGGGCAGAATCTCTTTACTCAACAGAAATCAGACAAGAACAAAGGAAAATAGACTCCTTGTTCTTTCAGATGCCTGAGTGCCCATCATTAATTACTCTTAACAGGTCTTCAAGAATTTGTATTTGAGGGAAAAGAGTTACTCTAACCAAATAAGTAAAGTAAAAAACCTTTCTTAACCTTATTTTTTAAATTACGTTTTATCTGGCATATATTACAAGGAAAACAAGTTAAGTGCCTTTTAATGGGGAGTTTTTACTTCTTAAGAAGTCCGAAAGTCATGTACTGAAAATGGATTTCATAAATCTTATTATGTGTTTAACATGCACGCACACAGTGACCATGCTACTTTCGGTTCCTGTAATTCATTTTCCAGGTCTTTCACAATATTCTTAGAATTGAAACTACATTTATACATTAAACCACCCATGAACATTTATTTAAATTAAACTAATATAAAGTCTGTACAACTGTTTCATTACAAGACACCAAAAGTAGCAGAATATGCAGCTCCAGGGAGTAATTTCTTGATGTTTTTTCCTTGCCAGTGTAATTAAACTCAGGGAATCACTGTGTTGGTATTTACACCAAATCTAAAATAATTTGCCATAGTAAAAGAACTCATATTTAGATTTCATACACACAATCATATTTTGTCTTTATTTTAAACTTATTTCACTTTAAAGTCATATATTCAAAACGTACTGATATGGGTTTAGAAACTTTATTAATATAATTTTATTGAAACATTCTTATTTTATTGTCTAAAATATTTTTCATGTAGTGGTACTTTATGTGCTTGTTGCTCTGTAGTTTTAAAACTTCTTTATTTTATTTTGGTAAACAACACGGTACTTTTTCATTATTTGAATAATTTGACATCTCTTTATGTTGATTTTAAAGTAATATTCTAGGCATTTAAATATTTATATTTTCACCTGCTCTGAAATAGAGAGAACTGTCCTATGGGTATACTGTTTGACAATAAACCCAAATAAACACACACATATACCCCCCAAGCCAGCAAAAACTCCTATTTTAGTAAAGTTTAAAGAACCATTTCAAACAAAGTATGCTGTTCTTTTTAGACCATCAAATAAAATAAATAAGCCAAGAAAAAGTATGCACCAATAATAAACAACAATATTTTAAAGAGAAAGTTTAACAAATTAGTATGTTAGACATTCAATATTCAAATAAAATGTAAAAGAAAATTAGTATTTCATTTTAAATGTTTTGGTGTATTTGTGGGAACGAAGTAGTAAGTTTAACCTGATTACTTCCTCAGTTGTTACTCTTCATTTAAAAAAAAATCTGTACAACTAAAACCAAATTCCTTTTAATAGTTTCATTTCTCTGGATTCACATTTCACAACGTTTACCTATTTCACAATTTAAGTGCATGAAAGTTTCATTATCTAGCTCTACCTAAATAAACAGTATGCATTTACAATTAGTTATCACGTACCACTTTCCACTTTTTAAAAATAAATAAAAATACAAGTAAATAAAATGATCTTTCTTGTTTCCACTAACAGTGATCATGTGTATAACCAATCATGTTTCTGAAACTAAGAATGAGAGACACTAGGAATATTTCCCAATGACTGCAAGAAGGCAGATGAAGAAAACCTAAATCCTTATCACTGAGATTTCAAGTAATAGTAATAATAATAATAATAATAATAATAAACCACACAAAGCCTTTAAGTATGAATATTCTGCACTAGTTCTGCTTCACATTTCTTTTTCCTAAGAAATACTATATATTATGATTAAGGGAGAAGAGAAACTGTATTGCTAATTATAATTGACTTGTAAAATATCAATCTTTGAATCTAAAGATGTCAACTTGGATCTAAATGTATGAAATAACATTTATCTTCAAATGGCCACAGTAATCTGTTTCATTTTCATAAGTGACCACATGAAATTTCAAGATCTCTTTAAAGGTGACAGAAAATCCCTGTCCATGTTAAATGAATGCAATCTCACTGGAGATAAATATGTTGTTGTTACTAGCTCATGTTAGCTGGAGTTGACCCATTATTATCAATGTAGTAGTAACTGCTCAGCAATTGCATAAATTATCTGTCTTCTTAACCCGTTATATGTGTAAACTGCTGAAATGCTCTTCTTGGGGTTGGTATTAACAGTTATAACACAGCCAATATTAAAAACCACAGAGCAACTGTTGTAATAATAATTCCTTGTGTAAAGGGAAATTTATGTTAAAATATATTATACTTGTGAAGTTCTCCTACCATCTAAAATAATTTGTTAGTGTGTCCTAGTCAATTATGTTATGTCAAGCAAGTAAAACTCTATTAACCAGAAATGGAGATAAATAGTAAGAATGACTTAATGTAATAAGCTGTTTCAGCACTGTGAACAATCATTCTGAAATATTAACTTGTTATTAAGATCCCAATAACCATGTAGTGATTTTCTATGATGAAATCATATTCCACACAGTAAATAACACAATTACAGGGTACAATTATTTCTCATCTTCATGGAAAATGCAATGAAACATAACTTATAAACTTTAAATATTTCTCCTCTTAGGCTAAAATATGTCTTAATGATAATTTTCCACCCATTATCAGGGCTGTTGATGAGTTATTTTCATATAAAAATATAGTCCTGGCTGGTGTGGCTCAGTGAATTGTCAGCCTGTGAACCAAAGGGTCACTGGTTCAATTCCCAGTCTAGGGCACGTGCCTGGGTTGAGGGCCAGATCCCCAGTACGGGGTGCATGACAGGCAACCCACACATTGAGTTTCTTTCCATCTTTCTCCCATCCTTCCCCTCTGTCTAAAAATAAATACAATCTTTTTAAAAATAGAGAGCATTAATTCATTCAATTCAAAGTGAACAAAATACTTTTACTGTTGACTTTCTCAACAATATCATTTACTTAACTGTTTCAATATTGCATATTTGAATGCTCTCCTTTAAATTTATGTTTTCAAAAGAGCTACATACCACCAATTCTGTTTTGGAATTATAATGGAATCAAATACACCAATGAGATGAAGATTATTAGGAAATAAACTCTAGGATAATAACAAGAAAAAGTAGGGACATTAACTTGATAAGATAAAAGTGTTTGTTAAAATTTTAAAATTTAGTACCAATAGGATGCTGGATTACAAAATGCACAAACATTTACCAGAATGTAGTAATCAGGACAGGATTGTGCAACTTTGGAAATGAAATGTGTGGGTTTTTTTAATAATAACAGTTTCTTAAAAAAAAAAAAAGATTTTATTTATTATTTTTAGAGAGAGGGGAAGGGAGGGAGAAAGAGAGGGAGAGAAACACTGATCAGTTGCCTCTTGCGCACCCCCAACTGGAGACCTGGCCTGCAACCCAGACATGTGCCCTGACTGGGAATCAAACTGGTGACCTTTTGGTTTGCAGGCTGATACTCAATCTACTGAGCCACACCAGCCAGGGCATAAAAGAAATGTTTTAATATCCAATTTATGGCTTTTACATTATTAAACCAGAGATAATCACTAGAATTTAAATAAATTAAAAATTAGGGCCAATTCTATAATAGTGTAAGTAGTATACATCACATAAAGACATTTCCAAAAAGCAAAGCAAAGGAATTTTATTCTTAAAAGTAACTTGGAGATTTAGAAGTTTTAAAGAGAGATTACAGAGTTCTGAATCAAGATGGTGGCATAGGAGGATTAAGAACTCACTTCTTCCCACGAGCAAACGGAACCCACAGCTGCATATTGAACAATTACCTCTGAAAGAAACCCGGAAACTAGCTGAGTGATTCCTGGTATGATGTCCTGGCTGTTGGTGGCTGCCACCCAGGGGACATACCCTTGGTAACCTGGTTCTGGTGGCCAGTGGGGCTTGTGTTCATGGGGTCAGGGATGGCAACAAACAGACAAACAGGTCTTAGCTGGCTTTCCCCCCAGAGCTCAGTGCAAAGAGAGCAAATAGAAATGCCCGTATTCCTGTCTTCCCCTGAAATGGGTATATTTGTTTTTTTTTTTAATTTGCTGCCTGAGGGTCCATCTTCCAATCAGACTATCTAGGTGCTGAGTAAGCTATTCCCCTTTGAGACACTGACAGGTCTCGCACACCCTCAACTATTGGGAGACGCTAAGAACAAAGACAGTAGACTACAGACAATCACAAAGGATTGAGAGATAGCCAAGAACTAGGGTAGGGTTGAAGGCTAAGAGGTTTGTCTCCTAAGAAGGCCACTCCCTTTAGTGTGGGAGAGGTGGCTGTTTCATCTAATGTAAGGAAACCAACACAGAGAGTGAGTCACAAAAATTGAAGAAACAAAGGAATGTGTTCCAAAGGGGGAAAGAAAACACAACAAGATAAAGCCTCAGAAAGAGGCTTTATATGAAATAACATTTATCTTCAAATGGCCACATTAATCTGTTTCATTTTCATAAGTGACCACATGAAATTTCAAGATCTCTTTAAAGGTGACAGAAAATCCCTGTCCAAAGATTTACTTTGGAGTTCAAAATAATGGTCATAAATGTGTTCAAGGTCAAGAGAACACAGCATGAACAACGTAAGAATTTCAACAGAGACAGAAAATGTAAGGAAGTCCCACACAGGAGTCACAGAGGTGAAGGCTACAACAACAGACCTGGAAAACTCAACACAGGGGTTCAGCAGTAGATGGGATAAAGCAGAATAAAGAATCAGCAAACATGAATACAGGTTAGTAAAAATCCTCCCATCAGAGGAGCAAAAAGAAAAAAGAGTGAAAACGAGTGAAGACAGCTTAAGAGACTTATGGGACAACAACAAGGGAACACATTATAGGAAAGCCAGAAAAAAGGAGAGTGGGGAAGAAAAGTTATTTGCAGAAGTAATGGCCGAGAAGAGACATCTAAATTTGGGAGTCCCAGAATTCCAAAAATGATGAGTCTAAAGAGACCCACAGCAGGCCACATTACGATTAAATTGTTAAAAGTTAAAGACAAGAGAGAATCTTAAAGGCAGCTAGAGAAAAACAGTATGTTATGATGCTAAATACAAGGGACCATGCATAAGATGATGGGTGAATTTTTCAATAGAATTATTGAAGGCCAGGAGGGAGGGGCAGAAATATATTCAAAGTACTGAAAGAAAATAACTACCAACCAAAAATACTCCAGCCAAGTTGTGCTTCTGAATCAAAGGAGGAACAGTTTCCCAGAGGAGTAAAATCTGAAGGAGTTAGCCCCACTAGATCAGCCTTAAGAGAAATGTTTAAGCTGAAACAAAAGGGCACTAACTAGTAATAGGAAAACATGTGACAGTATAAACCTCATTGCTAAAGATAAATACATAGCTAAATTCTGAATAAGCTAATGTTGTGAAGGTGGTGGGCTAATCATTTATAAAGCTAGTATGAAGTGTAAAAGACAAAAGACTTAAAAATAATTATAAAACTACAATAATTTGTGAATGGGTACACAAGATAAAAAGATGTAAACTATGACATCAAAAATCATAAAAATGTAGAACTTCAGAATGTATTTGAACATAAATTGCTATACATTTAAAAGAGACTGTTATAAAGATAAGATATATGGAATGTTGGGGAAAAAACCCCAAAGAAATAGTGGCAAGGAAATGGTGGTGGTGGGGGGGAACGAAATGGGCAGAGGTGGTCAAAAGGCACAAACTTCCAGTTAAAGACAAACAAGAGTTGGGAGTGTAACATACAGTATATTGATAACAGTTGACAATACTGTATTGTATATTTGAAAATTGCTAAGAGAGTAGATATTAAGAGTTCTCACAGTAAAAATTATAACTGTGATGGACATTAATAAAACTTATCATGGTAATCATTTTGCAATATATATGTTTATCAAATCATTATGCTACATATCTAAAACTAAAAAACGGATAAAATGTTATATGTCAATTGCATCTCAATTTTAAAAATCAGTCGTTAAAATGCAAGGAACTAATGGAACTGGTTCACAGATGTGGCAAAAATCAAGAGTTTAAATAACAAATATGAGATATGTATGTACTCCAAAGTGTAACGAGCAGCTGTCTTGTCTTCTTCATATCCCAGCCAGGACATTAACTTTTTAGACAGTTAAAGATAAAGATTGTAAAAGAGTACTGGGTTCTCTGGAGTGCCCATAAGACTATCAGCTAATTTCTCAAAAGAAACCTTACAGGCAAGAAGGGGATGGAAATAAGTTTTCAATGTCATGGAAGGCAAGGACCTAGATCCAAGATTACTCTACCCAGCAAAGCTATCATTTAGAATGGAAGGGCAGATAAAGTGCTTTCCATATAAGGTAAAGCTAAAGGAGTTCATCATCACCAAGCCCTTATTATATGAAATGTTAAAGGGACTTATCTAAGAACAAGAAGATCAAAACTATGAACGTTAAAATGGCAACAAATGTGTAACTATCAGCAACTGAATGTGAAATAACAAACCAGGCAAACCACCAGAACAGGAACGGAATCATAGATAGGGAGATCACATGGAGGGTTATCAGCTGGGAGGAGGAAGACAGAGAATGGGGAAAAGGTAAGGGAACAAGAAGCATAAACGGTAGGAACAAAACAAGGGGATATTAAGAATCGTATAGGAAATGTGAAGCCGAAGAACTTCTATGCACGACCCATGGACATGAACTTAGTGGGGGAATACTGGAGGCAATGAAGGTACTGGGTGGAGGGGGCAAAGAAGGAAAAATTGGGACAACTGGAACAGCATAATCAATAAAATATATTTTAAAAATGTTGGACAAGATGTGGAGAAAAAGGAGCCCCTGTACACCACTGACTGAAATTACACTGATGCAGCCAGTGTGAAAAACAACATGGAAGTGCCTCAAAAAATTAACAGATCTACCACATGATCCCGCAATTCTTCTTTTGGGTATTTATCCAAAGAATATGAAAACACTCATTTGAAAAGATATATGTGCCCCTATGTTTACTGGAACACTACTTAAAATAGCAAAGATATGAAAACAGCTGAAGTGTCCAATGACGGATAAAGAATAAAGAAGATGCGTCCATATACACGATGGAACGCTACTCAGCCATAAAGAGATGAAGTACTGCCATTGTGACAACGTGGGCGGATCCTGAGGTAGGAATATGCTGTGTGAAACAACTCAGAAGGAAAAGGACAAAAACGGTGATTTCACTCATGCGGAATATAACACGAAAAAGTAACAAATGAACAAACAAAACAAACAAAAACAAATTCATAGATAAAAACAACAGATTGTGATTACCGGAGGGGAAAGGAATTAAGGGAAGGGCAAAATGGGTGAAGTGGTTTAAATATATGGTGATGGACGAAACCTAGGCCTCCGCTGGTGAGCACGCTATAGTATATACTGATATCAAATTATAATGTTGTACACTTGAAAATTACAACATGTTATTAACCAATGTTACCTCAAAAGAACATAAAATAAAGACCATCTTCTTCCCTTCAAAAAAGGGAAAAGATTATATATAAGAAATAGAATATAAAAATCAGATCTTACATCAATCAAAATCAGTACGGCATATTTAAAAATAAACACAAGCACAGAAGGTCTTGTATAGTCCTTAAAACACCAGAAACATTTGTTTTAGCAGCTAACTAAATTTAGTAAGTACTTAAAAAAAAGAAAAAAAAAGAACATCCACCTAGAAATCTAGAAAAAAACTTCAGAGTCAGATTTTGTTCCTCTTAATATTCATATGTTTATATTACTTACTGCAGTTTTATTAGCCTGTATATGTCAACATTTAGTAGGTTACAAATAGCATGTTTATTAATAAATAGAATAAAAATATGAGCTCAATCTATGTGACAGAATACTGTTTCATGAAACAGCTGTTTTCAGTTATAATCATGGACTCTGCATTGTTAAGTACAATCAATGTATTCTGTATTATGGGGTACAGTAAAAAAAAACAACAAACCCAATGACACCAACCTAACCTCCTCCACATCAAACCTTTCAAAAATTACATGATAATGGTCAGTAAGATTTTCCACATCAAAATATACATAAGGAACATATAATCTGTAACACACATTTCAGACAGTTGTGCTCAAAGTATGAGGCTATCAACTATATCTGGGTCAAAATCAGGATTAAATGGATGTCTGTACGTACTGATGTATTTGTTATCCAATTTACTCTGGGGGGAGGGCCGTAAAAATATTCTTTTAACTGAGGCACAACAAATACACAGTAAGGTATACAAATCTAAAATATACATCATGATGAAATTTTACAATGAACACACCCATGTAACTACCACCAAGACCCAGATATAGAACATTACCAGAACTCCAGAAACCCCACTGGTGGCACTCCTAGTAATTACTCCTTCCCCCAAAATAAACACTATCATTGACGTGTATTACCACAGATGTAGCTTGCCTATTTTTGAACTTTACATAAATGGAAGTAAACGTATGTCCTCTTTTATGTCTAGCTTCTGTAGCTCTGCATTCTGTCCATGTGATTCATCTACGCTTACTGCATGTAGCAATTATGAATTTCTTGCTGTTGCTGTATAGTACTCCATTATATGAACATACCACAATTTATCTACTCTATGAACATTCTCATCCTAGTCTTCTGGCACATCTTTCCATTGGGCATAAATTTTCACATGGACTTGCTATATCATATGGTATCTGTATGTTTCACTTTAGTAGATAGTGCAAACATTTTTCAAAAGTGATTGTAACATAGATTACTCTTAATATTGCTTCCATGTTGCCAACTAATAATAAATTTCAAATAAAAAAAAATCTAATGGAATTTCCTTTGCTACTGATGATTTTCAATGAGTGTTTATGGTAATTAGCAGCTTTAATAACTCAAACATTAAGAAAATTAAGAAAATTCAAACATGCAAACAAGAGGAAAAGTTTTAAGTATTTTCAATGCTAAGTTATAAAAAAGAACACTTATATGTTTTTTGTTCACAGAATTTTAGAAGACACAATTAGAATCTTTTCCAAAACCCAGAATTCTTATTTAAAAGCTATTAAATTCAACCAAATAAAGCTGGTAACTACTGTATATAAGGTAATAAAAATACAAAGATGAGGTCACAGTGGCCCAATCATTCATTCAACAAATGATTATCAAGTGTTTATTACATGCCAAGTACTATCAAAGGAGCAGGGGATACAACACGGAATCAAACTGGTAACAGCCTGGACCCACATGCAGAGGAGAAAAACTATAGAATGCGGGGGCAGAGGAGGCCTGACAGAAAAGGGGACATTTGATTTAAATTCTAAAGGAGATGAGGGAATAAGCCAGACTAATAATCCAGTGAAAGAGAGTTCCAGCAAGCTTTTTTCCTTGAGAGATAAATACATAATCAGGTGTGTGTGTGTGTGTGTGGCGGGGTGGGGGGCGGGTTGCGACTGCCAAAGAGAAGGGGAAAGAAATGATGAATAACTCAGGGAACCTACAATGCAAGGGAGAGCATGAAAAACAAAAAAAGATGAGAAGTGCTTCCAGAAACAACACAAACACCAATTCTACAGAGTTCTTATGACATCAAAATGATAGAGCACGGATTACACTGTCTTCAATCTTCTCTGAGCCAGTTTCTTCATTTTTCCTGTAAGATGGTGATCATCTTATCACAATAAATAAGAGACAAAACTGATTATGGGACAATACTGTTTAAAGTTACATTACTTACTGTTAAAAGATGAAAAGGCTGAGAGTCAATAAAATAAAATATCTTGTCAGAATTCTTAGTTAGACATTAAGTTGAGCTCAGTTCTAGTGTAATCCCACAAGTCAGGGGATAAGAGGTTTTTTGTTTAAACAATGTTTTAAATCTTTACCTGATTTGAAAGACAGAGAGGGAGAGAAATTGACTGGTTGCCTCCCATACACGCCCCAACCAGCACTGAGCCTGCAATCCAGGTATGTCCCCTGACCCAGAATCAAACCCTCAACGCTTTGGTGTACAGAATGATACTCCAACCAACTGAGCTACCCGGTCAGGGCTTGTTTTTCATATCAGAAAGAGAAAAGCAACATGCTAATATCGAGGAATGAAGTGAGCTCTAAAGCAGGAAGGAGGGAAGGAAGGATATGCATTAAGAATTGAAAATTTATCAAATCTGACTTGCAGTGCCACCAATTAGTTTACTAAACCCTCCATCACAAGAGGGCAGGATGGATGAGATTACTACTCCCATATGCCAGTTCTTTATTCAAAAATTTTATTTTTCAATTACAGTTGACATTCAATATTATTTTGTATTAGTTTCAGGTGCATAGTGGTCAGATAATTATATACTTTACAAAATGTTCCTGAATTCTTGTTCTTAACATATTCTTGTCTCCAGAAAATAAGAGGGAAATTTTAGTTATTTATATCAGCAATGGTAATCTTACTATTAATCTTAAAACTTATAAATAATCTTTAAATATAAAATATCTCTTGGGTTCTGGCTGGTGTGGCTCAGTGGACTGAGCGCTGGCTGCGTGGGAACCAGGGTGGGTCGCTGGTTTGGTTCCCGGTCGGGGCACAGGCCTGGGTTGGTCAGGGCACATGCCTGGGTTGCGGGCCAGGTCCCTGGTGGGGGGCACACGAGAGGCAACAACACATTGATGTTTCTCTCCCTCTTCCTCCCTTCCTTCCCGCTCTCTAAAAATAAAAGAATAAAATCTTTTAAAAAAAGTATCTCTTGGGTAGTTGAGAAAGAAAGAAGACACAGAAGAAGTAAGGCTTCAGGAGGCTTTCTCAGGTCTAACCACCAGAATGTGTTAACATTTTCAGATAAAAAAATAGAGAAGTATTTCTGGAAGTTCAGATCAGCATATAGTGCTTTCTTCCTCCTTTTCATAGTTCAGTCAAATTAAAGCCATAGCGCAGTTGGTTAGAGTGTTGACCCAATATGTCAAAGTTGCAGGTTTGATTCCCAGTCAGGGCACATACAAGAACCAGCTGATGAAGGCAGTTCTAAATAAGTGGAACAACAAATTGATATCTCTCTCTCTAAAAATCAATTAAAAAATTAAATTAAATTAAAGTCCAAGTCACTACCATTAAAGTTGGCTAGTATTTGCTGCTTCCTTTTCCTCTGTGTCTCTCTCCCTTTTGAAAGAAACCCAGCAGTGATTCCTGGGCAGGCAGGCTTACACTCCCACCAGTGCCTGCCTGGCCTCTACTTGGAGAGAAGAATGGACTCGGTAGCCCACGAAGAACAACACTGCTCTAGACACTGAGGGAAAATGTCTGAGTATGCAAGATTTATTTGAAATGACACATACGAGTAATGAAATTTTCTTTTCTTCTCTCTCTTTCTCCTTTCTGAAGCCAATTATCTCATGTGATATCCTCATGTCTCACCAGAAAGGGTATTTAGCAAATCCCAGCTGATGCTGGAGGGGGGAAATCACCTCATTTTTAGCACACTGATTGTATTTTGGTTACAAGTAAGTCATGAATAACATTTATTTTCAGATGCAGACTGGAATCTAAAAAAACAAAAAGCACATGACAATTTGCTATGTTGGTAAAACAATAATACTATTTTGTGGGTGAATAAAAAAAGGTAAAAATGATTTAGATGAACTATGTCCAAAGCTATGAAAACTAAGTCAGTAGGGAATTTATAAAACTGTCAAGGACAGGAAACTTAAGAGACTGAAAACAAAGGGTAAAGATAAATGGGATCTTCTCCATTATGAGAAATGTAAATACTGGGCTTCTTTCCCAGGAGAGAACCAATTCTACTTAATAAATGCATAAATAGCCCTAGAAAAAGGAGAAGAAAGTTTAAGTTCCAAACCTACAGTTGAAATTACAAGTGCCAAATTTATGCCAATAAATTGAGAAATCATGTAAACTTAAGTGTGTAAGAAGAAAATGGCAGGTAAGTTTCAATGTGGACAAGAGTAAGATAACGTATTTAGGGAAATTTTATTTAAATATAAAATGGTGACTTATAAAAGTTTTAAGACACAAAGAAAAGGGAAATGTAAGTAGTTTCCTAAGTAAGCAGTTTATTGAAGTAAACAATTTATTAAGAAATACTAACAAAATGCACTGCCCAACAGGACTGCAGTTGTAGAAGTCTGAAAAATATGAGTGCAGCAATGCTGCCCTGGGAAAATCACATGCAGTTTTGATAACTTCATGGTAGGAAAGATATAAAAGAATTAGATAAAGGTCTCTGAGAAAAATATTAAAGCCCTGGCTGGTGTAGCTCAGTGGACTGAGCGTAGGTCTGTGAACCAAAGGGTTGCCAGTTCAATTCCCAGTCAGGACACATGCCTGGGTTGCGGGCCAGGTCCCAGTAGGGGCGCATGAGAGACAACCACACATTGATGTTTCAATCCCTCTTTTTCTCCTTCCCTTCCCCTCTCTCCAAAAATAAATAAATAAAATCTTTTAAAAATATATATTAAAGTACTCCAAGTGTTTGGAGGCTGTTGGAAATAAAAACTAAATGGTTACCTTTTCTAGAATGGCTGAAAAGGCAATCAACTGAAATCTATAAAGTTATAAAAAGAGGAACAGGGAAGTGCTAAAAAATCTTACAATACTCGAATGAGAGGCAAATTTAAACAAACAGAAGCATTGCTTTATATAACAGGCCATGATTTTCTGAAGTCATTACCTCAAGAAGTAGTAAAAATACAAATTTTTACAAATTTTAATAAATTGATGCAGATTCATATCAGGGAAAGGGGCAAGAAGTCTCGAGTACATGCCTACTTTGAGGGGAGCACCAGCTTAACTACCATGCCCACTTCCTGATCCATCTGCATAGTTCTTTAGTTTAAAAGCATGACAGCTCATGCTTTTACACTGTACGGACCAAGACAGGAAAATGGGAAGAACACTCTACCAAGAGAAATTTCTTTAAATATTCAACAAGAGAGAACTACAGATCTATTATGACAAACCACACATTGTGGCTAATTAGAAACAAAAACACCTTTTGTGATATGAAATGAGCAAATGGTAATCCTGCCATCCATTTCTTGCATTAAACTCTCATCTTGGGCTAGGACCCCTGGGAGCACTCGGGCAGTTTTAACAGAATGTGGGTTTGTTTTTAAGGTGTTAACTGATTTGCAAACTCATGCGCAAAATCACAGCACACACAGTCTGTTGGTCCAAGTTTCAATGAAAGGGGCCTTTCTAAAGGCATTTTACAAAAGGTTTGAAACATAAACCTGAAAAAAATCTTTAAATTAGTTTAACAAAGGTAACCTAATCCTTACTGCCTGCTTACTTTTTCCATATCTGTACGCAGGTGTGCAAATGAAAAGAGCAGATATAAACCAAAACTATGCTCTACTCCAAAGCACAACTAACAAGAGAAACAAACGTTATTTACTGTGCTTTGTTAAAGACCAGGCTATATTGGCCTCTTTTTTTTTCACTTAAAAATCAATTAATTTCAATTAGAATTGCTTCATCAAAATAATTTTTTCTATTTTAATTTGATCATTGACAGTGAGCATTGCTAGAATATAAACAATTTTAAGCTTCCATTACTCTGTATTCTTTCCTGTGAGGAGTAACTAGCTCAGTAGTTTTACTATGTTCTTTCCTCTAAATTTATTTTGTTCCAAAAAAACTAAGCAGAGTAAAAATGATTTTGAGGAGGTTGGATTTAAAAGCATTCATTAAATTTATTTTTTAAATATAAGTCTGCTGAGATGACATGGTTAAATAGAGAAATGCACATGGAAAAACAAATGGATTCAGGAAGCAGAACGAGTAGACAATTTCCTAGACGCCATTTATTCAGTAGCTTGCATCAGGTTATAACTCTCTTTCTTGTTCAGTTAGTTAACAAACTATTATAAGAATGGGTTAAAGAAATAGAGAAGAGTCAGAAAACAAAGAAAGATGAAAAGTCTGAAAGTAGGGTGGTGAGAAGAGTTTAAAGTAAAGTTGCCTGAGAAAGCAAATAAAATGAGGCGTTAAGAATTCCACCATAAATCATGCTAAGTATGTTTAGAGATTACAACTGTGTGTTGTGTACAGCTGAGCTGGCTCTGACTCCCGGTGACCCTATGAGTAAGTGATGTCCACGATGTCCTGAACTCAACAGCCCCGTTCGGCCCTGCAGACTCATGCCTATGGCTTCTTTTACGACTACGGCTACAGAACTGCTTCAAGTGCTCCCTTTTCTTGTGGAACCAAATGCAAGTAGGTGACCTTTATGTACCAAAGCTAACTCTGCTAGTTATTCAATATCCTGCAACAAAATCCTTGAAAAGAGACCAATTAAAATTGCTTAATCTTGATGGTACTTTGTGGTAAAATCGTGAGCCAGCTCTGAAAGAAGAAAAAGCCTGCTTTTTCAAAAACTAAATGTTGTTGGGTGTGGTTGGTTGACTCTGAAAAGAGAAACTACGACAAGCCTTGGTAGCTCTGACATGGCCTTTAAATGATAAAGAAATGTGTTTAACATGTGTCTCTGATGTTCATTATGGCAAAGGTTATCAGTTTAACCCTTTGCAAACAAGCAAAAGACCATGAGAGCAGGAAGCTTTTCTGTGGAACTCCTGACGCAACACAAACCATAGCAGTTAAGGCCAAGCTTAATGCAAACCCTCTAGAGTCCACGTTGACAAATTCTTTAACAAGCCCTGTGGTTACAGGGAAGCTGGTTTCACTCTGACTCACTCCTACTCAAATAGTTTACTGGAAATGAAGGGGAGGGGGAATTTTCAGAGAAGTCATGTGATGGCCAGACAAACCACAGCCAGTAAAGGTTCAACAGAGTCAAAAACAGGTCCCAGAAACAACGGACACCCAGAGTGTTCAAATGGCACTAAATTACATGTAAATGAGTCCTGTTGGGTTTCAGATCATCCACACCGTGAACTCTTTCATAAATCTCGGTATGTAAAGGAACAGATACTTCACAAGGGGAAAAACCAGCAGGCATTGACATGGTGTGGGCAGCTAAAAACACTTCATAGGAAAATGTGCTTAACAGAGAATAGCATCAAAGAAACGTTAAAGCACTTGAGTGTATAAATAATCATTATTAAATGCTTTCCCATAGTCTCTAAGCTCAAATGATCAAACACATATTCTACCATCAAAAGAACGTCAAAAGAACCTTTAATTATCCCCTTGTACTAGGAGGATGTTCACTGGGTAATGCATGAAAAGAAAATGCACTAGCCATAAGAATGAGAACTACCATTAATTACAATAGACAAGCTTTTTTTAGTATTATGTGTTTTCATTAATAAAATAGTGTACATAACTTGAAATTTCTAAACAGGATTAAAAATTCTATTAAGCTAAAAAAATTGTGCAGCCTTAAATATATTTAATAGTAAGCTAAAAGATATTCATATTTAAACTTAATTTGGGGATTTAACTTTAATAAACCACATAAGTGATAAGTTTTAATTAATTTAAATACCACAGCCCTAAATAGATGCTAAAAAAATGCTCCCTTAATAATACATTAAATCCAGGAACTATAAAATAGCCTTTGAGGCAATATTTAACCTAACAGGCTTATGAATTATATTTAAGAAAAAAACAAGTTGGTCAATATAAATATGGAGGAAAAAAACTGCATTCTTTCACAAGATGAAGTTTTAAGGAATTTCAGTTTCTTATTTCTGACTTAATTCTCAATTTCCGATATTGATAGGAATAATATTAATCAAAACAGCATGGTACTGGCATAAAAATAGACATATAGATAAGTGGAAGAGAATTTAGAGCCCAGAAATAAGTCCACACCTTTACAGTCAATTAATATTTGACAAAGGAGGCAAGAACATATAATGGGGTAAAGATAGTTATTCAATAAATGGTGATGGGAAAATTGGACAGATTCATGCCAAAGAAAAAAAAAAGAAAAGAAACTAGACCACCTTCTTTCAACCATACACAAGAACAGATTCAAAGCAGATTAAAGACTTAAATGTTAGACTCAAAACCATAGAAGAAAATATAGGCAGTAAAATCTCAGACATCTCATGACAACATTTTTTCTGATATACAGTATCTCCTGGTGCAAGGAAAACAAAATAAAAAAATAAACAAATGGGACTACAGGAAACTAAATCGTTTTTGCACGGCAAAATGAAATCAACAAAATGAAAAGACATCCTGTTGAATGGGAGAACATATCTGTCAATGACACACCTGATAAGGGGTTAAGTATCTAAAATTTATAAAGAACTTAGAAAAACTCAATACCACCCACCCCAAACAATCCAGTTAGAAAACTGGCAAAAGACCTAAATATACACTTCTCCAAATAGGGCATACAATGGTGGGGGAGAAATGGAGACAACTATACTTAAACAATAAAATGTGTGTGTGTGTGTGTGTATGGTGCTCAATAAATGCTTTTTTAAAATGGAGATTGAAACAACAACAAAAAACAAAGAGGACATACAGATAACCAACAGACTTATTAAAAGATGTTCGATGTCACCAATCATCAGAGAAATGCAAATTAAAAACACAATGAGCTATCACCTCACACCTGTCAGAATGGCTCTAATCAATAATAAGTCAACAAAACAAGTGCTGGTGACGTTGTAGAGAAAAGGAAACTCTTGTGCACTGTTGGTGGGAAAGCAGACTGCTGCATCCACTGTGGAAAGCAGTACAGAGTTACCTTAAAAAATTAAAAATGGAACTGCCTTATGACCCAGAGATTCCACTTCTAGGAATACATTCACAGCAACCCAAAACACTAATGTGAAAGAATATATGCACCCTTATGTTCACTGCAGTGTCATTTACAATCGCCAAGATTTGGAAGCAGCCCAAGTGTCCATCAGTTGATGAGCTGATATAAAAACTGTGGAAATGTAATGTGAAATTACATTTACACAACGGAATACTACTTGGCTGTGAAAACCAAGGAAATCTTACCTTTTGTAACAGCATGGACAGACCCAGAGAGTATTAGGCTAAGAGAAATAAGCTAGTCAGAGAAAGACAAGTACCA
This sequence comes from Trachops cirrhosus, assembly GCA_028533065.1. Lineage (NCBI taxonomy): Eukaryota > Metazoa > Chordata > Mammalia > Chiroptera > Phyllostomidae > Trachops > Trachops cirrhosus. The sequence continues at coordinate 82,411,807 of CM052545.1, forward strand.
TATGATTTCACTCACATGTGGAATCTAATGAACAAAACAAACTAACTAACAAAAGAGAAACAGCCCCATAGACACAGGGAAGAGTATGGGGATTACTGGAGGGAAAAGTAGGGTGAGGGAGGTAAAGAGGGCAAAGGAGGATAAATGGTGATGGAAGGAGACGACCTGGGGTGGTGAACACAGTATGTCACATACAGATGATGTCTTACAGAACTGCACCCCTGAAACCTATAATTTTATTTACCACTTTCACCTCAATACAGTCAACTAAAAAATGAGAAAACTATAAACTGGCCTTTGAGGAAATACTTAACCTCATAGACTCATGAATTATACTCAAGAAAAGACAAGCTAGTCAATATAAATATAGAGGAAAAAACTTGCATTCTTTTAAAAGATGAAGTTTTTAAAACTTCAATTTCTTACTTGACTTAATTCTCAATTTCCTATATTGATAAAAATAATAAGAAGCAGTTTCACATAGTCTACAACCTAACATTTTGTAAAAAAGAGTCCAAGTGGCTAGGTCATTTGGACATTTAGGAAAACACACTTATTCAAACCATATTCTTCCAAGTAAATATGTACAACATTCCTACTCTATTGTGTAAGCTTTAAACACAGAAACCCACAATCAGCCTCATGATCCCATTCCCCATTACTTCAATAATACTGGCTGCCCTAATCTTTTAGGATACATCAAGCAAATAAGTTCCTTTATTTTTCAAACTTTTATTCCTAATGTTTTAAATTTTCCTTTTTCTTTGGTTATGCAGCTTAAAGAATAAACTAGTTACCACAAGAATCTTCATTTGCTTCTAAAGTACAGAATTTTACAAATGTTGTTTTACTTAATGTGAATTAAAAATTAAGTCATTCAATACAATGTCTCAGATATTATCTTTAACCCTTGCTCTCAGATGACTATTCTGAGATGGAAAACTGTTCAATCTTCCTCACATAAAATCATTTGTGTTCACTGCACTTTTACATTTTATTTTGCAGTGGAGTAATATTAAGTGAATGTGTTTCATGTAATGCTACATTTTCTCTTACTGATATTTCTTAGTTTATTCAAAGTATCTACCTCACGAGCAGTATGTACAAGAGCAGGCAGGCATTGTTGAAAATGCTCACATCTTTGTGGCCTCCCCGTAAGGAGCTTCCAGACTCCTGGGAGAGGTAAGAAAAGTCCATAAATACTTTTAAAAGGTAGAAAATGGTAAGTATATAAGGAAGATAAAGCAAGAGACAATTTCCAGGAGCTGGGAAGATTTTTGAGCAGCAAAGTTCTATGATCAGAGGTGTTTTTCAGAAAAAAATTTAAAAAAACCATTTATTTGCTTTGTGTGGGAATAGATTAGAAAAAAAGACTAGTAAAGAGGGGCTCTATTAGGAAGTCACTGGAAATGTTCAGGGAACTCGTGATAAAGGCCTGAACCAGCAGTGGGAAGAGAAAGGAGAGGGCAGATATGAAGACACTGTGAAGACAGAATCAAAAGGCCTTGAAGAACGACTGGATAAGGGAGGCAAAGAGTGAGTCAGATGACCCAACTTTTACAAATGATGTTAGAATTGCTCAAGGTCATAGGAAGCTACATTCATTCATGTCTACCTCCCACAAACATCTACTGAAAACACGATAGAAAGCCAAGAGCAAAAGGAAGTCAGCTTGGTGGAAAAATACTGCCTAATCTCAATACTGGACTCATGAAAATAAATTAGGTGCCATAGGAATCAGAATTTAAGTAAATGTGTTAATGCTCTTTTCCCCTCATCAAAATACCTATAATATCAAATCCAAACATCAGCCAAAACTGGAATTTAAGCTAATACTTAGCTTTAAAATTGTTACCTAGTAACCACTTCCTAGTAAAAGCATACACACCCTTTAACCCAGTTGGAGAGCACAAGGTAAAGCAATGAGAGCCAAGTACTTTTTTCACTTTTCCTGCTGATAAACTTATTCTACCAAAAGGGATAAAAAACAAATTTTTCTACCTAAGTCTCAGGCCAATTTTAAAATTTAAATACCTACTCACAATTATTCATTTTGCATAATTTACTATTTAGCTACTGTTGACCCAACTATTCTGTAAAATCTGTGTATCTATGAGGAAATTCCAACACCAAAGTCAGATGAACTTTTGAATTTTTGTGAAAACTTATTACTGTAAGAACTTTTAAATCACAATCAGTAAGATATAACTAAAAAGATATCAGTAAATTTAGCTTCCAAATAAATAAAAACCTAATACCATTTAAATACTATTAAAAATTATTTACAAAAATATAATATACAATTTATAACAACAAAATGTTAGTAAATACTAACATTAAAATCACCAGGGAAAAAAGCTAATTACCTGAAAAACAGAAAGTTAAATTCTTATATGATAGGTAAAATATTGTAATAGATTAAAGATTTAACAGTAAAAGAATAAAGTCATACCTTCCAGCCAAGATGGAGGTGTAGGTACATATGCTTTGCTTCCCCACACAACCAAAAGGATAACAACCAATTCAAAGACAAAAAACAACCAGAACTGCCAGAAAATAGAACTGTATAGAAGTCCAACAACCAAGGAGTTAAAGAAACATTCATCCAGACCAGTGGGAGGAGTGGACACAGGAAGGCGGAGCTGCAAGGATGTGTGACCGCGCGGTGGATGGCGAAGCAGGCAGACCAGGTGGCACACCGGGCGGTCCCACAGTCGTGTGGGGATAAGCTGCAAGGGACAACTGGGGGGCGAGACAGACCGCACAATCCAGGGTTCCAGCGCAGGGAAATGAAAGCCTCACAACCTCTGACTGAAAAATCCTGTGGGGGTTACAGTGGTGGGAGAAACTCCCAGCCTCACAGGAGAGTTCGTTGGGGAGACCCACAGGGTCCTAAAATATACACAAGCCCACCCACCCGGGGAATCAACACCAGAAGGGCCCAATTTGCTTGTGGGTAGCAGGGGAAGCGACTGAAAGTGAGGCCAGAGCCAAATAAGCAGCATTGTTCCCTCTTGGACCCCTCCCCCACATACAGCACAGTAATGTGGGTTGACCTGCCCTGGCGAATACCTAAGGCTCCGCCCCTTACAATGTAACAAGAGCGCCAAGACAAAGACATGGCTCAAATGAAAGCAAAACTCCAGAAAAAGAACTAAGAGATGAGGAGACAGCCAACCTATCAGATGCAGAGTTCAAAACACTGGTAATCAGGATGCTCACAGAATGATTAAGTATGGTCACAAAAAAAGAAATGAAGGCTATGCAAAGTGAAATAAAGAAAAATATACAGAGAAACAAGAGTGAAGGAAAGGAAACCAGGACTCCAATCAAAGATTTGGAACAGAAGGAAGAAATAAACATTCAACCAGAACAGAATGAAGAAACAAAAATTCAAAAAAATGAGGAGAGGCTTAGGAGTCTGTGGGACAACTTTAAATGCTCCAATATCTGAATCATAGGGGTACCAGAAGAAGAAAAGGAAGAGTAAGAAATTGAAAACTTATTTGAATAATGAAGGAGAACTTCCCTAATCTGGTGAATGAAATAGACATGTGAGTCCAAGAAGCTCAGAGAGTCCCAAAGAAGTTGGACCCAAGGAAGCACACACCAAGGCACATCATAATTACATTACTCAAGATTAAAGAAAAGGAGAGAATCTTCAAAGCAGCAAAAGAAAAAGAGACAGTTACCTACAAAGGAGTTCCCATAAGACTATCACCTGATTTCTTAAAAAAGAAACCTTACAGACAAAAAGGGGCTGGAAAGAAGTATTCAAAGTCATGAAAAGCAAAGACCTACTACCCAGATTACTCTATCTAGCAAAGGTATCATTTAGAATGGAAGGGCAGATAAAGTGCTTCCCAGATAAGGTCAAGTTAAAGGGACTTATCATCACCAAGACATTATTACATGAAATGTTAAAGGGACTTATTTAAGACAAAGAAGAACATCAAAACTATGAACAGTAAAATAACAACAAACTCACAACTATCAACAACTGAACCTAAAACAAAAACAAAAACAAAAACTAACTAAGCAAACAACTAGAACAGGAACAGAATCACAGAAATGGAGATCACACAGAGGGTTATCAGCGGGGAGGGAATGAGAGAAGAATAGGGGGAAAAGGTACAGGGAATAAGAAGCATAATTGGTAAACACAAAATAGACAGGGGAGGTTAAGAATACTATGGGAAATGGAGAAGCTAAAGAACTTATATGTATGACCCATGGACATGAACTAAGGGGTGGGGGTTACTAAAGGGGGAATGGTGCAGGGTGGAGGGGGATAAAGAGAAGAAAAACAATGGGACAACTGTAATAGCATAATCAATAAAACATACTTAAAAAAGAATAAAGTCATAAAAATACTAAAAGGAAGTACTACTGAATATTTACTATATAAGTGTAAAAAGGTTCAGAAAGATAATCTTAGGGACAACTCTAAAAGAAAAAGTCTAAGATATTGATATAAAGAAAAAAATGTAAACTTCTTTATTCAAAAAGTAAAACAAAACACAATAAACACTAGGAAAAAAATATTGCCAGCATGTGACAAAAGGGATCTCCTTAAAAATGTCAACCCATGAGAAAAATAAAAACTATTAAATATAAAAATTGGAAAATGAACCAATGTTAAAGTTTTTCCTTTTTGTTTATCTGTGTTTTCAACATTTTATACAACAAACATACTTCATAATCAGAAAGTTGTTATAAAAAGCAAAGGCGTAGAAAATATCTGATGACATTGAAAAAATGTTCACAGAATGATTTTATATTCAAAACAAGTCACAAAACAATAAATAGAATATGGCTCACTGATAAATATTTATAGAGAAAAAGACCAAAGGATGTAGGGATTATTATATAAATTATATATATATATTTATAAATTATAATTTAAATTATTATATAAATTATATATATATAAATATATATATTTATCAGTCATTTACGATGAGCTGTGTCACTTCATAGTAAGAGCACAGTCATAAAAACCAGTATCAAATGTCTATTATATGTGAAAAAAGAAGTTGACCCTAATATGTATGATGGGATCCTAGTTTTTTTAAAAAAGTTATACATGCAAAAAAGATTAGAATTAGAGAATTATTATCCTAGTTTGGTGAGTAGGTATGTAGGTTTTCACTTTTTACTTTTAATATTTCTGAAATGTTTCAATCTTATTACTATATGCACTTATGTAATTAAAAATATGCAAATCTGGAAAATATAACAGAAGCAAAGATCCTAAGACAAATTTGTTAAACACAAAAAGTTCTTAAGATAGCTGAATTTAAAAAGAAAATTACAAAGGAATCCTCTTAAATTGTTACAAATTTATTTGCATTGTGAAAACCTTAAAATCAAACCAATAATGTATCGCAACAGTGTATCAAAACTGCTGAGGTACAACAGATCGTGTTTGGGTACAGTAATAGTACGTAGTGTTAGCAAGAGCAAACAAAACCTTATTTTGCCAAGCCACAGCAAAGAACTCTAATTTGAATAGGAATTAAAACATTAGTAGTCTCTGATATAATTTTTAACGTGAAAAACTGGGCAACAGTCCCTTCCCCAACTATTCTTCCTCTACCCCATCCAACTGCAAAATAAATAAAGTAACCCCTTTGCTAAATCTGGGAAAACATATGTAGGGATAAACATACATACATACTGTAATCTGTAATAAGCCACAAAATTGTTGTAAACTGGTAAAAATGCATAAAAGGCAATTCAAAACAAGGAAAAGCAGATCAAATCTGGGAGAAAGGAAATATTTAAATTAGTCCTTTATTTTTTACTGCATTTAGCCAGATGAAAACATTGCTATAATATGGTATGGTGAGCAGAGCAGTAATCCAGAAGTCAGAAAGTTGATAGGGGATTGAGTGCCGGCTCTGAGATGCGACAGGTGTGTGTTCGTGCGTGTGTTTCCTATTCACATCAGGGAAAATACCTTCTATGTCACGGATGTACTATAAAGTGCCTCATACATAGGTTTTTCTATTGATTAGGAAGAAATTATAGGGAACGATCACAAAGTTATCAGGAATGAGTTACTATTTTATCATATTATTTTAGTTATTTTCTAGTTTGCATAATCAGTTGACAATACATACAATTGCAATTTTGGAAAAAGATTTCAAGATTTTTTAAAAGTTATTTATCTATCAATCTATCTATCTATCTATTTATTTATTTTAGGTAGAGGGGAAGGGAGGGGGGAAGAAAGGGAGAGAAACATTGATGCTCAAGAAAACCATCGATATAGAGATACACTGATTGGTTGTCTCTTCACGCCCCCAACCAGGGACCTGACCCACAACCCAGGCGTGTGCCCTCGGCCGGCCAGTGCTCAATCCACTGAGCCACACCAAAAAGAACTAAATAAAGATTTTAAATGAAATATTCATAGAGAGTATATAATTTATGACTAAATAACATGAAACAGAATGTGCATGCTTTGCTTAATTTTTCAATGTAAGCAAATATGAAATTAGAGAATAAGAAATACATAGTTTAACCTCAAATAGTGATTATAATTATTGGCTTTATAGGATGAAAACAGCCAAACTTCATATCCTTCAGAAGTTCTGTGTGCAGTGATGTTTCCAAAACTCAAGAGAGAGTAGAATTAGAAAAGATTCAGCCAAAAAGTTAACTAAAGTTATCAGGGTTGTAACAGATGAATGAAAAAGATTATTAGTCCAATGGTAGATAGAGATCAAGGATCTTCAAGATTCTAAAATCCTCAAGAGCTCAAATTACATGTATAAAATGAAGTATAATTTACTCCATCTAATTCTAGAAGATCTTAGTTTCTGGAAGTTGAGGCTTTGGATCTTAACAAGTTTATAGAATGTACTGTTTATAATCCCAGACTCAAAAACCTGCAAATAATGAAATGAGTCACCCAGCAGATGCTTTATCCAACACAGGGACTGCTATGCATGGATCCACGAAAGATATCACCTAGAGAGACAGTCACTCATTCTTTTTGAAATAGCAATATTATTTGTATACAATTAAAATTAATACAAAGTTAATTTTAACATTGAGTCAACATGGATCTCGGAAAACGTTTAGCCATCAATTCTAAGACAAAGCTTATCTCTGGAGTTTGTCAGTGTGAGTATATTCTCTTGCTACAGGAAAGATAACTTTTTGTACATTTGACATGCTTATCACTTCACCTTTTTAAGGGGAATGTCTAACTTCTTTTGAAAAGTTCCTCATATTACATGATTTTAAGATCATTTACACTCTCAGTCCTTTCCTATAAAGAAGCTCTGGGTTGTCAATGTTCTATCCTATTAAAAATGATATTATGGAAAGTTTCCCATTTCAAGGTGATGGAATAAGACCTTTGCCCTATGGTAGATTAAAGGTGGTTGCAAATTCTTGCTTAGTCCTCCCATTAAGAGGTGGAGTTTAATTTTTTTAATTATTTATTTATTTAATTTTAGAGAGAGGGGAAGGGAAGGAGAATGAGAGGAAGAGAAACATCATGTGTGGTTGCCTCTTATGTGGCCCCCACTAGGGAGCTGGCCTGCAACCCAGGCATGTGCCCTGACAGGGAATCAAACTGGTGACCCTTTGGTTCACAGCCCACGTTCGATCCACTGAGCTACACCAGCCAGGGCAAGAGGTGGAGTTTAATTCCCCTCTATGAATCTGGGCTGGCTTTAGTGATCGATCTCCTTGGCCAGCACAATCTGGCAAAGGACTGGGATTTCCGAGGTTATGTTACAAGAAACCTTGCAGCTTCCACTTGGTTCTTTCAGAACACATGTTCTTGGACTCTGGTGCCACAGTATGAGAAACCCCAAGAGGCCCCATGCATAGTAATGTGAGGTCCAAAACTAACAGTCCAGACAAACTCCAAGCCAAAAGCCAGAATCAACTTGTCAGTCATGGGAGTAAACCACCCTGGACGTAGATCCTCCAATTTACAGCCAAGTCATTTGTGCAAACTGCATTATGTGTGCAATATAAATGAACTCTACTGTTTTAAACCACTAAATATTGGGGTTGTTTTTACTCAAAGATAAATATCTGTAATGCCCCCCAACCCCCTATCTTAATAACCCCACAATAGAAACACGAACTCTCTCTTTGATGAAACTAGCATTAATAAGTGAAGACAGGGCCAGTTGGAAGAAGAGATTATACAGGAGAGCCTACAGTGGAAGATATGGAAGAGAAGCAAAGTGATCTGCACAACTCTGGAACTGCAGAAGAGACTGGGTCAGGTCTGAAAACAGGAGGCTGCACACAAAGTGGACTCCCAGGTCCCACTCCTGTTTAGCAGAGTCAGACATCTTCCTCCCCTATCCCCAGAAGATACCAAGCATACAGTCTCTAGACCAGGGGAGTCCAACCTTTTGGCGTCTCTGCGCCACACTGGGAAGAAGAGTTGTCTCGGGCCACACATTAAATACATTGCGACACGTAATCCCCCAAAAGTCATAATGTTTTAAGTAAATTTACAATTTTGTTTTGGGCCGAATTCACAGCCATCCTGGGCTGCATGCGGCCCGTAGGCCACAGGTTAGACACCCCTGCTTCTAGGCAAAGTCAGCCAGAGGTTCTGGGCTCAGGACATGTTCGTGCAGGTATCCACAGAATGATCATAAAGCAGGTTAACTGAAAACTGACATGGTAAATGGAGAACTCTAACTTCCCTTCGACAGCTTCACCTTAGAATGTCAGCTGCAAGATTCGTATTCTCCAGGCAATAAATTGCGTATCCATCACTATAGAAATGGAACCATGGCAAAGGAAAGATCTATAGGAACTGACGTATGGAGGTTCCAATAAATAAGGAAGCCTGCCACTCCCACACCTTGCCTTCATACATACAGCTTCCACTCAGCTTTATGTGCCTTATTCATGAATCACCAGGCACTGAGGAAAGCTTCTAACCAGAAGTGGAACAGGCAAAGGAAAACAAAAAACAAAAACAATGCCTGGAGTAACAGAAAACTTGAAGTAATGGAACACCTTCAAAAAAGAGAAGATAAACCATTTCTTCGAAATATAATGCCAACTGCTTTTCGGGAAAAAAATGACAGTGGAAAAACATTTTAATATTAGAGTTAGAAGATAAAGTTGCAGAAATCACATACAAAGGAAAAAGAGATAAATATTAGGAGCAATATGATAAAAAAATTAAAATGTTGGGTGTTGGAGGCCCAGCACCAAAATAGTAAGAATTTCAAAAAATAAGCTTAGAGTCTAAAGAGGATAAATTGACAGAGGGGAAAAAAATATATAAGAACTAATGGACTCTAGATTGACAAATTTCCTGAGTGCCTTGCAGAACTAAAAATAACAAAACAAACAAACAAACAAAAACAACCCATACCTCAGATAATGAATCTAAACGCTTCTAGAGGAATAAAAAGCCTACAAAGAGGGCTCAGCAGGGCATTCGCCCCATCAATATCAACACCAGAAGCCTGGACTTCCAGCCAAGACGGAGGCATAGGTAGACGCACTGTGCCTCCTCGCACAACCAAGACAGGGACAACAACAATATGGAAACAAAGTAACAGCCAAAACTGACAGAAAATTGAAGTGTATGGAAGTCAGACACCCAAGGAGTTAAAATTAGACACCTTCATCCAGACCGGTAGGAGGGGCGGAGTCGAGCCCTGTGAGGGACACGGAGTGGAGAGCTGAGCAACCCGGGAGGAGCGCAGGACTGCAGCAGTTAGACCCTGGGCGCACAAGCAGGGGTGGCTGGCAGGCCCTGGCCGGGGGTTGGTGACCGGCAGACCCAGTGAGGCGGCCATTGTGAAACAGGGCACTGCGCCCAACTCAGGGTCCCAACGCCTGGAAATAGAGCTTTGGGGCACTAACTGAAGAGGAAGGTCCCGGTGGGTGCACAGGCCCACCCACACGGGAATTGGCACCAGAGGGGCCCAGTTGGCTCTCGGAGAGTGGCGGAGGGGTCTGGGGTCCCACGGCAAGCTGAGCAAGCGTCATTGTTCCTTCTCTGACCCTACCCCAACATACAGCGTCACAACCCAGCAACTGGGGTGCCCTGCCCTGGTGAACAACTAAGGCCCCGTCCCTTACTACAGGAGCTTGACAAGACCAAAAA
>CM052545.1:82422420-82441023 GCA_028533065.1 Trachops cirrhosus
AAAAAAAAAAAAAATGCACTCTGGAAGCAAACTGTTTTTGCCTATGGCATTGGTTTGGCCTACACTGTAAATTTTAGAACCTTTGACCGAAGGCTAGTGGCTCACAGATAGGTCCTACTTCTGCCATTCTTTCTTTTATTGAACCAGTTGAGAACCTGCAGTGTGCCGGGCATTATCCTAGATACTAGGATTTAGCCTTTGAAACAAATACAGTCTCTGCCTCTTACTCTGTTTACTGTGTAATTCAAGGGAAGTACTGATTAGCTTATTCTTTAAAACAGTTTTTTAAAAAATTGATTTTAGAGAGAGAGGAAAAGAGAGAGAGAAACATTGATTTGTTGTTCCGCTTATTTATGTATTCATTGGTTGCTTCTTGTATGTGCCCTGACCAGAGATTGAACCTGCAACCTTGGCATATCAGGAAGGCTCTCTAAGCAACTGAGCTACCGGCCAGGGCCTACCTTATTCTTAAAATTACTCTTCTACCCTGTGGTCAAGATCCCACACTACTCTGAGGTTTAAGCATATAGCACTCTCTCACCTTTTGTAAGTCTTTTTCCCACACTCCCCAAGTCTTGTCATCCTGAGTGTCTTCACTGTCCTTATATTAAATAAGTAATCAATAGCCTAGCTTTTTAATTCCTTAATGATCTCAATTCTTTTAGTTTTCATCTCCATCCCACTTCACTAGCCCCCGTGGTCATATCCTCTACCTCTGAAATATTGAGCTAAAATAGAAATATAACTTTTTTACTTCTTTATTCCCATAATGCCTGGTCTTTGGCCATAAGCCCTTTAGTCTTTTGACCTTTCTTCTTTTTTTTCTCAAGTTCTTAGCCTCTTTCTTATCTCACTGTATGCTTTTCCTTTTTTAATGTATAAGCTATTTTACAATTTTTTAAATTTTTTATTGAATTTATTGGGGGTGACATTGGAGAATTCACTTTATTCTGAATCTAGCCTAATCAACATGATCTACCACTTTAGTCATTTGCTAGCTCTGTTGACCTTATATTCAGGAAAGTCCTAATCTTAATCAATTTAGTTGTCATTGCTCCTTTATTCTTGTATCTCAGCTACTGAACACTACTGGCAGAAGTCAGACAAACTTGAAGGTTGCTGCTGGGTCACATGCATAGTCCCCAATTCATCTGGACCCTCAGAACTCACCAGACATTTTTCTGCGTATCCCTAGACAACTCCTTCCGTTCTCTACAACTGTTAGAGCCTTTACTATCCCTCCCTCTTTCTTTAAGCAGACTGCTTCTCTTTCTGCTTGAGGCTGTCAGATGTGACTCCCTTTGACTTTCTGTGCTGAACTCCACACTCAGTACTGCATTAATCTGCATTTTCATCTCTCTCTACTTCTGTCCATCCAGTCTTACGGGGAGATATGTTTCTCCTTCTTTCTAAAGCTAACCCCTCTCTTTATGTTTTGGATCCCATCCCTTTCTGCTTCTTCAGGGGCTTTTCTCTGCCACTTCTTTCTTATTTATGTATATTCATGTCTTTGCCATATTTAGCCAAACAAATCCTTCCTTCATTCAAGGTCTCCCTGTGACTTTCTCCTCTATCTTTCACAGCAGAATTTCTTGAGAAGTCATGTTTTATTCTTTTTTCCCTCACTATATTTTGACTTAATGATTTCTATTGCAATGAAACTCTTGTCCCCTAGGTCACCACCAACCTCCTAAGTGCTGAATTTAATGATCTTTATATAATTCATCCATAACTCACCTCTCTGTTGCATTGAGGCTATTTGCAGCATTTTGAAACACTGCTTCCTTCACTTCTGTGATTCTGCTTTACTAATCTTTTGTCTTACCTGTTAATCCTTTATCTCTCAGACTTTCTCAGAATTACTTATTTAAAAAATTCAAACCTCCTGAACAGTTAAAAAATAATATATCTGTGAAATTTTTAAAGCTTTCCAAAGAGTTGCAAGACTAGTTCAGCGATCACCGTTGTTAAGTTTGCCATGTTTTCGTTGTCTGCCCCTCCCTCTTGTCATTTCCTCAAGATTTTTAATTGATTTGAGAGAGAGAGAGGGACATTGATTTGTTGTTCCACTTGTTTATGCATTCATTGGTTGTTTCTTGGATGTGCCCCGACCAGCTATCTAATCATATCTGGATGATGATATTGTAACCAACTGAGCTAGCCAGCCAGGGCCTACAATTTTTTATTTTATTTTATTTTTATTGTAGATATAGTAGCACTTCACCCTTAATTTTTTTTTATCTCTCTATGTATGTATTTTTGTATGTGTCTCTCCAGAATAAGGGCATTTTCTTTTTTTCTTATTTTTTAATATCCTCACCTGAGGACATGCTTAGTGAATCTTTTTATAGAGACCAGGAGGCAGGGAGATAGAGAGGAAGAGAAACCTTGATGTGAGAGAAACATTGATCAGTTACCTCTCCCACACGCTCTGACTGGGGACTGCACATGCCCTGACTGGTGGCTGAACCTGCAGCGCAGGCCTGTGCCTAGGGAATCAGACCCACGACCTTTCTGTTTATAGGACAGCATTCCAACCAATGGAGTCACACGGGCCGGGGCTGAGGGCATTTTCATATGTAACCACAGTATAATTGTTACACTTGGGAAATTTAACATTGATATATAGTACTGTTCTCAAATTTTCAAATACATTGTCCACACTCAGACCTCCCCATTGTGTCAGTAATATCCTTTCTAGCCATAATGTTTGTTCTTACTGTTCAGGATTTATTTATTTATTTATTTATTTATTTATTTATTTATGTATTGGCGTGACATTGGTTGTCTTTGTTTAAAATCATGGCTTCATTTTGATATTCCTAATTCCAGTCCAATTTCATCCCTTAGTCCATATTTACATCTGCTGTACACAGTAAGATGCCTGATAATGTCAGTAAATTTACCCATTTGCTCAGTTGTACAATATATGCGTAATAGTTTAAGAATACCAATACTGCTGGCAGCTACAAACCCACTAAGTGTGGTTTAAGGTTTCTTAAGTATAACATAGGAAATATAGTAAATACTATTGTAATAACTGTGTGGTGCCAGGTGAGTACAAGGATATCAGGGGGAACCCTTTGTAGAATGTATGATTGTCTAACCACTATGCTGTACACCTGAAACTAATACAAAAATAATAAGGAATATAAACTGTAATTGAAAAAAAAGAAAAAAGATTTCTTTGCAGTTTTTGTGATGCTCTGCTTGTGTATATGTCACTGAGTATATAGTGTAAACTTATTTAAATATCTTTAGTCTACTGTGGTAAACGGCACTATAACATTCAATTAAATATACGTATTTCTGAGCCCTAGCCATATAGCTCAGTTGGTTAGAGCATTGTCCCAACACACCAAGGTTGCAGGTTTGATCCTGGGCTAGGGCACATATAAGAATCAACTAATGAATGCATAAATAAGTGAAACAAATCAGTGTTTTTTTTCTCTCCCTTCTTTCTCTCTAAAATCAATCAATAAAAATATATAAAATATATGTGTTTCTGTTTTGTTCAGTTTTTTTTCCCTCTTCCATCCGTATTGATTTAACTTTATTTTTGGAATGTATAAAACATTAACATAGTTCAGAATTCAAAATCTCCCTTTTATAATCATAGTAATATTTGATTTAGGCCAGGAAAAAAATGAACAAGAAAACCATTGAGGTATTACTCAGAAGGTATATCTCAATTCTCTTTCCTACCTTTCTATTGTCATTAGCTTTGGTTTATCTTAGTTGTGTTTTATAATTGCAGATATAAGCAGAGACATATATACATATTCTTATTTCCCCTTTCTTATACAAAAAGGTACCCTATTGTATATACTGTCATGCCATATATGCTCTTTTATGCCTTGCTTTCGTAGAGATGTTTCTCATTCTTTGTGTAGCTTTTTTTACACATTGTGTAGCTGGTCAATAGGTTTTCAGCCAATATTTATGCATGGGCATTTAGGAAGTTTCTAATGTTTCACTTTTACAGATAATATTGCAACTAATAACCTTATGTGTATGCTTTTTCATGTTGCTGGAGGTGCACCAGCAGTTAGTCCAAGAACTTAGACTTACCATGTCCAAAAGAATGCATCATTTTTTCCCCAAACTTTTTTCTTCACGTCCATTACCTGTTATTAAATGACACCATTGTCTATGCTATTACTTAAACAGGAACCATGATATCATCATGTCTTCTCACATCTAGTTAGTCAGCAAATGCTAATGATGTGCTTTTATCCTTTCTATTTTTTTCAGCCTTCATTTTCTTACTTACAGGTCTGACTTCTTCCTTAGTTCATTATCCTGGCCTGCTAACTGGTCTCATTACGTTTTTTTCCCTAGAATTCCACGTTATTACTAGAACTGTCTTTCTGAAAGCCCAGTTACTCATTTCCCTTACCTCAGCATTGTTCCTCTGCCTCTAAGATAGTATTCAAATGCCTTTGCTTAGATGCTTGGCCTTTGGTTTCCTGGCCTTCACCACATCTTCTGCCTAATCTCTAACCACTTCTAACCATACTAAACTACTTACAGAGTCACTAGACATGTCTTGTCCTGTCAAGCCTCTTTTGAACTGGGAATGCTTTTTTTATGTCCTCCACATTTTGTCTTAGTAACTTTTCATGGTACAGCTTAGGTACCACTACCCCAAGGAAGACCTCTTACTAGGTCAGATGTAGTTGCCCTGTTCACCCATAGCACCTGATGTCTTCCTCCATTAACTTATATCTGTTCCCTGAGACTTGAGGCTCCTATGGGCTAGACTCCTTCTGTTAGTTCTGCTTTCGTGTTACAGAGCCCAGAGCATAGTAGACATTCAACAATTAATGAATATATGAATAAACTTAATCTGTTTACATTTTTAAAAAAGTATCTTTAGGTTTTCATTCATTGTACATGTTCACTGCAAAAAATCCAAACTGTGCAGATATATATAAGATTTAAGTGCTTTCCATTGATCCCTATCTCATTTTTAGTGGTATCTATGATTAATAGCTTAATATTGGCAAGAAAAGCACAAATTAGATTTTCCAGTTACTGTAGAATCAAATGTCTACTATTTTGTTCTTATAGATCATCTCTTTTCCTTTAGGCAATGATAGTAAGAAATGCTAAAGATACAGCTCATACAAAAGCAGAACGGAATATTCTGGAGGAAGTAAAGCATCCCTTCATTGTGGATTTAATTTATGCCTTTCAGACTGGTGGAAAACTCTACCTCATCCTTGAGTATCTCAGCGGTCAGTACACACAGTTTGGTGTAATTATTTGCATTGCTCCAGAAACTGGGTCAAAACATTAGTTTCCACTGGAAAAGTGCTTTTCCCCAATGTGATCTAATAGTTCTTAAAATTGACGACTACATTGACATAAGGAATTCAGATGTGACCAGATGTTTCTTTTTGCAGACAAATATGAAGGAAACTTTAAAAGTTAAGGTTTTTTTCTCTCATCTGTAAAATTTTATCTTATTTCCTTTGTAATCAGTTTTTTAATAAAATAACAGACACCTACTTGATAGAGCCATCAAATTGACTGCACTTGGGTAAGATACTGTAATTCAAATAAACCATTAAAGTATTTCCTTCTAAACTGAAGTGGAAAACTCACTGACAGTGTTACTTAAGATATTGAGTATTTTTAGAAATGCATCTTAGAAGTATTTTGGTTTAATGGAGCCTTGTTGATAGATTAAGCAGTTTACAGTAGAGATCATCCACATTCTCCAGGGTTTACCACCTCCTGGAACTAGTGCTCCTATCATTTCTAGATCTAAGCAAACACACTTGAGTTTTCTGAAAAACAGAGATTTCCTGATAGAGTGAAACACAGAACAGGAAGCTGAAGAATTTAGTAACTTTTTCGTGACATTTGCCATTTTTTCTTATAACTTAATTTTGACATAATTTCAGATTTCCACAAAAAGTTGCAAGAATAATACAGACAATTCCCACAACCCTACACCTAGGTTCCCTAAGTGTTATCATTTACCACAATTGTTTTGTTTCACCCTTGTCTTTCTTTTTCTCTCTCTGTATATGTATATATGTATGTGTGTATATATGTGTATATACACCCATGGATACATATATACATAATTTTTGTGAACTATTTAAGAGAGTGTTGTCGACATGATTTCTCTTTACCCCTAAATACTTTAGTGTATATTTTCTAAAATCAATGATAGTATCTTACATAACTATACTAAACTTATTAAAAATAGGTAATTAACATTGATACAGTAATCTCCTTAGTTTTCTTTAATCTGGAAGAGTTCCTCAGTCTTTCTTTGTCTCTCGTGACTTTGACATTTTCGATGAGTGCAGGCAAGTTGTTTTGTAGAATGCATCAATTTGTGCTTATCTGATGTTTCCTTAGGATTAGTTTCAGGTTATACATTTTTGGGAGGACCATCCAAGTGACGTTTCCTTCTTTGTATATCACATCAGGAGGGACCTGATACATATATCTTTGTATAAGGTCCTGTCTGCCCATTTTTACCCTGGTGAGGTTTCCCCTTTGTAATTAATAACTAGCATGAGGAGATATTTTGAGATTTCTTAAATATCTCATCTGTCATCAAGCTTTTCACATATGGTTTTAGCATCCATTGATTCTTGCCTAAAACAATTAACTGTAATGGTTGTCAAGTGATTTTTCTTATTCCATCATGCCTGCTTCATTTATTATTTGGCATTGAGCTGTAATGAAGAGCTTTCCCATCTCTTCGATTTAAAAAATATACTTATCTGAGATTTGTCTATTCATTGGTTTATACCACTGTGGACTCATGGATTCTAAGATTATTCAGTGGGGTGTAACCCTTTGTTATCATTGATTTTGATACTCAAATTGTGTCGTGCTTTTTACAATGCTACTGCCAGCTTATTGTAGTCTAAGAGTTATGAGGCTGGGCATTGGCTAATTTGCAAGGGTGGTTTAAATTATATACTAACATTTTTCTACTTACGGGTGAAGTGTTAGAGAAGCTTTAATCAAGATTTCTTTTTTAAGTTGGATCTGGAATCTGTAAATATTTTTAAGTTTATAGACATAAAACCTAGAATTCCAAAATTTACATATTTCATGTAAGAGTGGGAACACTGCTAAAAATAGAATCCTGAGGACTCTGTTTTAAACCTATAATTTTTAGGATCTGTTTTTTTAAAGAGCTGATGTATTTTAATTATGGTTAAAAGGAAAGCACAGACTCTCTCATTAGAAATGAATTGGAAATAAAGATTGTTTTATTTTCTAATGTCTTTTCTGTTTATTTACAGGAGGAGAATTATTTATGCAGTTAGAAAGAGAGGGAATATTTATGGAAGACACAGCCTGGTAAGTGAAATTTTTGTGGTTGCATGGATTCAGGTAATGATTTATATAATTACAAGCAAAGCCTTATTCCCACTGTGGGCAGCCAAATGATTCAATAAATTGTTCTGGAGCCAGTCAGTAGTCACTCAGGACTTAAAGGGGGAGAAGCAGCTTTGCAGCTGGGCAGCTATTGGAGGTCACATCATTCCTTTGCCTCCAGGCCTTGGGTGGAACGCTCTTCACGCCAGTTCCTAACAGAACCATTCTCACTGGGGCTTTCTTTCCTTGAATTGGTGAGCTGCCTGCCTTGGTTGTGGGTGAGTGTGATTTTCCAGTGAAACTTTATGTGTGGAACAATGGAAAGTATCAGCAATCATCTCGTTTTTTTAGACTTTCCAGTTCCCAAGTTGCAGTCTTAGGGAGGTGATAAGCCTGCACATATCGTCTGTGGATTGATTCTATGACTAGGATGGGATCTACCATCCTATTTCTTAAGATGGCATCTGCTTCAGATTAAAAATATACACATCCTTTTGTGAGATGACAGTATTGGGTAACAATAAATCAGTTTATCCTACACATTAATTGAATAGAAAACACTTAAATGTTTTTTCTACCTTAATTACCAAACTGCATTCCATTGTTTAATTTCAGGCCTTTTCTAACACAGAAGCTGCATTTAAGAGCCTTAGGGATGAAGTGCCCTTTTTTGGAGGAGGCTCTCTGAGCCATGTTGGAGGCTGTTTGTGGTCGTGCTGGCTGTGAAACTGCCTCAGTCCTCTAGGACACACCCTCTCCATCCTGGAGTAATCTGCAGGATTGCACCATTGTTATGCAGCCAGTATTGCAGTGCCTTGTGCTTTTCGAATCCAGACAGGGTTGGCTCAGCCCTTTATTCTTTTGAGGTAGATAAATTTGAGTGTCACACAGTTTATAGTTGTGGGCTGTCTGGCAAGAGGGAGGGCAGATACTGTGGGCATGTGCTGTGTATAAATATGCAGCTGTATTAAGTAAGGGATGAATGGGCTTCTAAGGGTCAGATTTTGAGATATCCTCTGAAACTAAGATTTGCTCATTGAGAATAAAAAAATTCTTATTTCCTATGGGATTTTATAATTGGGGATGGGTGGGAAAAATTTGCTTTGATCTGAATGACTATTGGCCTAGTTCCTACACAGGCAGAACAAAACATGACCAGTAACAGTTTGGCATATTCTAGACTTCTTTGCAATTTTAGCATTATGTTCTGATGATGAAATAAAACATTTATAGTTTCACTAAATGAGTGAAACGTGTCCCCATGCCTTTTGGCAGCATCCTATGCCATCTCTTCCCTCAATATTACCCCCACCACTAATTTGGCCTTTGGTGCATGTCTATTTCTTCCAAGGTATTTTGCTCCATACATAAACTGCTTTGAGTAGATTACTCTTTTTAATTTTATTAAATCACTTTTGTTTCCAGCTTTTACTTGGCAGAAATCTCCATGGCTTTGGGGCATTTACATCAAAAGGGGATCATCTACAGAGACCTGAAGCCGGAGAATATCATGCTTAATCACCAAGGTGGAGATATACTGTAAACAATTCTATAGTAAATAATCATCTTAAGATCCTCCCACACAGGTCATGGTCTTTTTCAAAGTCCCATATTCATGTGTCTATTATTATATACATTTCTCCATCAGAATTTAAGGCATCATGATACTTGCTGAAATTTAGGTATTTATATTTAGGTATTTATGTTTGATTTATGGTATTTATGGTATTTATTTATGGTTAAAGGGAGTTGAGGATAACTGGCCACACAACTACCTTTTTAAATTTAATTCTTACTCTTTATAGCTTATCACTTTTTAGAAATCCTTATGTAAAATGTGGTGAGCCAAAGCCAGTCCAAACACAAATTTTGGTTTATTCCTTAAATTGGAAAGCGAATCTTAACTTTACATATTGGGTTTTCTTTAATGATGAAAATACATAATTCTTAGAAGCAATACTTTTTGTGATCATTTTTATTAATGCTATAAAAAAGGACAGGCGTAGAACTGAACCAAAATAATTGATGTGGCTTTGGAAATAAAATGTTTAGTAGACATGAATTTATTCTTGCTGTATGTTTTTGACAACAAACGTAAAAATCAGACATTAATATTCTATACAGCTATAGGTCCAGCAAAGTGGGCTTTAATTTTAATTACATCCGGGTACAGACAGTTCAGTTTATGCGAGAGTGATCTGGGCTGGGTAGACTTGGCAGTTCACTCATGTTTCAAAGGAGCAACCAGCTAAACCAGGGTACCTGGGGGGCTGGAAGCAAGCTAACCAGGGTTTCTAGGGGGCTGGAAGCAAGCTAACCAGGGCATCTGGGGGTCTGGTAGCAGCTGCTGACCCTTAGATGTCTACAAAATGATGTACAAGGTAGTTAACAGTTTTAAATTCTTGGGCAGAAAGCGGTATATGGACAACAACGCCTATATGTATAAATATTTCAAACTGCTTTATTCTCTCCCCTTTCCTTTCATTTTTTTTAAAGGAGAAGTACTATATTTAACCAAGTACATCATGGGAATATATGTATTTCCCTCCCTCCCAGTTCTGCACCCATCCCCCAAACATGGATACTGATTCAGAATTATAAGGCAAAAGATAGAATAGGGAAGTGACTAGTTAACTTCTTGGATTCATAAGCTTGGGTGTGTCAGGTTGTTTTGTGAAAGTAGAGGTCATATCTCTTCTGTGTCAGTGAAGTCCATATCCGCACTTGAATCAATAGGCCCTTGCCTTTCCTTTTTTCTGACATAAGCCTGGAATAGTCGGATCTTTGGGGTTGTTGAACCACTGGATATCTAATGACAGTTGAGTAAAGCTGAACTTGAACTGAAATGTTCTTTGTGTAAGGTGGTAAGTTTATCACTTTCTGAATCTGAGATGATGGTCCCATGCCATGTAGCAATTTGAACTGGTAGCTTATTGGTAGAATGAGCTAACTTGTCATTGTGACTTTCTGAGACCATTTGAAGAACTGTCAACTCACAGTTCACTGTGATAAAAACTATATATTTGAAGTATGGTATCACACCTTTGTTTAAAAAGTGCAGAATATCTTCATTAGAGTCTGTGTATTTAATCCAGACGTCATCAAGTTTTTCCAGGAATTACTTTCTCAGGATGGTAGAGGATTCCAGGTATAGGAAAAGCTGGAGCCTTAGACAAACTGTTTCACTCCTTTATCTTTATTTTCCCTTTTCTAGATAGATAATATCATTGGCAAACGATGACTCTGCCCTAGCCTTAAAGAGTTAACATCCCATTTTATGGTTGGTACCTTGCTAGTTTTTGACATCTTCAAAAAAAAGTAAAGCATTCCACTGCTAGGATTATATCCTAAGAACCCTGAAACACCAATCCAAAAGAACCTATGCACCCCAATGTTCATAGCAGCACAATTTACAATAGCCAAGTGTTGGAAGCAACCTAGGTGCCCATCAGTAAATGAATGGATCAAAAAACTATGGTACATTTACACAATGGAATTCTATGCAGCAGAAAGAAAGGAGCTCCTACCCTTTGCGATAGCATGGATGGAACTGGAAAGCATTATGCTAAGCGAAATAAGCCAGGCGGTGAGGGACAAATACCATATGATCTCACCTTTAACAGGAACCTAATCAACAAAACAAAGAAACAAGCAAAATATAACCAAAGACACTGAAATAGAGAACAGACTGACAGTGTTCAGAGGGGAGAAGGGAGGGAATTTCAGGGGAAAAGGGGTTTACAGGAACAAGTATAAAGGACACATGGACAAAAATCTAGGGGCGGGTGGAAATGGGAGGGAGGTGGAGAGGGCTGGGTGGGTGGGCTGGGATGGGAGTAAAAGATAGAAAATTGTACCTGAACAACAATTAAAATAAAATTTAAAAAAAAGTAAAGCAGAAAAGAGTTAAGTGGAAGGATAGATTATTATCTTGTATGATAGTTCAAACACTGCATATACTTAGAATTCTCAGAATAACCATGCTGTAATCTTTCATTGTAGGTCATGTGAAACTCACAGACTTTGGACTATGCAAAGAATCTATTCATGATGGAACAGTCACACACACATTTTGTGGAACAATAGAATACATGTGAGCTGCATGTTGAAAGAAATATAACTGGTTTGGGGGCAATAGCTGTCTTTTACCTGGTTTAAGTAATAGTGTGCTGAATTTTCTGTAGCATTATTTGGCTTCATAATTTGTTTTTAAAATTCTTACTCAGATGATATGCAAATGGGTGACTTTTTTAGGCATATTGTTTTTCTCATTGTAGGGCCCCTGAAATCTTGATGCGAAGTGGCCACAATCGTGCTGTGGATTGGTGGAGTTTGGGAGCATTAATGTATGACATGCTGACTGGAGCAGTAGGTGCACAGTTAAAAGCTACATGTATCACGTATGGTCTGTGCTGAGTAGTTGCTAAGTCCTTGTAGCAAGAGACCTTTCCTGTGCTTCTTGAAAATACTACCAATGGAGTTATTTTTAAAAATGTAGCACTACAAATGCTTTTTTAGTAAGTAGTATGGGCCCTTGTACTTTTAAGAACACCTTCATTTAAATTATCTATGTCATGGCAGTCCTTTGAAATAGATGTAAAATAGACACTGCCCTTATTTTATAAATAGAGAAAATGAAGCATAAAATCACATAGGTCACTGATTATCACACAAAGTTAATGGTGGAAACTCAGTTCCTTCCAGCATATTGCTGTTTCCTCTGTCTTGTGTAAAAACTGCAGGTCTTTTGCAGTCGTCATATCACAGCATACACTTCTGATCTCTCTGCATCACTGACTAATTCAGGAAATGGATAATTCTGATATGTAAAATTTAATTTTTTATATGCTAAGTTTTCTCACTCTCTTCTACTCTTAGCCCCCGTTCACTGGGGAGAATAGAAAGAAAACGATTGACAAAATCCTCAAATGTAAACTCAATTTGCCTCCCTACCTCACACAAGAAGCCAGAGATCTGCTTAAAAAGGTAGGTTCTTAAATAGGTATTGAAACCATAAGCCTCAACTACTAGGATTTAAATAGAATTCAACATACATTTTGAATAAAAATTCATGGATGGATATTGAATGAAAAAGCCTACAGTTTTTGTAGGAAAAGTACAAATTTGTTTAAAGATTTTATTTTCTTTTTATTTCCAAATAATGTGTACTAGTAATTAATATATCATATTTTCCCAAGGCACAATAGACAAGCAAATTCTATTAAAAATTCTATAAAGAAAATCAATTTAGCTAAGTAAAGTTTATCAGCGTTTTTCCTTCTTCCTAAAGCTGCTGAAAAGAAATGCTGCTTCTCGTCTTGGAGCTGGTCCTGGGGATGCTGGAGAAGTTCAAGTAGGGATTGGCAAGCTTGGTGGTTTGAGGGGAAGATAATGCTAATTTTATGTGTTTGTGAAGGTTGTATGTAGTTGCTTATAAGTACAGCTTATTTTGTGATTGGTAACTTAAGGCAGGCAGTTGTCAATCCTGTGAAGTCTATTGCCCTTGACTGTTCTTCCTGCCCCTTTTTTTCTAGGCTCATCCATTCTTCAGACATATTAATTGGGAAGAATTGCTGGCTCGGAAGGTGGAGCCCCCCTTTAAACCTTTGTTGGTATGTATATAGGAAAGCATATGATTTGAGGGACCTGGTACTTTTTTCAAGTAAGAAAATCTCAAGAGCAGTCAGAAACATTTATTAACAGTTTGATACACTTTGGTCTATTGTCTCTTCTGTTCAGAATCTTTATTCTGTAGTCTTTTTCAAGAACTGCCCTGGCTAGGTAGCTCAGTTGATTAGAGCATCATCCTGATATGCCAGGGTTGCAGGTTCAATCCCCAGTCAGAGCACATATGGTTGCGGGGGGGGCACCCCAAAAAACCATAATTACCTTCTGAAGGGCAGGCTCCTTGTAATACAGGCCTCTCCTTCTAGATGAGTATTCTAGGAACCCATCTGTATCAGCTGGTGTTGTGAGAGTCTATGTTCGGCTTCAGTGAATTTTTTGAAGACTCTTTCAATGCGTTTGCCCATTTCATGATGGGTGATTGACAAGCGCACCTGCCCACGCTGCACTGAGTGTTTAGCATTTTTTTGACTAAAAAACAGCATGACCCCGTGTCCCACCCTCCCTATTCACTCAGTCTTGCCCTGAGTGACTTTTTTTTGTTTCCCTGGATGAAAAAATGTCCTTAAAACATTTTGCCAATGTGAAAGAGGTAAAACAAAAAACAGCAGAAGCACTAAAAGTAATCAAAATTGACAAGTTCAAAAACTATTTTGAGCAATGGAAAAAACATCTCATTAGGTGTATTGCATCAAATGGAGGGTACTTTGAAGGTGACTCAAGTTTAAACGTGTAAGAATAAATACACAATTTTTTATAAATTCTGTTTTTTTTGGGGGGTCCCCCCTGATAAAATAATCAACTAGTACATGAATAAATAAGTGGAACAACAAATTGATGTTTTTCTCTCGCTCTTCCCCTTCCATTTTCTTTCCAAAATCAGTCAGTCAATTAAAAAAAGAACTCCTGCCAATAGCAATTGATGACTGTTAACTATTTTTAAGTTGATTGCCTAAGACAATTAAATATTTTAAGTACTTGGGGCTTTTATTTTGTTTGTTTTTTGCTTTGTTTTGCTTAATTCAGCCCTATTATAAGTTTTATTTTTCTGGGAATTTTTTCCTTCAAAATATAGAATATATATTTTTTCAGGATTGCAGCAACAAAGTAACACAAGCTCGCTGGCTTAAACCACAGAAGTTGGTTGTGTCACTGTTCTGGAGGCTAGAGATCTGAGACTGAGGTATTGGTGGAGTTGGTTCCTTCTGAAGGCTGAGTTCTGTTCCATGCCTTTCCCCTGACTTCTGGTAGTTAGCTGGCAGTCTTTGGTTTTCCTTGGCATATAGGTTCACCACCCAATCTCTGTCTTCACGTTCATGTGGCATTTTCCTTATGTGCAGGTCTGTGTGCAAATTTCCCCTTTTTATAAGGACACCAGTCATATCAAATTAGGATCCTCCTTACTCTAGTGTGTCTTCTTCTTAAGTAATTACGTCTGCAGTGACTTATTTCAAATGAGGTCCCGTTCTGAGTTACTGGGCATCAGAACTCCAGCACACAGATGTTGGGGGAACACAGCTCACACCATAACGACAGGTTTATGAGTGAATGAGTTCATGTCTTAGTTCTTGTCTCTGTGCCACCTCAGAATTTGAGAAAATGCAGTTTCTTTTTCTGTTTCTTGGGATGCAGATGTAAGAGAAGGGGAAGACAATGATGATGAGGATTTTGGTTCTTAAAGTACAAGGTGACATGCTTTAAAGTTTGAACCTATGTAATTGTAAGGAGGATAATTAACCCTCATGTAGCAATTGCCCAACTTCAAAAATGGTCAGATCATCTTATTTAAACATAAATGTAACCATCATGCTATCATCCCCATTAAAAAGCTGACAGTTTCCTTAGTTTTTTGTTTTTTTTTTTAAATTCCTGTTAGTTTGTTTCAGTAAGATTCAATCAGGGCCTGTACAGTTTTGTTACTGTGGCTCTTAGGTCTTTTTCTGTCTATAGATGCCTCTTTTAATTCCTCTCCTGAGGACTTATTGAAAAAAACAGACCATTTGTCATGTAGGGCTCCTCACATTTTGATTTTGCTGATTTTAACACCATGGTGTCATTGACTGTGTTCATCTGTTTCCTGCATTTCTAAAAACTGGTGGTTAGATTTAGATGCTTACCTGATTGAGATTAAACTTTTGACGTTATATATTTTGATCAGGAGACATAGTATGTATTTGTATTTCTTTTAACAATGTTAGTGGTCATTGGTCATTGTGTACTTCAGTGGTTCTCAGCTAGGGTCAGTATGGCAATATCTGGGATAAGTTGTCACAACTTGGGAAGGGGGTGCTACCAATCCTTAGGGGCAGAAGCCAAAGATGCTGCTAAATATCCTATACTGCACAGAACAGCCCCTACAACAAGAATTACCAGGCCCAAAATGTCAGTAGTGCTAAGGTTGAGAAACTCTGGCCTAGTTCCAGGATTTCATTAGGGATTTGCAGAATTGTCTTACTCTAATGCTATTACTCATTCTTTATTTATTAGCTGAAATTCTTCTATAAAAAGACACTTTTTTTTTTAAAGATACTCTTTATATCAGTTGTTTGGTTACCTGAGGTACAGTTCATAAAGGAAGGTCAAGATACGTTTTTTTTTCTCAAGTTTTTAAAATAATGAATTAGTTTCCTGACATCTTCCAAAAGTGACCAATGAATCATGTAATTTTTAAAAAGTTTGTTAAAAAAGATTTTATTTATTTAGTTTTAGAGAGATAGCAAGGGAGGGAGAAAGAGAGGGCGAGAAACATCGATATGTGAGAGATATATCGACTGGTTGCCTCCCACATGTCTCCAGCGAGGGACCTGGCCTGCAACTCAGGCATGTGTCCTGACTTGGAATCAAACCGGCGACCCTTTGGTTTGCAAGCTGGTGCTCAGTCCTCTGAGCCACACTAGCCAGGGCTCATGTAATTTTTTACTTAATATAATTATGAGCTCATACCTTTTAACATATTTGAGTTTCAGTCCATTGCAGTTTTTTAAATTGGTGTTTAGCTTTGTCCATCTTTGGACACTGTGTACTTGATCATGTTGGTTCTTGAGTTCTTTTGACACACCACATACTCTGATGTATCAGAGAGAAGGATTAAAGAAACATCTGGTGGTTCGATTTGGGTGGAAATATTCTTTCACAATAAAATATACTCATGCAAACTAGCATGTTATTTTTGCTTCTCAAGAAATCTAAAGGAATGAAATAAGCTATGGAAAGAAACTTTAACTAGAGTATCTTTCAAATGTGATTTGTTTTTAAACTCTGCTTCAACAGTTTTTAGGTTTGTTATAAACCTGTAGCAACTAGTGGAGCAAATTATCTCTACAAAGGGATTTAGCCAGTGGACTAGGAACACTGAAGCTTTGTAACTGGGGAAGATTAATATTCATATTTTTTAAAAGAATATTTTTATTTATGTGTTTTTAGAGAGAGGGGAAGGGAAGGAGAAAGTGAGGGAGAGAAACATCGATGTGTGCTGCCTCTTGCACACCCCCCGCACTGGGGACCTGGTCTGCAACCCAGGCATGTGCCCTGGCTGGAAATCAAACTGGCGACCCTTTGGTTCAAAGCCCGCACTCAGTCCACCAAGCTACATCAGACAGGGCTAGTATTCATGTTTTTAATAGCAATGATGACTGTACTAAAATCTATTTAATATATTTTTAAAATTTGAGAATGTAATTTGCCCTTTGATAGTTTCCACCTACATTTATTCTTTAGTCTGCCTGCTACGACTATTCTGTTAGTACAGTCAAACCCTGAAAGAGCTCTATCTTACAGTCTTCTCTAATGCATGTAGTACATTTGATATGTATAATACCGACTAGTCATCATTTTCTAATAATTTTTTTATAAAGCAATCTGAAGAGGATGTGAGTCAGTTTGATTCAAAGTTTACACGTCAGACACCTGTTGACAGCCCAGATGACTCAACTCTCAGTGAAAGTGCCAACCAGGTCTTTCTGGTAAGTGATAGAATTTCCATGTAGCCATGGGAAATGGAAGTATGAGGACAGACCCTTTTCAATCAGAAAAGCCGTTTTTAATAAGAAAATTCAATTTTCTTGCTTTGCAGTTTCATATAGATAACCTGAGGCGCTTTTTTTTTAAGTTATCACCATACTAACTTTTTTTTTTCCCCTCCCCCCTCACCGTACTAACTTAATGTTAGGAAATTGATCCTTATAATCCAACATTCTATTTTAGCAATTACAGTAGGAGTGTATGGTTCCTCAGAGTGTGTGGCTCCTTTTTTGGATGGGCCACTCACTGACTTAAGATGATGTTTGGCTCAGCATCTCAACCAAAAGCCACACAGCCATGGCAGTAAGAAAAGAGTTCACTGTAAATATTTCCTGAAACTGATTTTTGGTACTCTTAACATAAGTCTTTACAGGGGGCGGGGTTTAACCTGTTGTGACTACTTAACAACAAAATATATAAGTTCATTTGTGATAGTTAATAAATTAATTTTCGTTGGTAAAGTATCTATATTGATTTTATACCTTGTCTCCTCAGATAGAAACCAAAGATTTTAGATTTTGATGAACAAAAGTGATAGATTTATATCTGACAACCATCATTACATATTATTTTGCTTAAGTGTCACATCTACTTGTTTATTATTATATTAATGTATCACATAAACATGTACCTCATTTTGTAACATTTGTTTCCTTTGTCATTTGTCATTATCCTTTGTCATTTCTTTGTGGACCCCCTTTACAGAGAATGGAATATGGGGAAAGGAATCATTTGGAAGCTGGTTTTTTTCCTGTTTGTCTCCAAGTTTACCAGATTTGTCAACTAACTTAATTCTCAACCCTTTTTTGTACTGCTGACAGTATAACACAAAGTAATATAAATTTGGGTGAAGAGTAAATTCTAAAGTTAGCATGGGATGCAAAACTGTGTATGGTTAAAATTACTCTTAAAACACCATAATAGAGTATGGCAGGGTGTCAAACTCATTTTCACCAGAGGCCACAATAGCCTCATGGGTGCCTTCAAAGGGCTGAATGTAATTTCAGCTCCTTAACAGTTAAGGAGTAGTTACATTTATACAGTCCTAAAATTATTTTGGCCCTTTGAAGGCAACCAGGAGGCTGATGTGGCCCCCAGTGAAAATGAGTTTGACACCCCTGCAGTATGGTTTCGTGTAAACAACATTGAATAGAAATAATTCTGTGAACATATCATTATGTAGTGATGTAAGAAGAGAGGATATATGCAAAATACCAGTTGATGGTATTTTTAATGATGTAAGAGATAATGGACGAATGCATGTTGTTAAATTTATGTCTTCATGATACAGAGTCCTTGTATTCCCCTTAGTAAAATCTCTTCTGTTTAATTAGGGAGGTAGGCATGATTCATTTTTTTGTGTTATTTTTTATTCTTAATATATTTTATTGATTATGCTATTACAGTTGTCCCATTACCCCCTTCATTCCCCCCCACACTGCACACCCTCTCCCAACCACATTCCCCCCTTTAGTTCATGTCCATGTGTCATAAGTTCTTTACCTTCTACACTTCCCATACTATTCTTACCCATCCCCTGTCTTTTTCTACCTACCATTTATGCTACTTATTCTTTGTACCTTTTCCCCCTCTCTCCTCCTC
>CM052545.1:82441523-82467813 GCA_028533065.1 Trachops cirrhosus
GCTGACAGTCTTATGGGAACTCCTTTGTAGGTTACTATCCCCTTATCTCTTGCTGCTTCTAGGATTCTCTCCTTCATTTTTACCTTGGGTAATGTAATTATGATGTGCCTTGGTGTGTTCCTCCTTGGGTCCAACTTCTTTGGGACTCTCTGAGCTTCCTGGACTTCCTGGAAGTCTCTTTCTTTTGCCAGATTGGGGAAGTTCTCCTTTATTTATTATTTGTTCAAATATCTTTTCCACTTGTTATTCTTCCTCTTCTCCTTCTGGTACCCCTATAATTCGGATGTTGGAATGTTTAAAGATGTCCTGGAGGTTCCTAAGCCTCTCCTCATTTTTTTGAATTCTTATTTCATTCTTTTCTGCATGTATATTTTTTTCTTCCTTCTGGTCCACTCCATTGATGTGAGACCAATCTTTCATTCCATCAGTATTGATTCCCTGTGCATTTTTCTTCATTTCACTTATTGTAGCCTTTATTTTTTCATGTAGTTTGTGACCAAATTCAACCAATTCTGTGAGCATCCTGATCACCAGTGCTTTGAACTGTGCATCTGATAGGTTGGCTATCTCTTGGTTGCTTAAAAGGATGGGTTCTGGGGCCTTCAATTGTTCTGTTTGAGCCATCTCTCTCTCTCTCTCTTTTTTTTTTTTTTTGGTCTTGTCATGCTGGTTATGTATGGGGGCGGAGCCTTAGGTGTTCACCAGAGCGGGGCACCCCAGTCACTGGGTTGTGATGCTGTATGTGGGGGTGGGGTCTGAAAAGGCACAATGGCGCTTGCTCCGCTCTCTGTCGGACCTCAGTCCCTTCCGCCACTTCCCTCAAGCAAACTGGGCCCCTCTGGTGCCAATTCCCGTGTGCGTGGGCTTGTGCACCCCGTGGGACTTTCCAACGACCTCTCCTGTGAGGCTGGGAGTCTCTCCCTGCGCCTCAACCCCCACAGGTGTTTTCAATCAGTGCCCCAGGCTCTATTTCCCAGCACTGGGATCCTGGGTTGCTTGCAGTGCCTTGCTTCCCAATCGCTGCCTCGCTGGGTCTGCTGGTTGCCACCCCTTGGCCAGGGTCACCGCTTGTGCACCCAGGGTCTGCGCGCTGGGGTCTCGCGCGCCCTGGTTGCCTTATGTGCCCCAGTTGCCTTACACGTCAGGTCCCAATGCTCTCTGCTCTCTGCTCAACCCGTGCGCCGGTGCTTGACTCCACCCCTCCTACTGGACAAACGTGTCTAGTTTTAACTCCTTGGGTGTCTGACTTCCGTACAGTTCAGTTTTCTGTCAGTTCTGGTTGTTATTCTCCTTCTAAATTGTTGTTGTCCCTATCTTGGTTGTGCGAGGGGGCACAGTGCATCTACCTATGCCTCCATCTTGGCCAGAAGATGGTATGATTCATTGTAATTGTGGCTTTGCTTTATTTTCTATTATGATATAGAATTTATACCTTTGATCTAACATGGTGACCTTTTCCTCAGTTGGGTGTTGCAGAATTTCAACTAGTTTGATGCTTTTCCCTGCCCAAAAACAGTCTAGAAACATTTTACTTAGCTAAAAAGAAATCCAAAGTTGTGGTAGCAAAAGTTACATAGCTAAACTTTCATTGTCAATTAAAGTATTTTTGACCTTTTCATAATTAATTAAATTGGCTAACTAACGAACAATTAATTTGTTAGGTTATAGCCAGAATTCTGTACATAAAGCAGCTCTTTTCAAAAAAGTAATAAAAATAGTTATACCCACTTACCTAAGATTGGAGTTGTGGAAACTTCAGTTCAATAAATATTTAAGTTCCTGTCATAGTTTTAAAGGAAATTCAAAGATGATTAAAGCACAGCCTTTTCCTCTTGGTAGTTACAGCTTTAGCCCATGAGAACAGGTGGGAAACATCCTCTGTGGTCCACATGTGGCTGCCACAAAGCGTATGCTCTACAGAATTGCACCTCATGCTTTACAGGGGTGTCAAACTCATTTTCACCGGGGCCACATCAGCCTTACGGTTGCCTTCAAAGGGCCGAATGTAATTTTAGGACTGTATAAATGCAACTACTCCTTAACTAGGGTCAAGGAGCTCGGTGCTACCACTGGTAGAAACGAGGTGGAGGGCCAGATTCGGCCCGCAGGCATTGTGTTTGTCACCTGTGCTTTAGGACTTCATCTAGAACATATTTAGTCCTTTTATCATAACCCATGATGCCTACTCAAAGATGACTAGACTAATACATAGAAGGGAAGATAGGTGGAGGACTGATAGTTGAAGAAATGAACATTGACAGCAAGAGAAATGACAGCTTGTAACCTAATAGCAAGGTCCAAAAAAGAACTAAAGCTAATAAAACTGCCAATTTCCTATTACAGTTGAGGGTTTTCACAATGGCTGACTGTGAAAACAGTCTTTTAATTCATCAAGATTACCAAATGTAAGTCTATCCAATCACTGGGGTAAAACCAGAAAAATCACATGTGCCAAGTTAGAGAATTCTATTTTTACTTTGGCCTAATAATGAGAAACTGTTTTGGGGTTGATAACCTTAGGTGCTTATAGGGATGTGGCATGGCTAGAAACACTAGAATTTTCTTTGCATTTATCTTAGTATTTAATACCTGAACATGGAGCCTACATTTACCTGTTTTGTTCTACTCCTTTCAATCGAGTGGAATTTTGTTTGCTGGCATATGGGGCTCAATAGAATTCTGCTTTCTTGAGGTCTGTGCCTCAAGAAATGACTGGGAAGAAGTTAAAAGGTGTAAAATATGATTGAGGAGATGGGAGAGTATATGGATTAGTGGTTTTGGGTGTGCACGATTGTGTTAGACTGAACTAACACATTTGCTTGATGTGTATGACAAATGACCTTCTGTAGTCCACTGTTACTATCTTTCAGGGTTTTACATATGTGGCTCCATCTGTACTTGAAAGCGTGAAAGAAAAGTTTTCCTTTGAACCAAAAATCCGATCACCTCGAAGATTTATTGGCAGCCCACGAACACCTGTCAGGTATTCAGACTTTATTTTCACCTTTAAAAAAAAAACCTAGAAGACCATGTCTTAAGAAATTTATGCCAAGTTACATAAATGAAAGATCTGGCATCATATTCTCTTAGGTTGACATAAGCACAGCATCTGTACCTTCTCATACTGTAAGTGACTAGTCTGTACTAATCTCTGATAATATGCTATATAGTTTACCTTCCCTCCTAAAAGTAAGCTGCTGTAGTGACAGCTGTCCTCTGTCCCCTTTCAGTCAACACTCACTGTGTACCAGGGGCTGTGCTGCATGCTGGGGTGCGTGATTAGCCCAGGTACTGCCCTGGTCCTGATGAAGCTTACGATTTAGAGAGAATCACAATAAACAAAAAAGGAAATACAAAAAATATGTAATTGCAAGTAGTGCCAAGTGCTATATGAAAAAAATAAAGAGTATGGTGGTAGAGAGCAAAGAATATTTATTAACAAGGGGCTAACGTTCATGGTGGTCAGAGAAAGGCCTCCCTGGTGAAGTAACATCTAAGAATGAAGAGAAAGAACTAGCCATACAAAAAGTAGAAATACAAGGAGGTTACAGGTAGAAGAATAGCTTGTGCAGAAGTCTAAAGGGAGGAAAAAATTTGGCCTTTTCTTGGAAGTAAAAGGGAGGTCCGTGTTCCTGAAGTGTGGTGAGTGAGGAATAGAATGGCAAAGCATTGGAGAGTATTTTATTTTAAATGCAATGGGAAGCTGTTTTAAGTAGGGGAGTAAATTTTTTAAAAAATTAAGTATTGAAGGTTTTACTGGGGCAAGTATAAAGATAGAGACCATTTGGGAAACTAGCAGTCTAGGGGAGAGATGGCTCAACTTTTGCCTTTGTACTAATCCACACAAAAATAAAATTAAATGAAAATAAACATCATATTATCCCATTCCCTCTAAATGTAAAGGAATAATTTTTTTTTTGTTGAGATAATCCTTCAGACAAATGAATGATAGCTCTTCATTGTCTTAAAGCCCAGTCAAATTTTCTCCTGGGGATTTCTGGGGAAGAGGTGCTTCAGCCAGCACAGCAAATCCTCAGACGCCTGTGGAATACCCAATGGAAACAAGTGGAATAGAGCAGATGGATGTGACAATGAGTGGGGAAGCGTCAGCCCCACTTCCAATACGACAGCCGAACTCCGGGCCATACAAAAAACAAGCTTTTCCCATGATCTCCAAACGACCAGAGCACCTGCGTATGAATCTATGACAGAGCAATGCTTTTAATGAATTTAAGGCAAAAAAGGTGGGGAGAGGATTTATGAGTATCCTGCAGGGTGAAACACCAAGGCTGGACATGACAGTCTCAAAGACTCAGTGTCATAGAACACTTTGGACGGAGGGAAAATAAACCTGGATTTTTAAAAATCAATCAATGGTGCAAAAAAAAAAAAAAAACTTAAGCAAAATAGTATTGAGAACTCTTAGGCACATCAATTAATTGATTCCTAGCGACATCTTCTCAACCTTATCAAGGATATTCATGTTGATGGCGTGAAACTGACAGTATTAAGGGTAGGATGTTGCTTTTGAATCACTATTGAGTTCTGATTGTGTCGAAGAAGGGTTATTCTTTTATTAGGCAAAGTATGAAATTGCCTGTAATACTTGCAACCAAGGACAAATTAGCATGCAAGCTTGGTCAAACTTTTTCCAGCAACATGGAATCAAAGACAAAAGAAACTTATCAATTGATGTTTTACGTGCAAACAACCTGAATCTTTTTTTTATATAAATATATATTTTTCAAATAGATTTTTGATTCAGCTCATCATGGAAAACAGCCCAAACTTTAAAATGCGAAATTATTGGTTGGTGTGAAGAAAGCCAGACAACTTCTGTTTCTTCTCTTGATGAAATAATAAAAATGCAAATGAATCATTGTTAACCACAGCTGTGGCTCGTTTGAGGGATTGGGGTGGACCTGGGGTTTATTTTCAGTAACCCAGCTGCAATACCTGTCTGTAATATTAGGAAAAAAATCTATTTAATCATTTCTATTTGCAGTACTGCTATGTGCTAAGCTTAACTGGAAGCCTTGGGATGGGCATAAATTGTATGTCCTACATTTCATCCTTATCCTGGGCCTGCATTGCACTGGAAAAATATCGCCACCTGTTCCTATACCAGTATTTGGTTCAAGACGCCAAATGTGTTCAGCCTGTGGCTGAAGAAGGACGGAAGAGAGTCAGGATAAAATGCATACTGAGGGCGGCAAAGTGAGGGAAACAGGGAGATCCAGGGGAAGAGGGTGTTGCCATAGTCCACTCTCTATGTCTAATCTCTTTACAGCAGATTGGTAAGGTTTGAAGTTTTACTTTTTACTGTCTACCTTCCTTACATTTTTTCCTCAACAGTTTTAAAAGGGAAAAAGGTTCTTTTCTCCTATACTGGGGCTACATTTTTTGATTGTAAAAATATTTGATGGCCTTTTGATGAATGTCTTCCACAGTGAATAAGAAAACTTAGTGGCTTAATTAAGGAAACATGTTAACAGACATTATGTTTTTGAAATTGTAACAAAATCTTCAGTGATTTACCGCTACACAGAATAAAAATAAAGGTAACTTTACCTTTCTTAAATACTTCCTGCCTTAAAGAGAGCATTTCCATGACTTTAGCTGGTGAAAGGGTTTAATATCTGCAGAGCTTTATAAAAATATATTTCAGTGCATACTGGTATAATAGATGATCATGCAGTTGCAGTTAAGTCTTATCGCCTCTTTCTGTCTTTTATAATGTCTTTAGTCTGAGTGTGCAAAGTCAATTTGTAATATTTTGCAACCCTATGATTTTTTTTAAATAGATGCTGCTTGCTGTGTTCTCCAAACCTTTTTGAGCCATAGGATCCAAGCCATAAAATTCTTTATGCATGTTGAAATCAGTCAGAAAAGAGCAAAGTTTTGCTTATTTTAATGGCAATTCAAGTGACATGAGATGAAATCCTGACATTAAGCAAAAACAGATCCATGAAAAATGATTGGAAATATCTTTTCAATTGTGGCAATAAATGAAAGAATTGACAACAGTTCATCTTTGGACAGAAAGCTTTTTTTGAAAAAATCACTCCTAATCCCCCATTTTCCCATTATTGTAGCAGCCTACTGAGAACTTTATAACTATAGCTAATAAATTAATAGCTACCATAATGATAAGGGCAGAAATTATATTTAAAGTGCAGATTTTTTTATAGGCTCTATTTCAGACTGTAAATGGCTTGTGATACTCTGATACTTGTTTTCAAATGTATTTACTAATTGTGGTGTTGACTGCCTGACTAAATTCCAGCAAAATTTTTACACCAAAATATTCCTTCTCAGTCTTATTTGCTACTAACATGTGCACTGTGATCGGCTGGCTATGAACACCCATAGTTAAACCATTTTCATAATTAGTACTGCTAGCAATAGTGGCAAATACTGCAACTTCTCTGCATAAAAAGCATTAATTGCACATCTACCATCCACACAAATACAGTTTTCCAAGTTAACATTAAGGAAAGTTAATTTCCTATGCTGTGGCAGGTTTGAGAACTTGTGTTCATAAATGGATATCCCTGCTGTGACTGTGAAAACATGTCAAGTGCCACTTTAGTGTCACAGACAGAAAGCACACACCTATGCAAAATGGCTTGCCCTATATTTATTTGTAAAAATCCAAGCATAGTTTAAAATATATGATGTCAATATTACTAGTCTTGAGTTTCTAAGAGGGTTGTTATGATTCTTCCAGGTAAGTGTATAAAAGAGATTAAGTGCTTTTCTTTCATCACTTGATTATTTTCTTTAAAATCAGCTATTACAGGATATTTTTTAATTTTATATACATGCTGTTTTTTAATTAAAATATAATCACTGAGAACTGAAGTTTACTAATTTTGATTTTATAAGGTTTGTAGCATTACAGAATAAACTGGGATTTATAAACCAGCTGTGATTAACAATGTAAAGTATTAATTATTGAACTTGAACCAGATTTTTTAGAAAATTATATTCTTTCCCCTTTATGGTCTTAACTAATTTGAATCCTTCAAGGATTTTTCCATACTATTTTTTGAGATAGAAGATAATGAAGGTGGGGTGAGGGAGAATTGCATGTATGATGCTCCATAAATTCAACATTCTTTAAGTAATAAATGATTATAAACAAGATACATCTTCAGTAGTGTTAATATACTGAGCCTTGGATTTTATATTTAATATAGGACCTAACTCTTTTGGTAACTCAGTCATATGGTTCCTAGCTTACAAGGGCTAGATCTAAGATTATTCCCATGAGAAATGTTGAATTTATGAAGAATGGATTTCAAAACTTTGAAAATGGTTAATTTCTCAAATAATAACATCAATGTCCAAACATATACCTTTTTTTCATAGGAGTAGACACTAGCAAGCTGGACAGTCATAAAAGTAATTGTCACACTATGACCTGTGGTCTGTTGCCGATTGATACAGAACTTTTCTTGTGTGATTCTTAAATTACCACTACAGCACAAGTATTATCTCAGTGGATTATTTGAAATAACACCTGAAAGATGGGTTCATCTGTGTTTGCTCTTTAAACTATTATTTTTTCTTATCCCAAGTTGGCTTTGCATCTATCAGAGTAAATAAATTCTTCAGCTGCCTTATTAGGAGTGCTATGAGGGTAACACCTTTTCTGCTTTTCATCTTGTATTTAGTTTACTGTATTATTTGATTTCAGATTGAATGAATGTAAATAGAAATTAAATGCAAATTTGAATGAACAGAATATAGAAGTGATTTTTTTTATTATTATCCTAAGATAGGAAGAAATAACATGTACATAGTTTCAACAATTTTTTTCATTAGCATGCCAGATATGTTCGGGTTCTCACATTTAATAAACTACTGTTGACCTTTGACCAACATGGGTTTGAACTGCACATATCCACTTACACACAGAAATTTTTTCAGTAAATATTTGGCCCTCCATATCTGTGGATGGGAAGGGCCCACTGTAGAATCAAGTTATATGTGGGTTTTGATGGAGGCAGGGGTGGGGGGGATGATGGTGTCCCTAATCCTCACATTGTTCAAGGATCAATTCTACTATACAAGTGAGGAGTGACAGTTGTGAAAGTGTTTCTGCTGAGAAATTGCAGCTACTTAAATATATAACAAGTTTTAGTACTGGTTTTATATATTAGATATTACACATCTGTCATTTCCAAGTTGAATTAGTTGCTTATTTTTAAAAAGAACTCATGTGAAAAGTTGTGTGAAAGCTAGCTTCACATAAAGTCACTAAAAGACTTTCTTATGCTAATAAGTTTGTTCAGCCACACTTGTCAGCTACATTTGATTATTTGATGTGTATACACAAAATAATGTAGTGCACAAATCTGTTTTTAACTAATGCCTCAATATATGTAGGGTAAGATGGGTAGAGTTTTATATAAATCACTTTTTATTTATGAGGCAATTCTATCACACTTGCCAAGATGATTTCTCTATAGAAGTTTTCAAACTGACTTGACTTTTTATAAAACATATAATAGCAACTCTTAATGGTGATGAAACAATCTTTAAAAAGGCATGATGTGAATTCACAGAACACATGGCTCTTTGAATTCCTGTTCCCGTTCTTTGAGGTGAAGGAATAGAAGTAGAGAAATACTGCTTTTTCAGTGTTGTTAGTGGACGGCATAGCTCTCCTATTACATTTTCCTCCTTTTAAATTCATGTGTGAAATGCTTTCTTGTTAAACAAAAAAAACCACTGTCCACTGGGCATCTCCTTTATTAAATTATATTAGGAAACAAAGCTATGAATATAGCCATAGGGTAAGTAGGTATTATACAATAATAGGGTGGAAGTAACCCATGCAGTAAAGTGCTATTCCTATGTTTTTAACAAGTCAGCTTATTTATCTTCACTCCCATTTTGTCTTTCTCACCCATCCTTTGCCTTATGCCTAAATAACTTTTAGGAAGGTGATACAAGGCTAAGAAAGCTGGTTTCAATATTTGCAATGTTCTCAAAGGAGATAATAGTTAAATATATCATCACTGAATGTATAGAAACAGGTGTACTTATAACTGACAATATATACCTGAGGTAAGAACTTACAGGCTTTCTAAAGTTCTTTTGCAAATTAGGGTAGCCATACAAGTATGAAAGTGACTTAACCTATGACTGGTTGGTCACGATCCTTATTAATCTATATGCTGGTTTAGCCTTTACCATTACCAACACGGCAAATTGGTTTTCTGCCTCTACCTAACTTCTTCCCACTATATCTTACTTGTAATTTAAACTGATAGATGGTGATCGAGAAAATGGGCAAAGGCTTTGTACTTTAAACTTAGATATAACCACCACTTCAGACTTCTGTTACAGATATTGGTCCCTCTTAGAGGTTTCAAGGGTAGAGTGCCTAATTCCTTTTTCTACCACACTACGCAGATACTTAAGAGGCAAACAAATGACACAATCCAAGCATTTGGTTGCCTCTGAGTGCAAGCTTTAATCTCCCAAGTAATGGGGATTCAAGCATTAGATTCCAGAACTCTTCTGGAGAACACTAGTTATAGGAGGAATTCTTTTTCCAAGATCTGAGTTGGTCATGTTTGTAAAACCATTCAAATTACCATGAAGCCAACTATTGGTAATCCATGTGAGTTATTTATTAATTTTTTATCCTCACCAGAGGACATGCTTATTGATTATAAAGAGAGGGAAAGGGATGGAGAGAGTGAAAGAAAAATCGATGAGAGAGAAATACTGATCAGTTGCCTCTTGTACATCCTCCCACCAGGGACCCATCCTGCAACCCAGGCACATGCCCTGACTGGGAATCAAGCCAGTGACCTTTTGCTTTACAGGACGATGTTCCAATCAACTGAGCCACACAAGCCAGGGCTCCATGTGAATTAATTTTAATAGTTACTTCAAGATAGTCCGTGGCACTATACAACAAGCAAGGTCACAAACTGATGGCAAGATTGTGTGTAAGGTCCACAAACAATAAATTAAATCATCAATTTTCACTGATTGCTAATCATACAACAGAGAACAATGCAGTATTAAAATATATCACCCTCAGTAAATCTTTACTTAGAAAATCAGATTGTTACATGTAAAATATAGCATTTAGAACTTTCATTTAAAAATACAACTTTTATGAAAATTTTAAGAATTTTTA
This sequence comes from Trachops cirrhosus, assembly GCA_028533065.1. Taxonomy (NCBI): domain Eukaryota; kingdom Metazoa; phylum Chordata; class Mammalia; order Chiroptera; family Phyllostomidae; genus Trachops; species Trachops cirrhosus. Next base: position 82,451,689 of record CM052545.1, read on the forward strand.
GAATAGGAATTATAAAGTCAACCCTAAAGAAAAGTCTACTTTCAGATAATGTGTTTCTTAAAATACTGAGGAAAATATTCTTTATTCTGAAAACAATGTTAGGAAAAAATACCTGAGTTCCTCTAAGAACTAGCTCTAGTTATCCAATTGCTTTTTTGGTAACAACACAATTTAACACTGCAATCTGTCAAATAATTAGGATAGAATAATGTTGTATCTGCATTAGGTTGAACATACATATTTTTTAAAACATGGGGTTCTTTCAATCTTTTGATGAACTGGACTACAACACTTCAGTGTTTTGTGGCCTTAAAAGGTTATACAACTTAATATATTTGAAGGTGTGATGAAGTAGCTCCATCTTTCCATTTGTGTATATGGTCTGAAATCACTGTTCTGCACAGCGGACATGTCTTCTCTCTGTTAAACCATAAGGTAATGCACTCTTCACAAAATATATGCTGCAAGGGAATTAAGAACTACAGTTTAAACTTGATGACATTTTCATTTTAAATTCATCACATTATAGTCAATCATACTCTTTTAGAGGGTAAAGGGATTCTGGAGAGCAGAATTTTACAAATTAGAAAACAGTAAGTATGACATTCTGGAGTAAGGGTCACTAGTGTTCTTTTGATGGTACTATCCATTTAACCACTTTTAATCAAATACAAGCTATCCCTAGGTGATAACTTTGAAGATCAAGTATAATGACTTAGTGGCTTAATAAAGTCTCTGAGAGTAATTGCCATAAAGTATAGGAAAGGGCCTTACACAATCCAAAAAGAAATGCTGGTATTATTCTAAAAGACTAGTGCCCGGTTATTAAAAATAGCATGTTTTTTAATCATTGGTAACCAATCTGCCATATGAATTACTTTTTCCCTTCATATACTCCTCTGTGTAAAAATCATCAGAACATAAGGGACTAGATTTAACTAACCTACCAAACCCCTAACCACAAATAAGAAATTACCAGTATGTGTCTTGAATGCTACTTTCTGCTAAATGTTATAGTTTTTCCCCCTTATAACTAAAATAAATGTGACTTTTACAAGTCACAGAAGTGGTGTATTTAGATTGCTTAGGAATATAATTACCTGACAGATGAGAAGAATTGGCTTTTGAAATTCAGCTTGACATATTGAACAAATATCATCCACATCTGAACACTGTCTCTTGCTGGCAGCCACTCCGTAACTCTATGAAGATAAGAAGTTCTGTTCATCTACAAATTCTTTTCCTGTTCTTCCAGTATGTAGGTGATGCTGTGTTTCCCAAATCTACTTGGAACTAGGCACTTGAAAACTCTCCCAAACAGCACAAACATTTCAAAGCTGAACAACATATGCAGAACCACATATCGATGGGCTGCATTAAGGTAAACTCATTAAATACGCAACAGGATCTTGAAAGGTTTTTAGATTCACTAGATTCCTGAATAATGACAGGACTTCAAATTTAACATGGATTCAGCTGGCTTAAGAGCCTAAGCAATCTGAAATACAAGTATTATAAAAACTACATTAATATATTTAGGTGACCCTGTATTGCCAAATCGTGGTAATAGATCAAAAAAAGTCAGTCCAGAGCTTGGCTGACTGAGTGTAACTCATGTGGCAAGACAGCTTTAAAAACAGATTTCTGGCCCTGGCTGGGTAGCTCTGTTGGTTAGAGTATAGTCCCAATATACCAAGGTTGCAAGTTTGATCCCCAGTCAAGGCACATACGATAAACCAATGAGTGCATAAATAAGTAGAAACAACAAATCAATATTTCTCTCCCTTCCTTGCTCTAAAATCAATAAATAAAAAAGTTAACAAACAGATTTCTGTGCTCCCTACTGGGGACTGATTCAGTGGGTTCAGATATATGGGGATGTGACAACAGGAATCTAATTTCTGTAAACTCCAGATGAGTTCAATGTGAAGAAGAATTGGGGATAACTAAACAGTGTCCTAACTATTAAGTCTAAAAATAATTTTAATTATTAACACAAAGAGCATTTAGTACTAGGAAAGAATGGTAGAATTTTATTTAAAAATGAATTGCAAAATGTAATTTGGGTAGAGTTACTGTCAAAATTAACTGGCTGAACAACAATGCAATTCTTTGACTTTCCTTCTAAGGACCTAAAAAATTTTCTGATCTCTTTAAGATCTTAGTAACTTCCTCACCAAATTCAGTAGAACTTAGTTATTAACTAGCTGTATCAAAATATTATAAAAGATCAATTTTTTGTAGAAATTATGGGGAAGATGAGGCTAAAAGGGGAGTAAGAACATCCAAGTTCAGTCAGTCATGATAGTGACAGCAAAGCATGATTTGACTCAACAATCTGAAGCTATGATCTAAACTTCTTATACTAAATATCAAGGGTTAACAAAGTCAAACTAAGACAATGGATAAAAATTCTAAGATTTTTTCAGGTTACTGGTAGATGACCTTGGTGCCAATTTCCCTTCAGTGTCATTTAGCAGAGTACACTGCAGATACTTAGGCTGACGAGCTTTCAAATTAGCACTTTGGCATTCTGCAGACTCCTTTCTTAATGGTGATTGCCATTTCCCTAGCAAAGTTAAGGAACATAATATATACATGTCCATGTATATGTTCCTCAGAGACTCAGGAATAAATCAAAGAGAGTTGCTGATTGTGATATTCTGTTTCACAGAGAAAAAGAGTCAAACTATTGTCGCACAAGCCTTACTAGATTAATTAGAGTAAAACGGCTGAGACTCACATAATGAATAAACCTAACCAAAGCTGAACTCTGTTATACTGTATCTTGTCTAAAGGATGAAGTCTGAATAGTATGCAGCAAAATTTGTTATATTACTATTATCTTAGGGACAGGGAACCTTGACCAGGTAGTATAGTCCAGTTGGGAGATACAATCCTCTTTTTTTGTTTTTTTCAACATACATTATTATGTTGGCATTCTTTTAGTCAGATGCCCTGAATCCTGGCCATGTAATTTTTAAGTACCTAATGCACTGCAAAATTGAGGATCAAACTCTGAAATCTGGTGACCACAAAGGCTATAAATAGCAAATGAGCCCATGACACCCTTTTGTCTACAATTTATAACATCAGTAGAATCACATAATAATCACATTTATAACTAATATTGAAGTCTCAATTTATTGTTAAATTCCATGCTGTGAACTTACTTGTGCATACAGAGTTGAGTATCAGTGGGGAGATTTTTCCAGTAAGAAAATTGCAAGGGACATGATTTTTGGTAATAAGCTTTTTTCATACACACAATAAATAGCAGTGAAAGTGTTTTCATAGAAGCTGAATAAGGAGTTAATGGAAATACACAAAGCTAGTACATGTAGACTAAAAAAGAAACAGCTTCAAAGTTCGTGATAAGATACTTAAGAGAATGTTTATAAGACCTTAAGAATATCAAGTGATTAGAAGGGGCAAGAAACACATTCAAATACATAAGCATTATACCAACTTTCAGGTTAATCAGGTTAATGTACAAGTCAAGAAACTGATCAGATACTCCTAAATCATTCTCATAGCTCTAAGTGCCAAAGTAGTAGAAAAGTTTTTTAAAAATAGGAAATCCACATTTGCAAAACTGCTGAATTAAAAGTTATTTATAATGAAGAAAGGTTAAAAGTGTTTTTCTTAAATGATTAAAAAGTACTTACTGGTCGTGTAAAAAATATTCGCAAAACCCGTCTGAAACTTCTTAGATGTCCAAAAAAGTCCAAAAGCTGAAAGAGGAAATAAGAGGTTATTTATTGATTCAAAAAGCCCTATCTACTAAACCCAGAGATTAAAGCTAAGGTGCCATAACATCAAATACTGATAATAATGTTCATCACATATCACAACTAATTTCAATCTAAGTATATTTAAAATCCAATTATGCAATTTTTACTCAACTTACAGGTTTCAGCCAACTCAACCGTCCCCCCACCGGCCCTCCCCCCCAACCAAAAAAAAAGTACATTTGAATACCTACAGGTCCAATTTGGTCAAGACAAAAAGTTAACTATGTCAAAGACAAGGCAATTTTACCTGGTCCATATATTTTTTAACATTTAGATTTTATAGTTTCATAAAAGTGATTAAACTGAGGGGAGAAGGCAGAAGAAACAGGATATGATACTCCACTAGTGTCAGAATTATGTGTATGACAGATGTGTATAATTATGTGTATATCTCTACTGTTGGAGATGGATATTTCTATTCTCCCCACTTCTCCACAGCATAGATAATCCATCCTATGTGGAAGTCCACTGCCCCAATAAAATCTGAGAACCACTGGGTTAACATAAAGATATATAGTTCCATTTCTCCATTTTTAACTAGATCTAGAATTTGTGTTAAACTAGTGATAGGATGATAAACTGTAAACCGGTTAAAGAAAGCAACAGTAAATAAAATCTGAAATCACTATATGAATCATACAATGACAAAATTAATAACGTTACCTACTTTTAGTATGAGGTAGAGTAAAGCCAGCAATATCCCAAGACTCCTTCTGGTTATATTACCAAACTCCCCATAGCTTATGAGGTAACGAAACCAAACTGGTATGGGAACAAAAGTTCGGTAATACTGACACAGTTCTTCTAAAAGCATATACCAGTAACCCTAAAAAAGAAGGAAAAAGAAAACAAATAGTTACCCAGGCTAATTACATACATTACACAAATACTTTATATTGGATTGAGAACATCATGAGTATATGACACAATCATACAAATAACTGAATTAGTCTTCATAGTGCTAATGGTTATGACCAACAACCTCAACCTGCTTCTCACATACTATGGTCACTCACTGATTTGTTTTCGAAGAATTTCCAAAGAATGACATAGTGAAAATGTTTTATGTGTACTACAAGTGAAATGTGTGTTTTTGCTGATTACAAAAGTTTTTATTAAAGTTTTTATTGAATATGGGAAACACATTGAATAAGAGCATATAGTCAGTTATCAATTGATAATGCCCTGGAGGAGAATAAAAGTACAAATCTAAATAATTTCTATATATGAGGTAGTAACTGATTTTTAGATGATTCTGAAGCAAATATAATTCTGATTTTTTAAATAGATTAACATTTTGGTCCAAGTCTTTCAGCAAATTGTTGCTATTCTGAGATAATAAAATTAGGCTGAGACTAAACAGCATTAATGTGGTTTGCTAATATTGTACCAACAAAACATGTTAGTTTCTTACCTTGGATTTAAAAGGCGTGATGAAAGAAGGCACCAATAAAATAAGGCATTTTAAGCCCATGCAGAGGAATTTCAGAATGAAGTCTGTAATTCCAACAATCCAAAGTACTTCCCAGAAGCTTGAATGGTCCAAAGTAGGATTTAAAAAAATTAAGCTACCCGGAGAAAAACATCAAAACTTAACAGAGCAACATACAAAGGTAAAGTATTCATATATGGGTTTTTAATTTGCTACTGAATATTTTACTTTGATGTGTAAAAAAATATGAATCTGGCAAGGGTTAGAGTTCATGTAAACAGATCATTTGCTTATTTTAAAGAGATTTTTAAAATGTTTGAATTTCTAATCTTTCCTCCATAGTATATATAAAAAATAGTCTTCCTAACTTGTCATGGTTGGTACCTTTCTAGCCTGTAACCTTAGAAAATTCACTGAAATTAGATATCTGCCATTCTCCCAACTCGAATCAGGATTCCATTCCCTTCTTTCCACTGAATTTCTTTTGTCAAGATCACCAACTCCCTCCATCTTGCTAAATTCAAAGGTTATGTCTCTTTCTCCAGTTCCTTCCCTGAATTATCTTTTCCCTAGATTTCTAACACTATACTCCCTACTTTTTCTCCTTTGTGACTGATGATGGTTCCTTCTTAGTTTCCTTTGTTGTACATGTGGGCATGTCCAGTCCTGGACTACTTTCTTTGGTTAGTCTTGGTTTTAAAAATATCAATCATAGACTTATCACACCAAACTTTATAGCCCTAACCTCTACTCTGAGCTCATGACATATATCTATAATCGCTTTCTTAAGAGTTTTACATGGCATCTCAAATTTAGTATGTTCAAAACAAAATGATGGATTTTTCCCCTCAAAACCAGCTACTTCCCCAGTCTTTCCAAGCCTAGTAAATGGTACCACCATCTGTCCAGTTGCTTAAGACTAAAATCCCAGGAGTCATCCTTGATTTACCCCTCTGCCTACCCTCCCAATCCAATCTGAGTGATACTGGCTCCACCTACAAACCATATCCAAGATTGTCCATTATCTCTTCAACACTACTGAAAACCAGGACTTCTGATTATCTGATTAAAACCAAAAATTCAAAACACTTCCATCTACCATGAAAACTTAACAACTACTGTCCTTTAGCAAGTCATCTCCTTCTAGAAACAAAGATCAAGTGTTCTCATCACACAATGTATACATATATCAAAACATGTTGTACAACTTAAATATTTTTGTCAAAAATAAATAAAAATTTTAAAAAATACCACCACCAGTATTAAGTAAATGGTACTTAATAACTATTGACTGTAGAAATAAAAATTTAAGTATCAAAAATCAAATATTTATTGAGCACCTGTCAGGAGCCAAGGCACTGACTGGATATACAAATCTGAGTAAGTCACTTAGAGCTTTCAATCTTGGAAGGAGACAGACAGGTATAAATTGAACTCTTAACAATAAGTATGTGCAAGTAAAATATATGCAAAATGCTAAGGAATATTATTACATAAAAATGTGATTGTGTACTTGGACCTCTAATTACCTGTGATAAAGTGACTGAGAATGAAAGGTGTAATATAAAAGAACAGAAGATCCTGCTAAGAATACCAGTAACCAAGCACACTGAATCTTTGAGCACCTTTCCTGAAAAATAAATAATTTTATAATTTGTTACTTTGGATTATGCCATAATTTTAAATATCATTAAACTTTTTACTTTAATGATTAATGTATTAACTTAGAATGTTTTACTAGATTAAACTTATTAAAAGTATAGAATATGTTTAAATGTACATCATCACACTTTTATATATCTTTAGTGAACAAAACAGAACCCATATTTAACCACATTTTTAAAATAAAAGTTATTTCATTGTATAAGAAATATTACCTATGTTTCAAAGAAGCCAAATCTACAAGTTGACATAAAGGACCCACCCAAATGTAAACTTTACCTCTGCAGCTCCCTATTTTTGTCTCCCTGACATAATAAAATGTTTAAAAATGCATTTAAGTTATCAGTGTTCATAATTTTTAGATTCTCAGACATCAACAATAATTTAATAAGGTAATTTGTTTTTTAACATTAAGTTTTTCAATTTTTAAAAAAGATTTTATTTATTTATTTTTGGAAAGAAGGGAAGGGAGGGAGAGAAACATTGATGTGCGAGAGATACATTGATCCGTTGCTTCTCCCACATCCCAACTGAGGACCTGGCCTGCAAACCAGACATGTGCCCTGACTGGGAATCAACGGGTGGACCTTTCGGTCTGCAGGCTGGTGCTCAATCCACTGAGCCACAGCAGCCAGGCCTAAAATTAAGTTTTAATTACTAATTTAATTAAAACTTTTACTAGTTTTAAACCCTGAATTAAATTTTTAATGGTTTGATAGATTCTAACTATAAATTTCCAGGTCAAAATTCATGATCCTTTACACAGGTAATGCCCTTTAAAGTTGCCTGAAGGTGAAATTTTATAAACTAATTTGTTTTCCCAGTAATTTATATGAATACCACTCTTTTATATCAGGGAAAAACTTCTTGGGTTTAATTTTTTTGAGAGATGTAAATAGTTCAATACCCATTTATTCAATGTACATTTTGTTTACTTTAAATCTGACAGTGCAATAGCTAAGTTTTTAATGACAATTATATTGCTTATTGTAATATAATTACCATATGAGATAAACTATCTCATAAAATACTACGGCACTTGACAGATCAGATCAAATACAGCATTCTAAACTTTTAAATCCTGTCCAGTTTTTCTTTATCAGGAACACGACTTACAAAGATTATTAAGGTGAAAACGATTCAAATCATTTATGCCATGTCATTTAGATAACAAAACTTAATATAGATGTTACAATATATTTAAATTTGTCAAACTGTTTTAATTCCTATTTCTCTCAAAAATGAGTATATAATCTACAGAGAGAAACATTTAGTAATTGTTTTAATTGTTTGTTATACTTACTCTTAGAAAAACCTGATTTACAATGCTTTTGTTTGCATACATAAAAGTTGTAAGCAGTCCAATTCCGAGAGAAATTCCTGTTAGATAATAAGTTCCAGTTAATTACAAGAAAAAAAAACAAACGAGCCAACACAATGATATGAACTTAAAGGAAACATTTACAATTTTAAAAGGTAGCAGAAAATAAATAACTAAAATACATAGGTTAAATAAAATTTAGTGAATTTATCAGTGAAACAATTCAATGTTTTATTATACCCTACCTGTTATATGCTGCATTACAAGTTTGACACCCAGAATCAGAATATATGGAAGACTTTTTTGCAGCCACTTGAAGAGATACTGGAATTCTGAGAAGGAGTTACTACCATGATCTCCAGATTCCATGGAAGTATCAGGCTGCCTTGCTTCATTGTGAGAGTGATTCCGTAAGCGACTATGTACACATCCATGGGTACAGCTGTGGACACCTGACCTTGTATTTCTGGAGCTTGGATTTTCAGCACATTCTTTAGGTATGGAGTTTATTTGGATATGCACATCTCCGGAATGAAGACAAGAACCTTCTGTCAATCTTGTGTGGACACATTGGGAGGCTGAGGCATCCTCACTGCCTGCAGCTCCTGGAGGACTGTGCAATTGGCTACAGTTGGCTTGCATGACCCTTGAATACTTTTTCTGTGATCCAGATTTCTTTGCTTCAGGTCTCTGTCTTCTAAAAATCAGAGCAGAAAATGTTCTAAGTGAACAGTTCACTAAAGGAGAGGCTGATAACCACAGCAGATGAATTATTTTCAGGTTATTTATCATTTATTACTAGATTCCTCCCTTACTGCCAAGGCTTGGCTGCCTTTCACAGACTATACACTTTAGGGAACATCTGGTACAAGAGAAGTTGAACTAATGTGTCCAGTTCTCTAATGAGAAGGAATCAGCAGAACAGAGTATGGGTGCCCAGTATATGTGAATATCTAAGCACTAGTACTCATTCATATTTTAATACTTCAGTACTTGTACTGTACCCACTGGGAGCAGTTTCATCTCCAATGTAGATACTACATTTCATAAGACTCATAATTTTTAAAGGCTTGGAAAGGCTAGGAAGAAAAAAAATTAAGTCAATACTAAGTATCATCATGGAGAATAAACATTTCACTTAGGTGACCTACACATTTGTTTTATGCTGAAACATCTTTCCCAAAGCTAATAAAAAGGCTTCTAGTATTACCTCTCCCACCCCAAATATTACCCAAATATCTTTAAATTAGGGAGACTTGGGGAGTCACCATGTAATTGCTAGGTAACCCTTGGCTTAATAAGGATAGTAACACAGTCTGCCCATTAAAAATGCCATCATCGGTGTGTGGGTGCGGGGGTGCGGGGGTGCGGGGGGGGGGGGTGAAGAGGGCGGCCACGAAAGAGGACACTGGCAGGAAAGGATCCCTACGTGACCAGTGGGGCAGCCTTCGAGGATGCCAGCCTGGCTTTTCTGTAGGAGGAAACTAGGGTTAATAGCAGGTCATTCTATTTCATTCCTAGGTTTGAATTTTGTTTTTTCAGTTACTGTATGGAGGTTTGGCTTTTAGTTCCTTTCAGTAAAATCTTTCACCGATGCCAAGGGTGCTATTTATTCCCTCAAACCTCTGAAGACACGTTGGACACGACAGTTTCAGGGTCTTCTCCATGAAAACAAAACATAGAACCCTCCCACTTTCCAACATGCAACAGCAAGAAATAGAAGAAAAACGCAAACAACTCTTCCGGAATCCCCAGGACAGAATTTTCCACCCACGTTCGAGCTTCAAGTGTCTCGGTTATTCCCCCCAGAGCCATTCGCTGGGGTCTCCGCCCGCTTCCCCCAGGCCTGACCTCTCATGACGATGAGGGGACAGAGTCGCCGGCCGCGATTGTAGAAAGAGCGAGCGATGTAGCCTCACGGCCCTCCGTCAGGGCCATCACCTTCAAGCCCCACTGCCGGCTAACCCGGCCCAACTAGGAGGCAGAGGCGGAGGCGGCAGTGGCAGCGGCGCGCTCGCTCCCGGACGTCCTCACGTGCGCGTGCCCGCCCACGCTCCCCCAAGACAGCCCAAGGGGCACGCTGCGTCCAGGGTGCCCAGCGGAAGCAAGGCGCTTTACGGTGTGGGGTGTGGAGGGCGCTGGGCTGTACCTGAGAGGATACCCCCGGCCCAGTGTCTGCATTAAACAAAACTACCGACACGTAATGCCTATATATGGGTAACCCGCCATATTCCTTGTGGATGTCTAGAGGTTAAAATGTTTTGGCTTCAAGAAGCTGCCTTCGCAGGAGGGGCCTGAGGTAGGGACTGTACTAGTCCCGCCCCTGGCTCATCCCACGGGGCCGCAGGCCCCTCCCCTTTTGAGGCTGCCCAGCCCGCTGACCCCCCTTCGCGCTCGCCTCAGGGGACTAGACTTGGAGGAGCCACGTTGGCAAGGGTGTCCGCGCGTCTCTGGGCGGGGCGACAGCGTTAGGGTTTCCGCGTTCGGGTTTCGTGAGCCTGACTTCTGACCTAGTTGTGGCTGGTTGTGGCGAGGGTTTAAATGAACTGGATTTTCCTTGCAATCCCAAAGCTGCGCTGTGTGAACTCGGCCCTGCCCAAACCTGAGGGGAACAGAAGCAAAGAGACGTGGGGGAGAGTATAGGTAGGGGTGGACGTTGAAGTGAGATTTTTAAAAACCCTGTGCGGGGTATAGGGAACTCTGTACTCTCCACTATAATTCTGTTAACCTCTGTTCCAAAACAGAAAGTTTATTAAGAAAAAGCGTAAGCAAAAGAAACAAAATAACTGCCTTTTGTTACCCGCCCAGACTGTATTTTAAAGGATAGTAAATGTATTCCATGAATCTCCCCTACTCTCCACAATCACTAATAGCCTTTCCATTCTGAATCTCCCCAATGTAATGTTTTTAATTTATGAGACATTCATGTCAAGTAAATACCTTTCTATAGTCTTGCCACAGTTCTTTAAATGAAATATTCTATTCCATGTGCGCTGAGTTAACTTGTCAAGGGATTCAGTCTTTCCTCACTAGAGAGGATGAATTTGCATACACACACACTTTATGAGTTAAATATCCAGTGGAAAGAATGATGCTTTGTCTTTTTATTGGTCACTGCTCCGTGTAAAACTATTCACAACAGTGTTGCCCAAGTTAGTTAGCTGGTGATGATTTTTGAGGCGCCTGAACCATGACATTGTTTCCATTTCATTTTCTCCTATATCAGTAAATTGAATCCACGGTTTAACCTCAATTATCCACTTTGAGACTGTGCTTAAATCAATTAGTTGTGTTACCAAACCATTTCCTGTGGTTAGAAAAGCACGTTTCCCCTCTCAGTATTAGATCTGCTTCTCACTGTGGATTAAGATACTGGCGTGTTTGTTTGTTTTGTATTCGTAAGTCTCCATTAATGTAAGTCTTGGCTAATGTTTTGTCTTCCCGACAAAATACGTTTCTGGGTCAGTAAGGCAGCCTTAGTCCTTTTGGGCTTCAATATTATAGACTAGATAGCTTATAAAGAACATATTTGTTTCTCACAGTTTGAGAGCCTGGGAAGTCCAAGATCAAAGCGCCAGCAGATTTGGTGTCTGCTGAGTACCTGCTTCCTGTTTCATAGACAAGTGTGGTTTTGTTTTATTTTGTTTTTTACTCAAATGTGGTCTTTTTGCTCTGTCCTCACACATGGTGGAAGGGTGGAGGGAGCTCTCTGTAATATTTTTAGAAAGGCTCTAATCTCATTGGTGGAGGCCTTGCCCTCATGCCCTAATCACCTACCTCTACCTCCTAACACTATCACATTGTGGGTTAGGGTTTCGTTGCTATGAGTTTTGGGCGGGGGGAGGGACACAAACATTTGGTCTGTAACAAAGGCTGAGGGCCAAGATCTGGGATGAAGTGAATTTTCCAGGGAGACTTATTTGTATATATTCTATCATGTCAACTATAACATGGATATTTTTCTTTTAAACTTTAAAATGTGTGAGAATTTAGGAAACATAAAAGAGACTCAATCTCACATAATCCAGCTACAATCACAATGGGGCATCAATATGTGTTAGTACATTAATAATTTTTAGTACATTAATAATAAGTAAAAATAATTAATGTAATGTGGCACATTTGTGAATTTAGTACATTTATGCACTGTAATGTAATGTTTAAATTCTCATTTTAATATATTCATAACACATTGAAGATATATTAGTATATATTGAAAGTTCATTGGTACACGTGGAACTACATTCCATTCAAATAACTTGACTGAGAGAAACATTTGAAGAAGTAAAAAGTACTGAGTTAATGACAAGATTTGACAGTGACAAGTTTATCTGATAAATTTTCTTTCCACTGGTATCTAAAATGTTGGAAATGGATATTTTAATTAATTAATTTTAAAAAGCATTTACTGAGTACTTACTAAATATCAAGAATTGTACTAGATATTGGAGAGATAAACATTAAAAAAGATATGTTAAAAACATGATTCTTATTCAAATATAAAATAAATATTTCAGATGTTTTATTTAACTCATTAAATAATAAGAGAACATTTAAGATATTAAGATTGGTTTACAGAAGAAGTCAAGAAACAGAAAATTTATATAGTCAAAGGAATGCTGAAATAAAATTGTCAGTGCAAATTCTTGCAAGGCAAGAGGCATAATATTTGGGGTTGCTTTTTTTTACCAGATGCAAAACAATTAAATTTCTACCAAGACATTTGTATCTGTAGTGCTAAGGACAGGAATCATTTCCATTGCTCTATGACAGGGAGCACAATTACTTTGTTATCAGTTGTTTACAGGTTAACCACTGCCCCTAGAAAGTTGTAGAATAGTCTAGTCAAGAGAAAATCAGACTTCTGGCCAAGATGGAGGCATAGGTAGACATACTGTGCCTCCTCGCATAACCAAAAGGAGGACAACAAATTTAAAAATAAACAACCAGAACGGCCAGAAAATCGAATTGTATGGAAGTCGGACGACCAAGGAATTAAAGAATATACATTCAACCAGACCAGTAGGAGGGGCAGAGATGGGTAGCTGGGTGGAGGACCAAGGCGGGCAAGGCAGTGGCTGGTGGACTAGGTGATCCCACATTTGCGTGCAGATAAGCCAGGAGGAACAACTGGGGAGCAAGACAGACTGTGCAACCCAGGGTTCCAGTGCAGGAAAATAAAGCCTCAAAGCCTCTGACTGAAAACACCTGTGGGGATTGCGGCAGCAGGAGGAACTCCCAGCATCATAGGAGAGTTCATTGGAGAGCCTAGAATGTATACAAACCCGTCCACCCAGGAATCAGCCCCAGAAGGGCCCAGTTTGATTAGGGGAAGTGACTGAAAACCAGCAGAGAGCAGAGCAAGTGGCACTGTTCCCTCTTGGACCTCTCCCCCCCACACAGTGTCATAATCCAGCTGTGTGATTGCCTCACCCTGGTGAACACCTAAGGCTCCACTCCTTACTATGTAACAGGTGTTGCCAAGACAAAAAAAAAAATGGCCCAAGTGAAAGAACACATCAAAGCCCCAGAAGAAATACAACTAAATGACAAAGAGATAGCCAACCTATCAGATACACAGTTCAAAGTGCTGGTGGTAATCAAGAGGTTCAAAGAAATGGTTGAGTATTGTTGCAAAATAGAGAAAAAAGTAAAGGCTATGAGAAGTGAAATAAAGGAAAATGTATGGGGAACCAATAGTGACAGAAAGGAATCCAGGAGTCAAATCAATGGTGTGGAGCAGAAGGAAGAAATAAACATGCAATCAGAACAGAATGAAGAAACGAATTAAAAAAAATGAGAAGCTTAGGAACCTCCAGAACATCTTTAAACGTTCCAACATCCGAATTATAGGGGTACCAGAAGGAAAAGAGGAAGAGCAACAAGTGGAAAAGTTATTTGAACAAATAATGAAGGAGAACTTCCCCAATCTGGAAAAGGAAATAGACTTCCAGGAAGTCCAGGAAGCTCAGAGAGTCCCAAAGAAGTTGGACCCAAGGAGAAACATACCAAGGCACATCGTAATTACATTAGCCAAGATGAAAGATAAGGAGAGAATCTTAAAAGCAGCAAGAGAAAAGGAGACAGTCACCTACAAAGGAGTTCCCATTAGACTGTCAGCTGATTTCTCAAAAGAAAACTTACAGGCAAGAAGGGGCTGGAAAGAAGTATTCCACGTCATGAAAGGCAAGGACCTACATCCAAGATTACTCTGTCCAGCAAGTTATCATTTAGAATGGAAGGGCAGATACAGTGTTTCCCAGATAAGGTCAAATTACAGGAGTTCATCATCACCAAGCCCTTTTTATATGAAATGTTAAATCTAAGAAAAAGAAGATAAAAAATATGATCAGTAAAATGACAACAAAATCACAGCTATTAACAACTTAACCTAAAAACAAAAACAAAAACCAACTAAGCAAACAGCTAGAACAGGAACAGAATCACAGAAATGGAGATCACATGGAGAGTTATCAGTGGAGGAGTGGGAGGGGGAGAGGGGGGAAAATGTACAGAGAATAAGTAGCATAAATGGTAGGTAGAAAATAGACAGGGGGGAAGGTAAGAATAGTATAGGAAATATAGAAGCCAAAGAACTTATATGTACCATGGGTTCAACCATGGGTCCATGGACATGAACTAAAGGTTGGGGGGAATGCGGGTGGGAGGGGGTGTGCAGGGTGGAGGTAATAAAGGGAGGAAAATGGGACAATTGTAATAGCATAATCAATAAAATATATTAAAAAAACTAAAAAGAAAGTCAAATGAAGATGGACTCCCTTACCTAATCAGGTCAGTCCCAGAAGGTCTGCTAAATTACATCCTGCATCCCATTGAAAGGACCCCAGTAATCTCTTTTGCTTATTTTCAAATTTTGGATATTTTTTTAATACTCTTTACCCTAGACAAGAAAACTTTACTTTCTCTTTTCCTTTGTAACTGTTGCCCTTCCCTTATACAATGTTTTTTTTTCCTTTCCTTGTGTCCAGTTATCTTTCTTTAATTTTTAAAAATTTTATTTTTTTATTTTTAGAGAAAGGGGAAGGGAGGGAGAGAGGGAAAAAAAGAAACATCAATGTGTGGTTGCCTCTCGCACACCCCTACTGGGGACCTGGCCTGCAACCCAGTCATGTGCCCTGACTGGGAATCGAACCAGTAACCCTTTAATTCACAGGTCAGCACTCAATCTGCTGAGCCACACCAGCCAGAGCTCTTGCTTTCTTTAAATTTGGGCCCCAGCTTTCTTTCTTTGAATACATTTTTGTTTTTCCCTTCTTTCACCATTACATGATGTGGCTGACCCTCAGGAAAAATGTCATAGAATAATATGATTTTAGAGCTAGCATATTGGGAGGCAATTTTTATCCCCCCCCCAATAAAAATGTCTTTGGGAATTCTTCTAAGGTAATTAGTTGTATGAAGTTGAATATCTTCATAATCTTAAAAAGTATGTTTTCCTTTGCTTTTTTGCTAAAAATCCATGTTATCAAAGTAGATGCATTACTTATATAAAAATTTATTCCTATCATGTGTTTCAGTGGTTAATCCTCTAGAAAATAAAGATGGGGGTTTATTAACCTTTTTTTCTTTTTGGCAACTTAACAACTCTTACTTGTGGTGCCTGGGCTTTGTTTTGAAACAACTTCTTCTGCCCCTGCAGTGGGTTGTGGAGGAAGTAAGAAAAAAATAAAAGATATTCTTCCCTATTAATAGCACATGGAGCCCTGGCTGGTGTAGCTTAGTGGATTAAGCGCGGGCCTGTGAACCAAGAGATCACGGTTCGATTCCCAGTCAGGGCACATGCCTGGGTTGCAGGCCAGTTCCCAGCAGGGAATGCACAGGAAGCAACCATACATTGATATTTCTCTCCCTCTCTCCTTCCCTTCCCCTCTGAAGATAAATAAATAAAATCTTTA
>CM052545.1:82468313-82516939 GCA_028533065.1 Trachops cirrhosus
CTGGTGTAGCTTAGTGGATTAAGCGCGGGCCTGTGAACCAAGAGATCACGGTTCGATTCCCAGTCAGGGCACATGCCTGGGTTGCAGGCCAGTTCCCAGCAGGGAATGCACAGGAAGCAACCATACATTGATATTTCTCTCCCTCTCTCCTTCCCTTCCCCTCTGAAGATAAATAAATAAAATCTTTAAAAAAAAAAATAGCACATGGACCCTGTATACAGGCCCAGCTGGCCAAGGGTGAGGAGTCTCTTGGCACATTCTCAGATCCCTGTTCAGAAGGGGGAAGGGTGACTGAGGAGGCAGTCACACATGAGAGGGTGTCCAAGGGCAGCCGCTGGTCATGGCTACTGGCCTTGTGTTTACTGGGTTGTTGGTACCTTCCTGGTCCCAACCTCCAGTCCCAATCCCCACTGCATCTTTTAAAATGTATTTACATTTGGTAGTAGCGTGCTCTAGATTGAAAATTTGTTTGGATTCATTAAATCTAGAGAGTTTTGTCATAGAAGAAAGAGGTTTCAAAAACAAATTTAAAAAAAAATCCAGAAATTAGTTACCTCCTTCCTAATTTTTTTTCTTATCCTCACGCAAGGACATTTTCTTCATTGCTTTTAGAGAGAGGGAGAGAGAGGAAGGGAGAAAGAGAGAAACATTGATATGAGAGAGAAACTTTGCTTGGTTGCCTCCCATACATGCCCAGACTGGGGATCATGCACAGCCAGACCAGGCACCAAACCCACAACCTAGGTATGTGCCCTAACTAGTAATCAAACCCACAACCTTTTGGTTATGGGATGACCCTCCAGCCACCTAGGGCAGTGAACTCCTTTCTTATAGTAGAACCGTCCACAGGAAGCATTGGGTATTTTATAGAGGGCAGTGCAGAACAAGATAGGAAGGATCTATTGGTTTGTTCAGTGTTCTCCTCAGAGCTCTTAATATGTACATATAGTAATTATTAAAAACATGTGCTTTGATGCCCAACTTCCTGGATTCAGCTTTTAAAAATTGCTTAACCTAGCTCTGTCTCAATTGTTTCATCTTAATGGGGTTGTTGTGAGGAATTTTTATTTATTTACATAATTGTGAGAGACATACACATTTATAAGGATTCATATACACAGCCTCATATATAGCATTTAGAATGGTCTGAACATGGTAGGTAGTACTCTATGTGTTAGTTATTATTTATGTTTACAAGTTAAATTTATTACCGTTTCTCAAATACTTGCCAGTCTAGGTATATTCTCATGAAAGAGTGTTAAAATTCATTTTAAATATTTATATAATAATTATATCAATTTTTATTTCTTGTTGTAAATAGGTTTCCAGAAAGAGCTGTTTGTTAAAAAAAATGACTCTTAATTTGTTTAGATCCAGAAAGAATACATCAATTTGAAATGTTTTTCATAAAATGCCTGTAAGTGGTAGCAGTGCGTAGAAACATGAATTTATGAGCATAACTGCATGCTTTTTTTCCCTTTCAGTTTGATGTAAATTTAATATCCTCCCACAATGGAAAATGATTTACAATAAAGAGATAAACTAGAAGGAATAGGAAAATGGAAACAAGATGTCATTACTTTTTACTGTCCAACAGATTTACCATCTGTTTTAAAATGATGTTTGACCATCTACAGTAAATGAAACAAAATGCTTTTTAGAATAATGTAACTCTTTACATTATTTTTACCACTAAACTCTTTCCTTCCCTTGTGAAAATATTCATCTTACTGAGCAAAGGTTTATTTAAGCTCAACTTACATCTATGTTGTTCTTAGCTCATTTCCTTTTTAAAATACAATTTGGTGAGTTTATTTCCCATTATAGCTGTTATAATAAAATATAAAAGACATTTTTTATCACAAACTTTTTATTTAGTAAGTAGAAAGAGCACTCTAAAACAATAATAAAATGTGTTATATGGTAGATACTATATAGTAACATAGTCAATTATGATGATCAAGTATCATGTACGCATAATTGTACATGCTATACTCTTATATGACTGGCAGCACAGTAGGTTTGTTTATACCAGCACCACAACAAACAAACGAGTAATGGGCTGTACTACAACATGACTACACTACAACATCATCAGGCAATAG
This sequence comes from Trachops cirrhosus, assembly GCA_028533065.1. Lineage (NCBI taxonomy): Eukaryota > Metazoa > Chordata > Mammalia > Chiroptera > Phyllostomidae > Trachops > Trachops cirrhosus. Next base: position 82,470,419 of record CM052545.1, read on the forward strand.
GAATTTTTCCACTCCATTATAATCTTACGGGATCACTGTTGTATATGCATTCCTTCATTGACCAAAACATTGTCATGCAGCGCAGGACTGCTTGCTTGCCCCATACCCAGCTCTGTAGGGTTGATTTGGCTCTATGTGTGGTGCAGGAGTCTCTTCTTCAGCCTTTGTTTTTCTTGTTCAGATCTTTCTTTGTTTCACTTTGAGTATCAACACTGTCACATTTTCTAGGAGGAAGCTCTTGATTCTGGGTAAATTTTGTCCCATAATATACAATTTCTCCATCTTTAACCATTTCATTCCACAGACCACAGAGCCCATCTCTTGAGAATGCAAGTTGCGTATCTGTTTTCAACCATTTAGAGTCAAATTGAGCCTCAGCAGTCAAAGATTCAGAGGGCACCTTTCCTCCAGTTTCCTCCCAGCTGTCATACCTGAAGTGCAGAGGCCCTGGCAGCCTGTGCCGCTGCTGGTTCCTCCTGCGATTCTCATAGTCTCTTGGAGAATCTCATTATTTCAATATCTTTCTTGAGGTAGTTTTGCTAGGACATAATTCTAGGTTGCCAATTATTTTCCTTTCAGGCTTTAAAGATATTATTTCACTATTTTCTGCCTTCCACTGTTGCCATTGAGAAATGTCCTGTCATATTCCTTTTTAAAAATTTTAATCTTTATCATAGTTTTTAAATATGTTACCTTTTAGTCCCCTTATACCCCTCCCCCCAGATCACCATACTATTGTCCATGTCCATGAGTCCTTTTTCCTTTTTGCTCAATCCCTCTACCCCTCACCTCCACCCCAACTAGCTGTCATCCTGCTCTCTGTCTATGAGTCTGTCCCTGTTTTTCTTGTTAGTTCAGTTTGTTCATTAGATTCTGTGCATGAGTGAAATCATATGGTGTTTGTCTTTCTCTGACTGGCTTATTTCACTTAGTATAATGTTCTCCAGGACCATCCATACTGTCGTAAAGGGTAAAATTTTCTTCTTTTTATGCCAGTAGTATTCCACTGTGTAAATGTCCCATAGTTGTTTTATCCACTCATCTGCTGATGGACACTTGGGGTACTCACATGTCTTAGCGATTGTAAATAATGCTACAGTGAACATAGGGGTGCTTATGTTCTTTGGAATTAGTGTTTTGGGTTCCTTCAGATATATTCCCAGAAGTGGTATTGCTGGGTCAAAAGGCAGATCCATTTTTAGTTTTTTGAGTTGAATCCATACTGCTGCACCAGCTACGTTCCCACCAACAGTGCCAAAGGTCCCCCTTTTGCCACATCCTCACCAGCACTTGTTGTTTGTTGATTTATTGATGATAGCCTTTCTGGTGTGAGATAGTATTTATCTTATTGTTGTTTTAATTTGTGTTTCTCTGATGATTAGTGACGTTGAGCATCTTTCCATATGTCAAAATAAAAATGTCCTGTCATTTTCATTTGTTCTTTATAGATATGCTATATTTCTTTCTAGCTCTTGTAGAATCTTTTTCTTGACTCTGGTTTTCTGTAGTTTCACTATGATGTGTCTTGATGTGGGTTTATTTTTATTTATTTAGATTGAGATTAATTTCATTTCTTCAAACTAAGAATTTCAGTTTCATCAATTCTGGAAAATTCTCAGTCATAATTTTTCAAATATGACTTCTCCTCCGTTCTCTCCATTTCCTTCTTTTGGAACACCAGATTCACAATGGACTTTGCACTTTATCATCTGTGACCCATAATCTTTTTTCATCTTTTCCATTTCTTTGTCTCTGTGTTACATTCTAGGTAACTTCTTTGGGATTTTCTTTTAGGTCACGAATTATTCAGCGGAGCTATTCAGCTGTTTATTTTTTTCCACTGATTTTGTACTTTCAAATATTATATTTTTTATTTCAGAAATCCTGTTTAATTCTCTAATCACTACCCACCCTAATGATATGTTTTAACCAAGTCATACTGCTTGCAGTTCCCCATTATGTTGATAATAGTTAAAGCTGGATGGATGGGTAGAGGGGAATTCATTATACATTTTTTTCTACTTTTGAAATGTTAAGTAATTTACATAATAAGTTTAAAAATTGGAGGGAGGACATCACCAAACTTTAAAAGGCTGGAAACAATTAAACAATTGGCTATATGAAAAAAAATCATGGGAATTTAAACTGGGGCATAGAGAAGACCTGTGGTGGTAGGACACCAGAACAGTATATTCAATTTTCTACAGGGCCTAGAAATGGTGTTTGGTTTCAGGGATTTTTGGAAAGTGAAAACTCTGGCTTCAGTCAGGGTAGCCTCACTGCTACATACTGGTTAGTCCGGTATATCCAGTCTGACCTCTTGGCTTAACTGGTATCATCACCAACCAGTCAGTGTCCTGCTTTGTTAAGGAAAAAAGGGTAAGAGTCAAGGAAAAATAGCTTCAGACTTCTTAGGAGATGCAATTCTTTCTTCCTACTTTCTCTTCTGTCATGGAAATTTAAAGAAAATTTTTAGTTAGAAAAAATTAGAGCAGAGCCTCACATTCAAGGATTTTCCATATACAAAGCACCCCCTAAAACATGTCCTTGGGATCACCAGGGTTTCTCTTGTGTACATTTTAACAACACTTCTCTCTTTAGAAAATGTGGTTACGTATGCCATGCTATTAGATCTTTATGGCAACTCTCTTGGGTGAGGCAGTTATTACTAAATAATTTTGTAGAAGGGGGAAAAACAGTACTTTTTTGCTTTACTTTAGTGTCTTTGATTTCCTTCAATTTGACATCTCATTCTTGACTCAGAGTGTGGGCCCTCAATAAATATTCGTTGGAAAAATGCAATTTCAAATACGATTGGATTTGAGGTTTTTTATTTAAAAAAATAAAAATGTAATTTTTAAAAAATGAGATTATTTTTGGCTCCTTCCAGCATAGTCTTTCTCAGTAGGAGGAAATCTTTTGCAGTGATGTAGACAAGAAAATTTTTATTTGGAAAAACTGAGTGAGAATTGGCCCATTGAGTTGTTATCCACCCCTAAAAAGGTACTTACATGCTATCACATATAGTTAATGTCGTAATTGGCTACACATTTTCTTGCAGGCATGATAATAAAATAAAACAATGAAAAACTTGTCGTTGTTGTTTTAAGGGAAAAACCCTTTAATTCATTAAAATTTAAACCAGAGCACCAATAACTTCATTGGTTTGGAATGAAATTTGGCATATAAAAAGTTTGTTAGTGAGACGTAGTAGGATTGTCATACTCTTTAGAATTTACTGACTGATACTTGAAACTTATAAATGGGAAAAGAAAGACAAAACTAATCGTAGTTCTGCTGAGATTAATACTTTTTCAGATATCTAAAGCATTACAACAAAGGCACACATGAGGGCGCTCTAATCAGTCAGAAATTGCAAGTGCATATACATTTGTTGCTAGGAGTTACACTCTTTTAAGAAGTCAAAATCAGTACTGTACCTTTACAGATGGAAAACATAAGGTCTGAAGTTATTTTGACTCTACATGCCCTTTTTTTTAGAGTAAATAAGTTGGGTATTAAGATCGTTAAAAAGATTGTACTGTACTCCCTTGTCAATGAATTTATGCCAGAGAATTTTGATTTTCATCTTAGCAACTTTTTATTTAAAATCTTTACCCATGGCATGATATAATTTATTTATAAGATGTAGGAAAAACAACTAGTTAGAATATTTATTTTGTGAATTTTTGTGCCACTGAATGAAAAAGACCTCTCCTTTAAGGGGCTAGGTTGTGGGAAAGAATATATCATGAATCTCATTTTCTGATTTGTCTTTGTTAATGACATATAAAATGACATGTTCAGTTCAAGACATGGCTATTCATTTGATTACCTGAATTTGTCTTTTATGAATCAAAAATTAGACCTTTTTTCTGTCCTTGAAAGTACTTGACAGTCCTATAATACAAAGCATGAGGTTTTTAAATCAAGGGTGAAAATAACAGATTACATTACAAATACTAAAAGTTGTGTTGTGTGTGTGTGTATTTTGTCTTTGGTTAAGAATATCAGACAAGCAAAAATTTAATAGTATGCATATGAATCTATATGATCTGGCCCTACCCACCACTCTGCTTCATTTCTTATAACTTCCCATTAAGTCATTCCGTGTTGGTCACACTGGTTCTGCACAGAAACATGCCAAATATCAGCCTAAAACAGCACCATTGTATTTTCTGTTCTCTCTGCCTGGATTATATTTATGAATTTATTTTTTGTCTTTGATCATTGGAATGAAAGCTCTAAAGTATAGCACAATTTTTTTCTGATTTAGTATGGATCCCAATAGAAAACAGATGGTACACTAAAAATAATTCTTGGAAAATTTATTCACAAAATGGTTATTTATTTATTGAAAGGTTATTTACAAAGATGGAAGTATAGGGAAACCACTATACTTGAAGACTACTGAAGTATCCTGGGCCTGGTAGCGGCTGTGATGTTACCATCTTTAGACACAAATGACTAGAGGAATAGTTATAGTAGTTAGTAGAACCTAAAAGAGACAGTATGTGAAGTTAGCTGCCTTGGAAGGTAACTGGAAGGACCTTCAATGGAGAGACACAGCAGGCCCAAGGTACCCTTTCAGTGAGGAAACCAAAAGAACAAACATTCTAATACACTCTGATCTCCTCCCTGAGCTCCGTGCTGGCCAAACCCAACCAAAGCATGAGAACCCTTTTGATGTGGTCTGTTAGGTCAGCCACGAGGGACAGAGTGCAGTGTGAAGAGTGGAAGGTGAATCTGGAAGGCTAAATGGAAGACATATGTGAACTATTGTATTTGCAGCACCTAGAACATTGCCAGGCACATAACAGGTTTTTGAATGTAACAGTATTATTAAAGTGTAAGTCACATACCATATAATTCACTTATTTAAAGTGTATAATTTAATGAGTTTTAGTATGTTTACAGAGTTGTACAACCATTATCACAAAAATTTTAGAACATTTTATCATCCCCACAAAAAAAACCCTCATACCTATTGGCAGTGACTCCAATTTTGCCCATTCCCCAGCCTTAGGCAATCACTCATCTTTCTGTCTCTATGGACTTGCCTATTCTGGACATTTTGGGTAAATGACATCATAAAATATGTGGTTTTTTGTAACTGGCTTATTTCCCTTACCATGTTTTCAATGTTCATCTGTATTGTAGCATGTATCAGCTATTCCTTTTTTTAATTATTTTTTTATTTTTTAAGTACAGTTGACATACAGTATTATATTCGTTTCAGGTGTACAACCCAGTGATTAGATATTCATGTAACTTTCAAAGTGATCACTCTGATAAATATAGTATTCATCTGACACCGTTAAGTTTTTATTACAATATTATTGACTATATTCCCTATGCTGTACTTGACATTCCCATGACTATTGCATAACTACCAATTTATACTTTTTAATTTCTTCACCTTTTTCATCCCCAACCTCCCTCCCATCTGGCAACTGTGAAAATGTTCTCTGTATCTTTGAGTTTCTTTCTCCTCTGCTTGTTCATTATTTTGTTTTTTAACTTCTACATATAAGTGAAATCATATGCTATTTGTCTTTCTCTGTCTGATTTATTTCACTCAGCACAGTACCCTCTGGGTCCATCCATGTTGTTACAGGTGGCAAGATTTCATATTTTTCTTTTTTAGGCTGAGTCATATTCTATTGAATATATGTACCATTTCTTCTCTGTCCATTTATCTATTTTTTTAAAGACTTTATTTATTTTTAGAGAGAGGTGAGATTGGTTGCCTCTCATCCCATCCCCTAAACTGGGAACCTGGCCTGCAACACAGGCATGTACCCTGGCTGGGTATCGAACCATTGACGTTTTGGTTTACAGTCCAGCACTCAATTCACTAAGCCACACCAGCCAGGGCTATGCATTTATCTCTTGATGGATACTTAAGTTGCTTCCATATTTTGGCTATTGTAAGTAATGCTGCAATGAACATATGGATGTATATGTCTTTTTGATTTAGTGTTTTGGGTTTCTTCAGGTAAACATCCAGAAGTCAAATTGCTAGGTCCTTCTTTGTCTCTTGTTATAGCCTTTGTTTTAAAGTCTATTTTGTCTGGTATCAGTATTGCTACCTGGCTTCCTTATTTGTTTCCATTTTCATGCAATATCTTTTCCATCACTTTACTTTTAGTCTGTGTGTGCCTTTCTGTCTGGAGTGTCTTGTAGACAACATATATAAGGGTATTGTTTTGTTGTCCATTCAGCATAGTATGTCTTTTGACTGGAGATTTCAATCCATTTCCATTTTAAGTAATTGTTGATAGATATGTATTTATTGCTATTTTATTATTCATATTCTTGATTTTCTCCTTCCTCCTCCCCTTCTTCTTCTTCTTCTTCTTTCTTTCTCTCCTCCTCCTCCTTCTTTTTCTACAAGATCCTTTAACATTTCTTATAATGTTGGTTTGGTGATAGTAAACTCCTTTAGCTTTTTCTTGTCTGGAAAACTCTTTATTTGTTCTTCAATTCTAAATGATAGTCTTGCTGGGTAGAGTAATCTTTGTTGTAGGTCTTTGCTTTTCATCACTTTGAATATTTTTGTGCAAGTCCCTTATGGCCTGCAAAGTTTCTGTTGAGAAATCAGCTGACAGTCTTATGGGAGCTCCCTTGTAGGTAACTAACTGCTTTTCTTTTGCTGCTTTTAACATTCTCTCTGTCTTTAACCTTTGGCATTTTAATTATGATATAGCTTGGCTTCATCTTGTTTGGGACTCTCTGCCAGAGGTTATGGGGGCATCTTCCCTGGCACTGGAACCCTAGGCTTGGGGGAATCTAGTGTGGGGCCTGGACCCCTCACCCCTCAGGACAGACCTCTGCAACTGAGCTATCTCTTTCAATTTTTAACTGCCACATGTAGATGTGGGACCAGCCAGTTCTGTTGCTCCTATCTGTTTCTTTGTGGCTTCTTCTATTTATCCTTATTATAGGACGCTGTTCAATTAGATTTCTGGTGGTTCTGAATGATGGTTATTCTGTAGTTGTAATTTTGAAGTGATTGTGGGAGGTTCCAAATTGACCTACACCACTGTCTTGACCAGAGCCTCTTTTACTCCTTTTCTTTAATTATTGAATTTATTGGGGTGATAATGGTTAAAATTATATAGGTTTCAGGTATACAATTTTATAATACATCATCTGTATATTATATCTTGTGTTTACCACTCCAAGTCAAGTATTTTTCCTTTACCATTTATACCCTATCCCCCTTACTCTCTTCTAGCTCCCCTTTCCCTCCAGTAATCACCATACTGTTGTGTGTCTCTATGAGGGTTTTTTTTTTTTGCTTAATTCTTTTACCTTTTTCACCCAGGCCCCCAGCCCCCCTTCCCTGTGACAGTTGTTACTCTATTCTCTATATCTGTGTCTGTGTCTATTTTGTTTGTTAGTTTATTTTGTTCATTAGTTTCCACATATAAGTGAAATCATATGGTACTTTTCTTTCTCTGACTGGCTTTTTTTACTGAGCATAATACTGTCCAAGACCATCCATGCTATTGCAAAAGGTAAGATTTCCTTCTCTTTGTTTTTGTCTCATAGTAGTCCATATCACAACTTTTTTTTAATCCATTCATCTACTGATGGGCACTTGGGCTGCTTTCAAATCTTGGCTATTATAAATAATGCTGTAATGAACACAGGGGTACATATATTCTTTCAATAAGTTTCTTTAGATATATTCCCAGAAGTGGAATCTCTGGGCCTTAAGGCAGTTCCATTTTTTACTTTTTTGAGGTAACTTCATAGTGCTTTCCACAGTGGCTGCCCAAGCCTGTATTCCTTCCTCCATTCCTTTTTGTTGTTCATATTCCATTTATTTTTTATTTTTATAACTTACTTTATTTTTTAATCTTTTTTGTTTTATTTAATTTTTAGAGAAAGGGGAAGGGAAGGAGAAAGAGAGGGAGAGAAACATTGTCGTGCAAGTGATACATCAATCAGTTGCCTCTTGCACGCCCCCAACAGGGGACCTGGCCCACGACCCAGGCATGTGCCCTGACCATGATTCTAACCAGTAGGTTTTTGGTTCACAGGCTGGTACTCAAGCCACTGAGACACATCAGTCAGGGCTCATATTCCCTTTATGAATATACCACATTTTATTTATTCAGTCATAGGTTGAATAGCATTTGACTTGTTTGTTTTTGGCTATTATGAATAATGCTGCTGTGAACATTTATTTACAACGTGTTCCATGGACATGTTTTCATTTTTCTTGGAAATATACCTGGAAGTGAAACTGCTGGGTCATATGGTAACTATATGTGTTACATTTTGAGGAACTGCCAGACTGTTTTCCAAAGCGGTTGTACCATTTCACATTCCCACCAGCAATGTATGAGTGTTCCAGTTTCCCTACATCAGCTTCAACTCAGCATTATCTCTTCTTTTTTTTTTTTTTGAGCTTCTCATAGAATATTTAGTGGAAAAAGAACTTCATTTCAGTTTATTAGTGATTGAATAACTAAATATATTTAATGGTTGAATTTCTTTTTATTTTAGGACTTTTTTATTGTTATTCTGTTACAGTTGTCCCAATTTTTTTCCCTTTTGCTTCCTCTGCCCAGCCTAACTCCCACTCCCACAGTCAATCCCACACTGTTGTCCATGTCTATGGGTCATTCATACATATTCTGTGTCTAGGCCCTTCCCCTTCTTTCCACCAATATCCTCCTCCCCAACTTCTATGGCCACTGTCAGTCTGTTCCATGTTTCTATGTCTCTGGTTCTATTTTACTCATTAGTTTATTTTGTTCATTAAATTCCTTTTATAAGTGAGATCATATGGTATTTGTCTTTCACCAACTGGCTTATTTCATTTAGCATAATATTCTCCAGCTCCATCCATGCTGTTGCCACAAAAGGTAGGAGTTCCTTCCTTCCTTCTCCTGCATAGTATTCCATTGTGTATTCCACAGTTTTTTGATCCAGTCATCTACTAATGGTCACTTATGCTGTTTCCAGCACTTGGCTATTGTAAATAGTGCTGCTGTGAACACAGGGGTGTATAAGTTCTTTTGAACTGATATTTCAGGATTATTCGGGTATATTCCAAGCAGTGGAATCATTGGGTCAAAAGACAGCTCCATTTTTAATTTTTTAAGAAGATTCCACACTGCTTTCTACAGTTGCTGCATAAGTCTGCATTCCCACCAACAGTATACTAGGGTTCCCTTTTCTCAATATCCTTGCGAATACTTGTTGTTTGTTGATTTATTAATGATAGCCATTCAGACAAGAATGAGGTGATACTTTGTTGTGGTTTTAATTTGTATCTACCTAATGACTAGTGATGTTTAGCATCTTTTCACATGTCTCTTGGCCATCTGTATGTCCTCCTTGGAGAAGTAGCTGTTCAGGTCCTTTGCCCATTTTCAATTGGATTGTCCTTCTAATGTTGAGTCATATGAGTTCTTTATATATTTTGGAGATTAAACCCTTGTCAGATGTATCATTGGCAAATATCTTCTCCCATACAATCAGTTCCCTTTTCATTTTGCTGATGGTTTCTTTAGCTGTATGGAAGGTTTTTAATTTGATGTAGTCCCATTTGTTTATTTTTTCCTTTAGTTTTCTTGTCCTAGGAGATATATTGGCAAAAATATTGCTACATTGGATATCTAAAATTTTATTGCCTATGTTTTCTGCTAGGACTTTTATGGTATCTCAACATATTTAAGTCTTTTTATCTATTTTGAGTTTATTCTGGTGTGTGGTGTAAGTTGATGTTCTGATTTCCTTTTTTGCATGTAACAGTCCAATTTGCTCAACACCATTTATTGAAGAGACTATTTTTACTTCATTGTCCGTATTCTCATACCCCCTTTGTCAAACATTAATTTACCATAGAAACATGGGTTTATTTCTGGGCTCTGTATGTTGTTCCATTGATCTATATGTCTGTTCTTATGCTAGTAGCTGACTGTTTTGATTACAGTGGCCTTGTAGTACAGTTTTATATCAGGTATTGGGATCCCTCCAACTTTATTTTTCTTTCTCAAGAATGCTGTGGCTATTTGGGATCTTTTTTGGTTCCATATAAATTTTTGGAGTTTGTGTTCTAGATCGGTGAAATATGCCATTGGTATTTTAATAGGGGTTGTCTTGACTCTATAGCTTGCCTGGGTAGTATGGACATTTTAATTATGTTAATTCTTCCAATCCATGAACAGGGTATGTGTTTCCATTCATTTGTATATTCCTCAATTTCTTTCCTCAGTGTTCTATAGTTTTCTGAGTATAGGTCTTTTACCTCCTTGGTTAGGTTTATTCCTAAGTACTTTATTTTTCTTGTTCCTATAGTACATGGGATTTTTTCCTGGTTTCTCTTTCTGATAATTCACTGTTGGTGTACAAGAATGTCATCAATTTCTGAATATTGACTTTGTATCTCACTACTTTGCCAAATTCACTTGTTAGGGCAAGTAGTTTTTTTGGTGGAGACTATAGGGTTTTCTATGTACACTATTATGTCATCTGCAAATAATGACAGTTCTACTTCCTCCTTCCCAATTTGGATACCTTTTATTTATTTTTCTTGTCTGATCATTGTGGCTAGAACTTCCAGTACTATATTGAATAAGAATGGTGAGAGCAGACACCCTTGTCTTGTTCCTGATCTCAAGGGCAAAGCTTTTAGTTTTTGCCCGTTGAGTATGATGATGGCAGTAGGTTTCTTGTATATGGCATTGATGATGTTGAGGAATGCTCCTTCTATTCCCACTTTGCTGAGTGTTTTTATCACAAATTGGTACTGAATTTTTATCAAATGCTTTTTCAGCATCTTTTGATTTGATCATGTGGTTTTTATTCTTTATTTTTTAATGGGGTGTGTTACGTTTATTGATTTGTGAATATTGTACCATCCTTGCATCCCTGGGATAAATCTCACTTGATCATGGTGTATGATCTTTTCAATGTATTGCTGTATCTGGATTCCAATATATTTTTAAAAATTTTTTTAATTTATTTTTACAGAGAGGGGAAGCGAAGGGCAAAGAAAGGGAGAGAAACATCAATGTGTGGTTGCCTCTTGCACACCCCATGCTGGGGACCTGGCTTGCAACCCAGGCATGTGCCCTGACTAGGAATCAAATCTGCGACCCATTGGTTCATAGTCTGGTGCTCAATCCATAGAACCACACCAGCCAGAGCTGGATTGCCAATATTTTGTTGAGGATTGTTCTATTTAATTATAGTCATCCTAGTGACTGTGAAATGGTATCTAATTGTGGTTTTGATTTGTATTTTCCTCATGGTCAGTAATGTTGAGAAGATTTTCATGTGTTTATTGGCCATTTGTATATCTTATTTAGAGAAATGTCTATTCAGATCTTTGTCCTATTTTTAAATTGGGTTATTTCTCTTTTTAAAATTGAATGTTAAGGGTTTTAAATATATATATGCTAGGTATAAACTCATTGTATATATATTATTTGCAACTATTTTCTCCCATTTTTGAGTTCACTTTCTTGATGATGTTCTTTGAAGCACAAAAGTTTATAATTTTGATAAAGCCCAGTTTATTTTTTCTCTTGTCACTTGTATTTTGGTGTCATATCTAAGAAGACTTTGTTTAATGCAAGAGCACAGAGATTTACTCCTATATTTTTATTGCATCTGCTTGGACTGCCATAACAAAGTACCATAAACAATAATAGATATTTATGAGTGGCTAATAAACAACAGAAATTTATTATGGAGACTAGAAAGTCCAAGATCAAGGTGTTGGCAGATTTAGTATCTGATGAGGATCTGCTTCCTGGTTCATAGACTGCTGTTTCGCACCATGTCCTCATATGGCAGAAGGGGCAAGGGAGCTCTCTGAGCTTTTTTACGAGGGCACTGATCCCATTGATGAGGGTTCCATCTTCATTGCCTAATCACTTCCCAGAGTTTTCACCTCCAAATACCATCATTTTGGGTGTTGGAATTTAACACATGAATTTTGAAGAGACACAAATACTAAGTTTGTATCAGTTTTCTTCAGTCAATTTTATAGTTTTAACTCTTACAGTTAGGTCTATGATTTATTTTAAGTTAATTTTACACATAGATGTTTTAATAAATATTGTTGGTACATGGGAAATATACATGTTTCATGTATAGATGCTAAGTGGTCTAAAGATGGGTTTTCTGGAACACTACCATCTTAGATAATTCAGCATGCAGTGCAGCAGCAACTTAGCACTTTAAATCTGGCTGGATTGTAGATAAAGACTGACATGTTAGATTTAGTACAACTGTGGAATTAATACTCAAAACCCCCATGCTGCATAGTTTTCCCACATGATACATAAAAATGCTATATAGTTTCTCACTTGTAAGCTGCTATATTAGCTTGCTAGCTGATTTTATGATCTCAACTTGCTTAATGTTTTCATTTATATACAATAGAGTTTTATATCACATCAGTCAAACAATGTATTGCAAAATAATTTACAGTGAAATCATAATAAATTTATACAAAGTATTGATTTAACATTAATTTTCAAACTGTGAAAATCAATGAGCCATAAATCTGTAAATAAATTGGTGAAGCAAAAGACATAAATGACAAGAAAAATTAGTTACTCTGTTGTGTATGTGCTTTTTAGATAGCTACATGGGGAAAATATATGGGAGGAGCCTTCATAAAATGTAAGATTAGTAACATATAAAAATAACAATGCACAAAGAGGTAGGCTATCTCAACAAAATTGTGAAGAGAACCACCCAAGAATCTGGTTCATAATCTTGACATACTAGCATCACAATTCAATTGAATGATAACCTGAAAAGGAAAGCAGCTTCATATTCTTGTGCTTCCAAACAATTTTGAAGTAGATTGATAGCACAATCTATTTAATTTTTAGATTATCATGCTTCTGTTTGTGTGCATATGTTTGAATATCTTTACTATAGAAAAGACTGCATTGGAGACATCACCTTGGCAGCATAATGGTCCATGTTCCATGTTCCCAGTGGATGTTTGAGTCCCCTCAACTTACTTTATAAGCAGTCATTGAACCTGGGCTTGATCTCCTGAAGTGATGGGAATCTAGAATCTCTGATCCATTATGGCCTATTTGTTCTAATCTTGACCGGTTGCTTAGAGATTGTGGCAATGCCAGTTCAGTCTTCATTTTGGTTAGAAAAAACATTTTTTCTAAGATCATATTTACCAGACCCTTTGTAACCCAGTGGTATCAGCTGGGCACAACAGAGACTAAACAAGGAAGTCACTATGTTAGTGAAGATACCATTATCATTGCTTGGGAAAAAAACTTAACTCCTTCATCTGGACAGTAATTGATAGTTACTGTCTTCATTAGGTACTGATATGGTGAAAAAAAGTCAGAGTTTTTGTTTGGAAAATTATGTTATAGGGACATAAATTTTCATTAAGAGTCCTGAGATCCACTCTGATTGGACTAGTTTAAGTTTAGTTCGTGTACCCACCTCCCATGCCCCCACACTTACCAAGGGGCCAGGGGAATGGATGCATTAGGACTCATCCTTTGCTCTAACTCCAGGCCACAGGTAGTGTCCTGTCAGGTCATGTTGACTATGACAGGATAAGCACTGAATCACAAAAGGAAATTTGGACTGTGGCCAGGACTACTGTGAGTGTTGTGCAGGTGGAAGCCCGCACAACTCCAAGGATCACGATTCACACAATCGGCAGTGTGACTGATTGGTCCCCACCCTTCCAGTTTTGCATAACCTATGTAGCTGTATGAGTAACCCTAGCTGTGACTTGGAAAAGGAATAATAAATGCTGGAGAGGCAAATCACAAATGTCTACTATTCTGATTAACTATATTTGTTTATCTATTTGTTCTCAAAAGGCTTAAGAGGGTACTTATATAAGATCCTGAATCTTATCAGTATCTCTGGTCTATTTATATGTCCTATCTCTGCAACAGTGGTTTTCAATTCTTTTTTTTTTCCTGCTACAATATGCACAAAGAATGATTTTCATGTAAGTTTATATGTAGGTTATATACAATCCTGAAGTGTGTTCTCAAACTCTACTCTTTGTTACTCAAGAAAGCACATCTGTGGTCTCTTGAGCACCACAGCACAACAGAGCCATGGGTCACATAGGGAGTGTTCATACAAAAGGGTAAGTTCCTCCCTTCCCCATAGGAAGCCAAGTAAAACAGAGATGCTTAGACAATCACCTGTAAATTGTGTTTTAAGTGGGGGTGCCTGCCAGAAGGGGTGCCTGGCATTTTGGTATCCCCAGATGTCCATACATCTGCTTACACAGCACACCTGATCTATCACCTGAACCTATGTGAGCAAGGAAAGAGTAAATAGAAAAAAAATGGAGAGACAGAAACAGGGATCAATGGAGCAGCCTGCATTTCTCTGTATCAGGACAAGAATGTAAGAATTTCTCGAGGTTTGGGGAGCTGCAGAAAGCAGCTGCCTGTTCAAGAAAGCTAACTCCTAGCTGAAGGCACCCCAACAGCAAGAGGCTGAGGGAGATAGAAACAGAGGTGGCAGAAGTGAAGCTGGAACCAGATCTCTCAAGACCAGGACCTGAGTTGTGATGAGCCCCAACCAGGCTCTCCAAAGGACCCACACTGTAGCCTCAGGAGGGAGTGGGCAGTTGGATACCTGCCATGCAGAATATAACTGTGGTGTTCATGGTGGTGAGCTGTCCAGATCTCCTTTAAGAAAGAACTGCTTTCCAACTGCAGGGAGTGCAGTTAGCTGACATCTTTCAGCTGCAGCATCTTCAGGATCAGCTGCAGCATTTGCTTTTACAAATAAACTTACATGGGGCCTATGTTTTTCCTGGGTAGCCCCTGGCAATTGACAGAGCACAGAAGGGCTACTAAGACCTGGCCACTTCTGCCAGACTCCTCTAATGTGTAGTCTTTGTGCCAAAGCTCCCTCTTGGTTAGCTGAGACGTCATCAGATTCACACTACAGGCCGAGGTTCTCCCTGCCAGATTCTGTCTCCCCCACTCTATCCTTTATGTTTTACACGTATTACTCCTCAGTAAACCGCTGGTACTCCTAACTCTGTCTTATCTATTTCTTGGAGGACTTGTACTGATACGGCATCCTTGACTAGTTAGCATTTACTAGAGAAATAATGACAACCTACTTCCATACCCAATTGGAGAAAGAGATGTTTTCCTTTTCCACCCTTTCTTGCCACCACCAACAGCAGGGAAGCAGGACCAGAAAGGTGAGGAAGGAGGAGTAGCAAAGTAGACCATACCTCTTCCCTACTTCACATCCTTCCAGCTTTGGGTCAAGCCTGCTCTGGGAAGTGAGGTGAATAAGGAAGAAATGAAGTTAAAATCAGGCTTGCCAGATTTAGCAAATAAAAATACAGAATACCCAATTAAATTGGAATTCCAGATAAACAATGAATACTTTTTTAGTATAAGTATATCCCAAATACTGCATGTTTCTAAATGTAACATTTAGGTTTGAGGGGTATAACAGTAATTTTTTTAGGGCTAGACTTTTAACATTCAAAAGGGATCAGAAAGTTACAGCATTTTGTCCAAGATGTTAAAGAGAAAGAAGAGATTAACATAGCACAGTTGGGCCCGTGAAAGAAAAAAAGTTTCACGTTTATACCCCCTGAGTTGAAACTCTTCAGTAAACTGGTTCAGTAAACTGGCTGGGCATATACAAGTCAATTTTTCATACTCTTCCATGGTTTGTAGTTAGTAACAATTATATAGTGCAACAACAGCTTGATATCTTCCAGTAAACCCTGCTCTCAGAGACACCCCAGTGGAGCTATCATTTATGTAAGTCTAAAGGTGTCAAAAACTATCTTATATGACAAAAACTCTTAGAGCTTTCCAAAAGAAGATGAAAGAGCTTTGTCCTTTTGCCCTGCACGTGCTTGGAACTGCTGAACCTTTAACAGCAGGTAGCAAGTTTATCCCATCAGCTTCTAGCCATTGTTGCCTGCCACAGCTACCAAGCCCTCTTCTCTCACTCCTTTCTCTGCCAAGGTCAGCAGCTAGACAGAGGTCAGAGTGGAGAGGGTAGAACTTGCAATTGTTGATGAAATGTATTTGTTCTGAAGTGGAGCTGAGGGGGCAGTTTTTGAGTGGCAAGTTCTAAACAAACAAGAGACAATTTCCAGAGGACAAGAGAACAAAGCATCATAAAGAAATACAGGTTGGACACACATATTGCACTATGTATGTATTGGAGTGAGGAGCAGGCAATTACAGGTATATGGTCATGAATGAATGAGTAATGAATTGGACAAGCAGATATTTCTTAAAATACTTAATGGCACAGCACTAAAAATATTTCCATTAAAAGGAAGCATCTAATAACTTTGTTGCTATGTAATTCTAGAAGTTCTTACCAGTCCAGTGACATGATACAGAAATATGATCAGTTAACAAATTATGACATATCCATAAATAAAATATTGTATACACACTGAAATGATGTTTCCATGAATTTTGAAAGGCATAAAAAATTTTATATTGTGAATTAAAACATAGATGCAAAACTGTTCATGGTCAACACCAATAATTGGACAAATTAATATCATATGCCTTCTAACAAGATACACTAAGAATATAATAGCATCGCTTATGTGGTGTCTTTGCCAAGAAAGCATAACTTGAATCTAATCAAAAGGAAACATCAGGCAACTCTAAATCAAGGGACATTCTACAAAATAACTGATCTTTATTATTCAAAAATGTCAATGTCATGAAACACTAAAAAAGACTGAAAATTAAAAAGACATAACCAAAAGCAAAGCATGACCCAGGATTTTCATTTGTTATAAAAGACATCGTTGAGAAAATTGGAAAAATATGAGCAAGATTAGATATAGTATTATATCAATATTAATTTCCTGATTTGATCATTGTACTGTGGCCATTGCAAGAAAATTCCTTGTTTTTAGGAAATACACAATGTTTGAACTATTGATGTGTAAAAGGGCTTCATATCTCTAGGTTACTCTCAAAAGGTTCAGAGAGAGAATGAATGAGAGAGAAAGGGAAAGGGAAGGATAAAGCAAGTGTAGTCAAATGTTCACATTTAGGGAATTGGACTGAAGGGTAGAAGGGAGTTCTTTATACTATTTTTTGCAGCTTTCCTGTAATTCTGAAATTACATCAAAATAAACAGGAGAAGAAAATGTTCAGTGTGACATTTAAGAACAAATTATGAATATAAAAATACATATTTATATGTTATCAATATAAATATATATTATGTAAAACCACTTAATATGACTGGGAAGAAATATACCACAATGTTATTTCTTAGTTGAATGATTTTGAATGATTTTTGGTACATTCTCTCTATGAACTGTGTATAAATCATTTCTATGGTTCTTCAACACACCCATTTGTGCTAGCATTTTAATGCCTATAAATTAGAGGCCATAAAACAATTTTTTAACTTACCTGGTTGACTCTTTGCTATTTTAATGTAATAATTAATGAATATTTTTTGTTTGAAACTGACTTGGAAATGACTGTACACTTGCCTGCATCCAGCAGTCATATAAATGGATGAGTAACAGAGAATTCTGATTTTACCTCATGTGCCCCCATAGCCTTATCGGAAAGGATAGTTTTGTAGATGAATAATTTCACATTTGGGTGTAAAAGGCCAAGCTAAGTAATTTGTATGATACTATGTTAACAAAATGTAGTATACCTTTAAGTGAAGGAAGTACTAGACTGATAAGAACTCTCAAATTTATTCTTTTAATATCAGGCATTTTATAGAGAAATGTTCTATAAAAACTGTATAGAATCTGGATTCTACAAAATCCAGGTTATACATTTCATATCTGTAAATGAACAATCTGATCTTTACATGGATGCATTCCATTATATGCTTCATAATAAATTTAAATTTAAATTATGCAGGTTTTTAAAATAGAAAGATAAAATCCCACTATAGAAGTCATCAAGTCATTCTTATACCTTTAGGCAGAACCATAATTAAGTTATCTTAGATAGGTGATTGTCCATCCAGTGAGAGTCTGTAACATGCTCAGTAATCTATTCCTGTAGTGATTTTTTCATCAGAAACTTTTTTTAAAAAAAGGATCTTATTTATTTTTAGAGAGAGGGGAAGGGAGGGAGGAAGAGAGGAAGAGAAACATAGATGTGAGAGAGAAACCTCAATTGGTTGCCCCTCGCATGCCCCCAACTGGTGACATGGCCCACAACCTAGGCATATGCCCTCACTGGGAATTGAACCTGCAACCTTTTGGTCCTCAGGTTGGCGCTCAACCCACTAAGCCACACCAGCCAGGGCCATCAGAAGCTTTTTATTTTTGTTTTTTAATTTTTATTTATTTTTAGAGAAGAATCTTTTAAAAAATTAATTTATTTTCTAATCATAGTTGATGTACAGTATTAGTTTCAGATGTACAATATAGTGTGATTAGACATTTATATACCTTATGGAGTGATCACCCCAGTAAGTCTAGTACTCATTCGACACCATACATAGTTATTACAATATTATTGAGTATATTCCCAATGCTGTACTTTACATCTCTGTGGAAGTTCCTTTATGACATCTAATTCAAATATTTGCCTTTCAGTTTAATTCCACTGACTTTATGTTACATATTGAAATTCATTCCACTGTAGAAACTTATGCAGTGATATCTTTATTCCATCAGTTTATTTTACCCAATATCATGCTGACAAGAAAATGTTGTTTAATTTCACATTAATCACTAATGTTATTTGCATATATTAACTGCATTTTCTCTCTACTCTTATTAGAGTATAATGATGTGTTATTACATTACCCATTTAGTTCATATTTGTATATGATGCTTTTTAAAAATATGCTGTATTTTTTGCTTTTGAGAAAACAAAAAATGACTGTAGTTTATAGCTATACTAGGTTGTAGTAGTTCAAGTTCATACAGGTGATTTGCTTTGATTTAAACTATTGAAGAGAATATGATCATCCACTTTTATCTCCATGATTTCTAGTAACCTTTCATTTTACTAGTGTCTAAGTGTTGTCAGTATCTGGCACAGTATTTAGGGCTGGGGGTAGACATGAGCATGAAGAATAATCTAGTTACTGTGATATACCTCCCACTCAGTATGATTTTGTCTTGGTTTCAGGTGTACAACATAGTGGTTAGACAGTCATATACTTTACCAAGTGTGCCTCTCAACATTTCCAGTACCCACCTGGCACCACACATAGTTATTACAGATTTATTGATCAGATTCCTGTGCTGTACTTTACAGCCCTGTGACTATTTTGTAACTACCAATCTGTACTTCTTAATTCCTTTACCTTTTCACCCAGTTCCGCAAACCCCCTCCCTTCTGGGGGGCAGACAGAATCTTGTCTCCCCAGATTCATCAGTCTGTTCTCTTCATCTATGACTTACTATCATTTTTAAATGTTTCTAACTCTTAGTTTTGAATTTAATATCAGAATTCTACTTCTGGGAAGATAGTGGCAAGTAACAACAATAAACAAAGTCATTAATGTCAATATATTTTCTTAATTCCTGGCGATCTGGTTATAATTTGTTAATAAATTTATTTGACATGTTTATTTTCCTCTTGATTTTTTCATTTATTTTTCTTCTTTTAAAATGGAGAATAAATATTTTAAATCAATATGAAAAGAAATAAACCATTGATGCTAGAAATGGACACTTATTTGTTAGCAACAGTACAAAATAGTTACTATAAACTTCATTAATAATTTATTTGATATATAATGGGTCAGCAGATGATAGAATGTAATAGTTTAAAAATTCACAAATGTAAAATGACCTAGGAAGAGAAAATCATTTAAGATATCTGTGCTACAGAATCATTATTTAAGGTGGTGTCCAATAAAATGATTAGAAACTCGGTCTGGTAAGAACACTTAATTATTTTAAACAATATATGCTAACAATAGGAAGAAATCCAATAGATTGTTGAATTGCATATGGCAAGGTGCTGGTTTTCACAGCTTCTAAAACTTTAGGACTTGGACTGGAACACATTGAAAACTTGGGCAAGCAGATGCTTTATATATCCTGGGATAGTTCTGTCACCAAGCGTTTCTTTCACATCTGTCCCTTCATTTCCATTCTCAGTGCTACCAACCTACTTCAGCTCCTTATGTCTTCTCCCCCAGCAGTCCATGGAAATAATCTTTTAACTGGTCTCTCTCGGAGCTTCCCCTTCTCTGACTTCTTTGTATAAATCTCTGGATTAATTTTGATATTGTTCTTTCAGTTGTTCTTTATAACCTTTTAATGAAATCAAGCTTCTCAGCTAACTAAGCATTCAAAATCCACTGTGAAGTCTAGCCTCACTCCCTGTCTGGCCTGAATAATTCATGTCTCCCGAGGACTCAGAGACCTAGGAATAAAAACAACAGACTCACCTTCACTAAACAAACAGCATTCTCCTATCTCCATTGCTGCAAAGACCCCTATTATTCCTGGGGCTCCTGTCCTTTTTCTTTGGCTCTTGTTTTTCACTTGGGTTGTCTGCCAAGGTAACCACATCCTGATGAGTCCCTTAAGAACAATAGCACTAAAGGTTGATCCTTTCTCAAGGTATACAAATATCAAGCCATTATGTTCTATACTTGAAACAAGTATTAAATGTCAATAATACCTCAAATTTTTTAAAAGGAAAAAAATAACACTAAAGATTACTATGAACCAGACACATGGGTCACACTGTTCACCTATGTTACCTGAGCACATCCTCACAATCTCTTGTCAGTAAGTACCAGTAGGAACTAGTAAGTGGCAATACCAGGATAAAGCCCTGGAAGGCCAACTCCAAAAGTCTGCCTCAAAACCACCAACCACACTATGGGGACACCTTCTGATGTCACCTTGCACCATTGAGGATGGGAATTCCACAGATGCTATGCCCCCTGAGCTGACTTCTGTGTTTCTGCCTTAAAGTGCTTCTTTCCCTGCTTAAAAGTCATTGGTGCTGCTGTCACCAGAGCCTTGGGCCTGGACCTGCACCTGCACCATTTGAGTCACTGGTGAGCTGGAAGCTTTGGTATGTCAAAGCTTCACTCTGTTTCCAGAGCCCTTCTAGTTTCATAGCCCTGTGGGGTCCCTACCCAGGTAGGCAGAGTGCATTCTTACCCTTTGAGCCTACTCTGGTGCAAAGGAACCCAAGCTGTCCATATGGCCATCTTGCCTCCCCAGATTCTTTTAAGAGATTTTAGTGAACGTAGATGTTCCACTTTTGACTTTGAAACCCCTCTCACTACATGGCTTCTAAGTATGGGCCCATTGGCTGGGCTGGAAAATCTGTGAACAATGGCCACCAGGATGAACTTAGAATCCCTCCCTCCCTCACTAGGGGACTGGAAGGGGAGGGAGAAGCATTTTTCATTGAATACCTTTTTGAACTGTTAGATTATATATCTTTGTTTTTCAATTGACAAAATCTAGTTAAAAATAAACAAATTTAAGAACTCAAATTCTCCCTCTAACAGCCCCCCATTATATGGTTATTAGGCAGAGTTTTTGTAATTTTTTCCTGGGAGGCTGCTCAGTCTCTCATATAAACAGATTCCTGGAAGGTCCAAACTCATGAGACTCTAGAGTCGAGCTCTATTTAGACAGAGTTGAACTCCACTATACTTATTTCCTACAGTTTCTATATGAACCTTGGAACCCACCAAATGGAAACATACTCCAAACCAGGCCTTGCTTTTTTGCAAGGTCTTTTGCCTAAACCTTGTTTCACCTGAACCTCCTTACCACCTGTACCTCCTAAAATCCTATCCTTAATGTGCAGGCACAAGGTTCCTCTTCCAGGAATCCTTTACTGAGCACCATAGAAGGAGCTCTCTCTTCCTGCTCTAAACTCCTAAGTGTTTTAAGTCACTTCCCTGGGCCCTGTAATGAACATTTGTTTTGTCTGCACAGCATCCCTTTCCACGGTCTCCAGTAATGGGATCTACCTCCACCTCTTTCTCTTTCCACTCCAGCGATTTAGTCCTGGTGTAGATGTCCATTACAGTACCCCACTATGTCGGGTATGGGGTAACATATACCCAGCATTATAACAGTCTATTGCTTTGGCTTCAAAGATTTGTGGGGATCAGGACATGTGATCAAAGCAGACCAATCACTCTTTTCCTGGGATCAACATTTATAGAAGTAAAAAAAAGACATTCTCTCTTTTATCTGGGTCAAAGGCTAACATGGTATTAAGAGATGCCTTGGTGTGTGTGTGTGTGTGTGTGTGTGTGTGTAGCCAACAATTTTGTGTGAGTCCCTCAATTTACTTCATTCTTCCCAGTTACGTGAGCCAATAAATCCCCTGTATTCCTTAAGCCAGTGTGAGTTAGTTGCTGCTGCCTGAAACAGAAAATGCCTGACTATAAAAGAACTTTCCCTATATATAATTAATATAATCACAAGGTCCTGCTGGCAAAGATTGTGCCTTTTTCGTATTTGTATCTCACTAGCATCCAGCACAATGGCAATCAATTGCATAATATAATCCCAATAATATGTTGTATGAATGAGTAACTTTGTATACTATGCCTCAGTTGACAAGCTAAGATTAAACTGCTTATTTCTTCTTGGACACTTGTCTCTACATGCATTCAGAAGGTGTCATCTGAATAAAGACAGGCAGGAAGTGAGGGATCAAGCGATGAAGATGGATATCTGGAGGGAGGGAGGATGCTCTAGGCAGAGGAGAGGGTGTAGCAAATTGCAAGACTCTGAGGTCAGAACATGCACTATGCATTTAAGAAATATTAAGGTGTCCAGTGTGACTGTAGTTTAATGAACAAGGGAGAGAAGAAGATGAAGTCAGAATATCATGTAGGAGCTTGTAGTCCACTACAAAGATTTTGAGTTTTACCTTACGTGATATGGCAAGCAACTGAAGCATTTTGAGCACAGGAGAAAGAGAGAGATGCATATTTCTTCTCTTTGATATTACATTTCTTTAATTAGGAGGTCAGCTGAGCATCCTTTCATGTATATCTTGGTTGTTTACATATTCTTAATCCATTTTTCTATTGGATTAACATTTTTATTTGTATTGAGATATAATTGACATTTAAATTTGTATATGTTTAACATGAATAATATAATGATTTTATATATATATAATGCAAGATGATTACCACAGTAAGTTAATATTCATCAACTCACAGTTATAGTTTTTTCCTTGTGATGAGAACTTTTAATATCTACTCTCTTGGTAATTTTCAAATATATAAAACAGTATGTTGCTAGCTATAGTCATCACGCTGTACACAGGAGAGATATTTGTAAAGGGGCGTGGACTGCTGTGTGGAGCACGAATTCCAGCAGGGCAAGGACGGAAGTGGCTATGATGGTGGTGGAGACAATGAGATGGAGTGGATTATAGAAATATTTTGGAAATTAACCCAACAAGCTTTGCTGAAGTGGAGTATAAGAAAAGGAGTGGAGTTACAGGTTTTAAAATTAAAAGTAAAAAATAAACATGGTAACAAATCAAACTGTGTAGAAGATCTTACTATGAAAAGTCAGTTTCCTATTCTCACTCCTCACTTCCTTTTAAGTTTCTGGTTTTGATTGCCTCCATTGCTCAGGATAAAATGTTTATGGTTAACTTTGCAACCATTCTTGACTCTCATTTACCACTTTCTAGGACAAGGTTTAGAAGACTAGACTCATCTTCCCAGCCTCCTTCTCAAGTAGGTTGGTCATGTACTGTCTGGAAAATGGGATATGAAAAGAAGTCTTCAGAGGTGGTTCGCTAAAAGAAAAAAAAGACAAGAACTAGGGGGGGAAATGCTGAACAAATCATTTTTTAAAAAGGCATTGAAGCAGAGTCCAGAGGACTTTTAGGGCAGGGAAAATACTCCATGTGATATTACAACGATGGCTACATGTCATTATACACTTGTCCAAACCCACTGAAAGTGCAACACCAGCAGTGAACCCTAAGGTAAACTGTACACTTTGGGTGATTGTGTATCAGTGCAGGTTCGTCAGTTGTAGCAAGTGTACCAGTCTGGTGGGTGATGTTTGTAACAGGGAAGGCTGTGCACGTGTAGGGGCAGGGAGCACATGGGAAATCTCTGCACCTGTCTCTCATTTCTTCTGTGAACCTAAAACTGCTCTTTAAAAAAATTAGTCTTTTTTTGGTTTTGTTTCTGATTATTCAGAATTAATATTTTCTTCATATTTACACTTTTAAAAATTTATTTTAAAATTACAGTTTATATTCAATATTATTTTATATTAGTTTCAGGTGTACAGCATAATAGACAATCATATACTTTATAAGGTGGTCCCTTTGAAATTTCAAGCACCCACTTGGCACCATATATAATTACTAAAATATTATTGACTATATTCCCTACGCTATATTTTACATTCCCATGACTATTTTCTTATTACCAATTTGAAGTTCTGTCTTCACCTTTTTTACCCAGCCCCCAAACCCTCCTCCCCTGTGGCAACCATCAGTTAGTGCTCTGTATCCGTGAGTCTGTTTCTATTTTTTTTAAATAGTCTTTAAAAAAAAGTCATAGAAATGTGTTTTTTGTTTCTTTTCAAATAAATACCACTAATGAGATTAATCAGATTTTGATACCTTTACTGAAATTGACAAATATTGTCTGCTTGGGACTGGATTTACATCATTTCCTTTCATAGGAATGAATGACAGTTGTGAAGGATAGTTTTATTTTTGCTGTTTTTTTTGTAATATTCCTAGTGAAGACTTGGAATAGTCTTGCCCACTATGTCAGTTCACTCCTCCACAGATATATTGCAAATATCGTCGAAGTAATTAAAACAATAGAGATTTATGAAAATTTTAAAAAGAAGTCTGCATGAGTGAGTAACTCTAAAAAAACCACTACTTTGTTTCCTCATAAAAGAAACAGATCACAGCTGGATTCCCTCATTTCCTTTCATCATATCTTGACCATGGTTGTCAAGAGGTACAGCAGCCAATTTGAAGCCGGAAAGTGATCAGCATAAAAAAAGGGCCAATATGCTAATGCTGGCAAAACAGAAAGAAGGCCTCTATCCTTGGTGACATCTTAGAGGAGCTGAACCAGCTTTAATATCCACCTGTTGCTAGGTATATAAGATATTAGATATCTCTATTTTTTAAACCAGTGGTTCCTCAAGTGTCATCTTTAAACCAGAAGCCAGCCACAGCTCAGTATCACTGGGAACTTGTTAAAAATGCAAATTCTTAGGTTCCACTCTAAACATACAGAATCAGAAACTCCAGGTGTGGGCCCTGCAAGCTGTGGTTTAACAAGCCCACTGTGTAATTCTAATACACATAGAAGTTTGAGAACTTAACACCAATGCTTTTCAAACTTTAATGTGCATAAACGTCATCTGGAGATCTGGTTAAAACACCTATTCTGATTCAGCAGGTGCAGTGATGCAATGGTTAAACCCGGATCCCCACCTTCAGGACTAAGGTGCTCATTCCCCAATCTGCTAGGTGTGTAATTACCTTCAGCCAAAGAGAGCTACCTCACCCAAGATCATGCCCCTGGCCATGGAGCAGCCTGCACGCAGTGGCTGATTGGTGTGGAGAAATAAAGTCCATCTCCACTTCCACAAGGCAGAGAGCCCTCAAGCAGATCCCTGATTTCTAGACCTCCCTGTAGAGTCCACTGAAGCCTCTCTTGCAACTGCTTTGTAGTTAACTTCTTCCCCTTCACAAGCCTGCTCTCCTCACCTCTCAAAGGTGTTGTTCCCTAGATAGAATTGCCAGACTTAGCAAATATAGACACAGAACACCCAGTTAAATTTGAATTTCAGATAAATGAGAATAATTTTTAATATAAGCATGTCCCAAATATTGCATTATTTGTTGTTTATTTGAATTTCAAACTTAACTGGGCATTTGGTATTCTATCTGGGAATCCTATCCCCATGGCACTCTCAAACCACCTGTCTACAGAAAATCTGAGAGTCTTTCCCAAGGAATGCAATTTATGACAGTTGGGACTGGGAGATATCATGAGAAGAAGACTCTAAAGTGGGGATTTTGGAGCTGTTTAACCCAACATCTGGCTTCCAAAAAAGACCTGGTCACTTGTGTGAGTGTTGACCCTTGGCAAGTGGTTGTGGGTAATTGTCAAAACTCCACCAGTCAGGACCTGGGGTAGAAGGCTGGGGAAGGGGAAGCACTGGAGGGTCCTTTGAAAGTTTCAAGGGACATAATTATGTAATGACTTTGGAATTGGATGGCTGTTTCTCCTGGCTACTAATGCATTAGAGAAAGACAATGAAAGGCTGAGGGTCAGAGAGAGCTACCTCACCAATATAAGGTGAAGTGTGAAACCAGAGGCCCTCCTTGGCAGCACATGAGGAGACTTTCACTGCCTGTAGCTGGAGGACAGAAAATTCGAGGAGCAGGAGTGGGACTTAATTACAAGAGCAGCAGAGTTCCAGTGAAAACTGGATTCTCTGTCATGTCAGGTCTGCTGTACCAAGGTCTGGCCCTCATTGGGAAGGTGTGGGACCCTGAGATTTGTGATAAGGACCTTTGGATCAATGAATTGAAAATCCTCTGGATCTATGCACTAAAAATTCCTCTGAATCCTCTGAGCCTGCAAAGCTAATATTCTCCACTTTCTTGAAGACGATACTGGGGATTTTGCCATGCAGGATAATTCATGCCCTCTGTAGGATCTATTCCCATTTCCTTTTCTGGCTACAAAACGAATAGCTTATAACTCCAGCGGCCACTTTGGACCATAACATGTTCTCGGGAATAGAAATAAGGTTGAGTAAAAAATGAGGGGTCTGAGATCCCTGATGCTGCTGACACCTCTGGACTTCTGAAACAAGAGAAAAAGAAAAATTCTGTCTTATTTAAGACACTATTATTTTAGATTTTCTGTTATTCAGAGTGAACTTAATCCTACCTTATAGAGCTCTTTCCACTTCAATGTTTTTTAATATATTTTATTGATTATGCTATTACAGTTGTCCTATTATCCCCTTCATTCCCCTCCACCCTGAACACCCTCTCCCACCCATATTCCCCCCCTTTAGTTGATGTCCATGTGTCATAAGTTCTTTAGCTTCTACATTTCCCCTACTATTCTTGCCCTCCCCCTGTCTATGTTCTACCTACCATCTATGCTACTTATTCTTCATACCTTTCCCCCCTCTCTCCTCCTCCCACTCCCCTGTTGCTAACCCTCCATGTGATCTCCATTTCTGTGGTTCTGTTCCTGTTCTAGTTTTTTGCTTAGTTTCTTCTTGTTTTTGTTTCAGGTGTGGTTGTTAATAATTGTGAGTTTGCTGTCATTTTACTGCACATGTTTTTTATCTTCTTTTTCTTAGATAAGTCCCTTTAACATTTCATACAATGTCTTTATTGTCATGTTTTTAATGCCTTTTAAAATTCCTTTACTATCATTTTAAGGAATCTTAATAAAAAAAGATTCAGCTCATGGGTTGGATCAGAAACTTTGAATCTGAACTTTTGAATACTCTTCAGAACAATTGTATATTATAACAACAGCATTAAGATGGCAACGATGGAATTAAAATAAAAGCAAAAGAATCACTTACCTTCTCACTATCCCACCCTTCACAGATTCTTTGTCTAGTTTCCTTTTCAAGGTTTCATATTTAATCACAATTTTATTCTCTCCTTTTTATGATAAATACATCAGCATTTCCATAAGCTATATAGTGCTTTTAATTATAATTTTAAATACCTATATTTTATTTTATTAAGTGTATGCACCACAATTGACTTAACCTTTCTTCTTAACCTTTCTTCTATTTCTGTTTATTAGAGAATAAATCCTCAGTAGTGGGATTATTAAACCCAAGAATTTGAACACTTCTGTGGTTATTGAAATGTATAGTCAAATTATAACTCCAAAAGGGTAGGGAATTTTTATGTAGCAAATTCATTTATGTGTAACACACAGAGCTAGCACAGTGCTCTAAAGGACAGATAGAATTCAGATAAATGAAAGGGAAAATTCAGATAGGGCTGGGGTAGTGATGCTGAGATAAGCATAGTCCATAGAATGTTCAAGCACAATAGTTGTGAAGTTTGAGTAGTGAGTAGTGAAGTGTAGATTCACATATTGAGATCAGATTGTGGAATGCCCACAAGAAGTTTATACTGTAGGCAATGTGAAGACTGTGAAGACTGATGAAATAACAATGGTATTTTGCCACTATATTTGGATGACTTGGAGGGAAGGGAGTTGAGAGACGAAAGATGAGATGGGGAAATAGGGAAGCCACTTTGAAATTATTACAGTATTCCAGAGAAGATTAATGGCACAGGAAATGGAATGAAAACCTTCCAGGTTAATGGTGGCAGATCAGTTGGTCTTGATATGCCTTTTCTCAACTTCTTTTGAAAATGCCCAAAGAGACAAAAAATATTTTGTAAAGATGTAGAACAAGTTGTGGCAATAATAGTGTACATTAAAAAATGAAAGTTTATATGCCAAAATCATAGGTTCTTTCTTTTAATTGCATCATGATTTCATGGACCTGAGAAACTCAATGATTCTCTTTTGAACACATAAGCGTCTACGAATAAAGGAAGTACTGCCTCACCAACCGTTTGCTTCATCATCTGGCCTTACACCAGGATGAAGGGGCTGCACCAGCCAGAAAAGCAGAAAGTCTTCTCCCCAGGACAGGAATGAACATTCTTTAGGGAGACTAATAGGATGGGGAGAGGGGTAGAAAAAAAACTTTAGCTATAATTCTAACACTTGATGTTTTACAAAGCTAATGTATGTCACTATCACTCATGTAATTCGTAACAGTGGGAAAAGCAAAACCCAAAATCACCTCAGTACACTTCACTCCATTATCCACTAACCTTTAACCTTTATTTATCACTTAGCAATCTTGTCCTGGTTTTCTTTCTAGGCTTGAATGGAATACTGCTTTGTAGCTCATCGTAAATCCTTGTCTTAGAGTAATGTCCTATTCAAGGTTCATGTAGGGACTTCAGGACTTGAAGATATTTTGCCACCAAAACCTCTCCTCTGGCTTGTCCCATCACAGTCACTACCCATCAGGTGCCCTGCTTGGGGGGTGGGCTAAGCAATGGGATGTCCTGCCTCAGGTTTGGCTTCTTGTGTCTTCCTTCCTTCCTCTCAGCTGACATAACTGAAGGAATCTCTCTGGTCCTGTGAAAGTACCTCCATACAAACAGCTTCTGAGAGAAAGAGAGTTCTCCTCAGAGGAGTCCAGCTACCCCCACTATTTCTCATTCGGCATAGGATCACCACTCAGCAGTCAGTAACCCGCCTCTAAGAAGCAATTTATAAACTCTTCATGTAAGGCAGAAACTCTTTCTAAAAGGGTCAAACATCTCTAGCAGAATAAATGCTATCTTTAAGCTAAAATCCAACATTTAAGCCCCAAACATTATTTTACAACAGAACTATATGATGTATTTTTATCACAATTTGCTATAAAAGAGAACAAAAGGAGATGAGGTTAGGTTAGGGTTTTCTAAACGTAAGAACCTTCTCAAAATATAGATTATATATTGAAACAGGTTATTAGAGATGGCCTTCCTTGGGGATCTTTAAAAATAGAATAGACAGTCATTCTTCTTGAATGATTTAGCTGCAGCCCTGATTGGAAGCAAGAACAAAAGTAAATGCTCCCCTGGGATCCCCTACAGTTTGTCTAATCTATGATTTCTGACAACCCTTCCCAGGATACCAAGGCATAGAAGAGACATAGAAGCTGATGAAAGGTGGACAATGGTAGTGGCATTTGGGGTTAGTTCACCCCAGGAATTGAGGAGAAGTGATTACAGTCTACCAACTGAGCCGTTCATGTAAGCAGGCCGTGCAGCATGGTCCTCAGTTCTTTCTAAACTCTCGATGAATCAGTCCATCTATTTTTGAACAAACAGGAA
Source organism: Trachops cirrhosus (assembly GCA_028533065.1). Classification (NCBI taxonomy): domain Eukaryota; kingdom Metazoa; phylum Chordata; class Mammalia; order Chiroptera; family Phyllostomidae; genus Trachops; species Trachops cirrhosus. The sequence continues at coordinate 82,500,313 of CM052545.1, forward strand.
AATTGTTACCCCCACTCCCAAAGAAATATGGTAAAACTGTGACTCCAATCTGAAAATGATATTGATCAGAACTTGACAAAGTTGTTCTTTTCTTCATACGTCTATGTGACGTCCAACTCTAATTCAAAGTCTAATACATAGGACATTTTAAAAAAGGATTTTGTCTATGGTGTGCATTTATTGGAAATTCTATAGGACACATGTAACTGGCACAGATCTCAATAAATACAAATCAGTTTTGTAAGAAATGTACCTTTCTTCATTTTTCTACAACTTACTCTCTCTCTCTTTTTGTCATTCTGCCAAGTGACAGATACTAAATCTTAGTCAGTTTAGGGTTCCCACTGCTCTATTCCTTTGAGACATGGGGACGTATGTAGTGGCACAGCATCAGGGTGGAGATGGGTAGTGTCTTGTCCTTGCTCATCAGCTCATGCTGGCATCTGCTGAAATATTCCACATCCTGTTTGTCTTTGGCCCAGGAGGCTGTTCTGATGTCTCTTCTCCTGATGGCAGAGGCTCTCTAAACACACTTTCCCCCTACTTCCATGCTCCCTCACCATTCCTAGACTACAAAGAACTATTTGGAGTGGCTAAGCCCTGCCCAAAGTCTGTATTATTCTTAGGTGTGTGAAAAGCATTTTGCTTCTCCCTACACCACACTGAGGCCCAAGCGATGCTTTGAGGCTGCCCCTGTCCCACCTTCCAAGACACAGGTATTTCTTCTGTACCCTCACATGACGGGTAAGGAGGACTATGGTATCTTGAACCCTCCCTGGGCTCTGTTGGGCAGCACACAGGTTCCTCTACCCCTGGGTTCCTTATACCAGGTGGTATGAATCAGGGGAGGACCCTGAACTCTCTCCTCTGATTTTCTCTCTTGATCTTCCAGTCCAAGTAAACTATATTTTTGTCCCAGGGGTGATACTGACAGATCTCCCCAATTGTCTATGCTCAGGAAGCTTCAGGGTTTGGGCTTGTTGTACTCAGAAAGCCTTTTCTGCTGTAACAGTCCTTCCCCAAGGTAATCGATGCTTCATAGTATTATTTTTTAAATAGGATATAAAGGAACTACCAGGAATTAGAAACATATCTGTTAATATATCAAAATATGGTGCCGCTATACTATAAAATAAATTTAATGGCAAGAGGCAATGAGAACTGGAAGATTTTGGTCACAGATGAGAGGGAGAGCAACCCTTCTCTTCTCCCCTCCCCCTCCCCACTCCTCTCCTCCTGTGTAAAAGGCGCTCAGCTCTTTCTTGGGGTTCAACACAATTTTAGTTCTTAGGGCACTTTCAGGCAGGTGTATATTTCCACATCAGTTGAGGTCTATATTACTGCCATCTCAAAATCCCTCCCCAGGCAAAAGGAGAGTATATTTCTCTGCTACTTTAGGGTTTGAGTTAGAGCCTAAGCTTCCTAAATTTTGGTGTGTGGTGGTGGTGGTGGGGCGGGCTCTCAGTGGTTCCATGATGGCTACACTCATTCCCTTAGACTGGAAAACTGGGAAGAAAAAGTAGAAATAAATGAATCTCCCCTACCTTGGAAATTAGTTTTCAACAGATTGTGTTAGCACTTGAAATCACTGCCTTAACTACTAAAATTGATTAAATTAGCAGCTCTGTATTTTGCCAAGATTTTTATAGGCTTCTCCCCTACCCCCCTTCTCAACAAATTAAAACCTGGCTTGGAGGGGAGTGTAGTAGACTGGAGACATTTCTCCTCCTGTCGCTGATGCTGGTGTAGCAAGCCTTTGTCAGTTTTTAAAAAGAAAAACTTAATTCGGGATTACTACTCCTTATGGTGTCATAGCAGGACTGCAGGATGGGTGAATGGGAGGAAAACTGTTGTAACATTGAAGAGTTTGATAAATACTTGTGCTTTGGAGTTTTTAAATCATTGATTCACAGAGGGCTATCATAATAAGAATAGAATTATTTTATTTCAAAGGTAATATAGATCTTTGGTAGTATGTTAATGAATTGAATAAAATATTCCATGATATAAATGTCAGGCCTAGTGCAAGCTAACAGATTTAAAACAACATTTTTAATTTGCCATAAAATATAATAACTGCTAGCAATCATATTTACTGTCCAAAAAGATAAAACTCTCCAAAATCTGGAAAAATATAGTGTTCAACTTAAATAATGCAAAAGGGAGTGGTAAAATGATGAAGAAATATGTTTTATGATGTTCAAAGTAATATAATCTTGACTTCCAATTTAAATTAAACACATATTTTTACTAAACCCTGTATTCACATCAACTTTCAAAGTATGCATTTTTGCTTGAGTTATAATTGGAAGTGAAAATAGGACACAAAAGTATATATATATCCTATATATATATAGGATGATCACAGTAATCTTTTTTTTAAAATTTATTTTAAGGATTTTATTTATTTAGTTAGAGAGAGGGGAAGGGAGGGGAAAGAGAGGGAGGCAAACATTGATGTGTGAGAGATACATCAACCCATTGCCTCTTGCACAACCCCCAACTGGGCACTGGGCAGCAACCCAGGCACGTGCCCTAACTGGGAAAGGAACCTGCGACCTTGCAGTTTGCAGGCCAGTGCTCAATCCACTGAGCCACACCAGCCAGGGCACAAGCTGTTTTTTCAAATGTGCATGACTAAAAGCCCCAAAGGAAATCCACTGAAGTATTATTAATGGTTATCTTTTGGATTGGGGATATAAAAGTGATTTTTAATTTTTGTGACATTTTCAAAATTGTATATAGTGAAGACGTATTTCTTTTATGTTGACCAAATGAATTAAAAACTGTTTTTAAAAGTCGGTTTCCCACATTGTCATTGTATTTATTAAGTACAATATTTTCTTTCTTTATGCTCCTCATGATTGTTTGGGAAAATGGTATGAGCAAGAATTAAATGCTAAAGTAGATCCTGAGATGCATCAATGAGCTCCCTAAAGTGTTACCAGGAAGCAAGTATCAGAACAAGGATCAAACGCACTTTGGTCTCCAAAGTAATAGAGACACTGAATAGTCATAATTTCAGTTTAACTCTCCCACTCTGTGACAAGATGTTTTGCCTTTGAACTGCCCACTGGAAGGATTCAGGTGTGTAAATGCCCAGATCTTTCTAAGTTTGACAACTGCTTTCCTTCACCACAGTTTGTTTTACATAATGAATTCCGTGTAGGAATGTCATGGTGTAAAGTGGTAGAGAAATATAAGGTGCTAAAATAAGGTAGAGCAATATAATTAAAAGGCTGTGGAGTTGCCCGTTGATTGCTGAGGGTTCTGCAGATTTTATCTATAGACCCAGTGAATTGTACTGATGAGGAAGGCAACAGAATCTGAACAACCAGAATCAAAAGGAGAAAAGATGTCTTCGATCATCTATTTGACTGACAGAACTAGTCACGATTTTTTAAAATCCTCACCAGAGGATATTTTTTCATTGCTTTTAGAGAGAGAGGAAGGAAGAGAGAGAAACATCTATGCAAGAGAGAAGCATTGATTGGTTGCCTCCCATATGCACCCAGACTGGGGATCAGACATGCCCAGGTTGGAATTGAACCCACAACCCAGGTATGTGCCCCTGACTAGGAATCACATTTTTTTTTTTACATTTAAAAAATCTTGTTTAGCGAGGCTGTATTTCTTTTATGTTGACTAAATTAATTAAAAACTAATTTAAAAAATAAGCATTTATTTCCCACATTGTTATTGTGTTTATTAAGTGCAATATTTCCTTTATTTATGCTCCTCATAATTTGGGAAAGTGGTATGAGCAAGAATTAAATGCTAAAGTGGATGCTGAGATGCAGCAATGAGCTCCCTAAAGTGTTACCAGGAAGCAGATATCAGAACAAGGAATTCCATAGCCTTCCGGTTATGGGATGGTGCTCCAACCGACCTAGCCACACCAGCCAGGGAAGTGCTTGTCACATTCTGCTTGAGTATTTTATAGGTGCTAAACTCATCCAAAATAACTCTTTTTCATCTACTTTTAATGTAACTGTTGGCACTGGTTTGTACCGAAGTTTGTTCACGGGTCTTTAGGAAAACAGGTAGGCATTTACCTGGTTTACTTGCTGGCTGTTCAGATTCTGTTGCCTTCCTCATATTGGAGTACAGCAGAAGAATGTCAGGTGGGAAATCATGAATCCTACAGATGTTGCCCAGGTAGATTAATAAATTAGTTACTTTCAAGTAGATCATGATGAACATGTTTAAAACAGTAACTATTTCTTCAGACTCTATTCTGCCCTATCTCTGTACTCTAAAAACAAAAAAAACAAGAGAACCCCTACTACTTTATTAAAGTTGTATTTAAAGTCGTAGGGGCAATCCCTAGTGCCATATCACAAAGATCATATATACAATTTTATAAATGAGTGATTAAAATGAATCTCCAAAGATCATTTCAGTGTTACACTGTCAGAGAGGAGACCTTAGATAATCACTTAAAATGATAAATAAAAGAAAGATCTAATGTATACAACAAGGTGTAGAATAGAAATCATGAAAATCTAGGTTTCCAGGACAGAATGAGCTTTAACAAGTGCCCCACCTGAGAGTGTTCAAAATAAGACATGACTCTGAAACCAGCCAAAAAAGACTTCAAAATTTACTGATACCTTTGTGCCTGTCCGAGGCCATATGCTAGGACTAATTGACCAAGGCAGCAAGGAGGGAGAGGATGGGCTGGGATATTAGATGAATGGGAAGCTTCCTAGGCCTAGAACATGGTCAGGAGTGGATAATGACCCTTAAGATCTGGCAAATCAGAAGTGAGAGCACAGGTGCTAGGTGGAACAAAGCCTACACCTGAGCAAACCTAGGTGAGTCAGTCAGGCCCAGGTTGGTGGAGATGCAATGGTGGAACCAAGAGTTAAGAAACCGTAGACTTGATTTGGTTGATGAGTCTACCCATAAGAAGGATTCTAAGAACAGAGACTGGCTAGCCAGAAATAGGAGGAGAATTGGGATGGATAAACAAAGTCGGGGTCAGTTACTCCTCCATTAAAGGGTAATAATAATAAAACCTACCACAATAGATTGTTTTTTAAAAATATATTTTATTGATTATGCTATTACAGTTGTCCCATTTTCCCCCTTTATTCCCCTCTGCCCTGTACCCCCTTCCACCTGCATTTCCCCCCCACTTAGTTATGTTCATGGGTCATACATATAAGTCCTTTGGCTTCTCCATTTCCTATACTATTCTTAACCTCCCCTCTGTCTCTTTTGTACCTACCATTTATGCTTCTTATTTTCTGTACCTTTTCCCCCTTCCTCCCTCTCCCTACCAGCTGATAACCCTCCATGTGATCTCCATTTCTGTGATTCTGTTCCTGTTCTAGCTGTTTGCTTAGTTGGTTTTGTTTTTTGTTTTAGGTTCAGTTATTGATAGTGGTGAATTTGTCATCATTTTACTGTTCATATTTTTGATTTTCTTCTTTTTCTTAGGTAAGTAAGTCCCTTTAACATTTCATATAATAAGGGCTTGGTGATGATGAACTCCTGTAACTTGACCTTATCTGGGAAACACTGTATCTGCCCTTCCATTCTAAATGATAGGTTTCTGGACAGAGTAATCTTGAATGTAGGTCCTTGCCTTTCATGACTTTGAAAACTTCTTTCCAGCCCCTTCTTGCCTGTAAGGTTTCTTTTGAGAAATCAGCTGACAGGCTGATGGGAACTCCTTTGTAGGTTACTGTCTCCTTTTCTCTTGCTGCTTTGAAGATTCTCTCCTTATCTTTAATCTTGGCTAATGTAATTATGATGTGCCTTGGTGTGTGCTTCCTTTGGGTCCAACTTCTTTGGGACTCTCTGAGCTTCCTGGACTTCCTGGAAGTCTATTTCCTTTTCCAGATTGGGGAAGTTCTCCTTCATTATTTGTTCAAATAATTTTTCCACTTGTTGCTCTTCCTATACTCCTTCTGGCACCCCTATGATTCAGATGTTGGAACATTTAAAGTTGTACTGGATGTTCTTAAGCCTCTCCTTATATTTTTGAATTCTTATTTCTTCACTCTGTTCTGTTTGAGTGTTTATTTCTTCCTTCTGCTCCAAACCATTGATTTCAGTTCTGGTTTCCTTCCTGTCACTGTTGGCTCCTTGTACATTTTCCTTTATTTCACTATTCATAGCCTTCATTTTATCCTCTATTTTGCGGCCATTCTCAACCAATTCTGTGAGCATCCTGATTACCAGTGTTTTGAACTGTGTATCTGATAGGTTGGCTATCTCTTTGTTGCTTAGTTGTAGCTTTGATCTGTTCTTTCATTTGGGCCTTTTTTTTTTTTTGTCTCAGCAGAGCCTTAGGTATTCGCCAGGGCAGGGCAACCCACTTGGCTGCTTGTGGTGCTGTATGTAGGGGAGGGGTCCAAGAGGAAACAGTGCCTCTTGCTCAGCTCTTGGCTGGCTTTCAGTCACTTCCTCTACCACCCCCAAGCAAATTGGGCCCTTCTGGTGCTAATTTCTGGTGGGTGGTTTTGTATACATTCTAGGACCCTGTGAGTCTCTCCAATGAACTCTCTTGTGAGGCTGGGAGTTTCTCCTGCTGCCACAACCCACACAGGTTGTTTCAGAGATTTTGAGCCTTTATTTCCCTGTGCTGGAACCCTGGGTTGCACGGTCTGTCTTGCTCCCCAGTTGTTCCTCCCAGTTTATCCACACACAAATGCAGGGCATCCCGGTCTGCCAGCTGCTGATGCCCAGTCCTCTAGCCACCACCTTGCTGGGTGTCCTCTCTGCCCCTACTGCCTGTCTCCACCCCTCCTACTGTTCTGGATGAATATTTCTTTAACTCCTTGGCTGTTGAACTTCCATACAGTTTGATTTTCTGGCAGTTCTGATTGTTTTTTGCTTTTAAATTTGTTGTTGTACTTCTTTTGGTTGTGTGAGAAGGGACAGTGTATCTACCTATGCCTCCATCTTGGCCAGAAGTTGACTGTTGAAAGAAGTATGTTAAATAATGAGGAGGGCACCTCAGGACCAGGTAACCAAAAATGGATTCAGATAGAGCAAGGAGCATAGAAGAAGTAAGCAGGGAACTAGAATGATGCCCAGGGTTCTTTGAATGGTTTTTATGTGTCCAAGTTTTCTAATCAATGCCCCTTCTCACTTCTAGAATCTCAGAGCCTTCTGAGACTGGAGTCTTTCCCGCCACACCTTCTAGCTTACACCACCTCTATAGAGGTATGACTGTTACCACAACTATGGGAAGGTTCTACATAACAAAGCTATTTCTGCAGCCCCAAAATAATGCATATCAATGGCAATTTCTTTTCCTCTGTTTAGCATTAAGTCCCCATAGGGGGCCCTAGCTGGTGTGGCTCAATGGCTTGCCATTGGCCTGCCAGGGGTGGGGGGCACTGGTTTGATTCTGGTTGAGTATGTGTCTGGGTTGTAGGCAGGACCCCAGGGTGGGGGGCTCCCTCAGTTCCCCTCTAAAAATGAATAAATAAAATCTTTTTAAAAAGAAAGAGAGAGAGGAGAAGGAGAAGAAGGAGGAGGAGGAGGAAAAAGGAAGGAAGGAAGGAAGGAAGGAAGGAAGGAAGGAAGGAAGGAAGGAAGGAAGGAATGAATCAAGGAATTTTTTAAAATAAAGTTCCCATAGGGAAATAATCTTGTAGGCAAATACATCATCTCATACCTGATCATAGATTCCCAAAGCCAAAGGGACCATAAATGACAAAGTAGTTCAACAAGATACCTGAACCATTTATAACATGTCTGTATTTGTGGCTTGTGGCTGCATAACAAATTACCCCAAAATTTAGCAACTTAAAACAATTATTATCTCACACAGTTTCAGAGGGTCAGGAACCCTGGAGAGGCTTAACTGGGTGGTCCCAACTCAGGATCTCTCATGAGGCTGCAGTCAAACTTTTGGCTGGGGATGCAGTCAACTTAAGGTTTGACTAAGTCTAGATAAGTTACTTCAAGTTCAGTCATGTGGCTATTGACAAGAAACCTTCAGTTCATCATGTGGGCCTCTCCATCAAGCTGCTCGATACTTGACAGCTGACTTCTCCCAGAGCAAGTGATACAAGAAAAAGAGAATGGTGCCACCTTGACCACCTTTTTATGACCTTGCCCTAAGTCATACACCAGCATACTGCCTAATTCTGTTCATTGTAAGTCATTAGGTCCAGCCCTCCATCAAGGAGAGGATGACACAAAAGCACAAATACCAGGAGCTATGGATTTGGGGGCCATCTGGGAGGCTGGCTACAGTACCTTACAGGATGTCATCTAATTTTTGTATAAGCACCTCCAGAGATGAATAGCTTGTTTGAGAGGCAGCTTAATTTATTCTTGAGGACCAATGTGGTTTAACTTATCTCTGATAACTTCCACTCGTCAATTCTAATTCAATTCCAAAATGATTTTCCACAAGACACTCAAGTATGGGGAGACATGCTACCCTTTCAGTCATTAGAGGTACAAGCAACTCAAATTCCTTTGACTATTTTTTATATGATAAAGGTTTCAGTATGCTCTTCATTCTGATTGCATGCTTGTGGGCATGGCTTATTTTTCAAGTGTTGTGGGCAGAAGTAGCCCAGTGCTTTGTTAGAGGACAGAAAGAAATGGAGAAGACAGGGCTAACTTGAGCTGGAAACTCTATTCACATGGATTGCTTTTTGCCTACTTATGTTACATGATTGATTTTTATCAAGTTTGCAGTTAATTGAAACTTCTAAATCTGTTGCCCTTGTAATGCTCTTGAGCCACATATTCCTCATCTTGAACCTATGCAGCTGAATTTTTGGACCCCAATGTAGAATTTTATATTTATTCCTGTTAGATTGTTCTGTCTTTCCATTACTTGTTTAACAATTTAAAATGACTTACATGCCCTGACTGAAATGGCTCAGTGGTTTGAGGACTGACCTATGAAGCAAAGGGTTGCTGGTTCGATTCCCAGTCAGGGCACATGCCTGGGTTGTAGGCCAGGTCCCCTGTAAAGGGCACATGAGAGGCAACCACACATTGATGTTTCTCTCCTTCTCCCTTCCCCTCTAAGAGTAAAAAATAAAATCTTTAAAAAAATTAAAAAAAATAAAATGACTTACGTGTACACATTTCAAATTTTCTGATGACACAGAATGTTGATAGCAAGTTATTACTGGCAAGTTGATTTCCTCAACTCTGAGATATCAATGATTGAAGATGCACCATTGATTTCACAGTAGTTTTTTTTTTTTTTCAGGAAAAATAACTGAATTATCCAAATAAATTACCCATAAGAGATGCATCATGTAAAAGATACATATTAGAATTAGATGTAAGATGATGGAAATAAAGATATTGGGCAGCATTCAAAAATATTTTACCAGACTAGAAAAATTGGACATATCTGAATCAGGACCAAGAACATAACCCCACTAAAAGTAATTTTATTTTTTTAATCATTCCTTTCTTCATTCAGATGTTCGGAGAACATCTGCTGTGTGTCAGAGGTGGTTGTAAGGCAAAGATGAATAAAACATGAATTCCACCCTCTGGGGTTCAGAGTTTACATTTTTGAAAAAGTTGAGATCATACATTATTGTTTGAACTTCTTTTGAACACAATATTATTGTATCTAAATTATCTGCAGTGTGGTTTGAGCCTTAAGTCAAGACTTTACCTTTTTATTTGGGTAAATCATACCTACTAAATATGATGGCTTTGAGGATATGGGTTTAACAAATTTATTGTTTGGATCCATCCTCTTAGGGCCTTGGTTTTGTAAATAAATCATAAGATGAAGGGGTCCCTATATTCAGGCACGCTGCAGAGACAGTGCAGGTTCGTTCCCAGACCACAGCAATAAAGCGAGTATCACAAACAAGTGAGTAGTAATCTTCTTGCTGGGTCTTGTCTTCCATTTGTAAAAACACAGCGTGACACACAATAAAGCAAAAGTACAATAAAACAAGGTATGCTTGTGCTTGACAGACAGATAGACAGACACCAGGAGATGAAACAAAGAAATTACTTCTGTATTTTCCAGAAAAGACAAACTCATGATAAGACTTCTGTATTAGAAAGCAGAGAAAAGTTCTTAGGGAAGAGAGAGGGTTGGGTATCATCCCGTGAAATAATAAGAAATACTTGTACTGGTCCTTGCCTCCCTGTTTCTGACACAGAGCTCCTAAATCCCTTTTAAATAGCGGTCCTAGGAGAATTTGTTTCAATATCTAGTCTTTGACCTCTGAGCTCCTAAACCCTTGTGATTTCCTAAGTGACAAGAGCACCAGGAGCATCATTTGTTCTAATATTTGGCCTTTGATCTGAGTTTCTGACACAGCACTCCTAAATTCCTTGGAATTTCCTGGGTGGCTCTGGCAGGCTCCTGGATAGGGGGTAGCCATGGTTAGATGCTTGGAATTTTTAGTCCCAGCTCCCGTTCTCCAGAGAGGGGAGAGGAGCTGGATATGAAGTTGTTAATTGATCATGCCTACATGATAAAGCCTCCATAAGAATGACAATAGTGTGGGATTTGGAGAGCTTACACGTTGGTGAATGTACATCAGTACCAGGAGGGTGATGTGCCCCAATTCCACAGGGACAGACCTTCTGTGCTCAGGCCCCTGCTAGACTTCTTCTTATGTATCTCTTCATCTCGCTGTTCACCTGTATCCTTTATTATATCTTTTATTATATAATCAGCTGATAAATTTTAAATTTTCCCTGAGTTCTGTGAGCCACTCTAGCAAATCACTGAACCCCAGAAGAGGGTCATGGGAACCCGAATTTATAGCTGGCCTGACAGAAGTACAGGTGACAACCAGGGACTTGTGACTGGCATCTGGAGTGGGGGCATGTGGTACAGTCTTGTGGGACTGAGCACTTAATTTGTGAGCTCTGATGCTAACTCCAGGCAGATAGTGTCAGAAGTGATTTGAATTATGGGACACCCAGCTGATATCATAGAGAATTGCTTTTTGGGAGAAAATACCCACGCCTTTGGTGACCAGAAGTATCAGAAGTGAAGTGTTCTGTGTGAGTAGTAAAGGAACACACATGAGGAAGAGTTTTTCCTACTCACATGCACAGACTGTTATTACTCACTTTATTTTTGTAAACAGGGGGCTGAGATCTAACTTTCCTAAATTTCCTAAACATTGGGAATTTTCTAAATTCCTGGATCTATCTATCTATCTATCTATCTATCTATCTATCTATCTATCTATTATCTATCTATCTACCTACCTATCTATCTATCATCTATCATCTATCTACAGCTTCATCGAGATATAGTTCACATATTATACATTTCACCCACTTAAAGGATATAATTCAATGGTTTTTAAGGTTATTCATAGATTTGTGCAACCATCCTCACCATCAGTTTTAGGACATTTTTTATCACCCCCCAAAGAACCTCACATCCATTCAGCCCAGGAAGCGCTCTCCCTTTGTCCCAACTCCTCAGCAGCTCTAGGCAGCCATTCATCTACTTCCACCTCTGCAGAATTCCCTACTCTGGACGTTTCATATAAAGGCAATCAGGAGGTCTTTTGAATCATTTTTTTACTTAACACAATGCTTTTAAGATTCATCCACGTTGTAACATGTATCAATTCTTTATTCTTTTTAAATCATTGAATAATATTACATTGTACGGATATACACATTTTATTTATTCATGCATTAGTTAATGGACATTGCAGTTGTTTCCACTTTTTTGGGTATTATAAATAATGCTATTGTAAACATACATGTCCAAGATTTTTTGTGGACATATGTTTTTATCTCTCTTGGGCAGAATTGCTAGGTCATATAGTAATGCTATGTTTAATCTTTTGACAAATTGCCAGTCTGTTTTAAAGTGGATACACCATTTTACATCCCCATCAGTAGCATATAAAGATTTCAATTTCTTCACACCCTTGTCAACACTTGTCACTATCTGTTTTCTTAACACATCCTCATGGTTGTGAAGTGGTAGCTCATTATGGTTTTGATTAGGAACTAGTCATTAGTTCCCTAATGACTAGTGTTGAACATCTCTACATTATGAGTATGCCTACATAATGTTGGGCATCATTTCATTTGCATTCGGTCATTTATATATCTTTGGAGAAATGTCTGTTCATATCCTTTGTCCATTTCTAATTGGGTTATTGGTCTTTTTATTAACTGAGTTGTATGAGTTTATAAATATATGCATATTTTAGATATCACTCCATTATCAGATATATGATTTGTGAATACTTTCTCCCATTCTGTGGGTTGTCTTTTCTTTTTCTTGATGATGTCCTTTGAAGTACAAATGTTTTTAATTTTTGTAAAGTCCAACTTACCTATTTTTTTCTTTTGTCAATTGTGCTGTTGGTGTCATATCTTTGAAGGGTTTGCTTATCCCCAAATAACAAAGATTTATTTCTATATTTTCTTTTAAGAATTTTATAGTTTTAGCACTTACATTCAGGTCTACAATCCATCTGAGTTGATTTTTGTGTGTAGTGTGAGGAAAGGGTTCGACTTCATTCTTTTGTATGTTGATATTCAGTTGTCCTGGCACCATTTATTGAAAGACTTATTTATCTTTTCAGAGTAAATATTAACAATATCTAAAATTTGTTGAGTACTATGCAAGTGCTGAGCACTGTTCCAAGGCTTTTACATCTGTTCCCTTATTTAACCCTTGCAAAATTCTAAGGGAATGATTGAGGAGAGAAGTGTGGAGAGAAGGAAGCTGAATGTTAATTGCTTGCCAGAAAGAAGAGCTAGAAGGAAGTAACCTCAGCTCTTTTATTTTTCTCCCCTTGCTTTTAATACCAATGGCAGTGACTGGACTCCCTGGTATGGACAGCATAATGTTAAGGGGGAAAAAAAGCAAAGGATAGGGGATCTACTCAAATTCTATTTTGCTGCTATCAAGAAGTATTGATAGAGATATTATGACTAGAAAAGGAGACAAGATGGTTAAGAGGCAAGCAAAGATCTTGATAGGGGTGATGATACTTAGAGAATACTGTAATAAAACCTCACTGAGTTTAAAGCTCTTGGCCCAGAGGGATTATAGCTAAGAATGAAAAAATCTTACAGATGAGATAACTCGGTTGTTGCCATCATTTTAGTTTAAATGTAGACAACAGAAGTGCTACAAGACTGAAGGCTTGCTAGTTTTCAAAATGAATTAGGGGCTCCATTCTGCCCATCCTAGAAGACAGCTTTGTAGCTGGTGCAGTCAAAATCCTAGAATGGCTCTTTAAAAGAAAATGAAAGAAGAAGAAGTATTTTTTTAAAGATTTGTTTATTTATTTTTAGAGAGAGGGAAAGGGAGGGAGAAATAGGGAGAGAAACATCAATGTGTGGTTCCCTATCACACCCCCAACTGGGGACCTGGCCCGTAATCCAGGCATGTGCCCTGACTAGGAATTAAACCAGCAGCCCTTTGGTTTGCAGGCCAGCACTCAATCCACTGAGCTACACCAGCCAGGGCTAGAATGGCTCTTAAAGTGGATGTTTTGTGATTATTTAGGAAGAGAAAGGGTGAGCGGTAGGAAATGGCATGAGTTCACCATTCAAGCTGACATCAATTTGTTTATAATCCTCTATCTGTATGTGTGCTTATAACATTTACTACTTTGCAGTAGCATGTCTCCATAAATTATATTTTCAGGTTGAAAAGCAATATTTGAGGGGATAGGGTTGGCATTAACAATTTAGAGAATTAGTCGTTCTTTTCCAACAATGATTTAGCACTTTAAATTTAAATAAACAAAAATATTTTATTTCTGTCTGTGCTTTTCCTTGTTGACTTGCTTAATTAGATCTGTTCCATTTATATAAGAACATAAATATTTTAGAGTAAAACCCAGTTTAATAAATGAACAGACTTACTAAGATATAATTACTTTTCTAAGTTCTTGTTTTAAAAGTAATAATTAGAATGTGGATTATAAACTATTCTACATGGAGCCTTTAGGAAGGTTTGGCTTATCTTTCTACAATTGTATCTGGTTTAAAGCTAAACATGCAGTAATATGGAATGCAAGGCTTATAATTGGAGTAATTTCATACTGATAAAGCAAAGTTCTATTTAAAAATATATGTAGACTTATTATTTAAGATGCAGAAATGGGGAAGAAAAGCATCCCAAGTGGAAGGAATTTCTGATTAGGCTTCATGTTTCCCCACACATAAACAATTGTATATATTATTTATGAACATAAAATATAGATGTGAGTATGGATAGTAGGGATATAAGTAGAAAAGCACAAAAGTGCTTTGGAAGTCAGCTTTAAGGTAGTGATTATCTGTGGGGAGAAAGAAAAGGAGAGTCAAGAATCTAGCACTTTAGTTTTATCTATAATATTTTACTTTTAAAAGAGTAAGATAGAGGATAGGTTTCTCTTATTTTCTGTATGTTTGAAATATTTTATTAATTGAAAATTTGAAAACTAAGAAGAAAATAAGCAGCTTAATTCTCTGATTGCTTTTCTGAAGGACCCAAGTGTTTATCTCCTGTTGACTTGAGAACAGTGTTAAATAAGGATTAAAGGGTGCCTAGGGAGTTCATTTTTATGGTCTTAGCATATACTAATAATAACAACGGCTTTAGTTTATTAAGCACACACAGTGTGCCAGGCACTATGAGAGGTGCTTTAGGTATATGCTCTCTACTGTTCTGGCAATGACTGTGTGAAGAAGGTTTCTTTCATTCCCATTCAAGAGATGGTAAGGTGAGCTGTAGTTCTAATCCATTAGTGGTGATAAAATATGCTAAGTGCAAACTCAGTCTCCCAAATGTCAGGTTTAATATCCCAAAGATCATTTTTCACGTAGTAGCTTACTTTTTCCCAATAGTTATTTCTACATTTTAATATGTGTGCTTGAGAAAAAGCCAGAAAGTAGGGATAGGAAAAAGAAAATTAAAAAATGCCTATAGTTTCACTACCGCCCAGAGAAAATTGCTGCTAGTACATTAATAGGTGCTCTTCCATATGTTTTTATGCATAAATATGTATGAAGTTTTAAATGCTTTGAGAAGAAACTGTGTCAAAATTTCTCTATTAGTATTGCTTGTGGCACATAATATAGAATAAATTAAAACTTTGGCTTTTATTCCATACATGTCTCTGTATTTTTAAAAGCAGAGTTTTAAACTGAAAAAACTTAATTAAAGAATCTATACAGCATATGTGAAAAAGAAATTATATAAGCTACATTTTAAAAATCCTAGTATTTATTACATTGATCTATCTAATACAAAGTCCAACTGGATAGTAAATTGTTGAATCAATAAGGAGTATATTACCTCTTGGGGATAGTTTGTTTCAAAGGACAGGTGTGCCTTCATTTTAAGAAAAGGGAAAAATGGCTATATGAAATATGAAAACCATTTTTCTAAATTTTAAATTTCTATCATGTAGTTGCAATCCAAAATGCTCAAAACAGGAAAGCAACTATTAAATTGAGAACAGGTACAATTTATATATATTGTTTTAAAAAACCCAAATAGATATTTTATGTTTTCCCAAATATCTTTGCTTAATTTTAGAAATGTTACATGCAGATTATCATGATGTCTCTCTGATCACTGCTCCTGGAGAACATCCCCATGAGAAATGAAACATTTGTTAACAAATATTCATTAAGTACCCTCACACACAAGATACTAATCCTCATCAACTACATAAATCCAAAGTAACTGCAATTTTAGACCACCTGGATATTATTTGTGTTATGTATCATGAACACAAAACATTGATTTCTACTATTTTTTTCAGTTTTTCTATAATGGTAAGATACATACCCGGTACAGAGTACAGAGGCATGAAAAACATTGATATGGTTGTGCAGGCATCACCACCATCTATCCCCAGAGCTTCTTCATGCAAAACTGGAACTCTAAACCCCTTAAATAATAATTCCCCATTCCCTCCTCCCCTCAACTGCTGACAACCACTATACTATTTTCTCTATGATTTCACTACCCTAAGTACCTCATATAAGCAGAATCATACAAAGCTTATCTTTCTGTAACTGGCATATTTACTTAGTGTAATGTCCTCAAGGTATCCATGTTGTGGCATATATCAGAATTTTCTTCCTTTTCAAGGCTGAATAATATATTGTATGAATATGACACATTTTGCTTATTAATTCATCCATCGATGGAAACTTGGATTGCTTTACATATTAGCTATTGTGAATAATACTGCTATATAAACATGGGTATACAGATATGTCTTTGAGGCCCTGCTTTGAATTTTTTTGCTTATATATCCAGGAGTGAGTGGAATTACTAGATCATAAGGTAATTCTATTTTTAATTTTTTTAGAAACCTCTATACCATTTTCCATAACAGCTATACTGTTTAATATTCCCACCAACATGCCATTTTATTACTCATATTTTGATCTTTTTCTTCTTCTTTTCCTTCTCCTTCTTCTTTAAAATCCTTTAATATTTATTTTTTATTGATTATGCTATTACAGTTGTCCCATTACCCCCCTTTATTCCCCCCCACCCTGAACACCCTTTCCCACCCACATTTCCCCACTTTAGTTCATGTCCATGTGTCATAAGTTCTTCAGCTTCTACATTTCCCATACTATTCTTGCCCTCCCCCTGTCTATTTTCTATCTACCATCTATGCTACTTATTCTCTGTACCTTTCCCCCTCTCTCCTCCTCC
>CM052545.1:82517439-82550574 GCA_028533065.1 Trachops cirrhosus
ATGACTTGGAATATTTCTTCCCAGCCCCTTCTTGCCTGTAAGGTCTCTTTTGAGAAATCAGCTGACAGTCTGATGGGAACTCCTTTGTAGATAACTGGCTCCTTATCTCTTGCTGCTTCTAGAATTCTCTCCTTCATTTTTACCTTGGTTAATGTAATTATGATGTGCCTTGGTGTGTTCCTCCTTGGATTCAACTTCTTTGGGACTCTCTGAGCTTCCTGGACTTCCTGGAAGACTATTTCCTTTGCCAGATTGGGGAAGTTCTCCTTTACTATTTGTTCAAATAGGTTTTCCATTTATTGTTCTTCCTCTTCTCCTTCTGGTACCCCTATAATTTGGATGTTGGAATGTTTAAAGACGTCCTGGAGGTTCCTAAGCTTCTCCTCATTTGTGTGAATTCTTATTTCTTCATTCTTTTCTGGTTGAATATTTTTTTCTACCTTCTGGTCCACTCCACTGATGTGAGACTCATATTTCATTCTATCAGTATTGATTCCCTGTGCATTTTTCTTCATTTCACTTACTGTAGCCTTTATTTTTTCATCTAGTTTGCAACCAAAATCAACCAATTCTGTGAGCATCCTGATCACCAGTGCTTTGAACTGTGCATCTGATAGGTTGGCTATCTCTTAGTCACTTAAAAGGATGGGTTCTGGAGCTTTCAATTGATCTTCTGTTTCAGCCATCTCCCTTTTTTTTGTCTGGTAGAGCCTGCTATGTATGAGGGGTGGAACCTTAGGTGCTCACCAGGGCGGTACACCCCAGTTGCTGGGTTGTGACGCTGTATGTGGGGGTGGGGTCCAAGAAGGCACAATGGTGCTTGCTCCGCTCTCCAGAGGACCTCAGTCCCTTCTGCTGCTTCCCCAGAGCAAACTGGGCCTTTCTGGTGCCAGTTCCTGTGTGGGTGGGCTTGGGCACACCATGGGACTTTCCTTTTCAATCAGTGCCCCAGGGCTCTATTTCCCAGCGCTGGGATCCTGGGTTGCACGCAGTGCCTTGCTTCCCAATTGCTGCCTCGCTGGGTCTGCTGATTGCCACCCCTTGGCTGGGGTCTGCCAGCCGCCGCTTGCACGCCCAGGGTCTGCCCACTGCGGTCTTGCGTGCCCTGGTTGCCTTGTGCACCCCAGTTGCCTTACAAGTTTGGTCCCAACACTCTCTGCTGTCTGCTCTGCAACCCGTGCCCAGCTGCCTGACTCCACTCCTCCTACCAATCTGGATGAATGTGTCTATTTTAACTCCTTTGGTGTCCAACTTCCATATGGTTCAATTTTGTCAGTTCTGGTTGTTATTCTGTTTGTAAATTGTTGTTGTCCCTATCTTGGTTGTGTGAGGAGGCACAGTGTGTGTACCTATGCCTCTATCTTGGCTGAAAGTCCCTTAATATTTCTTGTAATACTGGTTTGGTGGTGATGAACTCCTTTAGCTTTTTCTTGCCTGGGAAACTCTTTATTTATCCTTTGAGTCTACATAACAGCTTTGCTGGGTAGAGTAATCATGGTTGTAGGCCCTTGCTTTTCATCACTTTGAATATTTCATGCCACTCCCTCTGGCCTGCAAAGTTTTTGTTGAGAAATCAGCTGACAGTCTTATGGGAGCTCACTTGCAGGACACTAACTGCTTTCCTCTCTTTGCTTTTAAGATTTGCTCTTTGTCTTTAACTTTTGGCATTTTAACTATGATGTGTCTTGGTGTGGGCCTCTTTGGATTCATCTTGTTTCAGACCCTCTGTACTTCCCAGACTTGTATTTCTATTTCCTTCACCATGTTAGGGAAAGTTTCCATCATTAGTTTTTCAAGTAAGTTTTCAATTCCTTGCTCTCTTTTTTTCTTTCCAGCATCTCCATGATGCAAAGGTTGGTACATGTGAAGTTGTCCAAGAAGCTCCTTATACTATCCTCAGTTTTTTTAATTCTTTTTTCTTTTTGCTTTTCTGATTGGGTATTTTCAACTTTCTTATCTTCCAAATCACTGTTTTGATCCCTTGCTTCATCAACTCCACTGTTGATTTCCTGTAATGTATTCTTCATTTCAATTAGTGTATTCTTCATTTCTGACTGGTTCTTTTTTATGCTTTCCATGTCCTTTTCTATGCTCTTGAAGTTCTCACTCAGTTTCTTGAGCATCCTTATAACAATTCTTTTGAACTCTGTATCTGGTAGTTTGCTTGCCTTCATTTCATTTAGTTCTGTTTCTGGAGATTCCTCCTATTCTTCCATTTGGGACCTGTTTCTTGTCGGCTCATTTTGGCTGCCTCTCAGTGTTTTTATGTATTAGGTAGCTGCAACATCTTCCAGTCTTGGTAGAATGGCCCTATGTAGCAGGTGTCCCATAGGTCCCAGTGGCATAACCTCTCCAGTCACTTGAGCCATGGGCACCTTCCTGTTGTAGTTGAGACTTAATTGCTGTTGGCTTATCACTCAGAAGGATTGACTGCCTGGGCCATTCAGCTGTGAGGACTACAGTGGAGGAGCTGCTGTGCTGGGGCTGACCCCATGGAGCAGGGCTCATTTCTGTGGGGCTTTGGTGCCTATCAAGTCTTCGCCTTGAATATATCACTTGTGGAGGTGGTTGGGTGTAATCCAGTATGGTCTGAAGCCGTCCACTGGGTGCACTGGCTCTTAGGGCCTCCCAGAAGGTGCAGGCCAAAGTCAGCCACTGCCTGTGCCCTGCCCAGAGCTACAGAGCAATCTGCCAATGGCCGTTATTTGTGCTGGGCTTGGAGGTGCCCAGGAGAGGCCAAGCTGTGAATTGAGGATGGCTGATGCCAATGCCAGGCCTGGATCCACTTAGCAAGAGCTATGGGTTATACAGAGGCCAGATGTTATTTGTTTGAGAGATTTTAGGAAACTGCAAAGTATGAACCAAGAGAAGCTTCTTGTATGGAAAAGCCACTGAAAGGGCTTGGGTGGGCTCACAAGCGGAGTGGGACAGAATCTCAGGAAATCACCAGGGCAGGGTGAACAGTGTGAGCCAGGTTGATGGAGTCCCAGATATGGTGCTTGCCTGCTGGCTCTGATAGAGGGGAGGGCTCAGCAAAGGAACAATGGTCTCTACAAGCATTTCCATCTGTGAGAAAGCTGCCCCTCCAGCCCTAATCTTGGAACCAGATAATTCAGTCAAATTTTAAGGTTTGCTTTTATCATCACTGTTTAGTTGAGCTTGGGGGAGACAGAGCCTGGAGCTTGGGAACCCCACCCAAACCATAAGCCCTGCTCAACTGTCCTTAGCTATTATCCATGGAACAAAGGACTTAGAGCCACTACTACCTGAAGGCACTTTCCCCACTTCAGGATTAAAGGGAAGAGGATCCTGGATTCCACGTACCTAAAAGAATGAATATGTAAACTCCTGTGTCAGTGGCTCTATTCTCTTCTTCACTTACATTGGTCCACTCTATGCAGATATTCTAAAGCCACACACACCTGAGCCTAATAAACATCTAATACCTCATAGGAATCCTAGCTAATAACCTTATATCAAGTGTGTCAAGAAATATCTTGGTAATTATCTCAGTGGGTTTGCCAATTTGGGAAAGTTTCTAAGAAATGGTTACATACCAAAGGGTTATGTTTCACCACATGGTGGTAATATGGGCAGATGTAGGAGAGACCATTCCAGAGAGAAAAAAGTCATATGCAAGGAATCACAGACTTTATTATGATGAATCTGGGGGAAGAGGAAGCATTACTTTTTCTCCTCCCAGACAAACTTCATCCCTGGGGGTAGCTACAAGTCTCCTCTTCCCTGATGCCTTTTTCATCCACTTCTCTTCCAGGGAAATACTGAGATGTGAAAGTGTCCTGGAAAGACTAATAATTTGGTGCTTCCCCAAAACAATATACTTAAAATGTTTATTCAAAATTTTAGGTGGGGTTAGGGAGAAACCAATATTTTTATTATATTAAAAAAGAGGGTTCAACCACTCCCACTGGCTGAAGTAGAGTCAGCGTTCTGGAAAAAAGAAATCTCATTTTTCTGTAATTCTTGTTCTCATTTCTATTTTCTTTTGCAATTTACTGAATCAGACTACTTGGGAGACATACCAAAGAATATAAAATTTAGGCTTTGTTCAACAGTTTGAAATTCATTCCAGAAAAAACAGCTTGGCTCTATGCATGATTTGATTTCAGAATTTCAGTTGACTTCATCTGCAGCTGTTCATGGCAAAACTGATCAACAGACATAGGTCAGTTCTAGAGAGAGGTTTCTGATTCTTTGTTTTTTAAAATTTCCATGTGAAAGCATTGTCCTCTTTGGTAGAAGAAAAACAAAATTATCTTCACCAGGAAGTGAGTTTTGTATAGAAATCTTAGTGAATTAGCACATTTCTGGTTTTGTATTGGTATCTGGGACAGGTACCTGGATTTATTATTCCTTAATACAGCTGTATCCCTCAAATAAACAGAACTGTGTGCTCCCTCTGGTCTTCTACAGTGCTCTGCTAGAGATCATACTGTAACTGTTTTTGCGTCTTTGTCCTCTACCAAACTATGAGCTTGCTCAGGTCAGAGACCGCATCATCTTCGTGAAGCCTAGGGTGCCTTCAGTGAATGGATGAATGAACGCCATGGGCAGCTAGGAAAGATCAACCAGCACCAGGCCTGCATGTGGGACATCGATGAAGAATCTGAAATCTCACTGGGCAAAGCCTTCTATATCTTGGGCAGAAACCCCAAGCAATCTTAAGTTGCCAAAAATTCAAAGAGTTTAGTCATGCATTGGCTGTTTGTGTGTATGTGTAGTTCACACCAAGCACTCACCATCTCTAATTTGATACAAAGCAAAAATAACAGGTACTGACCTAGGATCTTTACACCTATTTCTTTTTTTTTTTAAGATTTTATTTATTTATTTTTGGAGAGAAGGGAAGGGAAGAGGAAGAGAAACATCAATGTATGGTTGCCTCTCATGTGCCCCCTACTGGGGAATGTGGCCGGCAACCCAGGCATGTGCCCTGACCCTTTGAACCTGTGACCCTTTGGTTCGCAGGCCAGCACTCAATCCACTAAGCCACCCCAGCCAGGGCTACACCTATTTCTTATTAAATTATAACAGCTCTCTGTTATACATGTTATTAGCCTCTATTTTATAGGGTAAATAACTAAATTCATAAAAGCTAAGTAAGTTCATGATCACTGAGCCAAGCAGAGGTAAAACTGGCCTTTGAATGCACCTCTGCCTTTTTCTTCCATCATATCTCCTGTTATAGTTACACATTACATATCTCACTATGGAGCTATAAGGAACAAGGGACACTCAAGCGTTATATTAATTAGAGTTTTCATATGATAGTCAAGAAATCAGAGACTAATTCTCCCCAGTCTCAGCCCTGAAATTGAAATACAGTAATATAAAAATGTATCTTGATTTCCCCCCAAGGAATCGCTCTCTCTTACCCACATAGTGAGCATTAACAATTAATGGGAAGTGCTTTCCAAACCATATAGCATCATTCTTAATATTTATGATGCCCATGAAACACACAAACATCTGTTCTGTCGAGTTATAACTGTGAAAGCATACTTAAGTGCCAAGCTCTGTCTCTCATATAGACAAGTCAAAGTTTTATGCAGTTGCCCCCCTGGAGATTTCTAAATAGCAAGGATTCCAAGAAGATGGGAGAAAGACAATTTTAGACTCAGCTCATCTTAAGGAATACTGGTTCACTTTATTAGGATCAAAAGCACATGATAATTTTAAATAGAATAAGTTATGTTTAAATAGTTGACATGATCTTTCATATTGGGGTGACTGCAATGCACCCCTAAAGCTGAAGATAAGGTTTCTCTCTGAGAAATAAAATTAGAAAAGCCTCAAGTTCTTTTGGTGAATGAGATCATCCATCAGCAAGAAAGGCAGATCTGAGAAATCTGCTGTTAAAGTGAGACTGAAGAAGAGTTGGGTACCCCCAATTCCAATCCAGGTGGCCAGCAAATACCTCAGGGAGCAGGCCTGACTTGAGGTCATCACTAAGAAAAAGGTCTTTTACTCTGTTTCTAAAGAGACTGGGAATGGAGAGTGGCCAGCTTGGTTCTCTGATAACAGAGTTGAGTCAGTGGAGCCAGTACCTTCAGCAGAACTTTCTGGCTATATACCGAGCCAACGTGAGCCAGTCTCTGTGTGCACTAACACAATTTAGTTTAGCGAAGCTGAGGACCAGACCTTAACCATCAATCACATACAAGCAAGTACTGCCACCTAGTCTTTCCCAGCTGCCACTTCCTCAGATTACAACAAACACGAGGTTAACAGAACAGCCACCGCAACAATAATGGCAACTAACAATTGTTCCACTCTTATCAAATGTCAGGCATACTTCTAAAGTTTTACGTATGAATTACTCATTGAGTCTTCACAGCAACCCCACAGGGTAAAAGAGAAAACTGATGCATGTAGAGGCTCTATAACATGTGCTCTGTCATATGCTAGTGAGTGACGGAGCCTCAGTTCTAACCTCAGTAGGCTATTGGCATTCTTAGCAACTCCTTGAGGGTGGGAGACAAGGGGGAACAATATAAATATATTTAAATAACATGTTCAAGCTAGGGTTCTTTTGTTTTTTTGGTTGCAACATACAAAACTGCACTCAAATTATTTCAAATAAAATGTTGGGTGAGGCTCATCCTAAGCCAAGTAAGGTATTCTTCTAATGTAATAGCTTATATTTATCTCTGTCATTGTATTTACTATTGCATTTACCACCCTGTGTTATAATGATCTGTTTATATGTTCATTATAATTATCTCACTTGACACCAATAACTTAATGACTTTTTTCTCTTGTACTTACTACTATATCCTTGGTGCCAAGAAAAGTGTCTGACAAATGGTAGGTGCTGAAGAAATATTTGTTCAAATACAAAGTAGAGTTGGGGACACTGGACAGGGACAGGTGTGTTAGTGAATTACTTTAATGATTAAAAAAGTAAGGGCGTAGCCATGGGGATGTAAAGTACAGTACAGGAAATGGAGTAGCTAAAGGACTTATATGCATGCCCATGGATGTGAAAAACAGTGGGGGGATTGCCTGAGGGAGTGGGGGATGCTGGGTGGAGTGAGGGCAAAGGGGGGAAAATCAGGACAACTATAATAACATAATCAATAAAATATAGTTAAAATTTAAAATAATAAAAGCTAAAAAAAAAAGGTAAGAGTGCCTGGAACCTGGCTCTTGGCCTCTCACCTTCCGCCCCAAGCAACATGAGCTTTAGCATCTGCACCAGCTTCTCCACCAGCTACCAGCCCCTGGGCTCTGTGCTGTTGCCCAGCCACTGGGCTGGCTGGCCAGCAGCACAGCAGCATCAATGCAGGCCCTGGGGGTTTGGTGCCCCAGATCTCTGTGTCCCACTTCACCAGCATGCAGGCGACTGGGGCTCTGGGACTTGGCGGCTGGGATTATTGAGGGTTTGGTGGGCATAATGGGCATCCAGAATGAGAAGGAGACTAGGTAATGCCTGAGTGACAGCCTGGCCTCCTGCCTGGAGAGAGTGAGGACCCCAAAGGCTGATAATTGGAGACTGGAGAGCAATATTCAGGAACACCCAGAGAAGGGACCCTAGGTCAGAGACTGGGGTCATTACATTGAGACCACTGAGGACCTGAGGGCTCAGATCCTTGCAAGTTCTGTGGACAATGCCTACATGGACCTGCAGATTGGCATTGCCCCAAATTGCTGCTGATGACTTCAGAGTTAAGTATGAGAGGGAGCTGGCCATGCTGCTGTCTGTGGAGAATGACATCAATGGGCTCCAAAAGGTCATTGATGATACCAGTATCACTCGACTGCAGCTGGACACAGAGATTGAGGCTCTCAAGGAGGAGCTGGTCTTCATGAAAAGAACCACAAGGAGAAAGTGAAGGGTGTACAAAGTCAGATTACTAGCTCTGGGTTTACTGTGGAGTTGGATGCCCCCAAATCTCAGGACGCAGGGCATCCACTCTCATTATGATGAGCTGGCTTGGAAAAACTGAGAGGATCTGGACAAGTACTGGTCCCAGCAGACTAAGGAGAACACCACAGTGGTCACCTCACAGACCACTGAGATAGGAGCTATTGAGATGACACTGACAGAGCTGAGATGTATAGTTCAGTCCTTGGAGATTGACTTGGACATGATGAGAAATCTGAAGGCCAGTTTGGAGGACAGTGTGAGGGAGGTAGAGACACACTATGCAATGCAGATGAAACAGCTCAACAGGATTCTGCTGCACCTGGAGTCAGAGCTGGCCCAGATGCAGACACAGGGGTAGTACCAGGCCCGATAGTATGAGGCCCTGCTGGACATCGAGGTTAAGCTAGAGGCAGAGATTGCTACCTACCTCCACCTGCTGGAGGAAGGGGAGGACTTTGATCTTGGTGATGCCTGAACAACAGCAACTCCATGCACTTCATCCAAAAGACCACCACCTGCAGGATTGTGGACGACAATGTGGTGTCTGAGGTCAGTGATGCCAAAGTCCTGAGGCATTAAGGCACAGAAACAGGGAACCCCTTGCAGAGTAGGAGGCCAATAAAAAACTCATAGATCTATGAGGGAAAAAAAAAGCAAGAAACAAAGTCAGTCAGACTTCATGAGAACTTAAAACTCAGGAACAGAGCTTGTTCCCCTATCCTGCATTCTACTCATGATATCTTGCTTCTGCACTTTTTTTTTTTGCATAAATATCCCATTTTTTTCAAACAGGCTTCTTTGCTTACTTATAGCTTCTGCTCTCTCATAATTTTGGCTTTTGTGAAACTTTGGAAAGCTTTGGTGCCAAGTTTAGTCAACCTTCCAGTTCTGGAGCTTATCACTACCTATAGATTCAGTGCCTACTGACTGAGGTTTTCAGGAGAAAGATTCTGAATGGTTCAGTTTAGGTCAAGAGTTCTCCAATTGTCCAGTAAGCTGTGGCTGGAGTGTTACTTGACAAGAATGGCTGTGTTGGCTTGCTCTTTTGTCAAGGAGGCAGTTTTCACAGAAAGGATTGGGGGCTGGGTATGCACCCCCAAAATAGGTCTCCTACAGATGTCAAACTGATGTTTCTCTCCTTTTAAAATCTAGACAATTTTTTAAAACCACCAAGGAGTACATTCTAAATTACATAGAAAATTTATAGTCATACATTTTCTGTGTTTTAACAGGGAGTTTCTATGGATGGTCGTTTTCCAGTTGCTTGCATTTTCAATTTGTTCCTTGATTGCTTAAAACACAGACATCTTTTCTTTCTTGCCTTGCAATGAAATGTTCTATTTTGATATGGTATGTGTTAGTCATAGTGTTTGCATTTTCATTATGATATCAAGAAGTTAATCTGTTCCACTCTTTTTAACTAGTGTAGTTAAGGGCTTTTGATGGTTTCTTGTGATAATTGCATTATGATTTTCACCCTTCTGTGTCCTGGACTACATAATTTCAGAAATGTTAAGAGAATTGCCTGACTTCCTTCCCTTCACTGTTGGTTCCCTGTGTATTTTTCTATATTTCACTTTGTATAGACTTCACTTCTTTCTGTATTTTGTAGCTGTACTCAATTATTTCTCTGAGCATCCTGATCACCAGTGTTTTGAATTCTGCATCTGACAGGTTGGCTGTCTCTGTGTCACTTTAGTTCTGTTTCTGGAGTTTTGGTCTGTTCTTTCATTTTGGCCATATTTCTTTGTCTCCTCAATTTGGCAGCCTCCCTGTGTTTCTGTGTGTTAAGTAGAGCTGCTTTGACTCCCCATGTCAGCACACCTGTTACTCTGTAAGGGGCAGAGCCATGTATTCACCAGGCAACTAGAAACAGGAATAGAAGCATAGAAATGGACATCACACAGAAGGCTATCAGTGGAGAGGGGGAAGGAGGAGCATGGGGGACAAGGTACAGGGAATAAGAAGCATAATTGGTAGGTACAAAATAGACAGGGGGAGGTTAAGAATGGTATAGGAAATGGAAAAGCCAAAGAACTCATATGTACGACCCATGGACATGAACTAAGGGGGGGATTGCTGGAGGGAATGGGTCTATGTAGTGGAGGGGGGCAAAGGGGAAAAAGTAGAACAACTATGATAGCATAATCAATTAAATATACTTATTAAAAATAAAACAAGATATGCTTTTTAATAAAAAAAGAATTGCCTGAAATTTTATTTGTAATTCTTGATTTAATATAGATGCT
Source organism: Trachops cirrhosus (assembly GCA_028533065.1). Classification (NCBI taxonomy): domain Eukaryota; kingdom Metazoa; phylum Chordata; class Mammalia; order Chiroptera; family Phyllostomidae; genus Trachops; species Trachops cirrhosus. The sequence continues at coordinate 82,527,580 of CM052545.1, forward strand.
GAAGAGTCCTAGATTGCCCTTAATGAATTCCAAAAAATCACTTCTAAGTCAGTTGTTTGAAACTGAAAGGCATTCTCCTAGGGGTGCACAAGACATTATTTAACTTATAATATATTCACTCAATTATTCCATGAAGAGCCACTATTTGGCTGGCACTGTGTTAAACAACTGTGATTACAATATGAACAAAACAGATACAGTCCCCTCCCCATGAAGTTTATAGTCGATAGGAGGATCCCAAATAGGCAAACAATTACATAGGGCTAATAGTAATAGCTGACCCCAGGTGCCTGGTGCATAATAGGTTCTCCAAAAATATTTGTAGGATGCATGACTCAATAGGTTAAAAATGAATAATTTATGTTTATTATTTCATTTCATCTTCACACTTCTTTGAGGACTTAACCTTTTAAAATCTCTAATCCTAACTAAACCAGTTAGTAATTCCACTAAAAAAGACACATTTACAATGGATATATTTTTAAACTTTTTATTGCTGTACAATATAAAATACATAGAGATGTATGCATATATCAAGTCCAACTCGATGCATTTTCACAAACTGAACACACCTGATCAAGAAACAAACTTTACCAGCATCCCAGAGCTTTCCTCATGCTTTTCATGATCATACACCCTCAAAGGTAAAGGATATTATTTGTAAATTAAAATAATAAAAATAAAAGTTGGCCAGCAGTCATGTGTTAGAGAAAAAGAAAGATATTTAAGTCAATCCTAAATTGTCCATTTAGGACTCAAAAAAATGTGTTACCAGGCTTCTTTATTTTGTTAGTTATGATTAGATTCAGCTGTACATAAATGAAAATTCAAAGTAACAATGGCTTGAGTAAGGCAGTTTATTTCTCTTTCACGTGAAAGAAGTTTAGAAAGAGATATTTAGGGCTGATTTGGCAGCTTCACAGTTATTAGATACCCAATTTCCTTCTATTTTATAGAACAACCATTCTAGGGCATAGCTAGTGATCATCCAAGATGGCTATTGGAATTCGATCCATCTCCTGTATATTCCAGACAGCAAAAAAGAAGGAAGGGCAAAAGGACTTTAACTCCCAGCTGATCACATTTACTTCTAAGGAGTCAGTCCCCAAGTCCCTCATAACATTTCTCCTTTTATCTGCTTGTTCAGAATTTCATCATGAGGCCATGGGGTTTTTAAGGGAAGCTGGTCTTTTAGCTTACACTGATCTTCCCAATGATGTAGGAGTTCTGCTAGTAAGGAGAATATATTTGGGGGAGGCAACTAGTACTGTCTGCTGTAGTTATGTTGACTTTCATTATAATTGCTTACCATGTATCACATTGTCTAATGAAATTTTCTTCCTAGGAAGGGGAAAAATGGAAATGTAGTTGTCATGTATAAGGAACTGAACGATGAGATTTCAAAGAAAGGTGTCATGTATAAGAAAGTGGGAGATGAGAGTTCAAAAAAAGTTCATTTACTATACAAAGGGATCAAGCCAGATTCAGTTTTTTGCTGTAGGCCATGGAACCAATAAGCAAACCTCTCTAAGCCCAAGAGTCTCACTGGTAAATTGTAGCAGCTACACCTCCCCTCTAATTACAGCAAGTCATGGTAGAAAAATTTCTCTAAAAAGCTGTGTGTGTGTGTGTGTGTGTTAGGAATTAGCTAGAAAAATTCAAACTGATAGTATTAAGTCCTCAAAGGTATGTTTTCTTCTTTCAAGTTTAGTATTTTGAAATCAGCAAGTGAGTAAATGTTACACCAGAACCTGGCTTATTATATGGATTTATACTTAGAACAAGTTAGGTCTTGTTTCCCACAAGAAAAAACTACTTACATAAAAAGGCTAACACACCACAATTCTAAAATAGGTGCTACTGTTGTCTCCCCTTTTCACTGTTATAATGTTGGGCTCCGTTCCAAGAAAAACCCTCCCTGAGGCTGGGTGAAAATGAGAGCAAGTTGTACTTGGAGGCCTTCCTGCCTATCATTTTTGAACAGGTGAAATCTGATCAGAGTGAGCCTCCAGGGCTGTCTATATCAGCAGAGCTAAGAATGTAAACATCAGGAAGAGCAGGAGGTGGAAAGGGAGATCAGCAGCTGACAAAAAGGCACATCTCTAAAGGAGCACCGTCTGGGTTTAACTAGGAGACGGGGCAGGAAGCAACCATGAGAGAATTCTTGTGGAGGGAAAGAATAGAAAAGGGAGGAAAGGGCCAGAGGGAGATTTCCAAGTAGGCAAGGGAGTTGCAGTGAGCACATACAGGGTCCCAGCCTTCAGGGAACAGCAATTGCAGTGGAGCAAGGCCAAATGGTTGATTCAATAAATGTTATTTGGTAACTGCAATGTCAAAGGCACTGCACTAGGTGACATAGGGGACACAAATTTAAACCAACATGAACCCCGCCCGAAGGGTGCCGATGGTCACCAAACTATCAAAGGAGATAAAGCATGGGCTTAAAGCATGTCACGAGTTTTATGGTGATCCATGCTGTGAAAGAAGGGTAAATGGTATGTTCCAGAAATTCAGGGAGGAGGAGAGTGCAGCTGCAAGACTGGTGAAGGTAGTAAGGTAGAAAGGACTGTAGAAAGTTTGAGAACATATCCTTTGAGTTGGATTGTAAAGGCTGAGCAAGAGGGATAGGGGCCCTAAGGATAAGAACAATAAGAGGTGTGGGTGAGTGGGGGGCAGATGAGTCTTAAGAAACCCAGGGTAGCTATGAAGAAGGTGGAGCTAAGAGGCATGGCAGGATGACGAAATTTCATTGTCCCGCAGAGCACAGTTGGGCACCCAGGACCTCACAATGTAGAATCTGCTCTAGGAAGCAGCCTCTGAAGGAAGAGCCAGGAAAACATCTGTTCTCTCCCTCAGTCTAGAGTTTATACTACTCCTAATTTCTCTGACATACCTTAATTTTGCCATCCCCATTTGCTGACGTCATCATAAGGACACTAATGGACACTCTACTCTGTAACCTGTCAGCCTAGATATGGTGGCTGCGATGCAGCTGGAGAAGGTGGAGTAAATTAGAGAGCATAGGTGAAGAGAGAGGCAGAGACAGAGAGACAGAGAGGCAGAGAGAATGATTACACCGGTTGTCCCTTTATATTAAATCTGGTGTATTTATTTACAAGATTTTCTTGATAAGGCACCAGAAGCACAGACAAAGAAGCAAATAAACAAGTAGGACTACATCAAACTAAAAAGCTTCTGGGGCTGTGGAGAAAGGAGACCCTTATATACTGTTGGTGGGAATGTAAACTGGTACAGCTATCACAGAAAACAGTATAGAGGTTCCTGTCTGATCCAGCAGTCACCCTTCTGTGTATGTATTCAAAGGATGTATCTGTTCTCAAAGAGATATCTGCACTCCCACTTTCACTGCAACATTATTCACAATAGCCAAGATATGGAAGCAACGTAAGTGTCCATTAAATCATACATGATCATATATATATATATACACATACATATATACATACATACATGGTGGGGCAAAAGGATTACAGCTGTACATGAAACACAGTTTCTTCTTGCATTATTATTTATTAATTATTGTATTATTTTTCATGCAAACAAAATTTTGGTTCATACTTGCTCTCATTTCCTTTCCATGTTTTTCCTTACCCTTGGCCTCTGTCCATTTACCATGTCTGGTACCACATTCTTTCCATATTGTTTCATCTCTCCTCTTCTGGCTCAATTCTCCCATTGCCGTTATTAATCCAACTCTACACTCTACCAAACAACTCTGAGGAGCCTATGGAGTATTTTGAGACACAATCCTGATGTTGCTAAAATGTTAATTATAAAGTGTACATCCTTTTAGGGACTCTTACAAAACACAGAGTTAGATGGTGAGACTATAATCCATAGATTTACAACTTGACTGGACTCTTGCATACCAGGTTAATTTAAAGCATGCCCACTTGGCTGAGCTGTTCTTGATGGAAAGGAGTTATATGAATTGATTTATTATACATAGGGCACGATCTAAGCTGTCACTGCTTTGTATCTAAATTTGATTTCTAAAAGGTATCCAGGTGAAAGAATCACTTTTCAGATGAAAGAAAAATTCCAAAGAGAACGTACATGATAGTGTCATAAATACTTGTTAGCCTACAGCAAGCAAAGCTTATAATAGCAGTCTTTTTGAATATTTATTCATTCTAGGAATGGTTTAAATTAGTACTTTCATTCAAAGCTCCAAAGGCATTATGTTTTCAGCAAAACTAATAATCCTTGTAATACTAACTGACTTATGTATGTTTTTCTTCTTGTTGTTTAAGAGAAGGAAGTCATAAAGCTAAGCATCTGGTTTTAGTATTAGGCTTCAAAGAAAGAGATACTACCTATATTGCAGAGAACTGGTATACTGAAATCCTTTTACTCTTCTCATTAATCACTTACATCTAGTTGCACAGTGTAATCTGTGGATTACTCAAATAAGAAGGGGCAGCCTTCCATAAAGGGTGCTTCTACTTGGTATGTTCATTGAGCTCTGAAATCTTGTTTGCAAAAGTCAGATTGAAACCAATTGGTTCAGGTACCTTCCTTTAACAAAAGGATTCTTAACTCCATGAGTCAGTTAGATATCAAAAAGATTAGCTGAAAGTCACTGGGTCCATGCAGTGGGATAAATTATCTATATTACCAGATAGTTCAGCATACATATGTATATTAGGGCTCTTCATAAAGGTAACCAAAACCAACTTGAAGTAGCTGGAAGCAAAAGAGAGAATTTATTAAGTGGGTAAAGGGTTATCTCAGGCTGAGAGGCAACCAGGTTTCAGGAAGCAAACAGCGTCGAGTACAGGGGAATGGCCCGGCTTCTGCCTCTCTTGTATTCTTCTCTCTTTACAACTTGACTTTTCTCTCCATGCACCAAGTTTTATGCTATAAAGTTTTATTTTTGTTGTTGTTACTAGTATTTGTTTGTTTTAAATTTGGGGAATAATAAAGGCTTCTGGACAAATGCTTTGAAAATGCCAAAGTCTACTCTACTTTCACAAACATGTTTAAACTAATGAATACCACTTTGAAAAACTAAAAAAACCCCACAAACACTGTAGGAGAGTGTGAGACCCAGCATATTAGTAAATACAGATTCAGTGAGGATGCATTTTGAGAGCTAATCTTAATTATCTACAGGAAAATCCTTTTTACTTTTTCAGGAAATTATAGTATTCATTTTAGATTATATAACTAATAAAAAGAATGAAAACTTATACAGAAATCTTTTAAATCATGTCTTCCAATTCATAATGCATTAAACCTAATAAACCACTAAGCTGGTTTACCCCTATGAAAACAAATTAATCTTTATTTTTCATGAAGGGAAAGTTGTATGTATTATGTCTGGTAAACACTCTACCATACTAAAAGAGTATGAGATGTTGAGATTTTTTGGTGAAATTCTTGAGGGAATATCAAGCGTATGGACTTTGATTAAGGGAAGTTGGTATAGACCTCAGTCATCACATTAAACACACACACACACAAAACAGATAAAACTCAATGTTGGTATCAGATAACTGTCTAACTCAAAGATGTTTTAATGATAATTACAAACTATTAAGGTATGCAGCAAAAACAGAGACCAGGAGAAGTCATTTTAAGTTTATTCATTCTAGTCATTCTAGTGATTTTGAGTTTATTATAAGGATTGAAACATAAGACAATATCATTTCAAAGTGTTCTGGCTCATAAGCTATAGCATGAAAATATCAAACAATTTTGATTTTGCTTTCTAATTGTTAATTTTGGATTGGACACTTTCCAAACTTTCTGAAAAATGTTTAAATAGCAGTAAGTATATTTGCATGAAATTGGCTAAAAAGAAAGCAATTAGAACTAGATTAATATGTAAATTTAGTCCAGTATAAATACATCTGCAGAGAGTTTATTGAGTAAATCTCCTTTGCTGTAATAGAAACTCAGGTGTATTTATTTACTTTAAAATTGAGCTAATTGGTTTATAAAATTTTTGATATGAGAGTGATTTATTTATTTGTTTTTGAGGTACATATGTGTTTTTATTATACTATTTTCATTACCTAAGAAAAGTTTTTAAAATATACAGATAATTAAGGGATCATACAGATAAATTTTAGTACATACAGGGGCTTCAGGCTATTTTATATAATCATTCACTCTATTGTTTAGCACAGAGGAGGTGGTCAAATTTTGATAAAATAAAAATTAAAAGCAAAACAGAAAATACTCACTCTGAAGCCCGTCTTACTTACTGGTCTAGGTACTGTTCCCACCCCAGCTTTGTGACCAATCATCTGGCTCTTTTACCTACCCACAGTCTTAAACCTTTCCAGCAAGCATTTATTGTTAGTTAAGCCATGATTCAGGACCCTGGGGTGGGATGTGCCCAGGTACCCTTCACCTCCCGGGGGGAAAGATGCAGGACAGAGGACAGGTGGGGTGCAGCCAGTTCAGATCTTCCCAGGAAATGTGCCTTCTGCCTGGCGGTCATCCCAGGCCGACACCCAGGAAGTGGAGCAAAGGGACTTGTACACATGCCGGTACCATTCCCACCCGGGGAGAGACTTCCCGCCTGAAGGGGGAGACGTCGCCCCCTTCAGCGGTCATTGCCTTCTCACAGCAGGCAAGTCCAGGTCATTCTGCCAGCAGGTCCTGGTCTGGTTCTGGCTGGGGAAGAGGCTGTCAACAGGGGCGGCCCTGAGGTTCTTGATTTTGGTCTTGATGTCTGCTGCCGTTTTGCTGACTCCTGAGGAGGCCCCCGAAGCCGCTTGAAGCTCAGTGTCGAATTTATTTTATATTTCCACTACCCCCCAAAAAAGACACCAGTTGGTTTTTCATTTGTTACCAACTTAATTATCTGACATCAAACACAAAGTGAAATTAGTGTTTTTCTAATATGGTTATGCTATAAACCTATTTTTCCTATGTAGAATTTTTTTTTTACCATCTGGAACAGAAGGTTAAAAATACCCATACAAATGATGTAAATAACACACCTCTTATTAGAGCTGTGTGAATAGACTGTTTCATTTGGACGAACATACAGGACCAGGAATTTAAAATCCCAAGACGAGAATGATTTCTATCATTGTCTTTCACTAATTATGTAGGAAGCCTTTTCGAGATTTACTACAAAAAAAATGGCAGCTAAACTCTAGAGGCGGATTATATCCCTCACCCATCAGACAGAAGGATTAACCAGTGGCTTTTAAATATACATTATAAAAATCCAGTTAAAGATTAGCCCTTTGGCAATTTCTTTTCTTTTCTTTTTTAGTTATGTAACTTTTAATGCATACAAAAGAGCAGAAGAGACCTGTGTAAAATATAAAGGTAAAAAGAATACCCTGAATTTTGTTTTTTCCTGTCTTAGTCTGCTCAGGCTGCTGTAACAAAATACCGCAGACTGGATGGCTTATCTCAGAATAATGGAGTCTGGAAGTCTAAATTCCGGGTGCCCGCACGGTCAGCTCCGTGTCTGGTGAGAACCTGCTCCCCAGACATGGCTGTCTCTTCTCAGTAACCTCACCTGACGATAGGGTCCAGGGAGCTCTCTCAGGCTTATTTTATGAAGGTACTAATCCCATTCGTGAGGGCCCACGGCCTCCAGTTTCTAGCACCATCACGTTGGACATTATGTTTCCACATACGAATTCAGGGGGACACAAGCATTCAGCCTGTAGTAATTACTTTCTTGCTTTTAAAAATAACTTAATCATAAGGGGAAAATACAATTAAAATAAATAAACAGAAACAATTTAATCATGTAGGTATGTATTTCTAAGCAAAGCTTTATTGTGTTTGTTAACTTTATACAAATGATCTTCCTATATATGGTTTTCTGCTACCTGCTTTTTTTTACCATGTTGTGTTTCCAAGCTTTATCCTAAGGTTATGTTCTAAGATTCACGTGTTGTTTTGCATGTGGCTGACACAGTGTTCCATGACCTACTTTTTCTATTCATTTTATGCTTTTAAGCTACCATGCTCATTGCTGTGTATCTGTAGGACCCTGGGCTTTCCCGCTCAGCCAGAATTACCTTAAAACAGAAATAATCATAGTAACTACTACATAGGGTTGTTGTGAGCATTAATAAATTATTGTTACGATACTTTCTTTTTGATTGATGAGAGAGAGAGAGAGAAACATCCATTTGTTGTTCTGCTGTATTCATGCATTCATTGGTTGATTCTTGTATGTGCCCTGACCAGGAATTGAGCCTGCCCCTTTGGTTGGGGGCGACGCTTTAACCAACTGAGCTAACTGGCCATGGTTATACTTTCTTTTATTGAAAGTTTTCTGGTCGCTTACTGTTTGTTCTTACGGGTGCTCTCTTTTTTCTCTGGGGGGTTTAAGGCCTTCGCTTTCAGTGTTGTGCCGTTTCATCTCAATATATCTCTTTGTTTATCGTGGTTGATACATGCTGTGCTTTCTCTCTGTGGATTTATCTTTAATCAGTTCAATAAAATTCTTGGCTATTATCTTTTTCAGTATTGCCTTTCTCCTATTCTCTTATTCTGATTAGATGTTAAACCTTAAACATTGTTCTACCCTCCATGTCTTTTAACCCCTCTTTCGTATTTTTCATTTCCTGCACACTCTGTACTATATTGTGGGTAATTTCCTCACATATAATATCCAGAACACTAATCCTGTTTTAGGCTGTTTTTATTCTGTTTTTAACACATTCATTGAGTTGTTAGTTTCAAAATCTATATCTATTGGGTCAAGAAGTTCTCTTTGGTTCTTTTACTACTCATTTTGGTTATTTTAACATTTTTTTGTTTTTTAAATCTACTTCATTCCATGTTTGATTTCTTTATGAGGTTCATAATAGGTTATTTAATAATCTATAAATGACAATTCCAACTCCAGTTCTTTAGTTCTTATAAATTTATTATTTGCTGTTTCTGTTGATCCTAACTCATGGTGGCTTATGTGTTGGTAATTTTTTAAAACTGTGAGGTGAGCCCTGGTTGGTGTGGTTCAGTGGATTCAGTGTGGGCCTGCAAACCAAATGGTTACCTGTATGGTTCCCAGTCAGGGCACATGCCTGGGTTGTGGGCTTGGTACCTAGTGGGGAGTGTGCGAGAGGCAACCACACACTGATATTTCTCTCCCTCTCTTTCTCCTTCCCTTCTTCTCTGTCTGGGAATAAATAAATAAAATATGTTTTAAAAAATAAAATCTTTTTAAAAACTGTGAGCTGATATTTTATTGCACTTAATTTATGGAAATCCCAAGGACCCACACTGGGAGTTGCTTTCCTCCAGAGAGTATTTGCATTTGGTCCTGAGGGGAGGTATGGGATGCAGTTAACTGATCGGGGATCTCTGAAGCTTTCTTTTCTTTTCTCTTTTTCTTCCTTCTCCTTTTTTCAGAACCACGCTCAAAGCATGAATCTCAGGTGTAATTCCCACACCTTGTAGTGTGTGCCTCCAGCTTGTCCTGGACTGGTCCTGGCGTATGCCCAGGCCAGCTCTGGTTTTATGTTTGCTTATTGCTCCCTATTTTTATCTGAGCTTTTTTTCCCTTTTTGATCTCTCTCATGAAACCACAGAAAAACTTTAAAGTGCATGTTAATTTTGATTCAAATCAGAATTTAATTGTCTCATAGCTAAATTGCCTCTTTAGGTTATATAGCTTTCTATGCTGCCAAAAAACGGATGTCCACACAAGCATTTCTAGCTGAATAACAATTCTTGGATGAAAGATACGGAGGATTCTTCCTTTAGTATAATATTAAGTTTCTCCTTTCACTAAAGTCCCTGTCTCAGAACTTAAGTTCTGTGCAGAAAGAACACTCAGTTGAGAGTCAGAGATGTGAAGGATTGTGTATGTTGCCTTGGAAAAGTCACTTCTCCCAGATCAGTTATCTAACTGCTCTGTTTCTGTTTGTTGTGCTATAAAATCAGGATATAGATGTCACCATACATGCCCACAAGTTGGAGGGATAAAACGAGAAACTGTCTAAAACATACCTTGAAAAATAGTGAGGTGAGAAACATAATGTGATGATAATTATAGTAACTAACATTTATTGAGCCTTTACCATGTTTGGCAACCTGCTAAGCCTTTCATAAAGCTCTCATCGGCTCCTCACAACAACACTTAATAAGATGGGTATTAATATTTGATGTAACAGTTGAAAAAACTGAGGCTCACAGAGACTAAAAGTTTAAGATGGTGGTACTGTTATTTAGGAGCTCCTTATTCTCAACATGAAATGACCTGGTTCAGTTATTATGATCAAGGGCAGAGGACTCCTTGAGGTGAGTTAAGTACTACAATATCTCAGTTTCCTGGATGATTTTCTCTCAAGTAATGAGAAGTATTATATTTACAAGGATGTATGCCCCACAAGATACCTGCTGTGTTAAATCCTCTACCCTGAGAAAGTAATGTGCTTTTGATAAAAGCAACTTTAGCTATGAAGACTCTATTGCAATTTGTACAGCTGTGTAATCGAAACTACTAAAAGGCGTGTTAATACATTATTCTACTCACAGAACAGCAGTTTGATTCCTATGACTTCTTGGCACATCTGTTTGGGATATAAATCCTAAGCAGACTGAGCAGTCACTTTCTAAATCTTCAAAATGCTTTACTAAGCAAAGTCTTTAGTGTGGTTAAGGAGAGAAGAAATTAATAGACTCCCAAGTGACTGGAGTGGTCTGGCTCACTGCACAGTGTTTAGGGCAGGTGCAGGCAGGACTGGAAACGTGAAGAAGGTGCAGCGCTTTGAGGCAGAGGATAGCACACAAGCCTATAAGCACCAGAAGGTGGACTCTCTTGCCAACTTGAGATAATTAGAGAAGGTCTTTGGAGAATGTGTTGCCCATGTTTGCAACGTGTTTAATTTTTGTTATTGGTAAGGGTTCAAATTACATTTAAGTGGGCTTGATTAGAGATACCAATTATTACTGGCCTGCTTACCCCCTTTCTAGTAAAATCCCTACCCACTGACCTTACTGAGTTGTCAGTAGGCCACATGACCATGACCACAACTAATTTACAGCTGGTCTAACGGAGTGGCCATAAACTATATCCAGTGACCTATGTCTCATGTGTTTTGGTTTAAAAAGCAAAGCAGAAGTCAGATCTTCTCTCTTGGGAACCTGCAATAAGAAACACGAAGGGAAGCTACAATTTTGGTATGTGTTGGAACTGGAAGGCCGTAGAGGTGCAGGGGTGAGAGTGGCTACTTTTGCAGCCAGGTGCGAGGTGAGTAAGCTGAGAAGGCTGGTCCTGAGAGAGGTGCTGATTCACTGAAGGTCAAAAGCTGTGGGGGAGATGAGGGAGTGACCGTTCCCTAGTCCTGCTGCTGCACTTCCACCTCCTCCTGGGGCCTTGCAGTTCAGTTTACTCCGGTTTTAGTGCACGTGTGTTTTTTTTCTATAAACCCTCCCTTTGATTTGCCTCTGAGTAACAAGTAACTTTAGTAACTGGACTCAGTCTGTTTCTTTTAACCAAAATAACCTAGTATGTACCACATAATTCATGACTATTCTGTCTAATGCTGCTCTGCGTGCTAACACCTAAATATCTTCAAATGTGCCCTACTTGTTTCCTGTCTTAGTAGGACTCTTGCACTACAAGTGGCGGAAAGCCACATCACACTGACCTGAAAGGGGGAGTGTACTGGAAGAATTTAAGTATCTGATGAAACAACCACGTCTGGGAAAGAACAAGGATGCTCTGCGCCTCAGAAACAACTGGAACCAAGGGCTCAAGCCCTCTTAGAACTCTAGTTCTATGTTTTGGCTCTGCTTCTTTCTGTATATTTTTATTCCTTCTTCTGCTAAAAGGAATAGAAAACATGGCCTCTGGGAATCCCAGTTTTCTACAGAGACTATATGACTTCATGATTAGGAAGCATGGGTCCCAAGGCAGGTGGGCCGGTTTTGAATCTAAATTTAGTCATCAACTAGCAGAGAAATCTTGACCTTTAAGCTTAACCTTGAGTTTAAGTCTGTTTTCTCCCCTGTAAAATGGAGATTAAAAATAGGTGCCTACCTCCCAGTGCTGTGAAGATTATATGTGATAATGTATGTAAAGCATTTAGCTCAGCATCTGGCACTCCATTAAGTTCGTACTTATTATTACTTCCTTGCCAAAAGCAAAACCAGAAAAGGCTTTTCCTTTGAGAATATAGATCTTAGCATATATTGATATAAATACATTTACAAAAAAAAAAAAGGGAGACAGGGCCTTTGGTGCATCTCTCCATCAGCAAGTTACAGGAGGGGAATTGCAAAGAACCAGGCAGAAGCAGGGTTTGCCAACATCTGATGGTAGCCCTGGTGGGGAAGCTCGGTTGGTTAGAGCACTGTCCCAATACACCAAGGTTGCAGGTTTGAATAAGTGGAACAACAAATCGATCAATGTTTCTCTCTCTCTCCTCTCTCTCTCTCTCTTTCTCTTTCTCAAAAAATGAATTTCAAACAAAAAAAGATGTGATAGTACCGGTACATTGTGATAGCAGCTCCTATTAATGTCACTGGAGGGCGGTAACAGGCCTGGGGTGTAGGGCCTGAAACACACTGCTAGCTAAGGCGCATCCATCCATGGCCACCAGAGGGTGCCAGATGGACAGGATGGGGATCTGGCCCAAGCAATTTAACTGGCTGAGGAAACTGTTCAGGGAGAGCTAGCTAAAGGAGGGAAAGGAAAGAGGGCCAATAAAGTAATGTATGCCTTACTGGCTTGTATGGGGACCCTGGAACCCTAGGACAAGAAAACTCAGAGAGCCTCAGGAGATCTCTGTGCTTGGTCTGGCTTGAAGTCTCACCCATGTCTCAAAGAGATCTGGCTGGAGAAGTGGGAAGCCATTAAAACATCAAGACTAGAGGGTTAGGAGGGATCAAGAATCAGGCTTGAGTTGAAGAACCTGTATAGAAGCTTGGCAAGGCCAAGTGAGCACGACAAAGATGAAGCCTAGAGATATGACCGAGCCAAAATTAGTGGAGGGCAGGAGCCTTTGACAGAGCATCTAGGCTCCCGTCCAGGAGGGGGTCTGCTGAAAGTATCAAACCAGCTCAGATAAACTGTAAAATGATTATTTCAGTTTTAAAGTAAACTCTACTGATAGTAAATATTAAAGATCAAAGTTATTTAATATGTAATTGTCTAATATGATAAATGTTTTTGCCAGTTATTATTCACATTGCAATTCTTTGTTTACCACCAGAAAATTCATTATGGCATAAAGTTGTAGGAAAAAAATAAAAGCACTACTGGTTAGAAGTTCAGAGTCAATTTAAAAAAAAAACACTTGTTGGGCTTCAAAAATACGGAAAATAGAAAAATATATAAAGAATAAAACAAAAAATGGTTTGTATTCTCACAATTTTAATTGGTCTTTTAATCTTACTTTAAATCTATAGATTTTGAGTGTAATCTCTTGGTATTCTGTCTTTTACACCTACAATCCTGTGTCAAGTATCTCTATGAAACAAATTATTTTTATTTTTATTCATTTATTTTTTTAAGATTTTATTTATTTATTTCCTGAGAGAGGGGAAGGGAGGGAGAAAGAGAGAGAGAGAGACATCAGTTGATTGCCTCTTATATGCTCCCAACGGGGAACCCAACCCGCAACCCAGGCACATGCCCTGACTGGGAATCGAACTGGCGACCCTTCAGTTTGTAGGCCAGTGCTCAATCCACTGAGCCACACCAGCCAGGGCAAAACAAATTCTTTTCAATGACTGCATATAAGAGCCATAAATTTCACATGGATGTACCATAAATTATGTTAACACTTTCACTATTATTGAGTATTTAAGTTGTTTTTTATTATAAATTATACTATGATAAATATCTTTCGTATATAAAACTCCATTCACATTTCTGATTATCTCCTTAGAAGCTGTTCCTGAAAATAAAGGTATTGGTTCAGAGAGCCTTAGTGTTTTAAGACTCTTGATATGTAAGTCCAAATTATTTTCCAGAAAGTTTGGTCAGATCTACATTTCTCCCTACATTCTCAGCAGTACAGAATATTCACTTAAGTTAATATTAACATTTTTTAATACTAATAAAACTATATATTTTTCATATTTTTAGCCATTTGTATTGCATCTATTGTGAATTGTCTGTTAGCTATTCTAAATTTGGATCACAGTGTTTTTATTGTGAATTTATTTAAATGCAGTGGCTTCCTGTCAGGTGGGAGAGTGACCAGCTAGACCGGAGAAAGCTGCCTGAAACACAGACCTGTGCTCCACTGGGGTGTGAAACATGCACTCATGAGCCCGGAGACCAGGCTGCTCCAAGGGCTGAGGTCCAGCAGACTGTCTGGGGTGGTGAACGGGACCTCGTTGGACCAGGCATCGATGGGTAAGATAGCCCGCACTTTCTCAGAGAAGGCCCGCCACCCAGCCTGCCAGTTGTGGACATAACAGAAAATGCCAACTGGTTGAGTTGAAACATACCTCACTTTATTTGGCCAACTGTTTTTGTTTAATTAAGCAGGCACATTTGTCTCAGTCGTTATTTTTAGTCTAACAATGAATCTTAATGATAACAAAAGGAATAGTATTGCAATTTGCCTATTGCACTAAAAAATCTTTCTATTAGTATAAATAAATACATTTATTTCTATAAATAAATGAGGCAAAACTGTGGTAACAATGGAATACAACCATCATATTTATTATGTCATCATGGTAAATAACAGTGCAGGGCTAGGAATTGGTGACCTGCTCCCAGGGTGATGTTTATATTAACCTTCCCTCCACCCACCCACCTTTGCTTTCTCAGGTAAAGTAGAGCCCATTACATCTCAGTGATATGAATTATCATTTCTGTATGTGGGGGTGATGTGCTATAACCATGCCTTCAGTTGACTTATGCTTTGAGTTACTTTAGAGTTCTCAAGTGTACACAACAGAAACACACTCTGGAAAGTTTGAGTAGAAAAGCATTTTAGAAGGATAACAGGGATAACAGGTAGCTGATGGAACTAATGGGAAAGCTGGGGAATCTTCCTAGGGAAGGACAGGGACCAGAACATCTGTAGAGGTTCAGGTCTGAGGACACAGCTGCTGGGACAGTGGGTGCCAACCAGGTTTTTGGGATTTAGGTCACATCGTTTAAGACTCACATCCCAGGAAAATCTGTTTGCCTAGATTCTTGACAATGGGAGAATGAGGCAGTTTGGTTTATGCTCCCATCGAGTCTACACACAGAGGGGAAAGGTAGTTTCCCAATTAGAGTGCTATCGCCAAAATAAGCTTTGTGTGGTACTAGGGCTCTGAGCCCCAACTGCCCGGAGTTGCCCAGGTGCTGGGTGTCTCGGGGATTCCCACCCTCCTTCAGTGGCTTCTGCAGCCCTTCCAAGGTCAAAATGTGAATCCTCACCACTTCTCCATGCCATTAGGACCACCACATGTCATTGCCCTCCATCACTGTGGCTGGGACTCTGGGTGTCATGAGAAGGTTTCCTACAATTACAATGCTTATAGCCAATGAGCAAGACATTTTGCCTATGGAGAAATGATAGTTTCACGCTTAGGCCCTGTGGGGCCTGAGTGAAAAATGCCTTGTGGATCTTTCGGTTTTCAGTTCCACAAGTGAGCTCTGCAAGTGAGAATACTTGAGTGCATTCCTCTGTAGCACACGCGGGAATGCATCTCCCTGCTACAGCCTCCAGTGTCCTAACCTGAGGCACATTTTCATCTTATTCTGCCCCAATTCAGGGTGAATTCTCTTCTTGATCATGCTATCTCCTGTTCCAAGACTGTCCCAGGCTTAGCTCCCTTCCCAGTGTCTCAGGATTGTATTAGTCCCAAAGTCTCCCACACTATTTCTCTTACAAAACGAGGTCTTCCCTGATGTCCCAGAAACATGCAAATGAGGTCCCTAATGTGACAGAGTTTAAGTGTTGGTTTGTGGAAAGGCGTGGAAAACACGTACAAGTAAGAGGCTCTGTATTGTGCTTGGGAGGCTAAACTTAGATCACGGCCAGGGTACAGGTAGGTGTTGGGGGTCATCTCAGTGGAGATGAATT
Source organism: Trachops cirrhosus (assembly GCA_028533065.1). NCBI lineage: Eukaryota > Metazoa > Chordata > Mammalia > Chiroptera > Phyllostomidae > Trachops > Trachops cirrhosus. The sequence continues at coordinate 82,543,575 of CM052545.1, forward strand.
GCTTGGAACTCCACTTTGAATCCTGTAGCAATAGAAAGCAGCTATTCTGTCCTTCCCCACGTATGGAGTCACTAAGAATCGGCTGCTGTGGGAGTAAGGTCAAGAGTCCCGGGGATTCACAGGGCTGAGGAATATGCGTTACTGGCATTAAAGCTCTAAATGCACCCTCCCACAGGAATATTGTTATAGATAGTGGTCAGGGCCTTTAGTATTAGTAGTACAATATTTTAGATACATTAGGGTTCTCTAATCTTTAGAGGGCTGGCCTTTGGGCAGTGCCACCATTTGTAATATCGCTTCTATAGGAAAACGTGTTCCTGGTTCCAGACAGCAGGCCAAAAAATAAATTTATAAGCTGGAAGTTGCCTATTTTGAGGCTTTTCAGCAGTAAACACAATAGATTCATGGGCTTTCACAGTCAGTCAGTTGGACCTCCAGCCTTGTGGTCTAAGACATGGCTCTAAGTCATGGCTCTGAGCCCAGAAAACTTCCTGCCCCGCGGCCCTGCTGTCCTCTCTCTGCTGACCATTTTGATTGAATGTCCCCAGCCTGGGGAGTCCATCAGTGCTGTCTCTGTCCCTGGGTCCACCTGCAGGCATCCCACTAAGGTAAAGGCGGAATACCTCTAATTCTAAGTTTTTACTTGAAGCACCCATAGCCATCCATGGCCTCCTCCCATGTCTCTCCTCTTCCAGAAGTGATCACGTGCCCTAAATTCAGTGGCCATCGTGGCCGTGGAAATGCTCTGCCATCCTGTACACTTGCCCCGGGCTTCCCCTCTGCTAGAATGGTAGAGACGGAGAGGGTGGGAGAAGGATCAGTCTGGGGAACATGGGCGGGGTGATCCTGGCCCGAAACCAAGTGTTTGGTGTGGGAACTCAACCCGTGTTGAAGAAACGTCATTTTAGGGAATGGAGAAAACAGTATGTGACAGGCCCATATCCTGGAAAGGTGTGGGAAGGCAAGCCAGGAAAAATCAGGACAGGGTGTTTTGTGAGCTGCATATGTCTAGCCTGGCAGATGGTCCATGTCTGGCAAGCATGGAATAAAGGCCAGGAAATTGATAATCATAGAAAAGGGTGGAAAGAATGAAAAAGTCTTGTCAGAGGGGCCATCTCTCTGAGTCCAACATTTCTAGGCTATGGGAACAGGGAAGTAAGAAGTCCATTTATTCAATCAGTCATTTATTCATTTGGTCATTCACCCAACAAATCAGAGCACAGGCAATGTGTTAAGCATTAGAGGGGAGGAATAGAAACAAGCTACAAAAACTGATCCCTGTTCTGAAGAATCTCGGAAGAGGAGAGGACATATGAAAATACTTACGATATAATGTGGTCAGTTAGCAGATAAAGGAGTTTGACGGGGCTCAGGATGCAGGCTGGGTTGGCATCAGTCCCACACACTGGGTGCTAGTTTAAGAATCCAGGATGCAGCTTCCATGGGAGGTAGCCGAAGGCTTGTTGACACAGTGAGGATCTAAGATATGTTCTGGGGCAAAGGGAGGGGATGAGGCGGGAAGGTCGGCAGTTCAGATTCAGTGGCAGCAGAAAGATGTCTGGAATTGAACAGGAGTTCAGGCGCGGGACAGATGGGACAACTGCCACTGTGTGCTTTTAGGTCTTCCTATAGATACCATTCCAGGCACCACCTTCCTGACATCACCATTTAGAACCCACAAACCACTCCAGTTCCCATACTTCTTTGTGCTTCTGCCTTGCTTTATCCCACCAGACATTTCTCTCTGTGTCCTATGGAATGAACCCGTCTGTTGGTGAACAAATTCCCCTACTTCCTCAATTTCTTTGTAGAACTGTCTGTAGTGGACACCTTCTGTGGTATCTTCACAGCTCACAAAGACCGTCACAGCACCTCTCCTCTCTCATAACGATGGGCTTGTGGCTACTATCTTGTTTAATGTGCCCGAGCTACCCTTGAACACTCCCCCAACCCTCCACTCCCTGCTGGCCACAGAGAGCTAGAGCTGATTTCTGTCACATGCACCCAGCGACAGAGCTAATCTCCCACCACCGTGTAGAACTGAAACCTGGCTTTCCCCTGAGGTTACCACTTCCCCTGCAGTCCTTTTAAGTAGAAGCTATTTATTCCTCCCTGCCCCACATACGGAGCGGCACTAGCAACATTCTTTCGCTCTCTTCTAAGCAATGTCTCCTTTATTCTCGCATGAAAAACCTCTGCCCCACTGAGGTCCATGCCATTAAACTAGTCGCCTTTTCTCCCGTCTTCTACCAACCTATTTATACCCTCACATTTATTAAACGCTTCATCCTGTGGGGATTTTGCTGATGCCGTGGACCACCCACTCGATGGCCCAGCTTCTCAGTTTCTTGACCTTTCAGATTCATCATCTTCCCTTCCAGTCCACTTCGGTGTCCTCCTATGGCCACACCCTGTCCATTGTCATCACCAGAACAGTTCCACCCTAGAAAACACAAATTTTCTACCACTCTAACTACCCATCCAGGTCTCTCTTTGGACATAAGCTGATGGTTTGAGGCCTATACGCATTTTCAGGGGTGTTCTCGGCCCACTGGGTAAACCTTCATACTTGTTTCCTGTCAGCTTTCCCTGGCATCCTCTGAAGTCATTGCCAACCTTCACTGCTCTTCCCAAGCTCCACACAGTCAGGTGAAACTTTCTGTTTAGCTACTAAGTTATTCATTATTATTATTCAACAAATACTTAATACACACCTACAGTGCGCCAGGTACTGTGGATTCGTCGGCACAGCTTTGCCAGTGAGGAGCTCACAGTCAAGGAGGAGGTAAATTCAGTAATCACACGCATAACATAATCACAGACCGTGATAAGACCTGCGGGTGGGACTGGGAGGTAGAAAGGGGCATTTCAGGCAGGAGAAACAGTGTGAGCAAAACACAGGCAGACTGGAGTGTGGTTTGAGGAAATGAAACAAAAAGAGCTATATGGCTGAAGACAAAACTAGAAAGAAAGCGGAGCAAGGTGAGGCTGAGTGAGGGGCGACAGGGTGAGGTCTGCATTTGGAAAAGACCGTGAGCAGGGGATGAATAGGTGGAGCCCGGGGGCTTTTCTAGGGCAGTGAAGCCGTCTGCATGATACTGTAATGGAGGATACACGGAGCGTGCATTTGTGAAAACCCATTGAACTGTACGTCAGCACCAGCGGAGAACACCAGTATGAGCGCATGCTTTAGTAGTAGTAATGTATTAACATCAACTCAACAGTTGTAACAAATGTACCACACGGATGCAACATGTTAATAACAGGGGACGCCGGGAGTAAAGTAGGGAACTCTGTACTATGTGCTCATCTTTTTGTAAACCTAAAACTGCTCTGAAAAATAGTCCCCTGCTTAATAGAAAAGTGGGGAGGGGTAAGATCATTAGCTGCTGCGAGCAAAGTAGATTGGAGTCAGAAAAATATGGGCAGATCATGCGAGACCTGCTCAGAAGTCCAGGCAAGAGAAGATGGTAGCTCAGACCAGAGTGGTTATGGAGAAAAAGGAGAAGTGGATAGAAGGTGGTGTCAACAAGACTTGGTAATGGACTAGATGTGGCTTGGAGAATCAGGGGCACTGAGGTTTTTGGCTTGCCCCACCTGATGAGTAAATGATATGATTCAACAGCTGGGGCAGAGGATGTAGGGCAATTTTACCAATACCATCACTGCATGCCAAGATAACATTGAACACACATTCTCGGCATGCATGTAAACATGGTACTCACATGAGAGACATTTTATTGCCTGCTTTTTAGCCCTGACTGTGATCATTCCAGGCCAGACCTTGCTTGAAAGGGAGTCCTATTCTTGCTTTAACCACTAATTGAAGTAGGCAAGGTCACTTGGCTTTTCTGGGCCTTGGTATGTACGCCAGTAACATGAGAAAGCTGAACCAGATGGCCTCTAAAGGGCAGTGCAAAGTGGGGAGTCTTCCAGATACTTCCCATGCCTGCCCGGTCCCAGCCCGCGGGCTTTCACAGGGAATGCCGGCACATCCAGTTCGCTGGTCAGTGCTCTGCTCCAGGCAGAGCCACAGTTCCTGGACTCCCGCTTCCATGTCCTAGGGCCTCGACTGGGGCCTGCACAAATCATCATAACCCCAAGTAACTCTGGACCAACACCAGACACTTCTGTCCAAGTCGGGTTTCGGACACACTACCAGATGGCCTCAGAGAAAACATAGTTCTCGGTGTGTTTTTATTTCAGAATAAAGCCTATCTTCAGACAACCGAACAAATGTGCCAACATCCTGTTCCAAAAACCAAAATACACAAACTCCAGGAACTACCAGCCCTTTCGTCAATCTGCCTCCTAGAGAATGCTATTACTGTTCAACACCCCTGGGGCCTTACCCCCTTTCCAGCCACACCAGTAACACAACACAACACCCATAGCCAATTGACCATGCCAGCTTCATTCCCAACCCAGAGTCAACATTGTAGAGGACTGTCTTTCATTGTGGGATGCAGCAGGAAAACTCAAGGTCATGTGCTGTAGCTGTGCCATGATGCCTCTGCATACCATGGCTGATTTAAAACTCCTCATTGAGAATTGCCTAAGGCCAACCCAGTGACCTTATGCACACTGGCATAAGGGCCTGTGCTATGTTGAAGCCCATGGCACTTAACCCCAGACCAAGGATTGGCCCAGAGAATCCTCTTGCTCTTGCCACTTTCTCCCAGCCAGCCCTGGGAAGCCAACTTCATGGAAACTGTAACTGATTTACCTCTACCTAAGGCTGTACTATCTCTCTGCAAGGAATGGCAGTTTCACCAGGCCTCACTCTGGTCGTCATCTGAGCGCCGAACACAGCCCTGTGCTGCTCTGTGTCCTTCTCCCTATCAGAGTCCTTGAGTCAGACAGGTGCCCTCTCACTTCCCATCTCATGAATGAGAAAGTTCCCTATGAATGAAGTCCTTCCACATTGTTTTTGTTATTATGTAAATTTCAGGTATACATCATAATTCAACATCTGTATACATTACAAAGTGGTCACTGCCAAAATTTAGTTACTATCCATCACCATACAATTGACCCCCTCTCCCCACTTCCACCCATCCCCTAACCCCCTCCCTCACATTCAGATTACTGCTCTCAAGTAAAAAGCTCGAGACACCTTATGGTAAATGTGTCAATCTATGTAATGTCTGTTATGCTATTATTTCTTCCTTCAAAGGGAAGCAAATTAATTTGAGTTAAACTGCCAACCAATGTATTAACTGCTTTTGGTCAAATGCCAACCATCAGTTCAATCAGCTCTGTCTGGACACTGGGGGAGAGGGAGGGTCATTTAGGAATAAACATGGCAGCCCACTGTTGCTGCTCCAGAAGGCAGCCAGTCCACAGAGTGTCCAGCACCTGATCCCAAGGCCTGGTTTGAACAAGTAAACTGAGGCCATCAGAATGCACCTGAAGCACTTGTGTAGTTGTCTGATTGTTTCTCTCTCTAACTAGACAGTAAACTGCATGGAAGTACATAGTAGGCACTGTGTACTTAGGAATTTAAAAATTCATAAGGAAATGCATGAATAAAGTTAAGGAAGTCAGCAGGGGACTTGAATGAGTCAAAGGTTTGACTAAGTCAAGTTAGGAGTAAGCCAAGTTATGAGTAAGCAGAACCTATGATGCAGAAAAGACACACAGAGTAGATGGTGAGAAACCAGGCGGTAGTGCGTGGAGAGAGCATGGCAGATGCACGGGAGGTAGCTGAGTCACTCACAAGTAAAAATTCACAAAATCTGTGGCTGAGGTCTTAGAACTGCCTTGAATCCATAGCCACCCTCCTACTCCTATTCTTCCTGACCCTGATTGCTCATCCTTCTCTCAGTTTCCATGAATAACCATCTTTAAAATAAACCATTTCTTACTAACTTGAGTGAATTGCCACTTCATGGGAGTCTCAGCTCTGGGGAGCGTGAGGACACCATGTGAGCTCCGAGGAATCCAGTTACTATTCTTCCCATGCAGCACACTGTCCCCTTCTGTGAACAGAATGGGGGCCAGTCCACACGGAGACGTCCTGACGTGCTTGAATTCAGAGTGGAGACACCGTGTAGGCTCAGGCCAGAACTGCCGTACATGTCTTTCCCCCCCTATATTTCCAAACATTTTTCTTAGCACACTGGAGCAAGGGCCACCAAATTTGCTTGGCCATACCTGCATTTTAAAATTGAACACTAAAGCGCTGGCTGGCGTAGCTCAGTGGATTGAGCGTGGGCTGTGAACCAAAGCATCGCAGGTTCGATTCCCAGTCAGGGCACATGCCTGGGTTGCGGGCCAGGTCCCCAGTAGGGACCACATGAGAGGCAACCACACATTAATGTTTCTCTCTCTCTCCTTCTTCCTCCCTTTCCCTCTCTAAAAATAAATAAGTAAAATCTTTCAAAAAAATTAAAATTGAACACTAAGAATAAAAATAAGTATTATTTTCTAATAAAACTAATGAAGTTATAAAGATCATTTTCATCATATCATCATCAATAATTACTGCTTAATTAATATGAATCATCAGTTGGTTTATTGGACACCTATACTGTCAGTTACCCCTGTGGCCCTGAGCCCTTTTGGTGCTTGTCTCTGTTGGTTCTGTATTGCTAGTGTAGTGGCTTAAATGATGCAAAGTTATTATCTCAAAGCTCTGTAGGATAGAAGTTCAACAAGGGCCTCGCTAGGCTGAATTCAGACTATCAGCAGGTCTTTATCCCCTTCTTGCGGCTCTGGGGGAGACTCTCTTTCCTAACCTTTTCCAGCTTCTAAAGGATTCTTGCATTTCTTGGCTCACGGTATCTTTCTTCCATTTCCTTTTTTTTTTTTTTTTTTTTTTAAATATATTTTATTGGTTATGCTATTACAGTTGTCCTATTATCCCCCTTCATTCCCCTCCACCCTGAATACCCTCTCCCACCCACATCACCCCGCTTTACTTCAGTCCATGTGTCATAAGTTCTTTGCTTCTACATTTCCCATACTATTCTTGCCCTCCCCTGTCTATTTTCTATCT
>CM052545.1:82551074-82597205 GCA_028533065.1 Trachops cirrhosus
TCTTTCCCCCACTCTCCTCCTCCCACTCCCCTGTTGCTAACCCTCCATGTGTTCTCCATTTCTGTGGTTCTGTTCCTGTTCTAGTTGTTTGCTTAGTTTCTTCTTGTTTTTGTTTCAGGTGTGGTTGTTAATAACTGTGAGTTTGCTGTCATTTTACTACACCTGTTTTTTATCTTCTTTTTCTTAGATAAGTCCCTTTCTTCCATTTCCAAAGCCAGCAATGACAAAAGTAGTCCCCTTTACATTACATCTCCTCCTGAATGACCTCAGCTGGAAAAAGTCCGCTGCTTTTAGGGACTCATGTGATTGCGTTGGGGCCACCTAGATAATCCGGAATAATCTCCTCATTTCAAGGTTCTTAACCTTCATCACATCTTCCCTTTTGTCAAGTGAGGTAACATATTCATAGGCTACAGGGATTAGAACATGGACATTTTCAGGGGAGTATTTATTCTGTAGTTACACTCTGCAGTTACAAATCCTTTTATGTTCTTATAAGAACATCTAGGATCAAGATAGTAGTCAAGTATGCCTAAAAGCCCAAGTAGGTTGCTAGATGGAGGGAACCTTGCAATTAAAAGTAAGGTAGGGCTTGGTCCACTAAATGTCAGCAGAAAAGGAAGAGAATTACCGTGTTTTGAGGGCCACTAGCTTCACTGTGTCAGCCATAGTGAGTATATACATTTGTCTCAGTTAACCTTCATAACAGCTCTTTTAAAAAAGTTTTTAAATGAAAAAGTATTCATTACAGCTGGCATTCAATATTATATTAGTTTCAGGTGTACAGCATAGTTCTTCGATATTAATTTAGCTTGCTAAGTGATCCCCCTGATAAATCTAGTATCTAGTACCCCCTGACATCACACCTAGTTATTATAGTGTTATTGACTATATTCCCTATGCTGTACTTTACATCTCCATGACTATTCTGCAACTGCTATTTGTACCTATTTTTTTTCTTTTTCTTTTTTTAAAGTTTAAAAATTTTTCCAGTTACAGTTGACACTCAGTATTATTTTATATTAGCTTCAGGTGTAGAGCATAGTGGTCAGACAATCGCATACTTTACAGAGTGGTCCCCCTGATATTCGCAGTGCCCGCCTGGCACCGCACGTAGTCATTCCAGTGTTACTGACTGTATTTCCTAGGCCGTACTTTTCATCCCGGGACTGTTCCGGAACCACCAATCTGTGCTTCTCGGCTCCTTCACCCTGTTTCCCTAGTCTTCCAACCCCTCTCCCAGCGGACGACCATCAGTTTGTTCTCTGTGTCTATGAATTTGTTTCTGTTTCTCAATAAGTCTTTCCAATAGATATCTCCAACATTTTATAGTTGGACGAATGGAGACTCAGAGTGGTTAAATAATTTGTGTAAAGTCACATAGCTGATAAGTGGCAAAGCTGGAATTCAGACCTAATTTGTCAGGCACTAAAACCCATGCATTTCCCACTCTGTCCCATGGCTTTCCAAATGTTCTGTGGAACTTAGTTTGTCTGTATAAAAACTGATACAGCGCCAGACAAAAGTTCCCTTCAGAGGCTTTAAGATTGACTTTCTTGAGCCCTTTAAAGATGTACTTGGCATTATACATTTAAAAGGAAAACATGCTCCCAGGATAGAAGGCTTCCATTTTCCTGCCACGGTGTATAACCAGGAAGGCTGCTAGACACTAAATATTTTTCTCAGAAAGAGACCATGGATATCCTGCCATTTTATTAACTGGGAATGCTGTGGACCTAAAGGATGGCCCATGGGGATTTATTGAGCAGATTCATGCTCCAATCAAGTCCTCTCTTTCTAGCAATGACATGCAGATAAACCTGCATCCAAGAAGCCAGCATGGTCAGCCCTGAAATACTTTTCCAGAGAACCTTGTTAAGTTCCACCCCCACTCCTAACCATTCAGTTACCACTACCAGCAAGATTAAAGACCAGGCTCACCCAGGATGCCTCCTCACCAGGGTGAGGGCACTATAATGGCTGCTGAGGCCCAGAGAGCGTGCTCCTCCTGCATGGAGAGCCCTTCGCTGTTGGGTCTCGGTGCTGACGGTTCTCCCTGCGACTCTGCCTCTTCTACATTTCCTGTGACTCTCGGAGGCCAACTGTTCGATTGGCAGCTCTCCTCCCTGCAGACTGTTTGCATGTACTTTGGTCATTCTATCTTGTTCTGCCTTCTGATATTTATTTACTCACCCTTGATTTCTGTTTATTAATTGGCCTTTGTCTTATTGCTGCCCAAACGCTGGCAATTCTTGTTGCGGCCTTGTTCTCCTGTACGCTCAGCCTGCTGCCACATTCACCATGAATACCATTTCTCTCTAGAATTCTGTATGGGTAGACCAGACATTTACCACTTTGGAGCCAGCTTGCCTTAGGCCCTTCCACAGTCAAAAGCCATTTATTGAGATTGGCAGTATCTTAGGACTGTGACTTTTAATATATATGTTTTTTGTGCATAATGTGATTTTGGTGCTTAATTTGTACTCCTGAATTGCATTCTTCTGCAGCTCAGAATGTGCTTATTTGCAGAACTTGTTTATGCTTCCTTTGCATTTTCTGTTTCAGATCAGCTGGACTCCTTAATATCATTCAGTAACTAGGAAGGTGGATAATGACTGTTTTTATAACAAATCTAACAATAACAACCAGCATGTATTAAGTAGTTCATATAAGCCAGATGTTATCCTCATATAATATTACTTAATCTTTCTGACAACTCTCCAAGACTAAATCACTGTTTTACAGATGAGGAAACTGAGGTTTAGAAAGGTCAAGTTACTTGTCTAAGGTGATAGAATGATCCAGAAATTCAACCCCATTTTATCAGTTTCTTAAATGGAGACTTCCACTATCCTTCATTGCTGCTTTTGGCAACATTTTAGGAAAGAGAATATAAAATAGCCAGATAAACAGCAAGAAATACTTTACTTGCTCCCGAGAGGATAGCATGGGACAAAAGTGGCCAAGTTGAGTGGTGCCAAGGCATAGAACCAATGTGGGCAGGAAAACAAAGGGAGCCAATGAATGAAGTAGAAGCAAAGGGGACATAAAAGACTATGGCCTGGAGGAATTCCCAACAGGGAAGACAGACACTAGTGGACCTGGTTGTAAGATTCCCGTGCCAGCTTGCATGGGTTTGCCAAGTACAATAACAGAGTCTGAAAGGGAAGAGATTGGAGCAGGGACACAGTATCAGAGAAGGCATAGTGGCTCCAGTAGCAAAGAAATGACCTTGAGTTATAAGGTGATATGGGCTTGTTGGGTTCCAGTTGCTCTTGTCCTTTCTATCCGGGGTCCCCACCCTAGCAGGTGATGGTACCAGAAAGAGAGGGGTATGGTTGACCCATGAAGGAATGGGAGAGTCAGATGTTGGGGCAGGAGGTCATTGGCTAAAGTGTGGAATTTCTCACCTAAGACAGTTGGAGTTGCCCAAAACATAGAAGCCAAAATTCTAGACTTTAGAGAAGAGTCTGAAAGTAGGTTGAGTGGGAGATGTCACCAAAACATAGAGCCCCTGAGGGAGGCTGGGTAGAGTAGTGGAAAGAGTATAGAATTTTTTTTTCTAAAATAGCTCAGCCCTTCTGTAGTTCCTTCCCAATCCATCGAGCTCTACAGATTCCACAGGAAGCCTGTGACTACTCCTTGCCATGCCCCATTTTCCTCCAATGCCACTGGCTCTGTCCTAGTGGTCTCCATTTATGTCCCATTGTCCTGCACCTATCCTCTGCTGCTCTGCCTACTCTCCTTGGCTGGGTAATTCACTAAGATAATCTCCTTGGTCCTCTATTCCAGCTTTAACCCTTAATAGTGTTCAGATTTGCTGTGGCCCCTGCTCTGCAGTCTGCAAGCAGTCTCATCCTGCCATTCTGGTTAACTCGTCCCAGAACACCCCCTGCATCTGTCTCAGAGCGAGGCCCACAGTGGGCCATTCCACCTGGAAACCAAGAGATGGAGACCTGTATTATGTTGGCTGTGTGCCATACCGCTGATCATGTCCTGTCAAGTACCATGATGGGGGGCTGGGAGGAGGTGTCTCCATTATAGCAGGGGAATCTATAGGTTTTATAGCCTAATAGGAATTGCTAGGTTTTCCAAAATGACAAGAACACAAGAAAAGCTACTTAACCAGCCACTAACCTTGAATGTCCTTTATAACCACATATTAGGAGAGAGCAAGGAGATTTTTCTTTCTATCATCCACTTTATCCACATATACTATAGGAAAATACATGAATCACAAGCATACAGCTGGATGCATTTTTGCAAAGTGAATTCACTAGTTTAATCCATATCCAGATTAATAAAACATTATCGGTATCCAGTCCTCTCATGTCCCCACCTGGTTACCACTCCCCATATGGTAACCACTATTCTGACTTTTAACAACGTTGATTAGTTTTTCCTATTTTAGAATTTCATATAAGTGGAGTATATATTGTGTATTCTTTTGTGTGGGACTTTTGGGGGGATCAGCATTATGTTTGTAAGATTTATCCATGTTGTTGTGCATAGCAGTAGTGTGTTTTTCCTTGTTACATAGTATATTGTATGAATATACTAACCTTTATCTGTTCTACTGCTGTTGGACATTTGGATGGCTTCCAGTTTTTAGCTATTATGAATGTTCCTGCTATGAACATTCTGGTACATGTCTTTTGGTGAACATATGTATGCATTTCTGTCGGGTATGTATCTAAGAGTTGAATTGTTCAGTAAAAGTGTATGCATATGTTCAGCTTTAGTAGATACTGCCAAACAGTTTTCTGAAGTTGTTGTAACCAAGTATTTTTTTTTTATTTTTCTTAAATCACTTGGAGCCAGAAGGAAAGGGGTACAGAGGCGGGCAGGTAGAAATTTGGCCAGCAGTGCCAGTAAGTGAGTGAAGGTTAAAAGCAACTGTTTCCTCCTGTGCCATTGTTTCTGTCAGGTAGTTTTCTTTCCCAAGGAACCGGGTTTGAACAATGCATGCCACCCAGGCGCAGCTGGCTGGTAGAATTCTGCAGGACTGGTGCTCAGTATGAAGATTCTCAGCCAGGTCAAGATACCAAACCAGAGGAGTTAGTACAACTGAAAACTGGGTGAGAGGTCGAAATTGACGCAGCCTGCAGGGGAAAGTGGAGGCCAGTGAGGAAAGAAGTGTGGCTGACAGGAAGAAAGAAGGAGATGCAGATATCAAAGTGGCACATAAGGACATTCATGTTTGAATCCAGGATGCAGAGAGAAAGCAGCAGCAGGTGGAGAGTGAATGGGAACAGGTGTGTGAGTTATGACTGGCCTTTATACACCAGCCTGGGGTGGAATGAAAACGGTCACCCAAGTTTAAAGAAATGAAAAACAAAACAAAACAAAACAAAATTAATCACATCCTACTGAAAACCAAAGCTGAGTAAGTCTTGTCTGGAAATATCGTTCGTGGATAATTGCAAACTTCTGGGAACTTGAATGGAGAATGTGGGGGTGGAACAACCATTCTGTCAGAGATGTAATGTTTGTGTAACACACATCTCTCCAGGCCTCTCTGGTCTGACAGTACAGGACGGACAGTCGCAGCCTCCACAAGATCATTGGAACTGCAGGTCCTTCTGCATATCTCAAGGATGTTTGGGGGCAGGGAGGTCGCACATACATTTCTGGCTGGCTAGTTTCTGACTCATATCACCAACCACAGCTGGCGTGCAGCCTCTTCTCTGCTGAACTGGAGAGAGATGCCTTCCTCCCACCTGTTCCATAATCAAGCCACAAAAAAGGGTGACTTTGTGCCCTGTTTCCTCGGGTGCCTCTAACGGTACAGCACTTTCATTTGACTTTGTTTTTACTTGAACAAAAAACAACTGAGATGACAGTCTGAGTGACTTCACAGTGTGTCACTCTCAAAAATCAGCTCTCCTTATTGACCTCTCCCAACACACCCCTGTAACTCCTGATAGTTGCTAACTGTGTGACCTCAAACAAGTGTCTCAACCTCTCTAACATTTAAGTTTCTCGTGGGCAATACAGAAGAAAAATTTCTATGTTTCAGAGTTTCTGTGAGGATTAAATGAGATCATATTTGTAAAGGGTCTAGGGAAGGGGACACATTCAGGTTCTTCGTTATCACCCTTCGTGTTTTTCCTACCGTCCATGAGAAAAATGGCTGACCTGGTTGGTTAGATTCCCAGACATCGACCAGGCAATTTTCCTGGCGGTCAGGAGCATGCACAATGTGCCTAGAATTGCGCACATGGGTACGGGTCCCTCTGGGCTCTTCTCTCTTTGTCCCTGTGAGACTGAGTGACACTCCAACCCAGGTGGGTTCTCAGGCTTAGAGAGAGGGAACAGCCAGGCTGTACTTACACTGGGAAGGCACAGCTGGGTTCAGTCAGTGTCCATTATGATTGGGTATAGTCATGGTTGTAAAATATTTTAAATTTTACCTCTGGAAAAGGTCCTGTAAACCTCCAGCTCTGGGCATGTGACTTCAGACCCCCTTATCAGAGAGTGCAAGCCTAGGCAAAGTTCAAGTGTTATTTGTTTTTCTTTGCCACTGTCTCCTGTGTATATTTCTCCCTCTACACCTTGAAGCAGGGATATGGCTTAAGGTAGGATTCTGATCTTCTTAATCCTCTTGAACTAATATTACCTAGTGATACTCTAAACCAACCATAACCTTTTACCTTATTAACATTAGTAGTGTTTTGGTTATCTGTTACTACTTACTAAGCCACTCCAAAATTGAGTGGCTTAAAACAACGTTTTGGGTTTTAAAAAAATTTCTCATGAGTGTATGGGTTGACTAGTTGGTGCTCTGCTGGCCAGTTTTCCTGGTCTCATTTGGGTTTTTCACACGGCTGTAGTCAGAGGGCAGCTGGGGCTGGAATCTCCAGGATGGCTTCACTCCTGTGTATGACACCTTGCCGGTGATGTCTGGAAGGCCGGACTCAGCTGGGATGCTGGCCAGGCAAGATCCCGCTTTCTCACTGTGTAGTCCTACGGCTTTTCCTTCTCCATCTGGACTTACTAATGGTGGATTGGGCCTCCTAAAAACATCAAAGTGGAAGCTGCCAAACATGCTTAAGGCTTAGGCCTAGAACAGACACAGTGTTGCTTCTGTCATATTCTGTTCCTTAAAACAAGTCATAGGCCCAGCCATGATTCAAGGGGAGGGACTACAAAAGGGTATAAAATGCCAGGAGGAATGGTTGATTGGAGGCTATCAATGTAACTGACTTCCATAAGAAATGTTACTATGAGTTTTATTTGGGATCTCTAAATTTAGTAAATGCACGCCAGGATCTACCTCTCTCCCCACTCAGGGTAAGTATTTTCTACTATAAAGTGTTTCCTGAGAGCCTGGGGGTCTTAGAGTATAGGGCTAGTCATATACCCCAACATACCCAGCAACAATATTTTGTATGTGGCTTAATTTATAATCATGCAAATAAAGCCTCTGTTGATCCACCTGCTCAAATTTGACCTCTCTGGCTTGTGTAGACGATGAAATAAAATCACTTATGAAAATTGCCTGGTACTACATGTTAGTAAATTCAGTATTTAATTGGTTAGTAAATTTAGTAGTACATGTTAGCAACTTGAGTATTTACATGGTAGTAAATACTCAATAATGGCAATGTTATTATTTTATTATTACCAGAGGCCCTAAGGTATTGGACTGGCCTTGGTAAGAAAATGGAATGAGATGACTTTGGGAACCTGAGTGATTAATATCTGAGAAAGTGGGTGGAATTTTTAACCTGAGATAATGGGGACAGAACAGACTATCAGCTGCCCACATTCACAAATTGAAAAGAGAATCAACAAGTGCGATTGCAGGAAGTATCAAAAAAAAACCCCAACAATAACAAGAAGAGAAAATAGAAATAGTCTGAGGTCAGGTGAATAGGAGTAAGAATTTGGAGGAGTGATATTAGAACAAAAGGAAAAGTCACTTATTTCTCAGTCAGCAAAAAAGCCCTAACAGGCAGTAAGGCCAAGCCAACAGAGAGATTACCTGGACGTGGGATGGGGGGGCTGTGATGAGGAGCGGCCAGCTTTCAGCTTGCAAGGAAGACAGAGGAGTCAGGTACCAACTATCCTGAGAGATGAGTGGGACCTACATTCCCTTTGGAGTAGCATGAACCTTCCAACACAGCTAATTATGGATGGTCCAGAGAGCAGAAAGCAAAGGGAGGGGGGAGGCCCTTGGAAGGTAATAATCAACTCTATCCAGAGTGAACAAACCGAGCCAGTCAAAACAGCTTTGGTCTCATCATGATTATGGTGTTAGCATTTAGTCAGTTTATAATTCACTGTCTATAAACTTTCTTTTCCCACATCTGTTACTCTAGTTTTCCTCTTAGTTTTCCTAGGGAAAAAAAAGTCATTTATCTGAGAGTAAAGAGATTAAGTAATATTTAAGTAAGTCATGGGGGGTGTCAAAAGCATTTCATAAACTTTTAAGTGCTTGACAAATGTGAAATGCTATTATTTTTCTTGCCAGTGGTTCTAACCAGGTTTTGTACAAGTGACTCTGAAATGCTGTTATTTTTAAAGAAAACAGATTCAAGCTCTGACTGGTGTGGCTCAGGTGGTTGGGCATTGTCCTGCAAAGCAAAAGGTTGCTGGTTCCATTCCCAGTCAGGGCACAAGCCTAGGCTGCGGGTTCGGTTCTGATTGGGGCACGTACAAGAGGTGACCAGTTTACGTTTCTCTACTTCACTTTCTCCCTCTTTTCCTCTCTCTAAAAGTAAATAAATAAAATATTTTTAAAAAGAAGAAGAAAACAGATTCATGCATTGCTCAGGGAGAGGGGTGTTAGAGCCCATGGCTGAGTCGAACAGTTCTAAAGCTAATTGTTGTCCTTGTGAGCTCTCTGTCATGGCTCTGGCCCTCACCTCTGCCCGCTCTCCCAACAGGCCTGACAGAGAAGGTGCTTAGTATCATTTACCTTCCAACCCAGTTTGTGAACTGAAGCTGTAAGGAAAGAGCTACTAAGTATTGAATCATTGTATTAGATTAACAAACAAATATCTAGATATAGGTAATGCAGACAGAAGAGCTAAGAGTAAAGCACAGATAATCATCTCTCTCTTCTAGCTTGATTTGTATCAGAGACAGAAGGATTTCTGAACAGAAGGGGAGCAAAATGTACGGGGAAATACCTCGGTAGTAGGCTGAAAGGATGGCAGTCATAGGAATAATTTCTTAAGTTAGTTTTCTCGTGAGCACAGCAGGAGGGTCTATAAAGGCTTTTGGTGTTAAATTAGCCTGAAGCTACAAAGCCATGAAAATGTATCAGAAAAGATGTTTGACTCTGTCCATGAGATTCAATACAATTTTCATTTATTCTTTCATTCAGCAAGTACTGATTGAGTAGTTGTGTACGCGGTACTTTCTGCCCTCATGGAACTTATATTCTGGACGGTGGGGCAGAATACAATGATAAATAAATAAAGATAAACAAATTTCAGGCATGGTAAGTTCCATGAAGAAAATTAAATTGGGAAAGGGGATAGAGAATGGTTGTGTGTATTCACAGTACCCTTTTCTCCCTGCACTAAACACAGTGAGGGCCCATAAATAACAAATAAATAAATGAGAAAGTAACTGTCCCCTCCCAAGTTCAAGCCCTCACTACTACTGCCTACTTTACTGTCAATCACTCTTTCATGGATCATTCTGAGTTCATTCTCTCTTGTTTTCAGCAATAATGCATACTACTGCCTGATTTAAAATGCTCCTTTTATCATGTCCCTTTTCTACTCCAAAATCTTCAGCAACTTCTTTTTTAAAAATATATTTTATTGATTATGTTTTACAGTTGTCCCGTTTCCCCCCTTCACTCCCCTCTACCCTGAGCACCCTCTCCCACCCACATTTCCCCCTTTAGTTCATGTCCATGTGTCATACTTATAAGTTCTCTTCTTCAGTGACTTCTGATTGCCTTTTTCTTTTTTAAGCAAAGTTTAAAGAAAATAGTATGCTTATCTGTCACTAAACCTTATTTATAGATATAGTTTCTCTCCTATGTCCTACTGAAGACGTGCCGTGTCTTTTTTAACATTATCATCAACCTAAACAACTATATGGGAAAGAAGGTGATACACAGGAAACTATTTGTGTCACTCCAGATCTTTGCACTGTGGAATCAGTAAACTTCGGCACGAAGAACGTCCTTGGAACCAGTCTCAGTCAACTCCATCTCACAGCTGAGGAAACTGAGAGCAAGCAGCTGTTCGACACCCAACCCAGGGAGGCTCTGCCACAGCCAGAACTCAGCTCTTCTGATCCCGGTGTTCCTTCCACTGTGTGACGTTGCATACACACATCCGTTTTTGCATCGTTTGATCTGAGTACACATGCCATGTTGTGTCTGTTCTTTTCTGCTTACGTTTCTGTTTATGCACATTTCCATGGACATAAGCCAGGTTCTTGTCATTTTTCGTAGCTACATGGCATTCTATCATAAAGGCCATGGTCTTTTAAGAGTCATCATTTTGAGTTACACAAAGAAAGAAAACGAGCCAACACTAATGCTGTGTGTTAACTGCAGCTGCTTTATAAATTATGTTTAAAAAGTCATATATTTTCAGTCTGTTTACTCATATTTTCTTTTCTAAAAGTGGACCAGCCATCCTGTATGTTTTTGAAGTGTTATTCTTAAGGTATAAAAATATACAATGTATGAAATAGTTTTACATCAAAAACTGTCAAATCCTCTTATTACTGATTCAAAATTTGTACATTCTCATTATTCTTTGTAATTCATCTCTTTGATCATGGCTATTCTGCATTTGAATATACAAAAAGGCTTTTGAAAGTATTAGCCCTCTCCTTCCATCTGGAAAATAGGGAAAGAGTGTTACAAAGGTGAATACCTCCAAAGTTCATTCAGTACTTCTCAAAATGTCTCAAGATTCATGGCATTTTATTTTCCAAAGTCAGGAAAACTAAGCTCAGTTTGATAATCTAACTATCATTTTGTGGTGTTGAATTTTATTATATTTTTTGAAAGTCATTATTATGGGGGAAAAGCAGATTAAAAAAGGTTTCTAGTTCGCATTTGAATTGGGTATTAATTGGACTGCTTTGCATCTGGAGAAAACATAAAAGTAAAGGGTAACACACCCATAAATTGGTCTTTAGCCCTGGTTGGTGTGTTGGTGCTCAATCAGTAGATTGAGCGCCGGCCTGTGAACTGGTGTGCTGGTTTGATTCCCAGTCAGGGCACATGCCTGGGTTTCAGGCCAGGTCCCCAGTAGGGGGTGCACGAGAAGCAATCACACATTGTTGTTTCTCTCTCTCTTTCTTTCTTTCTCCCTCCCTTCCCCTCTGTCTAAGAAATAAAACAAATAAAATCTTTTTAAAAATTTAGTCTTTAACCATTGTTATTTTGTAGTTCCTTCACTTCAGCATTTGAAGATCACTAATCACGGATGCTCCATAGAACTAGGAGTAGAAGAGAACTGAAGAATGGAAGGTGAACTTCTCATGGGTACATTGCTTGCTCAAATTATTAATCATGACTGTCATTTACAGAGCCTGTGCTCTAACAGTCATTGTGCGAAGCACTGTAACTACATTATAGCATCTAATTCTCATGGCAGTTTGGTGTTATTACCCCCATTTTACAGATTAGTAAATGGAGGCTTGGAGAAGTTAGGTAACTTGCCCAAGGTCACACCGCTAGCAAATTCAGGATACAAATCTTTAATTCCAAAGCTTATGCACCAGTTCTGTTTGACAAATCACTGAGGGAAACGGCAGTAGTTTACCTTTGGAATAGTCTCATACAGAAGGACTATATAAAGGTTGAGGTTGTTCTTGTGAGGAGAATATAAGTCCTTTCATTAATTGAGATGAGTATTACTATGATTAAACAGTTTAGCTACAAAATTCTGACTTTTCATCCAGCAGGAGGCAACCTTCAATGACTCCCCAGAGCCTACAGGATCAAGTTCAAACACTTTGCCCTATAATACAGGGGAGGACCTACATGATTCAGCCTCTACCCTCTTTTTACCTCATATTCTACTGCTTTCCTCCACACACTCATAGTTTCTAATGGACGGTTTGTGCATCCTTGCCATTAGGGGCATGTAAAAACAAAACATTACTTTAAATGCAAATGAATTACATTCTCCATTCAAAAGGCATAAAGTGGTTGAATGGATTTAAAAAATAATAATACCCAACTATACACTGCCTCCAGACATTTACACCACCTTCAAGGACACACACAGGCTCAAATTGAAGAGATGGAAATATATATTCCATGCAAATGGAAAACAAAGAAAAGGAAGCAGGGGTAGCTACATTTACATCAGACAAAATGGACTTTAGTTAAAAAAAAAATGCTGTAATAAGAGACAGAGAAGGTCATTATATAATGGTAAAGGGTTCCATTAAAAAAAATAGGTCATGATTTTAAAAAAAGTTTTGGGAATGCCGCATGCTGGAGATTCCCCAGGGAGATTTACAATGCATAGTAGTGTACTAAAAGCTCTGAGAAGTCCTACGGGAAAGAAATCTGTTCAATTTTTTTTTTTCAACACAAGACTTACACAAGTCAGGATCCAGAACAGAAAACAACACCTATGCTAGGGAGATCAATACAGGGAATCTAATATAAGAAACTCGTTTTAAAATTTTGGGGGAATTGAAAGAGTAAATAGGAGGATGGTGGGACAGCCCAGACTTGAGCAACAGGACAGAGATACGACCCCTAGGGTTCTATGATTGAAGGAGGCAGTGCTGTCCAGATGTAGTAACAGATTTTTTTTGGCAGATTCTCCAGCCCCAGCTAAGCCTTAGGATGACTGCAGCCCTGGCTGACACCTTGACTGCAACCTCATGAGAAACCTTGAACCACAATCACCTCGGTAAGCCAGGTCTTGGATTCCTGATCCTCGGAGACTGCGTGCAATAATAAAGATTTGTTGTTCTAAACCATTAAATTTCAGAATAATGTGCTCCACAGAAATAGATAACTAATATAGGCGTTGGTACCTTGAAGTGGGATTCTGCTATAACAAAAATCCTAAAATGGGTAGTGGGCTTTGGGGAGAGTGTTAGTAAAAGTCTAAAACATATGGAGGAATCTGTTAATAGAAACATCTTGACCTTTCATGTGGTTGCAGGTGAAGGTTTGCAAGAAAATGAGGTAATGTTATTGAAAACTGGACGAAAGGGGATCCTTATTACACAGTAGCAGAAAGTTCAGCAACACTGTCGCCTGCAGTAACTGAAAGGCAGAAAATGTGTCTAAAGAACTGGGTGATCCTGCTTATAGTAAAATGTGAGAGGAGAGAGGTAAACTAAAGGCAGAACTGTGAAACAGAAAGAGACAATTCCCTGAGTTTGAAAATTCTCAGCCTCTCCAAGTGGTATACAATGCTAAAATTAAGACATAGCTTCTGAGCGAAGATCAAATCCAGGGCACTGCCAGTAAAACATGGTCCGAAGATGAAGCCAAGGTGTGACTATAAACCCTCTTGTTCTTGCCTCAGGAAGATTTAAGGCTGTGCATCACAGTAGTGTTTGTTTAGACAAGAGGCCCTCTAAGGAAGTTAAAGGTTTGTCTCACACAGTCTCTTAATAAAATGATAAAGCATCTAGGCACTGTCCCTCAGCCATCTCGTCAGAAGTCAAAGGTAGAGAAGAGCGTCTTCCATCTAATGGAGTGGACCTCAATAAGATTCACAGAAGACTCATAAAATTTTTAAAAGAAGTACACATTTAGAAACATTTCCACCTTGGACCAACAGAAATAGAGATATTGCAAAATGAAAAGAGGCCTTTGGACCCTCAAACACCCACTGGCAAGAAGTAGAAAGAAAACTTCACGGCTGTAAACATGGGCTATCTTTCATGAAAAAGAGAGGATGAATCAGAAATCAGAACCAAGACCCAAGAACATGGAGCTGAGAACCAGGGAGAATTATTCCTAGGCCTTGCAATGTAATGAAGGGACTTTCAATGTTTGCTCAGATGATTTCAGAATTACTGTGACTCCTTTGTGCCTGCCATTTCCCCTCTTTTTGAACAGGGATATCGACAGCGGTTACTCTGTTACTGTGTCCCCATTGTATGTTGGGTGCACCCAGGGGCAGAAAAGTTATAGTTTCACCGAGGGAAACTGTACTCAAAGAGCTATACTTAAGAAACTACACTCAAGGAGCCTCAACTGCACCTGGATCTGATTTAGATGATGAGATATGGGACTTCAAGCAGATGCTGTAATAAGATGAGACTTTTGGTGACTTTGGGAAGAAGTGAGTGTATTTTGCATATGGGAGGGACATGCATTATTGGGGACCAAGGGATGGACTGTGGTAGTTGGCCTCCAAGAGAGCTCAACTGTCCTTGTCTCCTGGTATTCACACCCTTGTGTAGGCCCCTCCCATTCTGTATCACAGTTGGTCTGTAAGACCAACAGCATGTGGCCAAAGTGACAGTATGTTACTTGTGAGATTAGGTTATTTAAACGAGTGCAGCTTCCATTCTCATATCTCCACCTCCACCTCCACCTCCACCTCCACCTCCACCTCCACCTCCACCTCCATCTCCATCTCCATCTTGGATAACTCTCTGTTGGAGAAGCAAGTCACAATGTTGAATGCACCTCTAAGGAGAAGGCCACCTGGCAGAATACTCATACTTAAGCCTCAGACCAATAGCCAGCTAGGAACTGTATTCTGAAAAGAACTATGTGAATGTACTTGGACTTGAATTCTTCAGCTCTACTCTGGCCTTGAGATGACTGCAGCTCCAGTCAACACTTGACTGCAAACTCCTGAGAGATCCTGAGCCAGAAACACCTGGCTAAGTCACTTTCAGATTACTAAACCTCAGGAACAGTGTGAGATAATAAAACTTTTGTTGTTTTAAGCTGTGAAGTTCCAAGGTAATTTATTATGCAGCAATAGATAACGAATACACAAGCCCAAGAGCCAGGACTGCCCAGCAGAGACAGGTTGCCCAGCTACAGTTGGAGCTACAAGGAAGATATGGCCACTACTGGATATACTGCCTTAAGCACAGGGAGAAGGAAAGATCTCTGTGGCCCCTCATCCTCTACTCTTGCCTCCTTTGGCCAAACCAAATCTTAAGAGAGCTTGAGAAATATCATTTGCAAGGAGCAACCTCTTTCAATGCAGAATAGGGCAGGGGGAGAGAAGGAGATTAATCTAAGAACAAATAGGCAAATTACCAGTACAACCAAGAACTCTTTTTACATGTGGAATTCCCAGTAACATTCTTCAGAATCTTGTTCTCAAACCTCACTTTGGGAAATACTGACCTGAAATTGCTCTCCCCCCAATCTCTGCAAGTCCAAATATATACATCAATTATCATACACTTTAAATGCAAAGTTTTTCTCCATTAACCTTCTTTCCTCATTACCTGGGATAGCCCCATCTTCTTTCAGTTCCACAGTGTTCGATCTACATTTTAGGCATTTTCAACATAACTTATCGTTATTTCATGCATGTCTTCTTGGTAGAAGAGCTAATAGCTTCTTAAGGGTCAGATCTATTTCTGATTCACTGGGGTGTATTGCCTCATTATCATAGCACCTAGCATAGAGTCTTGTTCACATTAAATGTCAGTAGGTATTAAGTGAATGAATGAATGCCAAAGCCAGTGGTACAAATGATACAAAACTCTGTTACCTTCATCTATATTACTGTTAAATCCTTTATATACTCATGGTGGAACCAAGAGATTCTAAAATAATCTTCCTATTTTTCTTGGCTGGTCACATCTTTTGAACTCCTTTGAATATTTTCCTGGAGGAAGAGAACAATAAAATTGCGAACTGGTTTGTGCACAGGGATAATTATCCTGTGAGACCAAAGTCCTACCGGGAACTTTTTAGCAGGAGGAGGGGGTTCAGAGAACTGCAGTTGTCTCCTCTGTCACCTTTGGCTACTCTGAAAAAAACAATCCTCTGCTCAGTAAGAAAGCAATGCTCAGCATTTTGCAAAAGTGATTTCCTCTACATCCCTATCTTCCTTGCTGATGCTTGATGGAATAAATTCAAAACAGAAAGAGGTTTTTAGATCAGCTTCGCTTAATTAGTTCAGGCCTCTTCACTTCCTGCCTGGATTACCACAGTGCCCCCAACAAGTCTCCTGGCATCTTGTTTCTAAAAACAAATCTTAGCTCGGCACGCTCATGTTTAAAGTTTTTCGATGGGTGTTCATTCTCTTCTGGACGAAATCCAAACTCTTCATGATTTGTCCTTGGGGTTACTTCTTCAGCCAAATCTTTTCTTACTATCACCAAGCTTTTCGGTCCTCCTCCTTCCTTCTGCCCTCTCCTTACCCTCTCATCTGAATCTTCTCAAGCTCAACCCAACTCATTCCTCAAGATATACTTTCAGCTCTCCCTCCAAGAAGTTTCTCTTGAGCCCTCCATGATAGATTAGGGTTCCTTATTTGCTTTACAGACCTCTTTGGCTGTGAGCAAGTTGCTCTCTAAACCTCAGCATCCCAATCTGGAAATTGGGGTAATACAGTATCGATATTTACTTCTATATTTACTTCTATCGATATTTAGTTTGTGGCAATGAAGATAATGCAAAATACTTAGCATAGTGCCTCACATATATTAAAGGTTACATAGTAGGTATTAAATCATAGCAATTATTTAACCTAATATCTCCATTATGTTTGAGAAAAACAGATCCAGAGTCGTCAAGAAGCATAAAATTAAGGGGAGGGGGGCATCTGATTTGCTTAAGGTTTACAAACTAAATTTCAAAATGAGGAAGTTATGGGGAAATTGACTTCAAATTAAATAATAAAATATTTATCGAGAAATAAATGTGAGGTTGAGAGCAGATGCTACACTAAGAAAAATGGCAAGTCAGGGCATCTTTCAAGTCAATTCAGGATATTTGATGCTTAGAGCTGAAATGTTTTCTTATTTGTCCCAACTTGCTTATGTACTTTGTTTATTTCTATATTCAAGAAAGTAGTGTTTGTGCATTTACTAAATAAAATGACTTGCAACTCCTCAGCCATTTTTTTCTACTGAATTAAGTACAACATCAAATCATTAATATGACCTTAAGAAAATCAATGTTGTCCCCAGGCTCAAGACCACTCACTTCACAGCTTAATTGGTTCCTATCCTTCAGTGTTTGACTCTGGACTTGCATTATCCAACACAGTTGCCACCAGTTACATGTGGCTGTTGGGTACTTGAAATGTTCTGTAAGTGAAAATACACATGGATTTTAAAGTTTGAGTTAAAAAAAGCAAATGATCTCAATAATTTTTTATATTGTCTACATGTGATGTGATAATATTTGTTATATTGGAATCAATATATAATTAAAATTAATTTCATCAATTTTTTAAATCATTTTAACGTGGCCACCAAAAAACTTTTATTGATTTATTCAGGTCTCATATTTCTATTGCAAAGTGCTGCTCTAGACTCTGGGATTTTTCAGAATCAGGTGGGGAGCATTTGTCCTAAGGTCAGACAGTGCTCTTTCCTGAACTTTCTCTGTCTCAGGTGATGTAGCTCTGTCACCCTTCTTGGCAGGTAGGTGCCTCCACTGTCCCATTCAGAATGGAGTCCTTAAAACCTGAAGGAGTTAAAGAACAGGTTTAGATCACTGAGCAGATCCATATTTCAAAGAGTTGGGAACAATGAGTGATTATCAACCCGAGGCAACATCTGGGATTCACTTTAACATTCTTGATTAGCTCCTCTATTTAACTTGGGTTATCTCTTTTAATTGTCACAACAACTCTAACATTTAGGTGCTGTTGTTACATACACATTTTACAAATGAGTAAATGGAAGTGAGGGCGTTGGCGGGTGTGGTGTGGCGTTTGACCCCAGTCGGTCCAACCATCCAAGTGCTGTGTCCAGCAAGCTTATGAGCTTCCTGCATACCCTATGCCTTGTCTGTACACGTGACCTGACACATGCTAGACGGTCAGTACACATGTACATATAGTACCACTTCAGCCATTAGGATACACATGGAAAAGTCTGGAAGGAAATACATCAAAATATTAAAAGGTGGTGATGTTATGGGTATTTTTTTTGGTAGTGTACATTTTTGAATTTTTTATCTTTATATATTTCCGTATCTTCCAAACTTTTGACAATGTGCATATATTGTCTTTATTTACATTACTCTTTAAGTCATATAAAATGTCATTGTAAGACAATGTAGGTGGTTACTGACATGTTCTCTGCGCTGACATCACCCTGTTCTCCCCACGATGTTTCCGTTCCCCTCACAGCTGGTGTCCTCTCCCCACCTTCACTTCTCCATTCTCTCAATCTCTCCTGCTTTTTCACTCCTCTCTCTCTCTCCTTCTCTCCCCCCAACCCCGTCTCTATCTGTCCTGCTCCTTTTGGTGACCCTCTCTTAGGCTTTTCCTCTGGATCTTCCTCCCTTCTTGTCTCTTATCTCCCCTTCTTTTGAGAAGATTGACATTAAAATGAAAGATCAGTCAAATGTTACTTTGCACCTGGTAAGTTTCAGGCAGATTCTACCTGCCCCTGGAGTCCTGAGAAGGTGCTCAAGTTGGGGTGGAGGGGGCAATGGAGATTGAGCCCTCTAAAGAGGATGGCTACGTTTTGGATAAACTAAGAGGTGGGGGAGAACATTTCAGAGTGACAAAAGCAGTGAGAACAAAGGTCTGAGAATTTTCTCAGGGGAAGAGATGAGCAGAGGCTTTTACCTTGTTGGATCTGGGGATTGCTGTCTCTGGGTGCCGGCCTTCGGAAAGGATGTGGACCTTAGTTGATTTGAGTTCTTGGATTGAATTAGTCCTGGTTGTATAATTGACTTTGATATGTGGCCTTTAGATCTGAATTGGGTTTAATAAGATTTAACTGCTTCAAAGGGCTTTATAAGAATTCATTTTATCCTTTAAATCTGATTTCGAATGCTACCTGCTTTGAGACGCCTTCTTCGACTTTGGCGCTCCTCCTCCAGAGCTCTCATTGTGCGTAGTTGATACATACCTTATTCAAGCAATTAACTCCACTACATTTTATCTTACTCTGTGGGAAATGGTTCCTTTATTGCCTCTCTTCAGGAATCTCGAGGGACAGGCAGATATCTTACTCATATTTGTATCAAGGCCCAGCACAGACTAGCAACACACTCGGTTGAGCACACAGGTGCTTAATAATGATTTTTAAAAGTATATTAATAGCTAACATTTAGTAATGACTGTGGCAAGCCCTATACCTACACTGTTTCATTCACTGGACACTTTAGGAGAAAAGTGCTTTTACTATCCCCATTTCACAGTGAGAAAACTGAGAGTAAGAGAAACTAATTTGATCTACAGCCAAATTTGATTCAAGATCAACTAGTAAGTAGCAGAACTTTTTCTACAAGCTTTTGGGTTCAAGATCTGGGCTCTTAACCACAGAGATAAATGCATGGATAGATGAGAAATGCTTTTCATTCTGTGGCTGAAGAAGTGACATGGAAGTGTCCACCATTTATTTTACAGGGGCAATTATGATGTAAAATTATGGTAAGTCCTAACTCACTGATGTTTCTAACTTTTGAATCACTTTTGCCCTTTCCTTCCTCCTTTCTCCCCACCGCAGTTCCCCTCCCCCTTTCTTCTTCTTTCCTCTTTGAAACTCTCAGGAAAAATCTTGGAACTCCTGTATTGAAATATAATCCAGGTAAAAACTGAGTGTTTCCTGCAGAAGGAAACTAACATTTTATTTGGTTCCTGCTTCTTGCCATTCATTCATTTGCAAATTTACAAATATCAGGCACCTACTCTGTGCTAGGAACCTTTTGTTGGCCCTACAGATAGAGCAGTAAACAAAAGAAAGTCCCAGTTCCCACGGAGATTACACTCTAGTGGGCACTTTCAGT
Source organism: Trachops cirrhosus (assembly GCA_028533065.1). Classification (NCBI taxonomy): domain Eukaryota; kingdom Metazoa; phylum Chordata; class Mammalia; order Chiroptera; family Phyllostomidae; genus Trachops; species Trachops cirrhosus. Next base: position 82,570,933 of record CM052545.1, read on the forward strand.
ACACTGGTTCACTTACACTTCTCCTAATAACCACATTAGGTAACGATGACAACAATAATAGATCACTATTAACAATGCTTATCTGTGCCAGGCACTGGGCTACCAGGTTTTATTTGTGGTAATTCAATTATCACAATAATCCTGTGAAGTAGAGGTTATGTTTTCCCCATTTTACAGATGAGGACATTGAGACACAAAGAGGTGAAGTGACTCGTTCAAAGTTTGAACCCAGTGAATGTGGCTCTAACTCCCAGGCTCTTAAACACAAGGCTATATTGTTTCTTTTATGTTTCTTTCTTAATAACACAACTTTTAAGTGGCTGAATCCTAGCTCAGATCATCTGACTCCCCAACCCAGGGGTTTGCTCTGCATCCTGGGGACCACGTAAAATAAATGAGAATGCTTTGGAATTTTTGCAACACTGTCTCTTCCAAAGAATTCAAATTGCTTTCCACGCAATTCTCAGATTTCTGATGTGAACCCTCTTGAACTGTCAATTCCCCAGCAAGGAGAAACGTAGGTCCAGTGCCAAGGGTCATCCTACACTGGCCGGGGCACCCAGCAGATGGCGCTATCTTAGTAGACACCAGCTGGCTGCCCATTCCCCGGGGCTCACCGCCTCCGCCGAAAGCTTCCCGGTCCTCCCTCACTCCCTTCTCTCCCCCCTCCCCACGGAGCCCGGGCCCACGTGACCTGAAGGCGGCCAATGGGCGAGCAGAGAGGGCGAGCTGGTCCCTGTGGCCGCCATTAAAGCGTAGGGAAAACCCGTGAATTCGGATTAAAGGGGGAAAAACACCGCCCGCTGGGCCCACAAAATGGGGGAGACTACGGCGTCCCGGTGGTGAGGCCGGAGGAGAGCAGACGTTAGGCCAGCTTGACCCAGGGACTACACGAAGACACAGTCAGAGAATGGTCTGAGCCCGCAGACACCGCCACCACCTCCGCCACTGAGGAGACTAGGCTTAAGGACATCGCCGCTGCCGGGCCGGGGGCCTGGGCTTCTCTCCGGTTCTCGCCCTTCCCGCCCCTCTGCGGGCGCCTCCCCGCCCGGGAGAACCCTCCAGGGCTTGGGCGCTTCCCCTCTCGGACTCGATTTTAATTATTTATTGTGTAATTTATTATTTCTTCTTGTGAAGGGACACACATCCTCGCTGTCCCCCAGAGAGGGACGGACGTCCGCGGGCTCCGCGGCGGCCGCAGTCCGGCCAGCGGGGCGAGCGCCCACGGTCCTCCCGCCTCCGGCCCGCGGCCCCGGGCGGCTGGGTGCCGGCTGGGCGGCGGGGGCTGCTCGCGGCGGCGGGGGGGTGGGTGGGAAGGACGGACGGCCCGGCGGCCTCCTCTTCCACTGTCCCTCGAACCAGCACCCCCCCGCCCTCCCCGGTGTCTGTGTTTCTCTCTCTGGTCGGAGGCGGCGGTAATGGCGGATGGTGGGTTGTGGCGCCGGCGGCGGCTGCTGTGAGGGACGATGAGTTCCTCCTTCGTGCCGAACGGGGCCAGCCTGGAAGATTGTCACTGTAACCTCTTCTGCCTGGTGAGTGCCGGGGCCGCGGGCGGGGACCGCAGCGAGCGGGGCGGTGGGGGAGGGGGCTGCGAGGTGCGCCCTTGGGCCGTGGGGGAGGGGGTCCGGGTCTGATCCAGATGCCCGAATCCCCGGGCTAGGCCCCGCCGGCCCCGGGAGCCGCGTTCGTTCACCCTCCGTCCTGCGCTGTGTTTTGGGAGAGTTGGCTTTTTTTCTTGTCTTGTTTCTGACCGCCCCCCCCACCACTTTCAGTCTTCAACTTGGGCTGCTTATCTGGCAGGGCACTAACATTTCCCTCCGTGCGTCTTGCTTAACTGTTGCTTTTCTCCTAATAGACCATGTATCCCGTCTTCATACTTAACATTATTGCCCATTCTTCCACTGTCTTTATGCTTCACTCTGGGAGTTTGTTTCCCTCAATAAACAGGACCCCGGAACTTAGGCACTTAAAAAGTCTCTTTTCGTTTTGCAGTTTTTCTGTGTAAGTCAAACTAACAGGTTAGTTTCAGGCTTTGGTGACTTCAGATCTCAGTAAAAACCAGTAGATGCCATTTTATACGTTTCTCTTTAAACTTTGAAAACAGTTTGCCGTTTGACAATTTCTAGCCATCTTGCTTTTATTAGAACATTGTTTGTGTAAGATTGAAACGGACAAATGGAGGAGGTGCTCTGGTTTTGCTCTAAGTATTTCTGTATTTGTCTGTTTTGCTTGCGTGTTTAGAATTTTGAGCAGCCTGTTTCACGTTTTATTGAAAAGTCTGGGGAAGCTGGATGTAGGGGTGACAATTGTGTAGGTTGGCCCAGGTCTGGGAGCATCCCACCTGTTTAAGACTTTATGAAGTAGCAACTGTTGCAAATACTTAGTCCTCAATTGGACAGTACTTTAGCTTCATTAGTGCTTTAAAGTTTCGGTGGTTTTTCTCTTTTCATTTTCACTGTGCTTTGAAAAATACTAAGAGTGTATGTGATAGGTAAGTGAATTGAGTGGGCGGAGCACAACTAGTTGGCAAGTGTAAACTGCCAGTCATGTATCAGCAGTTTCATTTTTGGCACCTATACTTTGCACTTTTAAGTTACATTGAATTACTGAATTCCCTCTGTCGGATTTTTTTTCCAGTTGCTAAATTACGATGTTTAATGCCCTTCCCCCATGACTTTTATTTTCGTACAATGTCCTTTAATCTGCATCTCTCCAGATGTAATAAGGCGTATGGCAGGTTTTACATTTCTGTCTTCTCCGGCTCAGTCTATTTTTGGTGCTTTTGGGATCAGGTTCTTTGAAGATAGACTAGTACAAATCTGACAGTTCTTTGTGAGTAGGTATTTGACGTCCTAAAAGGGATATGTGAAGAATTAACAAGAACTTTTTGTTATAGTTCATACTTCTGTAAAGATGGAATGAGAGTCTTTAAAAATTAATTTTCTGTTACAAGTTTGACACTAAGGGACAAATGTGACCAGTTAGAACAGATCTTAGTATAGAGAGGAAATGTTTACTCAATGTGCAGTGTTAAATATGTGTTTATATTTTACGCTGTTACATTTCTTCTGTTTTCTCTTATGCACATTTCTTGACTTGCTGTTCAGTCACTTGCTATTCAGTGATCTGCCAGTGTTAATTTTTAAGCTGTCTTTTTTTTTCTTAAATTTTTGGTTGTTGTGTTACCAGAATTAATAAGCATTTTATTTTTTTTTTGGTTAATCTCCTTTCAATATCTTAAGCACATATTGGAAAATTGTAATGTCCTAATGAAATAAGCAACTTTGTAGTGAATACTTTTGACTTTGTGCAATAATAAAAAAATTCATGCTTTCTTTTTCTCAGGCTGACTTGACGGGAATTAAATGGAAAAGATATGTATGGCAAGGCCCAACTTCTGCCCCTATTCTGTTTCCGGTGACAGAAGAAGACCCCATTTTGAGCAGTTTTAGTCGCTGCCTTAAGGCAGATGTACTTGGTGTTTGGCGGCGAGATCAAAGACCTGGAAGAAGAGAATTGTGGATATTTTGGTGGGGCGAAGACCCCAATTTTGCTGACCTTATTCACCATGACTTAACAGGTGAAAGCAACTTAATCATTTCTTGCTAATAATACAACAATGTCATATACTTTTCCTGAAAATCACTTGTATTAAGAATTTTTTCATGGTACACTGTTATGAAGCCAGATAAAAATTCAGCTTCATGTTTTACTTACTGTGATTATTATTATTTTTTTCTTTTTACTTGAAGTATCCATATTGTGGCAGGCTTTTTAAATTTTAAATAACCTTTCACCACTGAGCTTCTTCATGAATTTCTCATAGACAGGGCCTAAGAAAGGCATGTTGCATTTACCTAAGAAAAATGATATCAGGGAGCATGAAGTTCCTAACAGAGTCATAATACTTTTGAAGTCATGTGTAACTCAACTTTGAGTCAATTCTGCCACTGCTCTCTTCTGTAAGAATATGCAGACAATTGTAGGAGTATCTGGAAATGTAACTTTCTCATGTGTTTTTTCAAGACATGTAGTTAATTTGTTATTGTTATTTGTGGTGGTTTTATCATCATAAGACTTCTTAATTTGGTTATTCTTGGGAAGTGATTATTTTAAATACTGTGGCATCAAAGTATCATTAATATGAGAAGAGCGCCAATTTATTTAGCTTTTTAGGATGTTAGGGTCATAATCTAAAAAGTTACACAGAAATAATTTTATGAGCAAATCATTAAGATTTCTTCCATCTTATTTCCTTGATTTAGGACCAGATGATACCTTAGAAAGATAAACTGTAGCTCTCCGAGGAATTACTTATGTACTTTAGATTGTAAGAGTCAGTGTAAACTAAATCTTTGATGATAGGAATGTAAATGATTAGTTGTTTGCTGCAAGGTACCAGAGACTTCAAGATGTTTGATGATTCTTGCCAGGTAAGTTTAGGGTTGTTAGATTACTGAAAAAAGTGTTGTCATTTGAAATTGAGTACGCCGAAGTTTCTGTTATTGTCTATTTAATCTATAAGACCTATTTTATTTTTGGATGTAATGTAATCCAGATGACTATCTCAAGCACTTAGTAAGACCAGCTTTTGTGCATGAATGCATGTGTTACATGTGTTACATTTGTGTTGATGGTTGCTTTTCACATTCTAGTGAACAATCTCTTCTTGTAATCCTTATTTTTGAGAGTGGTTGCAATTCTTTTGTGATAAATGTTTTCTGGCTTTCCTAATAAGATCTCTGCTAGAGAGTCCGGCCCTTAGATCTAAGTATGTGATGTATTCTTAAATATGTAAAATGATGTGTTGGTGTATATATATATACGTACTCATATATGATTATGCATATATCTCACAATATAAAATTCCTTTACGCATCAGCAAGATGATGCTTTCTAATTGCCATGTCAAAAGCCAAGCCTGCTTGCTTCCTTTTTCTTTCATTGACTTGGGTATGCTTGAGATAATTTCTTTATTTTAGGTAGTATAAAAACTACTACCTTACTGAAATGTTTGAAGACTTTTAATGTTGATAAACGGTCTATGAACTATAAATAAGCTCAAATTGTTGATAAACTCCTGCCGTCTTAGTGGCTTCAGTGTTCTTAATAAAGTTGGCAGGGCATCTGAATAGACCATTTTTCCTCCCAGATTCTATGAAATACATTTTGTGGAATCAAAGATAATTTTAATAAATATGTAGTATTTAGTTTTATCATAGTGGGACTGATGTTTTGAAAGTTAAAAGCATATTAAATAAATGTCAGCTGATTTAATGTTTATTAAAAAATGATATTTTTCTAAGTTTCATGTTATGAGTTTAAATGTTTTCTTCTGAAACTGCATTACAGTTTAAAACATTTCTTCTCTAGTTTAATTTTTAGCATAATTTTAAAAATAGTAATACCTCTACTTTAAAATACTGATTTTGAATGTTAATTAAAGTAATTTTGGAAGAATAGGTGTTAATTGTCAGATTTTGCTGAATGCCATTGAATGGTAAATAACTTGTAAATATTTATCAGAGTGAAAGCAATTGAAATAGTAGACCAAAATATAGTAGGAGTTGTATATAATCATATATTTGGTATTCCAAAGCTTGTCCTGTAATGTTTTTAAATAGTTGTATAGTCAGCATGTTTATATAATTTTTTTTAACCTGTCATTTACTTTAGAATGCTGTTACTTAAATCATACTTATCTTAAAGAATAGTAAGGTCTTTTCAGATGGAGTTTGTCTCGCCCTTTGCCCCAGGGACACAGTCTGCCTCCCTTTTGGAGTAATTAGTCTATGCCTCTGTCTCTCTAGCTAACCCATTTTCATTTCTTCCCATCTGTGGCACTCTATTTCCTTCTTTTAAACTCCCCTGAGAAAAGAGCATCTGGACAGTAGGGGTGGCATCAGCTGCAAGAGGCAATCGTGAGTTTCAAGTGGAGGTGTAGCACTGAGGAAAGGGGAACCGGAAGGACCCAGGTGGTAACTAAAAAGCTGGTTAATTTAGTTTGAGGTTGCTCCTCAGTGTGGTGTCCTTCTGTTTGGTTCAGCAACTACCACATCTTGTTATTGAAATGTTTGTAATGATGGTGATAATATTGTTCTTGTTGGGGAAGGAGAGAAGGCATTTCGTTTTACAAAGATAAGAATTCCCAGTTTTTCTTATTAACTGAAATGTTCAATAGTGAAAGTACAGAATTGCCTTTGCTTAACCCCCTTATCACCTTTGTGTCATCCGTATTTTTAAAAGTACACTTTTTGTTGTAAAACAGTTTTAGATTTATATAAAAGTTGCAAAGATAATATAGACAGCTCCTATATAACCTTACTCAGTTTCTCTTAACATCTTACATTAGAATGGTACATTTTGCCTTGGCTGGCATGGCTCAGTGGATTGAGTGCCAGACTGTGAACCAAAGGGTCTCTGGTTCGATTCTCAGCCCAGTGCACATGTTTGGGTTGTGGGCTAGGTCTCCAGTTGATGGTGCACAAGAGGCACCCACACATTGATCTTTTTCTCCCTCTCTTTCTTCCTCACTTCCCCTCTCTCTGAAAATAAATAAATAAAATATTTTAAAAAAGAATGGTACATTTTTACAACTAATGAACCAGTATTGATACATTAGTATAAACTAAGTTCATACTTTTCATTTTTATCTAATAACCTCTTTCTATCCTGTGATCTCATCCAGGTTACCACATTCCATTTATCATGCCTTCTTAGGCTATCCTAGACTAAGACAGTTTCTCAGACTTCCCTTGTTTTTGATGATCTTGATAGTGCATTTTCAATTTCTTCCTGTCTCTCTTACATCATCTAGCACATGTTTGGGTCACCTTCATTTCAAATTTAGTTGATGTGTAGAAATAAACCTGTTTTATTGCTGATTGGTAAAATCAGGTACAACAAACCAAATCTGATTTGATGCATACTTTAAACCCTCAGTTACTTACCTTGAGGTTGTAGTCTATAGTGATTAGTAAGACCTGTTTAAAAACTGGAATACTTTGCAATGCTGTTTGCAAAACCTGATGATTTTTGGGTCAGGGTTTGTGCTAACTAGTATTGGCTTAAACTATAACATTCCAAAAAGATATTTGTTCAAAATATCCCTTGAATCCCAATGCTAAACAGCTTTTATTTAAAACAAAAACAAAAACAAAAAACCACCCAAAACTTTTTGCTCTGCTCCCTCTATCTAGAGAATGGATAGTTGAATCAGTATCCATATGTTTTGATAGAAAAAGAATTAGGGAACAATCTCTGATTACAGCCTTCTGAATTTTATTTGTTCTTTGAATTTAAGCTTTGTAGCAGACCTGTTTAGTGCCTATATGATAGAAGTGAAAATTGGTGGTGGGAAAATTTTAGCTTAGTCGCTCTGGTCAAAGTCTCTGTAGTGGGTAGGACTGATAGTTTTATTCAAAGCAAGATTGTTTCATTAACGTAAGTATATCCTTGAAGGAGAAAAGTTTTCTGGGTATTTTTATTCTGTGCCTTAACATTTTTGGAATTTTATTGTCATCATCGACTTTCAGTCTTTTCTTTAAAAGAAATAACAGAAATAAAAACTAGGACTGCTCCTTCTCCCAATGTTAGCATCTTAAAGAAAAAATCACAGTAAGCTAGAATGTGATGAGACTCTTTGAGAAAAGTGATACCTTGAGAACTGAAAAACAAAACTCAGAGCAAAAAATATTTGTTATTTTTTCTAGATCCTGTGATCTACATATGCGATTATAGCAACATGTCCAAATATTGCGCTGTCTAAAAAGTCTGTATTTTTTTCCATTAAATAAAGGATACAGTTTTCGTTTTCACCAATAACTTTATTGATAGGGACATTTTAAGTATGTCGCCAATTTCCCACTATTGGCTTCTTGTGGATAGAGGCCAGGGGAGCTGCTAAACGTCTTCCAGTGCATAAGACCGCCTCACAGCAAAGAAATCTTTGGCCAAAGTGTCAGTCATACCAAGAAACTTTGCAAACCACTTTTGACAAGTTCGGTCAGTCACAGCACCTTCTCCATACACTGCACACATTTTTTATTTGTGTGTTTCAGTTGTGTTTTTACCCTTGTAGAAATGATAAAGCATAATGCACCAAACATGTTGCATGTTGCAAACAATTTTGTTTGCTCTATTTCTTCTGTGTACTATCCATTTTGAACAAGAAACTGTGTCTTTTAAGTCTTCAAAAATGGTCATTAACATATTAGGCTGTTTTTAAATTAAAGTTAGTTTTTCACATTTGCCGTTTCTCAGTGGTGCTGCCAGTTTAAGGCTCTCAGTAATATTTGTTGAATGAATGGCTTATAAATGGGCAGTTGTTGTTTAAGACAAACACTGAACTAGACAGTTTAACATTTTTCTTTATTCTTTCAGGAAATACATGGTATTTTCTACCATGATAATTTTGACCCATTCATTAATTATTAGTGTGTATGTTGCATTTTAATAACTTGTCAGAATTGTTTAGGAAAAGATTCCTTCTCTGCCAGCTTATCACTGTGGAGTTATTTAAAGATGTCAGTTTTTAGGAAAAAATGTTGAGTACAAGTATTAGGTATATTGGCTTTTTTGTATTTTGTTTGTTTGTCCCACTCATAGAGCATTATTTTGATGACCAACCACATACTTTGGTATCATTATAATCTGTATCCTCAGAAAAAAATATTTTATGGTAATCATGTTTAGCATTTGGACTTTTACATTGTTCAAATAAATACTTGGTAAAAATAAGTAGTAGAGATTAAGAGTTCTAATACTAATAGTAACAGAAAAGTACTAAAAACGAAGAACTGAAACTGTTTTCTCTGGGGATATAGATAATAGAGGAGGAAGACATTTATTTAAAAGCATTGAGCAGACTTTTTCCATTAGGCTATGGTTGATTAAATTCAAAGAGGTAGGTAAAGATTTGTCATGCGTTCCTCCTTCCCTCCCTTTCCTAATACACTGCTGGCCTTGAGATTCAAGGACTTGTTTTAATCAGTGTGAGAGTTACCTATCACTGTTTTGGTTGTACCATTTCATTTTTCGTATCTCTGAACAGCATGTAGAGAAGTACTTTTATTAGCATAACATCAGGATATTAGAAGCTTGGCTTAGTAGGCTTCTTGTTTCTCAGTGACATCCTCATCTCTTTTAGACTTTTTATTGAGTGTTATTAGGACTTAATTCTCATTATTTCCTCACCATTGAAAAATGAAATTATATTACTTTAGTGTAATCATTGCTTAGTTACTTGCCACATGGGTGAAGATGTACTTCAGATATTTGTTGTCTTCAGGAAACCCTGACAGGTGGTCTGTTTTTGTTTTATGCATAATCCTCATTTAGTGTTAATGAGAATTGTGGGCATTTGAGGATGTAATGTAAAATGATTAAACTATACTATTCTTAAATCATTTAACTACAGACTTAACTGAAATGGATTTTTTAAATGAATAAAACTGAAAAAAATTCAGAGTTTTATGTGAAAATTTATATAAGTTATTGTATTACAGCCTTTAGTATGCCAAAAAATTTTTATTTACTCTTTTGGGGAAGAAGGCAAATTCAGTTTAAGGTTTTAAGTGAATAATTTTCTGATGAAGTTTATAGCGACTATATGATGTTGATCCATAATGGTAACTGAGTGTCTTGTATCTTTGATGCTTCAAGACCTGGAATAGTTACAAAAAAGATTTTGGTAAAGGCTACTTGTGTGGGACAAATGTTGCAACCATTGTTCTGCATAAAAGGTCAGGATTTTTTAGGTAAAAAGCAAAATAAATTGATTATAAAGAAGTGAAGAGTTGGGAGATATTTCCAGCATAATCCTCTTGAAATTAAGAATGTGTATTTTTAGTCACAAGTCATATAATTTGATGTAAAACTCTTTTTTTATCCTCACCTGAGGACATTTTTTCATTGCTTTTAGACAGAGAGAGAGGAAAGGAGAGGGAGAAACATTCATATGAGAGAGTAGCATCAATTGGTTGCCTCCCATACATACCCAGACCAGCGATCATATAGATACCGGGGATCAACCCACAACCTAGGTGTGTGCCCTGACTGGGGATCGAACCTGCAACCTTTTGGTTATGGGATGATGCTCCAACCAACTGAGCCACGCCAGCTAGGGTGAGGTAAAACTCTTAATGTAGCTATTTAATTTTGAAATTATAGAACCTGATTAAGCTGAAAGCAGATTGAGTGAGAAAGATTAATTTTTTAAAGTATAGTTTATTGATTGTTATTACAGATGTCCCAGTTTTTCCTCTCTTGCCCCCCTCTGCCTGGTACCCCACTTCCCTCCAGCAATCCCCTCCCCTTCTTAGTTCATGTCCATGGGTCATGCATGTAGGTTCTTTGGCTTCTCCATTTCCTATACTGTTCTTAACATCCCCCTCTTTTGTACCTATGAATTATGCTTTTTAATCCCTGTACCTTTTCCTCCATTCTCCCCCTTCTCCCTCCCCGCTGATAACCCTCCATGTGATCTCCATTTCTGTGATTCTGTTCCTGTTCTCGTTTTTTGCTTTGTTTGCTTTTAGATTCAGTTGTTGATAGTTGTAAATTTGTTGCCTTTTTAATGTTCATAATTTTCATCTTCTTTCTCTTAAATAAGTCCCTTTACCATTTCATATAATAATAGCTTGGTGATGATGAACTCCTTTAGTTTTACCTTGTCTGGAAAGCACTTTATCTGCCCCTCCATTCTAAATGATAGCTTTATTGGATAGAATAATCTTGATTGTAGGTCCTTGCGTTTCATCACTTTGAATATTTCTTGCCCCAGTGCCTTCTAACTTGCAAAGTTTCTTTTGAGGAATCAGCTGACAACCTTATGGCAACTCCTTTGTAGGTAACTCTCTGCTTTTCTCTTGCTGCTTTTAAGATTCCCTCTTTATCTTTAACTTTTAGCATTTTAATTATGATGTGTCTTGGTGTGGTCCTCTTTGGGTCCAACTTGTTTGGGACTCTGTGCTTCCTGTACTTGTGTGTCTATTTTCTTTGCCAAATATGGAAATTTTCTTTCTCTGTTTTTTCAAATAAGTTTTCAATTTATTGATCTTCCTTTTCTCCTTCTGTCACCCCTATGATTTGGGTGTTGTTACGTTTGGAGATGTCTCAGAGTATTGTACTGTTCTCATTTTTTTTGAAATCTTGTTTCTTCTTTCTGTTCTGGTGGAATATTTATTCCTATGCTCCAAATCATTGATCTGAATCCCAGCTTCCTTCCTTCATTTCACTGTTGGTTCCCTGTAGATTTTTCTTTATTTCACTTAGTGTAACCCTTCATTTCTTTCTTTATGTTGTTGCCATACCCAATGAGCTCTTTGAGCATCTTGATCACCAGTATTTTGAACTCTGCTTCTGATAGGTTGCTTACCTCTGTTTCATTTAGCTCTTTTTCTGTAGTTTTGTTCTGTTCTTTCATTTGGGCCATATTTCTTTGTTTCCTCAATTTGGCAGCCTCCCTGTGGGTTTTTTTTTTTCCTGTGTATTAGGTAGAGCTGCTTTGACTCCCTGTAAAGGCACTCGTAACTTGTGTGGGGCGGAGCTTTAGGTAATGGCCAGGGTAGGGTAACCTGCTTCACACTTTGTGGCTCTGTGTGGGAGGAGAGCTCATAGAGGGGATGGTGCAAGCTGCCTGACCTTTGGGGGTTTGCCCAGCATGTGCCCTGTTTTCAGGCACTTTACACATTCCCTGTATGTGAGTGGTGCCTTTCTAGCTGTTGTCTTGGTGTTGAATCCCAGAGTGGGTAGGTTTTCATGCATTTTTAGACTGTGTGGGCCTTTAAGTGAAGTTTCTTGAAAATCTCGCAGTTTCTTTCACTGCCCCAACCCCCACTGTTTTTTTATAGCTAGAAGTTATGCGGATTCACCAGGAACCTTGGGCTGCACAGTCTGGCCTGGGGTTAGGATCCCTTGTTCTCAAGGGATTCCTCCTGATTTTTACCCACCACACGTGAATGTGGGGACTGCCTGTGCCCATTCCACCGCCTATGCCTCTTCGTGCCACACTGAGTCTCCTCGCCTCTCTGCCCAGTCTCCACTTTTCTGCTCCTCCTACCACTCTGGATGATTGTGGCTTCTTTAAATCCTTGGTTGTCAGACTTCATACGGTTTGATTTTCTTACAGTTCTTGGTGTTACTTGTTTTGAGATTTAATTGTAATTCTTTTTGCGGTTGTGTGAGGAGGCGCAAAGCGTGTCTACCTACGCCTCCATCTTTACTGGAAGTCCTTTTATTTTTTCTCTTAGCAACTCACAAACATGCTTGTGATCTAGACCTTTAAATAATTAAAGCAGTGTCACGATGTGCCATTTCCCTTTTCTTCTAGCTTACTGTTTTCTTTAATAAAGTAAAACTTGTTAAGGCTTTAAACAGAAGTATATAAAGATGGTTGTAATATAATAGAATATGAAGAACTTTTTCTATTTAATAATAATGCCAAATGTTAATGATGTAAAAACTATTCTAACTCAAGTATTGTCATTTTCTAAAGCTTATCTCATTTTTCTTAAAGCTTACCTTTTAAGACAAGACAATTAGTTGATTTGAGTTACTTGATTATAATTTAAACATTTTAAAGAACAACATAAATTCAACATTAAACTGTGTAGTGGCACAAATTTCTATTGCAGTTTAAAGTTTAGTCATGCCCTGTAGTTAATGTTTATTCTGCCCATTTGTGCAAGTTTTGAATATAAACCATATATCATTTTTAATACATGTCTCTGCTTTTATCCAAAAGCATCATGTTTTTTTTTTCCCCTGTGTGTATAGTGTATACATTTCTAGTGTTGAATTAGTGTTGAATTGAAAGAAGATGACCAATATTTAAAAAATGTTTGTAAAGATATATAGGCCAGCCCTGGCTGGGTAGCTCAGTTGGTTAGAGTGTCATATGCCAAGGTTGTGGGTTTGATCTTCAGTCGGGGCATATAAGCAACTTCTCTAAAAATCAATAATAATAATAATAATGATAAATAGGTATGTAGCCTATAGAGAAGGGTAGTAAATTATATTTAAAGTAACAGTTTATAAAACATGATAAAATTTAAAATGCTGAAGTAGTATATGTAAAGTAATTTGGAGTGGTTAATAGATTTGCTGGCAAAATCTAGGCTATAGAGTTAGTAAAGATAGCTATAACTTTATATCAGAAGTGCCATTTAAAATTTTAAGTTTTAAAATTTTTAAATTTATCCCCCAAGTAGAGGATCCTGTACTGAATCACAGGAGTCATATGGTTGAAATGAGACCTAAGGTGGCTGGCTGATAACGCACTGCTTGTTAGACTCTGAGCCAAAAGCTTCCTTTTTATTCTTCAGTTATTTTTATAGTTGGGTCATGTATTGGAAGGCTGATGGGCATAAAATGTTTTGAATGTAATTATTAGCTGGTTAGTTTTTTTTGGCACACTGGGTGACTGACTGGAGGAATTAGGACAAAGTAACTAACAAGTGAGCCAGCTTAGAAATTGGCCTCTTAGATATAGAGTGTGTTTACTATTTCCCAGGTTATGCACATGTCCTTTTCATTGATACAGAAACCAAATCATTATATTTGCAATATAGTATTACCTTTTCATAAGGTGGGAAGATCATTTTCAGGTAATTTAATAGAGTAAATGGCACTTAGGCCTTTTATTCCTTGTAAGGTAATTTTGAAACCTGATATTTTAATGTCTAGAGATATATGGAAGTGATTATATCTCAGTATACTGAGGGGAAGTAGGGCTTATGTATTTAGTTTAAACTGTAAAACTTTTTACTTGGCTCTGAGTAGATATAGCACCACTGATTTACTTTTTGTTTCTTTTCATTTCTCTTATAGAAGAGGAAGATGGGGTTTGGGAGAATGGACTTTCTTATGAATGCCGTACTCTGCTTTTCAAAGCAGTTCACAATCTCTTGGAACGGTGTTTAATGAACCGGAACTTTGTACGTATTGGCAAGTGGTTTGTAAAGCCTTATGAGAAAGATGAAAAACCTATAAATAAAAGGTAAGCTATCTTATTTAAACTCTCACTTGATATTTCTTTAGGTTTGTCCATTGTTATGGCTTTACATAAAATGTGAACTAACACAAGCTAATTATTAACAGACATATTTAGAAGGTTAATTATGGCAAAGTACTATAAGTATTTAATTTTCTTTGACTACTTCACCCTTTCTTTTACACATTTTAAGAATTTTCTTGCAGCGTGAATAGGCTGTGTGTCAATACACTGGCCTATGTTTTATTCTGGGATGATAGAAAAAAGTATGTGATGAAAGCAGAAGCTTATGCATTTGTTATTTTTTTTAGTTCTAGTGGAAATGTATATTCATGGTATTCTGTTAAGTAACATTAATACTGGTTAAAGACAGTGATCTGTAGTTATGTTTTGGATTGAGTTAACCTTTTACATTTCCAAACCTCTCATTTTGCTTTAAAGTAATTTAAGTTTGTGTGTTTCTCTGTAAGACTTGTTTACTCTTGGTAGTATTAATAATTTTCTTGAACTTTGAATTAAGAAAATTTATGACATTAATTTGTAGAGTAGGTTTTACATGGAGGCAGAAGACTAAGATACCTTCTTTTCCCCTGCAATTAAAAGCTTTAGGTTATTATAATTTTCTGTAATTTACGTAATATAAGGCACAATCTGTTAGAAGATTCAGTTGCAAGTAGTTGTTGAAATAGGCTTCAAGAGAGATGAAACAGTGATAAGATGGGATGTGGAAGAAGACAAAGATGAAGGAAATTTATTAGTTTTTGCTGAAAGATGTTAAGATGGGAAGTAAACATTTGGTGGTTATTGTAGTTATTGAGATGCCATCTTTTATGTCATATGTGCACATCTTTTTTCATGTGTATGTAGAGTTTTTTCATGCTTCCATTTCTACTTTTAGTAGAATGGATGAGCAGATAAGCCTGGACAAATCAAGGCTCTTTCATATTTTTCTTTTTTGAAAATCAAAGTAAAGCTTTATTGTCAACAAAATGACTATACAAGTTCGGAATGCATTCAGTTGCAAATGACAGAAAACCAAACTGCCTGGCTTATGTAGGAATTGATTTTTCTCAATAGCAGGGAGTTTGGAGGTAGTTCAATACTGGTGATGCATCTTTTCAATAATGTCATCAAGGACTTAGGTTCCCTGGAGTTTTCTGATCTGTTATCTTTAGCCTTTGACTTTCATTCTCATGGTCCCAGTGGATGTTGTATCTCTAGGCTTCACTCATGGTGGATTTCAGGCTGGAAGAGGAAGGAAAGGAAGAAGCAAAAAGGGAGTTGACCCTGGGATCAGAAAGTAGATTTTTTTCTGAAAAATTCAGCTGACATATCATTGGCTATGCTAAAAGAAACATTTTTTTTTTTTTATGTGGGAACATTGGCCCTCTGAACAAAATAAGACTTTTGGTTAGTAAGAAATGGAGACTGGATATTAGGTAAGTGGCAATTAGAAAAGGAAATAGATACCAGGTAGGCAATTAGCAGTGCTCACTATATACATTTATATAATTTTAAGAAATCAAGCAGATTAATAAGATTTAAAATGAAAAGCTGTAGTCCTGAGCCCTGTTAGATGTTTCTCAGAGGCAGTCCTTTTGAATTCTTTTAACTTTATTTTACTTTATCTGTTTAAAAAATTTAAAAGCAAAAGCATACTTATTCTTGAGTTTTCAGTTATCTTATTTATTCGGGATTAATCTGTTGACTTTCTATTGATAGTTTAGCTATTTTATTTCTAACACCCCTATACCCACCACTTGGTCATTGGCATACTTGTATATACTCTTTTCCCTTCCTTCTTTTGCTAATATAGTTACTATAAGATTTGGTAAAAACAATACCTATTGTTTATATTATTATGGTTATATATTATTTATAGCTGAGCCATACAGTGTATTAGGATTCCATTCCATTTCTTGTGCAACTTTTTGTTTTCCCCAATTTTAATGATTATCTCTTTTTTCACTTAATTATCAATGTTAGGGGTTGATAAATTACCACCCCACAGGGCAAATGTAGCCTGCCACCTTTTGTAAATAATTATAGTGTAACACAGACATGCTCACTCATTTATGGTTTATTTTATGCCTGCCTTCACACTGCAGAAAAGTTGTATAGTTGTGACAAAGACAGGTGACCCACAAAGCCTATAATATTTAGCCTAAAATATTTATTCTCTGACTTCTTTAAAGTTTGCTGACTTCTGATATATATATATATATATATATATATGTATATGTACCTATTGATAGATAATTCACTCCTAGACCATCTATCAGAAGTATAAGTCTTCTCTCCTTACCTTTAAGGAGTTTGTGTAATCTACTAGTTTTTTTTTCCCTTTCTCCTGTTAATATCCATGTTTGAGCCCTTCATTCTTCAGTTCTGATTTGGACTAGTTGTTCTGTAGGTCTGTTTCACAGTAGTCACCTTAGAAATTACCTTGTCTTGTCTGTGTTAGATTACTTATTTCCTAGATCTTATATTTCCTTTTTTTGTTTTAGCGTTTTGGTGGTGGCCATCCTCCAGTAGTTTCCTGAGAAGGGGTACATGAGAAGTAATATTTTTGGATCCCGAATGTTTGAATTACCTCCTTTTCTACTCTTAAGACTTCTGGGCAGTAAAATACTGATTAGAAGTACAATGTATTGAGTAGCCACGAAGTTGCAGGCTTTAGTAGCGTAATTGGTTGGAGACCTGGCCATTTTTATTGGGGCCCTGTTGCCCGACATTCTGTCTCCCTTCATTCCTACCACTTTAAATTAATCACCTTTCCCGGAGGAGTCCTTCAGTGTCCTGACTAGAGTGTATAAACTTTGTTGTCAATGTTTAGGGAGCCTATTAGGAAAAGGGTACTACTGTACCTGTATACTTATATTGGGGGTTGCTTATATTGTATTTAAATTTTCACTTAATTTGTTTTTGAAATAAATCTACCTCAGGTGCATTCAATATCTCTGGGTGCTTGAGTCCCCCTGTTTCATCCATTGCAGAGAGTGAGCACCTCTCAGTTTTCCACTGATCTGGAACAATGTAAAGAACCTGGGGAAGTCTACTGGCTCTTTAGGATGCCTACAGGATGGAGAAGTGGATTGAGGAATCTAACTTATTTATTTGAACTTTCCTTTTGTTTTTAGTTATTATATATCCACTTTCAGGGATACTATAGTGTCTTCAGCTTCTGAACCTTTCTGGGATTCTGTGATGTGATTCACTTTACATCTTGGCTTTCTCCCCTTAGTCTTTATCTGTTAAGTCAGTTACCATTTTTGCCTTTGCTTGCTAGCTCCCCAGATTTTGGGGCCATCTCTTGTCCCCTCGTGTTACTTCTACCATTCTCTTTGTCCTCCCCCTTACCCTTTGCTATCTATATAGGCTTTACAAAGAAGTAGAGGTAAGTGAATGTATTCACTCACCCATGTAAGATACTGAAGGTGTCTTTATTTTTTCTTTTTTTTATGAAAGAAACTCTTAGTGGGCTGTTAATAATAGAAAATAAAACTTTTATATTGAAGAGTTCCATGAATCCAATAGATTCTGCTTATTTAACCATGTAATTGAGCACAAGAAGTGTTTTCCCATGGGCTGATCCATTTAAAAGGGGAGTTAAATTGAAATTGTGTTTTCTTAGTAGGGTGGTACTAGAAATAGTATATGTTCCGTTGAATTATTCCTAAAGCATTACTGTACAAAACTGACTTTATCCAGAAAGATAAATGCTGGGCCTTAAATGGGCCTTAAATCTTTTTTTCCAAGAAACTTTCCTGCCACCTCCCCTCCCTTTAGAAAAGCAAGTAGAAAAAAATCAAGTAGCTGAGTCTCTCAAGTTCTTTTAATCATGATTTGGGACTACTTACTTTTCCATTGAATTCAGTGGAATGATAATGGTAAGGTGGTGGATCAAGATTGGATTGTAAATTAATGCATTTTTAGGCCATTATGAGCTAAACCATTAAGGAGCATCATATCTACTATTTTTGTTTACTGATCAATTGTATAAACATTCTTAAAAAGAATTAACACAGTTGTTGAGGAAAATTTGTACTGTGAAACTGGTTTGAACAAAGGAGAAAAGATTAGGAATATTATTTTCTTCTTTCTCCTTTTTTCCCCTTAAATACTGACTTTCATCTTCTAATAATAACCTGGACTTCCATGTAGTTAATTGTCTGGTTAACTGTAACAGTTTTCAGAGACTGACAGAGAGGAAACAATTAAGTCTAGGGGTATAGCTAGGTTATCTGTAAAAACTCCTCAATATTTGGGTAGGGCAATTAAACACTGGAACAAACTTAATAAGAAATTTAAAAGAATTTACTGATCTTCAGATATTTCATTAAAGGAATGACCAGTTGTTTTTGTTTTTCGTTTTTCTTTAATAGTTTAGGTGTTTTCCTACACTGTAGTCATGTTTGCTAGTGAAACTGCAGGTAAATAGACTGTAATAAGTACCAGTGGCTTACTACAGGGTTGCTTTTTAAATTTTATTTTATTTTATTTATTTATTTTTAGAGAGAGGGAAAGGGAGAAAGAGAGGGAGAGAAACATCAATGTGTGATTGCCTCTTGTACATCCCCCACAGGGGACCTGGCTTGCAACCCAAGCACGTGCCCTGACTGGGAATCAGCCGGCGACCCTTTGGTTCGCAGCCTGGCACTCAGTCCACTGAGCCACACCAGCCAGGCCTACTGCAGGTTTTAAATAGTCCTTTAGAAAAAGATGTTAGGAACTTGTGGTGTTTTAGCACATGTGCAAAAGATTTTAAAGAGTTGTTTTGCTTTCTTTCTTTTTTTTTTACTAAGTTTTTGAAATATGTATTCTGTACTTAGAGCACATCTGAATTTACACCAGTTACATGTCAAGTGCTTGTGATAGTCAACATCTGTATACTGGCTATTACATTAGTAGAGCAATTCTAGGACTTTAAACCCAGCTGAGCTTGGGTAGTGTTTATTGATAAAAGATATCTTCTGTCTGGTCTGTGAACCCTCTTGGAAGTGTGTGCTAAATTGTGAATGTGGGGAAACCTTTACTTTTATGTCAGGGTATCCATTCTTTGCCAGTTTCGGCATAGTAACTGTGTCTTCTTTTTTCCTCCCTGCCGCTGTCTATGCTGGTCAAGATTATTATGCATTCTGTTTCTGAAATATTAAGTGATGATATAATAGTACTTATGACCCATGAAATTTCTCTTCGATGCTTGAATCATTAGGATTGGCATGGTCAGTTTTTCACATCCTCATGCTTTCCAGAAACATTTATGAGAAAAATTGAGTGCTAAGGAAGACTTCTTTCTCTCTCTTTTCCTCCCAGTTAAGATAAGCTTTTCTGACTGTCGTTCCTTACTGTGATTCATACTACAGATTCATACAAATCTGTGTTTTGGCATATTAATTTTTAGATGTGAATGATAATAGAGAAATTTTTTTCTGAAGGGGAGGAGGTAGTGAGAAACCTTTACCTAAGCAGAACTAAGCTGATTTGAAATTAGGGTTTTATATAAACTAGCTCAATTCTCATAGCAACCCTATATTACTCCAATTTTACAGTTTAACCTGAAGCACAGAGAGGTTAAGTAACTTGTCAAAGGTTAAAGCTTGCAAGTGTTGGAGCTGGATTGTAGGTTATGAAAATTATAAGACTGATTGTGGACCCTTAGACCACTATAACCTCTGTAACTATATTAAAAAAAGAATTCTCCCCTGAGGACATGTTTCCATTGATTTTGAGGGAGGGAGGGAGTGAGTGGGAGAGAGAGAGACAGACACAGGAGACCAGGGGTGGGGTGCTAGGGAGAGGCAGTGGGAGGGAAAAAAAAGAGAGGAAGGGAGGGAGAGAAGAAGAGAGGGAGATGTCAGAGTGAGAGAGAAACATCTATTGGTTGCCTCTTGTATGTGCCCCAACTGGTGATGGAACCCTCAATCCAGGCTTGCGCCCTGACCGGGAATTGAACTGACAACCCTTCAGTGCATGGGCCAGTGTTCCAAGCACCTCAACCACTTGGCCAGGGCTCTACTTACATCTTTTTATTTTTATTATTATTATTATTTTAAATACTTTATTTATTTATTTTTAGAGAGAGGGCAAGGAAAGGAAAGAGAGGAAGAGAAACATCAGTGTGTGGCTGTCTCTGGAACATCCCCTACCGGGGATCTGGCTCACAACCCAGGCATGTGCCCTGACTGGGAATCGAACCATGACCTTGTAGTTTGCAGCCCATGCTCAATCTACTGAGCTATACCAGCCAGGGCTACCTACATCTTTTTTAAGTGATAGGAAATAATAAAACAGAATGTTTAAAAATTACTTATATTGGGGAAATACAAGATTATAAAGAATACTTGCAGAGCAGTTTAATCATTAAACCAGAATAAAATGTTGTTTTCTAAGAATACTGTATAAGGTTAATAATATGTTTACTAAGTGAGCAGAAGTATATACAAAATTCACCAATGTTTTATCTTCAGAATTTTAAAATAGATCCTTTCTTCAAGGGAATATGTTAAGAATACCAGATATTGAAATAGTACCTATAAATTTAAGAGATTTAAAAAATTACTATGAGGATTACAGAAATAATAGATTAATGCAGTAGTTCCCAAACTTGTCTGGATGTAGAATTACCTTGAGAGATTAAAAATTACTGATGCTTGCATTTTAACCTGAGAGTGTGGCCTTTGGAATTTTTAAAGGATCTCCATGTGATTCTAGTGAAAGACAGGTTTGAAAACTGTTGAATTAATGGAATAATCTAGGAATAATCTGGACTTTTTTTAACCAGTGGCAAAATACACACAACCAAATTTACCTCCCCTCTCATCCCCTCCTCTCTTCTCCTCTCTCCCTCCTCTCCCTCTCCCTTCCTTATCCCTCTCCCCTCCTCCCTTTCCCTTTCTCCTTTTTTCCCTTTTCCCTTTCCTTTCTCTCCCCCTTTTCCTCCTGCTACTTCTTCCCATCTTTAATGGGTATGAAGTGGTGCCTTATTGTAGTTTCGGTTTGCATTTCCTTAATGATTAATGATATTGAGCATCTTTCCATGTGCTTCATGGCCATTAGCATAATTTCTTTGGATGAATGTCCGTCCTCTTCCCATTTTTAATTGGTCTTTAGGATGACTAGGACTTTAAGCCAACATTCACTTTAACTAGTTTTATGTTCTTAAGCCACCTAGTTTTTTTGTGCCATGAATTCCCTACCAGCAAAATAGGATACTGTTTTTCTGTACCCACCTAGCAGAAATGCTAAAAAATAGATGAGCTATGGTGCCTTCTAAAGCAGCGTCCACATTTAACAGTTACAGAACAGCTAGCTTTAATCTGTAAGCATATTTTCATTTTCCGTCTTAGAAATAAAGAATCTTGTTTAATTTCAGTACTAAGCAAGGAACATTTTTCTTGTTCAAGTTTCATCTACAAAATCTGCCTCACTCATAACTTTTGGTTTTGGTTATTATAGTGTAAGCTCCCGGAGAGCAGTGGTATCTATCCTCTGTGAAGTTTTATAGTAGTTACCAGTACCTTGGATTCTCATTGTAGTTACACGTGTTTGTTTTAACTTCACTTTCTTAAGTGCTAAGTACCAAAAATATTGAGAGATAATATCAGTGATCTCTGTCCTTGAAAGAAAAGCCATTCTGAATTTAGTTTTTATTAATTCCCATTCTTTTTGTCCTAGACAATTTTCTGATCAGAATATTGCCTTTAATATAAGAATTTCAGAAATGTTATTCCCTATTTAGAATGCTTAGTTTTTCCTGTTAGGCCATGCAAACTTGGGTAATTTTAAACCAGTTTTATACAGGGGTTGGTAAAAGTAGGTTTACAGTTCATATGGAAAACAAATAATTAATACAAATAATAATATAAGAATAAACTGCATTTTGCATACTTGCAACTGTATGCCAACCCTTATGTTGGGAACATGCTAATAGTATAGGAGGTGATGTTTTCCTTTAATCATAGAGAGCTGGAATTGAGAGCTGCTGGTGAGTACAGGGCAGTGCAGATAAATGGGTGAGAAGTTGATTGATCATATGTTTTGCATGTTGGAATATTGGGTTTTTACAAAGACCCCTTGGAGACAAATGATCACCTTATATCAAAGCCACATTTTCTTTTCTGATTGAGAATTTATTAAGATGGTCAAGTGCTCATTGGACATATGGAAAGGCTATATTCGGCCTTCATTTTTATGGGCCATGATTTTTGTATATGTCAGATTACATTTATTTTCCTAAATAATACTTATTAGAATTTAAGTAATGTGCTTCTTTTTAACATTTCCGAGATTATAATAGTCTGTTCAGGAAAATTTGTAGTCACATTATTTGCTTTTTATGTCATGGCAAAATCCACTTTAAATGTTTTTTATTCTCATTTAATATTTTATGTATGAAATGAAACGCATAGTTGAAAGCTGTATTTTTAAGAACTATACTTCACTGATTAAAAGAACAGTAAATATGAGGCTATAAAATTCATGTCTCCTAGCTTCTTTGTCTTTTAAAGATAAAGAACATCAGACTGTTTTAGGTTGTTGCTTATACTTGCAAATGTTGTTGGAAGTATTTGCAATTCAGATTTTTAAATCTGCTATTCAGTTACTGAGTAAGCACTTAGCATTCATAATCATTTGTATAGCATACTCACTAGATCTCTAAAACTAATCAAATTACAATTTCTCTAGTAATAGATTATTCTTGCTTGAGTCACTTCCTAAATGTTTTCCTTGACATAAGTCATTTTAGTTAGTAATTCTCCCTTTCAACTTAAATTTTACCTCTTCTAAGAAATATTTGTTTCCTAAAGTTTCTTGAAAAATCTGTAAAAAGCTTGTAATGTTAAAAAATGTATAGTCATTCTAACCAATTGAATATAAATTTTTCTTTTTAAAAGGATTTTTGTCTTGCTTTTAAATTCTCATGCCCTTTTTCATTGTTTAGAGGAAAAATGTGTTGAAAATTGATTTCTGCCTGTTTTGTGTCAATACATGTAATGGGCATATCCCTTTCAGAAATGAAACGTTAATGGTTTACTAAAATAAAAATATTGTTCAGAAACTATATTGTATATTCCTTCCTCCCTTTCTCCCTCTGTGTTTCTCTCTCCCTCTCCCTTCCTTCCTTCCTTTCTTTTCACCCAAGGATTTTTTTTAATTGATTTCAGAGACAGAGGTGGAGTGGGGCACAGGGGGGAACATCTGTGAGAAAAAAACATCGATGGGTTGACTCCTGAACGCACCTCAACCAGGGATCGAACCTGCAACCTTTTGGTACATGAGATGATGCTCAAACCAACTGTGCCACCCATCCAGGGCATATTGTGTATTCTGTATGCTCTATAACTCAACCTTAATTATATAATTGTGTCAGAGAAGAGGGCACTGGAAAGAAAAGCACAAATATGTCTATGTATGCCTTCCAACATAATAGTAACAAAATTAGTTGCATACATGTTTGTTTACATGAGATACCTTCTTTGAGAAAATACATATATGGAGACATAAGGGTAATTTTTAAAAATCCTGATGTCTCAATTGGTATCGAGAATCATGTTTGTGTTAACACAGGGTGTCAAGAGTTACACTCTTGATTTGGTCTTTTCCTTGAGGCTTTGTTATAGGCCACACCATCACTTGGTTGCAAAACAGTTTATTTTCTAGCCCTGGGCTATCTGTATTATTTCTAAATGATGCTTGCAAACCAGCAAGTTCTTTTCTGAGTTCATTTCTTTCTTTTAGTACTTTATCAAGGATAATTGCTGAGAACCAAATTACATTTCGACTTTATCTGTTCCCCCAATTCTGTAAGTTCATTAGGCACATCTTCTGTCTTCCAGATTATTTTAGGCGACAATGCTGTGAAGTATTTCTTCATTACATAAAATGGGTTCACCATTTTCTTAGCTCTTCATAATAATTTTGTCACCATTTTTCAGTGCCTTATATTCCTTGCTACCAATCATCTGATCCCAAAGTCAATGCCACATATTTAGGTTTTTGTCATGGTAACACCTCACCTTTGGTGCCATTTTCTGTATCAGCTATTGCTCTGTAACAAACCACCCCCAAAATATAGGGGCTTAAAACATCAATTATGTATTGTTATTAATGTATCTTCAGGTCAAATAGATATTAGCCAGTCTAGTCCACACTGTAAACTGTAGGTAGGTAGAGGTGTACTTCATGATTTCATCCATGTTAGACCATTGATCTAGCCAGGGCATGCATAAGGTGATGAAAGAAGCATTAGAGGACAAGCTAAATTGCATAAGTGCATTTCCAGGCTCTGCTTGGCCAGAGAAAGTCACAAAACAAGCATGAGCCAAGGGTTGGGGAAATATATTTCACTTTAATGGGAAGAACTACAAAAATCACACCAAAGAGCCTGGATAAAAAGAGGGGTGAGCAAAACATAATACAGCCCTGGCTGGGGTGGCTCGATTGGAGCCTTGTCCAGTGACTAGTGCACCAAAAGGTTGCAGGTTCAATTCTTTGTCAGGGCACATACCGAGGCTGTGGGTTTGTTCCCTGTTCAGGGTGCATGAGGCAGGCAACTGATCGATGTTTCTCTCTCCCATTGATGTTTCTCTTCTTTCTCTAAAAGCAATGAAAAAATGTCCTTGGATGAGGATAAATATTTTTTTCTTGAACATAATATAAAGCTACAGTAATCAAAAAAGTGGGGTACTGGAATGAAGACAAATATGTAAACAAATTGAGTAGAATAAAGTTCAGAAATAAAGATTTTCATATATATGTTCAAATGATCTTTGACAAGAGTACCAGGACCCTTCAGTGGGGAAAGGGGTTGATGCATAGAATTCATAAATTTTTAAAAAATTTATAAGCTATATAACTCAAGCAGCACAGAATATTATTATAAATTTAGAAAAATTTAAGATTGCTCTTTATTGCTCTAGTCCAATTCCCTGGAAGTAACCAGGTTTTGTTTGTTTTTTATTTTTGTTTTTTAAATTTATTTCTTCTGGCGGTTACTGCCATAATTCCATAAATGTTTTTTACCTGTAGGCCTTCATTAATCAACTATAGGCACTACATCTGATTTTTACCATAGAAGATATTTTTTTAGCTATATTGTTTTTAGATATAGTATTTTCAGCTCTTTTTTTTTTTTTTACCTTGAATAAGCTTAACTTTCAGTTTCTTCTATCAACTTCAGACACTACTTGTTGACTCCCTAACACAAGAGGGGGCAAAGGTAGGTTTACAGTTGTGAGTATGTGGAACAGTTTATTTTTCTATTATTACTTATTAATTATTGTATTTTCTGACTTCTGGCCAAGATGGAGGTGTAGGTAGACCTACTGTGCCTCCTTGCACAACCAAAAGAAGGACAACAACAATTTAAAAACAAAAAACAACCAGAATTGTCAGAAAGTTGAACTGTATGGAAGTCTGACAACCAAGGAGTTAAAGAAGACACATTCATCCAGACTGGTAGGAGGGGCAGAGACAGGCAGCCGGGCAGAGAGGACTCGTGGCAAGGCGGTGGTTGGCGGACCCAGTGAGGTGGCGGGTTGCGGACTGGGCAGTTTCACTTGCAGATAAATCAGGAGAAACAATTGGGGAGCGGGATGGACTGCACAACCCAGGGTCCCACCACGGAGAAATAAAGCCTCAAACCACTGATTGAAAACACCTATGGGGGTTGAGGCAGCGGGAGAAACTTCCAGCTCACAGGAGAGTTTGTTGGAGAGACCCCCAGGGTCCTAGCACATACAGAAACCCACCCACCTGGGAATCAGCACCAGAAGGGCCCACTTTGCTTGTGCAAAATGGGGGAAGTGACTGAAAGCTGGCAGAGAGGGGAGCAAGTGCTGTTGTTCCCTCTTGGAACCCTCCCCCAAATAGCGTCACAACACAGCGCGTTTGAATACCTAAGGCTACGCCCCTCACTACATAACAGGCGCATCAAGACAAAAAAAAATGGCCCAAATGAAAGAAAAGATCAAAGCTCCAGAAAAAATACAACTAAGCAATGAAGAGATAGCAAGCCTATCAGATGCACAGTTTAAAACACTGATAATCAGGATGCTCACAGAATTGGTTGAATTTGGTTGCAAACTAGATGAAAAAATTAAGGCTACACTAAGTGAAATAAAGGAAAATGTACAGGGAACCAATAGTGATGGGAAGGAAACTGGGACTCAAATCAACAGTGTGGACCAGAAGGAAGAAAGAAACAAGCAACCAGAAAAGAATAAACAAGAATTCAAAAAAATGAGAGGCTTAGGAACCTCCAGGACATCTTTAAATG
>CM052545.1:82597305-82677631 GCA_028533065.1 Trachops cirrhosus
ATGGAAGGGCAGATCAAGTGCTTCTCAGATAAGGTCAAGTTAAAGGAGTTCATCATCACGAAGCCCTTATTATATGAAATGTTAAAGGGACTTATCTAAGAAAAAGAAGATAAAAAACATGTACAGTAAAATGACAGCAAACTCACAGTCATTAACAACCACACCTAAAACAAAAAAAGCAAATGAAGCAAACAACTAGAACAGGAACACAGAAATGGAGATCACAGGGAGGGTTAGCAACAGGGGAGTGGGAGGGGAAGAAAAGGGGAAAAGGTACAGAGAATAAGCATAGATGGTAGGCAGAAAATAGACGGGGAGGGCAAGAATAGTATAGGAAATATAGAAGCCAAAGAACTTATATGTACAAACCATGGGCATGAACTAAAGTGGGGGAATGTGGGTGGGAAGGGGGTGTGCAGGGCGGAGGGGCGTGGGGGGTGGAATGGGACAACTGTAATAGCATAATCAATAAGATATATTTAAGAAAATTATTGTATTTCCCATATGAACAACTGTAAACCCACTTTTGCCCCATCCTATGTATATTTGATGAAGACATTCTCAGCTCTGCGTTACACTTCACCACTTTACTACCTTCTGTTTTCCCACTTCTGTTAGCTATAGTATTACTTTTACTGTACCTTAGTTTTTAATTTAGTATGCTCTTGCCTTATCCAGAAATAATTCAAGAGGGCTTATAGATACATACAACAGGTATTGAGCTTATTGTAAATAACCGGTTAAGTTGGATTATTAAGATAAATGTGTGGAGAAGGAATAAGAAAAGTACAATCTTAGTGTTCAATATTTTCTTCTGGGACACTTGATCTTTTTAAATTTTATCTTAAGGACATCTTCTTTCTTTTTCTTGGGAACTATTATTTTCCTACCTGTATACCAGGCCATATCTAAATTTCATAAGATTATCTGTTTTGCATGTAGCTTTGATTATAGGATGCCTTCAATTGTAAGAGCCATCATTGCTTTAAAATAACTTCATTGGGGCTGAGGGAAGGACTGTGCATTTAATGCTTAACTGATTGGATGCAGCCCAATTTCAGAAATAATACAATGAAGAAATATATTTGTATTTAATTTTTTATATAGAGGGACAAGGAACAAAAGTAAAAATTAGATCACCCTTAATTCTGTTGCATACCTAGACGTTTTTCACCAAAGAAACTTTTCTTTTAAAAAATTGAGACTATACTATTTTGGTAGCCTACCCTTTTCATCAAACCCTGTCCATACCTTTACTTACTTTGGAGGCTATATTATAATCATATGTATGTGTATATCTTAGCTTACGTACCTGGTTTCTCTATTTGCAGCTTTTTCTAGTATAAAGAATGCTGCAAAGAACATTTCTTATAGCTAAATCTTTTATCATATCTGATTTTTTCCCCTTCAGATGATGAAGTAGAATTTCTGGGTTAAAGAGAATGTGCATCGTTATGGTATAACTTCATATTAAAGAAAAGCAAGTTAATATTTTTGTCATATTATCACTAAAATACAACTTTTTTTCCTTTGTTAGTGAACACTTGTCCTGCTCTTTCACCTTTTTCTTGCATGGAGACAGCAATGTTTGTACCAGTGTGGAAATTAACCAACATCAACCTGTGTACCTTCTTAGTGAAGAGCATATCGCCCTTGCCCAACAGTCTAATAGCCCATTTCAAGGTAGATAATTTTGTTGGC
Source organism: Trachops cirrhosus (assembly GCA_028533065.1). NCBI lineage: Eukaryota > Metazoa > Chordata > Mammalia > Chiroptera > Phyllostomidae > Trachops > Trachops cirrhosus. Next base: position 82,599,007 of record CM052545.1, read on the forward strand.
TTAGGTATTTGATCTTTTATTGTTTCAAGAAAATTATCAAAGTTGGTATTTTGACATTTTGGGATTAATGAGATTTATCCTAACGATGATTCTGATACAGTTTACTTTTTTCCTTCCCCATTAGAGTACTAAGTCAATGAAATCACTTTTTAATACTGATATTATTTTAAAAATTCTTGTGACTTGAATGGCAGCATATTTTAAAGAGAATCTTTTTAAAAAGCAAGTAGCAGACATAGGTGTTTATGTTTTTCTGGTCATCTTGCATGTCAGGTCACATAAGTCATTTTTAAAATTTAACACAGAGACATAGGTATAATTTATTTAGAGAAAATACTTTACAAGGTTGCTGATTTATTTTTAAGGACTTCCTAAGCCTAGTATTTGCTTTTTAAAAATGTATGTGGCATTGCATAGTATGTACTTAAATATATATAGTGACATTGTTTTTCTTTAAATTGCTTTTCCTTAGTGAAATCAGGGTAACTTGAAGAATATACAGATTTGCAGTTCATTGTGAAATTCTGTCCATCTGAGATTTGGGGGTAGACACGTTTTAAGTTTTTGTAATAAACTCAGTGCTGTACTTATAATGGAGTACAATAAATTGATCACTATGGCTTTCCTTTACTTTAACTTTTTTATAATTTCATAATTACTTGCCATACTGTTCAATGTGATCTTATTTGATGTAACAGTCTTTAGTTACTTACTTGATTCTGTTTTGGATTTCTAGTTATTTTAAGCCCATTTGGGCTAAATGGCACTCTCACAGGACAGGCATTCAAGATGTCCGATTCAGCTACAAAAAAATTAATTGGTGAATGGAAACAGTTCTATCCTATCTCATCTTGCTTGAAGGAAATGTCTGAAGAAAAACAGGAAGATATGGATTGGGAAGATGATTCTTTAGCTGCAGTAGAAGTTCTTGTTGGTATGGATTCTGAGTATTAATGCTAAGGGGAAAATAGGGGATTGTGTGTATTAGATTTTGCTGAGTAATGAACAACTGTAATACCTTAGTGACTTTCAACACCAAGCACTTATTTCTTCCTTATTTCCTGCTCACATTACTTACGGACTGCAGCTTGGTTGTGGTTTAGCTCCTTGTATCTTCTTATACTGCAACCTAGGTTCAAAGAGTACCCAGTATCTGGGACATGCTGTTCACAAGAACAGAGCAATAATAGGGGCCAAGTCTAACCATGTAATTGTATTTAAAGCTTCTACAAGAGTATATTTACTCACACTCCATGAGAGAAAACTAGTCACATAGCCAAGGCAAAGTCATTGGGGCAGGGAAATACAGTCTTATCTAAAGGAAAGCATGAGAAAGAATGGAAGAAAATAATTGTGAATGAATAATATTTGGCGGCTGAAAAGTTGACAAACTGTTATGTAGTATTTTAACATTTGGTTATTCTATTGCTCTGATAGCTTAAAAGGCAGAATATAATATGTACTTAAAGAACTTGGGTCTTTCATCTGTTCTGCCCAGGTCATCTCTATTCATATTGGCTATATTCTAAATGTCTTCTCCTTTGGGGACCTAGGTTTACAATGTAAAGTGTATTTGAGATATGCTAATCTCAAGGGAGAGGACAGAAGTAAGAGAGGCTGCACTGATCCTGCAAGCACATTTAAATTAAAGCTTCTGTTGGGATGTGACATATATCACATGCATTAACATTTCAGAGCAAGTTACAAAGCCAAGCCTAACAATGGGATGAAGATGTATATTCTACCTTAAACATGGGAGGTGTGGGAAATGTATAATTGAAAAGATAATTGGGATTAGAATCTGCAACAGTGTGTTTAATGGAATCATATGGTAATGTTACATATGAAGATTGCTTTGTGGTTTTGGGTTTTGTAATGAGTATCAACATTCAGTTTCAATAAATACATTACTATCAGAGCAGTTGTGACAAAAACAGATGCAAAACACAAACAATATTAGGCTTTTTAAATAGAGACACATAAAGAAGAAAACAGAAAATGGTCCACAATTCTAGTGCCCAGATTACCTCTGTTATAAACTTCTAACATTGCCCTGGCTGGTGTGGCTCAGTGGATGGAGTGCCGGCCTGCAAACCGAAAGGTCACTAGTTTGATTCCCACTCAGGGCACGTGCCTGGGTCGTGGGCCAGGTCCCTAGTTGGGGGCGTGCAAGAGGCAACTGATCACACATTGATGTCTCTCTCCCTCTCTTTGTTCCTCCCTTCCCCTCTCTCTAAAAAGAAATAAATAAAATCTTTAAAAAATTAACGTTAATATACCTTATAGTTGGTCAAATTTGAAAATAAGGATTTAAAAGAAAGTAGTACACTTTCATGACTAGAAAATCCGAAAATGAAAAGAGTAAGCTGCTTTCTTCTGAGTTTCTCACACTGAAGATACCACTACTGACAGCTTCTCGTGGTTTCTTCCAGAAAAACTTTTTGCCAAAAGAACATATAGTTATAATAGTATATTAAGTATATTGTTACTTAAATGTGATTATATTATACCTACTGTTCCTTTACAGTATTTCTGAGTGAAATGAATGCCACTATAATCATAATAGTAATTGGTTTTCCTGTCTTTTTTCCTTTAAGCTGGTGTCCGAATGATCTACCCAGCATGTTTTGTTCTAGTTTCTCAGTCAGACATTCCTACTCCCAGCTCTGTGGGATCCTCTCACTGTTCAACTTCTTGCTTGGGTGTCCACCAAGTGCCTGCTTCCACAAGAGATCCTGCTATGTCTTCGGTTACTCTCACACCACCCACATCTCCTGAGGAAGTCCAGACAGGTATCGTTACAGTCTGTTTTGTTAGTTCTAGTGATTGTCTTATTTTTAATATAGTAAACATTAAATTTAAAATGTATTGAAGAGTTTGCAAATAACAGTACAAAGAATTCCCTTATCCAGATTTCCTAAACTGTTAACACAGTTAGTTGTCTTCTGAGCCATTTGAGAGCAACTGCAGGCATGATGCTCTATCAGCCTTAAGTACTCTGTATTTTCTAAAATTAACAACACCTTCCTGTGTAACTACCATGTAATCTTCCAAGTAAGAAAATCAGCATTATATAACACTATCATCCAGTTCACATCCCTTATTCAGATTTTTTGCTTTCTACTCATATATGTCAATTAACAACCTTTTTTGCCTCAAAATATAAGAAGGCTTACCAAGTACCTGGGGCAAGTTGTATCACTAAGTAATTTTTAAAAACCTAGATAATATTACTTTAAATCAACTTTATTCTTCTATAGCTTATTCTTTTTTTGTTTGTTTTCAGTTGATCCTCAGTCTGCCCAGAAGTGGGTCAAATTTTCTTCAGTAGCTGATGGCTTCAACTCAGATAGTACTAGCCATCATGGTGGGAAAATACCCAGAAAATTAGCAAATCATGTGGTGGATAGAGTTTGGCAAGAATGCAATATGAACAGAGCACAGAACAAGTATGTATTTTCATTTTCAAGTTTAAAAATTACATGTTGGTATAATAGTTACTGTAAATAGTATAAACAGTCATTTGCGTGACTTTTTCTTAATTCAGAAAACTGATTTTTAAAAATTCAATTTTAATGCCTAATTCAGGGTTACAGAAAATTTTATGAATTCTAAATAATTTTATAATTTCAAATCTTAGGAGGAAGTATTCAGTTTCATCAGGTGCTCTGTGTGAAGAAGAGACAGCTGATAAAGTAGCATCCTGGGATTTTGTTGAAGCCACACAAAGAACAAATTGCTGCTGTTTGAGGTACATTTTTTTCTTTTGGTCAGTTGGTATCTATATACATATGTGTATGTGAGGCAGTTCCTTATGCTGTTGAATACTTATGCCCCACTTTGAGGAATCATCCATAAACACAGTGTGTTAGGGTGTTTTTAAAAATTTTTTTAAACTTATTTATTGGTTTTAGAGAGGAGGGGGAGAGAGAAATACTGACCTTTTTTGTTCAACTTACTTATGCATTCTTATGTATTGGTTGGTTCTTGTGTATGCCCTGACCAGGGATCCAATCTACTACCATGGGGTTTTGGGACCGTGCTCTAACCAACTGAGCTACCTGGCCAAAGTCAAAATAGAGTATTTGAGGAAACAGAGTTTAGTAATTTGGAGCTGATTATGGAAGTACATACAAATGCATGCTTTAGTTTTTACACAGTTACCAGGGCTGGACTATGAATGCTTTGTTTCACAGACAAATAAAAGAATTTTATACTTTATTATAGTATGTACAGCATCTATAAGGGAAAGGGCACACACGTCTTGAGAAGTGTTCATGGGTGGCGTTATGCCCGAGAAATTTTTCCCAAGGTTCTCATAAAAAAGATGATATATACTTGATAAAAATTTCCACAATCTTTTTAATACTAACAATAATATAGGATTTGTGTAGTAGTTTCTGTATAGCATCCCTTTGGGCAAGATGTATGTGATGTGTGGAAATAAGATTTGCAAAATAATATTTGGTCTCATTCAACATGAGACCAAAACTGTACTCTGAAAATAAAAGCTTTGTTATAGAGTGTATTGGTTGAGAGATTCGTAGAAGAATTATGAACTTGGAATTCTTTAGGCAATTGTATTTATTTTGCGTATTGGGGCCTTTGATTAAATTAGGTTATTAGAGGCATTAAAGTTATATTGCCTAGAGTTTATTTTATTACAGATTAAAGGTAGATCAAATGCTTTTGTGATCAGGTAAACAAGTAATAGTATTAACATCCCTAATCAGGGCTTGTGAGCAAGTAGTTGACCACCCCTTTTGGTGCCTTACCTGCAAGTTAGGGCCATGAGTTTCCTTACATTAACTCTGTTTGATTGAATATAGTGACAGACTCAAATATTCTGGTGTGTTCTTGCATAGATTCTTTGGATTAGAGGCTGTAATTTTTTTTAAAGATTTTTAAAATTTATTTTTAGAGAAAGAAGAAAGGAGGGAGAATGAGGGAGAGAGACATCAGTATGTGAGAGAAACATCAATCGGTTGCTTCTCTCACGCCCTCAACTGGGGACCTGGCCTGCAACCCAGGCATGTGTCTTGATGGGGAATCGAACCAGTAACCTAACCAGCAACCTTTTGGTCCATAGGCCGACACTCAGTCCACTGAGCCACACCAGCCAGAGGTGTGAGACTATGTAATTTTTTTAAAGTCTGGCAACTTTGTTGAAAACCTGCCTCTGTTGTTGATAGATTGGAATAAAAATATGGATATATTAGCTCCTGTTTAACAGTTTAAAAAGAGTTAAAAACCATACCCACCTAGGGGGAAAACAAACAGCAACCTAGTCTTGAAATACAAGTTTTCATGGCATTATTTGTCTGAGACCAAAGGTCAGGAAACGATGATCCGTTGACTAAATTTGGCTCATTGCCTGTTTGGTATGGCCTGTAGCTGAAAATGATTTTTATGTTTTTAAATAGTTGAATAAGATTTAAAGGAGAATATTTTGTGCTATGTGAAAATTATGTGAAATTTAAATCTCAGTGTGTTCATAAATAAGGTTTTATTGGAACCAAGCTACATTCGTTCATTTACATAATAACTGTGGCTGCTTTCACAGAGTTGAATAATTGCAACACAGACTGCATGGCCCCCTGAGCCTAAAATATTTACCATCTGGTCCTTTACACTCAGGAAAGAATAAGTTTCCCAGTCCCTGGTCTAAGATCAATAGAATGCTTAAATGAAATTAGGCTTTTCTTTCCTTGTATGTATTGGCATTTTTATCAAGCAGCATTTTTTTTCTAACCTAGACTTGTTTCTAACCTAGTTTCTAACCTAGACTTGTGCTTTATTCTTTTTGAAAGATGTGGGTTTTAAGTAAATTTATCTAAAATGGTTTTAGAGGAAGACATTCAAAATGCATGTTGGTAAACATAAGTTTAAGTTTAAATTCTTGGCCTCTGAGATGAGCCTTTTATCTTTAAAAACTTGCTGTCTCTTGTAGTTCCAGAAATTCCTCCCAGACATATGTAGAATTGGTGTAATGAAATTTTGTATAATCTATTCATATGACTTGCTTTGGTAAACTTACTGCTCCAATCATATAGCTTTTTTTTTTTTTTTTTTTACTCTTTGTTGTTTTGTGCTATAGGTTTCAGGTTTCCTCTTTTCTCCCTTCAAATATTGTTCTCTTATTTAGTTCTTAAATAAGGTTGAAACGACTTGAGCCACCATATGTATGTATATTGTCTTGCCATAGAATATAGGAGGTAGGGCACACATGAATGTGACCGACTCTGCTAGTCAGCCTCTTTGCTCCCAAATCTGTCTTACATTTTCCTTGCTCTGTTCTATCTATATTGAAGAGAAATAGTTACATTTCCTTAGCTCCCTTGTTTTCTACAGGGATTTTTTTCAGCTTTATTGAGATATAATTGACAACATTGTATACATTTAAGGTGTATAAGGTGATGATTTCATTAGGCTTACTTGCTTTGGCTAATGGTGGCCACTAATAGAAGGTTGGTTGATGAGAGGAGGGAAAGAAACCAGGGTATCTCCCCACCCTGATCTTGAGCCAACTCCAGCAGCAGCTCTGAATCCCATTAACAACAACCCCTCTTCCATGTGGTTCTGGTACCATCCTAAGTTTCTGTGATAGGGTGAGGCTACTTTACCTTAATGTTTTTTAGGCTTAGAAGTGATTGAGGCTATCTATTTTTTGTTACTAGTCTCTAGGTTGACTGATGTTCCTCTGTATTTTTTTTTGTTTTTTTTTTTTGGAACTAAATCTCTGTAGTAAATTTCCTCTGTGTGAAAGACAGGACTGCACCTTGACTAGTATGTTGACATCTCTTGGAAATTGATTTGGAGGGAAAAAATTGCATTTTTATATTAGCAATTTGCATTAGTATATGTGATTTTAAGGAATTTAAACTATCATACAAAGAAAGTTGAAGTTCTCTTTCCAAATCCTACTATCTCTCCCTAGAAGCGACTATTTTGCCAATTAGGTATTATCCTTACATACTTTTTTTGTAATTTTGTGTATATATGTGTTTCTTTACCCAGCACAAATATAATACTGATGTATTGGGATTTTTTTTTTCCCACTTAATGTGTCTTAGCTCTTCCTGGTTACTTGTAGATCTGCCTTATTGTTTTAAAAAACTTTTTGGTATTCCGTTGAATGGAAGTACCATAGTGTATTTAATCATTTGGGGTTTGATGGATAGATAGTTTTCAAAAATTTTTTGTTTACTTAAAAAAAAATACTTCTGTGACTCAGTTTTTATTACATTTTTTTTGAAAAGTTACTCTGTGATAGATGTTGTCAGGACATAATAGTGAGCAGGGCTCCTGCACTGTAATGGGAATGGGGCAGATAATTTGTTTTTAAAAAGAATTCTTAAACTTTAAAAATTTTAAGAGTGTTGCCCTGGCTGGTATGGCTTGGTGGTTGAGTGCTGGCCTGCAAATCAAAGGGTCGTTGGTTCCCAGTCAGGGCACATGCCTGGGTTGCAGGCCAGGTCCCCAGTAGGGGGTGCATGAGAGGCAACCACACATTAATGATTCTCTTCCTTTCTTTCTCCTTCCCTTCCCCCTCTCTAAAAATAGATAAATAAAATCTTAAAAAAAATTTTAAGAGTGTTGAGTCCTGGGAAGGACATAAAACTAGGTAGGTGATATGAGAGTGAGTTGTGGGCAAGGGGGCTATTAATTTTTTTTTTTAGAGGAAAGGAGAGAGAGCAAGCAAGAGAGAGAGAGAGTGCACACAAGCGTGTGTGTGAGCACTGTTTGTTGTTCCACTTATGCATTTATTGGTTGCTCCTTGTGTGCTCGCTGACTGGAGATTGAACCCGCAACCTTGGTGTATCAGGACAATGATCTAACGAACTGAGCCAGGGCCAAAGGGGCTACTTAAACACTTCTTGTGACTTCAAAAAGATATTACAATTTCATTCTCACTTTTTACATATGAGAATGCTGGGTTTCTTGTGCTTTCACTGTTCTGAGAGCTGTCCAAAATTTATTTATTTTTGTCCTTGCAGTAAGTGGAAAGCATAAAATTGTTTTAATTGGCATTTTTCCGTTATTCGTGAGATTTAATATTGCACATTTATTGTTACTGGGCTTTAGCCTGATGGAATGTTCATAAAATTTGCACTTAGAAGGCTATATTTTTATAGATCAAGACAGTAAGTTTCAGGTGTTAACACCAAATAAAATACAAGGACTTAATCAGTATGAAAAAGAATCTAAAGGGATTACTCTGTTGGATTATGTTTCAGAACAACTTTTTAAGAAAGAGTCCCAGTTTGGTTGAGTTCTAGCATGAAATTTAGTTCTCTAAAAAAGACTAGCTTCATCATTTGTTCATCCTCAAAATGAGAAGGAAGGGGCTGCAATTTAATGTTACCAAAATTTCATAGAGCCACTGCTATTAGTATATAGCCTGAGTTAATAGTTTTTTACCTTTATAGAAGGGTTAAGTGAATGTACGGCGCTTTTCACATCTCTTGTATTATTGGAATATAACCAGGTAGTTTACTTTACACTGTTGAAAACCCTGTCCCTTATTAGTGCCTTGCATAGCTTTACCAGTTCTTAAGCTCTTGGTCTCAGAACTTATTTACACTCTGAAAAATTATTGAGGACCCCAAAGTGCTTTTATTTATGTAGGTTATGTCTGTTTATGTCAATTGTAGAGAAATGTTAAAGTACTACTTAATTTATTAAATAATAACAACTCAGTACATATAACATGAATAAAATACTTTTATAGAAATCAACTGTTTTCCAAAATAGTAGCAGAAATAAAAATAGAAGAAGGGCATTGTTACTTAGTTTTGCATATCTCTTCAATGTTGAGCTTAGTAGAAAGTAGCTGGATTCTCATCTGCTTCTACATTCAGTCTTTTGTTGGATATTGTCGTGGTGGAAGTGTGTGGACAAAATTCAACTTCATGTCGTTATGCAATTAGAAAAGGGAAGAGTGATAATAGTTTTTTCAAATAATTGTGGATATTTTTTGATGCTACACCAAAATTTGAGAAGCAGTAGTTACTTAAAGGCTCAGTGTGGAATCTGAAGCCTTATTAATGAAATTATTATACTTCAGCAATAACTGAGTGAGTCTTTTACTTATGCGTGATTTTGTAACATTATGCATTGATCATATGGAAAATATCAGTTCACAGAGTTATGCAGAACTTCTAAATATTGACACATTTGTTATGTAGTATCAAAAATTGCATTTATTACTATCACCAGCAATCTTATCAGAAAAATCTTTAAAGTATTAGAAAGCTGTCAAGCTCTCTGTGATATATAAAATTTTACAAATTCTAAATCTTACTTAAAAGCTCAAATTTTATAATTTGTTCATCCTTAAAATGATACACTCATTTTGTTCATTGAGACCCAAATACCAAGTCTGCCAAATAACCAAGTCTGCCAAGTAACCAAATCTGGATAACTATGGTTTATCTGTCAATCATTTTTTAAAAAATAAAAATGGTGTTCCATGAAAAAAGTGGCTAGTTCAGCTTGTAATTCAGTTATACAAGTGCTTTTCTTCAAAGCAGCCGTTGTACTTTGATGTACAGCACAGGTGCTTTTATGTGTACTTCTTATTTCTTTATATAGAATATAAAAACTATTTGCAAAGATTGAAATTTAATAAAAATCATTTTTACTGTCTTCATGAAGGACATTTTTAAGTGAAACAAGCTTTGAAAAAAAACTGTATGGTGGTGAAGAAAATAATGACAGCGACTACTACTACTACTACTGCTACTACTAGTTAGTACCACTGCCTTGCTCCGTGTTTGGCTGCCAGCAGTGCATTGCTTTTTCACCATCATTGTAATAGTAACAATGAAAAAGGCAGATAATGTCTTGGCACTTGGAAAATGGCTTTGAACCCTGTAGAACCTCTGAAAGAGTCCATGGACACCATATTTTATGAACTTTTATAGTAGACACTGAAATATTCGAGTAATTGATAAATGATACCTTCTTATTGTTTTCTGTTTGTTTCCTTTGCTTTTTTCTTCCCATCTCCTGCTGTAATTATTGACTGTATTTTTTTCCTTCTTTCCCCTGGTTGGAAGTTACTCTTATTTTGATTCTCTTGTTAATTGAATTAAACATTTACTGTTTGCTTTCCTTAAAGTCTCAAGTTAATCAATGTCTCTATGAATCTAACAAGGACCTTGGAACACTTTCATCTTGCTCCCGTTATTTTCATGCCTTCTTTTAAAGCATTTTAGTTCTACCTTGTTCTGTTCTGAAAAATTTCAAACCACACAAAGTAAGAGAATTGGATAGTGAATTCCTGTGTATCGACCACTCATATTTACTTGCAATATTTGCTTCATCTAGTCCCATTCTCTTACTGAAGATTAAAAAATTTTAAATATATTTTACTGAACTTGATTTATCTAAAATAATTTTTGACTACAATCAACACAAAACATTAATGAGATATTAGGCATTTTTTAAATAACAAGTCTTCAAAATGGGTGGATATTTTATACCAGTAGCACATCTTAGTTTGGACTAGCCACATTTTGTGTGCCTAGTAACCACATGTGACTTGTAGATACTATTATTGGACAGCACAGCCTTAGAAATAGAGTTAGAAATAGGACTAATGACTGGAAGATAAAGAAAAAGGAAGTTTCTATTACAAATAAATTATTTTCTAATAACTGGAGCTATTTGACTATGGGATGCATTTCTTTATAAAGTAACATGGTCCTTGTCATTGAAAGTGTTCAAAGACAGGATGGTCAGAGAAGAGATTATTTCTACATTGAGTAGGACCTGCTGTTTGTTTTTTAATGACCAATTTCTTTCATTAAAATTTTTTTTAAAATGCTATTTTAAAAAAATCAAATAGTGCACATGAATAACAAAAAATTATGTTTCCCCTCCTATATATGTATATAGATCTGCCTTCCTGCTTTCTTTCACACAAATAAATCAGCCAGGTATACTCTTCTATAACTTGATTTTTCTTGATAAGCAGTTTTCCTGGGTATCTTGCCATGGTAGCACATATATAGATGTACTTTGTGTTTTTTTTTTTAAGCTCATAGTACTCCATAATACTATGGAGATACACTACTTTATTTGGCCAGGCCTCTATGCTACACTCCTGCTGAAGATTTTAAAAGCAAATCTTAAATGTCATCATTTCATTTCTACTTCAATATGCAACTCTGAAAATGTTAACATTTTAAAATTAATATAACTATAATTCCATATCACACCTAATGAAAGGCACACTATCTTCTTGGTATGTTCTGATACTCTCTACAAATTTGTCTCAGCAGTGACTCATTGGTTTGTTTGACTAGGATCCATATGAGGAGTGTACATTTAGTTGTATACATCTTTTAGGTCTCTCTTGTAATTTCCTACCCTCTTCTTATGACTTTGACTTGGTTGGAGAAACTAGGTCAGTTATTCTATAGACTGTCCCACATTCTGGATTTCTTAATATGTCATGTATTTTAACTTGTTCTTTTAGTGTCATTTAACTTCTTTTATCCCTTGCACTTATGTAAATGGAAGGTACTTGTAGAGCTGTGCTCTTCAATACTAGTAGCTATGTTAGTAACCACTGCTGGCTATTTAAATTTAAAATAATTGGATTTAAAAATTAAAAATTCAGTTCCTCAATTACACTGGTCTTATTTCAAGTCCTCAGTAGTCCTATATAGAATATTTCTATCATCATAAAAAGTTCTTTTGGACAGTGCTGATCTAGATGCTTGATTAGATTTAGGTTTGTTATTTTTGGTGAGAATATTTAATAGATGGTGCTGTGTTGTTGTATCATGTCACATCAGAAGAGACATGTCTGGTTGTCCCACTTTTACTGTTAATATTGAGAAGTGGTGATCATCCTGACCCCTTCCTTGTAAAGCTTCTAATCATGTTTATTATGAATAAAGACAGTTTTTATTCTTCTTTTGAAATCTCTTTTTGTTGACTTACTGTATTGGCTAAAACTTTCAATAAAATTGTTGAATAGAAATGTTGAGTCAATATTCTTGTTTTGTTCCCACTCTTAAGGAGAAAATCATTCAGTCTTCCCAATATGAAGTATATTAGTTGCAGTTTTTCATAGATGTCCTTGATCAGATTAAGTTCTATTCCTTACTTGCTAAGTCTTTTTTTGTGAATAGGTGTTGAACTATGTCATGTTTTCCTGTATTTGTTGAGATAATTATATGGTTTCTCTTTCATTCCACTACTGTGAGAAATACCGTATTTTGCCATGTATAACATGCACTCATGTTTTTGTGTGCATTATACATGGGTTCATTATACCCATGGCTTGTGTTCATTATACCCATGTATAATGCTCATCCTTATTTTCCCTCAAAAACCTGGGGGAAGGGTGCACATTATACACGGCAATACCATTTTTATCTTTTTAAGATTTTTAAATTTATTTTTAGAGAGGGGAAGGGAGGGAGAAAGAGAGGGAGAGAAACACCAATATGTGTTGCCTATCATGCTTCCACCTCCAGGGCCCTGGCCCGTAACCCAGGCTTGTGCCCCGGCTAGGAATCGAACCAGCAACCCCTGGTTCACAGGCCGGCACTCAGTCCACTGAACCATTACCAGCCAGGGCTCATTTTTATCTTTTGGATGTTAAACCTTACAATCTGGGATGAATCCCATTTGGTTATGATATATATTATCCTTTTACATAGTACTGCATTGTTAATATTTTGTTAATGATTTATATCTGTGTTCTTGAGGGATATTGTTCTGTGACTTCCTATTCTCATAATGCCTTTGCTTTTGGTATCATGGAAAGGGTGGATTTCTCCTATTATCTTTTGGCATAAATGCACTTTTCTTTTATAACTTTTTAGGCCTCTCCTCGTGTCCTCCTCCCATGCACAATAAGATGTCCCAGGCTCTGTGCAAAATGGTGTCTCAGCACCACATTCCCTGAATAGAAAAGGTTCTTCAAAAAAGTGCTTTTTAATAATTCTGGTTGTAGCTGTTATAACAAAATCATTATAAAATAAATTTTAAAAGAAAGCTAAAAAGATTTAATGAATACTGAATGCTTCAACTCTATATTCCTCCACATTTTTTCTAGTTTTTTCATTTAAAAACATTTTTATATAAATCAGTGTTTGTTGAGTTTGGAAATCTCAAAGTGCACAGTATTTTTACTGCATTGAAAGAAATCTGAAACTCTGAACAAAATTATTAGATATTTTAGATGGATAGTTTTGTTTTTCAGTTTAGAATTGCTTCATATTATGGGGAAAAAATTTCTTTAGGAATTTCCTCTTTCTTTTCCAGTCAGCTGATTCTTTGTGCGGTGGTAAGCCTTGGAAGAAGGAAGATAGGTTTAGTATGGGGCCCATCAGTTGGTCAGTCAGTTTCAGCACTATCCAGACTGTTGTAACTTCAGTTCAGTCGGATAGGTTTTCTGGCCAGTTGCTGTGTATAGAATTGTAGATGATGACTGAGCTCAGCCAAACCATTGATTTATAAGTACTAACTGTGAAATATCAGGTGTATTGGTAAATGAATAAATTTCAGGACTTTTTTTTGTACTTTTGTATCTTAAAATAACTAGAATCTCATCTCAGTATTTATTCAGATACTAAGATATTCAGATTAATCTTTCTTCGTGCTCCTTGTTTTAGGTCACTGAACAAAGTATTTTTTCATGTAAATTCATACCATTCTGTAGGATTGTATGTGAAAAACAAATATCTGAAATGTCTAGTGTTAACTATTTGATATATTTTGATGCTATAACTGTTAAACTTTTCTTTTCAGGCACAAAAATCTTAAACCAAGAAACCCTGGACAACAAGGACAGGCATTATCTTTAAGTCAGCAGCAACAGGTACTTCCCAAGCACAAGACCAATGAAAAGCAGGAAAAGAGTGAAAAACCACAGAAACGCCCCCTGACTCCTTTTCACCATCGTGTATCTATTAGCGATGATGTTGTCATGGACACAGATTCAGCCAGCCAAAGACTTGTGATATCTGCTCCAGACAGTCAAGTGAGATTTTCAAACATCCGAACTAATGACGTAGCAAAGACTCCTCAGATGCACGGCACTGAAATGGCAAATTCACCTCAACCACCCCCACTTAGTCCTCACCCATGTGATGTGGTTGATGAAGGAGTGACTAAAACACCTTCAACCCCTCAAAGTCAACATTTTTATCAAATGCCAACACCGGATCCCTTGGTTCCTTCTAAACCAATGGAAGATAGGATAGACAGTTTATCCCAATCTTTCCCAGCTCAATTTCAGGAAGCTGTAGAACCTACAATATATGTTGGTACAGCAGTAAACTTGGAAGAAGATGAAGCTAATGTAGCCTGGAAGTATTACAAGGTCCCAAAGAAAAAAGATGTAGAGTTTTTACCACCTCAACTTCCAAGTGATAAATTCAAGGATGATCCAGTTGGACCTTTTGGACAGGAAAGTGTAACATCAGTTACAGAGTATGTATTTTTTTTTAATAGTCACTATTATAAACTAAGGGTGGAAAAATGAAGTTCTTAATAATAGAACTCCAGAATTGGTTTCAGGGTAGGATTTTCCATAAGAAATCCTTTGAGTATTATATTTGCATAATTTTTTTACTGTGTTCTTTCCTCAGGGAAGCTCTTTATTATTAAATACTTTAGTCACAAAAAAGTAGAGAAAATATTAACATTTATCCAGCAACCAACCAACTTAAAGATTTAAGTTGATCAGTCAACTTAAGAATATGACGTACAGTTAGAATGTACTGTTTTTCTTTTTCCATTCTTCCTTCCACTTCCCTGAATTTGGTATTTATAATTTCTGTACATGTTTTTACAGATGTAGCTCTAGTTAATTGATATTAATTGCTCTGTAGAATGTCTTTTTTGAATATAACATCTACTGTCTTGAAGTTGGACATGTTGGTTATTTTCAGTTTTTTACAATTACAAAGGATGTAGCAGTGAACTTCATGTATACATTTTCTTGTATACTTGTATAAGAATTTCTCTAGGGAATACATTTTAAGCTGGAATTGCTGGGCCATGGGCTATTTCCATATTGGAGAGTTGTTGCCAAGTTGCTTTTTAGATTATACCAGGTTACACCCCTCATCAACACGTAGAATATAAGAATGACTATTGCTCTACATATTTCTTAGTACTTAGTATTATGAGACTTTTAATTAGGTTAATCTGTATTCAGAATGGCATTTTATTGTCTTATGATATGTGTTGTCCATATTTCTCATGAGTTTAAGCATTACTTTAACATGTTTATTGGACATTTAGGACTCCTCTGAATTGCCTGTGCCTCATATTATTTAGTCCATTTTCCCCCTGACTTATTCTTTGCATATTCTGACTATTAATCTTGTATTAGTAATATGTGCTACAGTCGTATTCCTCCATTCTGTTGTTTGCCTTGTTTGTCCACTTTGTATCTGACATATTTGGGCAGAAGTAGGCTTTTTTTTCAGATCTCCCTTTACTTCCTGTAGCTGTTTTAATTATACTTGTAGTCTGTCCCATAAGCCTTTTGCATTTTTATCTGTATATTTTTCTGAAAGGTGAAAAACAACCCACAAAACATTGTTATTTTCATTAAAACTGTCTACCTTTTATTTTCATTAAAAGGCCAAGTGGAGTACAAAGATTACATGTCCTTTTAAGCCTGTTAATAAAGCATTTTAAGATCTTTTATTTTGCTTAGAATTTTGAAATTGAACAAGGGAATGTGTAGGTATAGTGATCCTTTGTTCAATCCTTATACTGGGCATTTCAGAAGGATTTGTTCAATTTTGAAGTCTCTCTCTCTCTCTTTTGTCTTGCCACTGGGAAAGTCTCTTTTTCTTGGATGATATCTCAATTTTTTTTTGCTACTTTCTGTGTAATCTCTATAATTCAGATGTTGAACATCATCTATATTTTCATCTGTCTTTTTTCTCTGTATTTTGAGGGGATTTCTCAACTTCCTTCTAGCCCTTTCTTGAAATCTTAATATTTATTTCTCATGCTTTTTTCCCTAAACGTTTTGGTAATAGCATCCTCTTGTTTAATGTCTGGTAGTTTTTTTCCATCAGAATTAATTACTTGCCTTATTTGGTCTTTGTTTTCACTATTGCTGCCATAGTTCTTACAATTATTGTTTCTTCACATTTTAGAATGAAGACATAGAGATACTGATTGGAAATTTTGTGTGTATATATGCAGAACCTTGTTAATTGACAGGCTTTCCTTACTCATTCAATAAATATTTTAGTGTATACTATGTATCAGTTCCAGACACTTTGCTCTATAATAATGGGGTAGGGGATGTTTTGGAGGGGCAGTCTTATAGTACCTAAAATTCTAGACTGAAGAGGATGACAGATCTTGGGTCTTCACCAGGTAGTTTATTCATTTTTCTTATAAGAGGAACCTTTCCTGTTCCTCTGTTTTCAGCTCTTATTTTTTCTTTTCTGTCTAGAGATATAAGTCCAGATTTTCTCTGGTTTTCTAAGCAGTTTGGCTCTCCTGTTGTTAATATAGTCTGCCTATAGCCTCCTCTTGTACATTCTAGGCCATGAACTTTCTCTGCTGTGTTTCATTGATTTTGAGCTTCCCTGAGATTAAGTAATATGTCTGGTTCATTTATAGGCTCTCTCTCATTTGTCCCTACTGTTAGAGATTTACTTTCTTTGTTGTTGTTAATTTTTATTTATTGATTTTTAGAGAGAGGCAGGGAGAAAGGGAAGCAGAAAGAAACATCAGTTTGTTGTTCAACCTATTCATGCATTCATTGGTTGCTTCTTGTGCCCTGACCAGAGATGGAACCTGCAGCCTGGCATATCAGGACCACATTTCAACCATCTGAGCCACCTGGCTGGGACAAGATTTACTTTCTTTTTAAAGTCCTTCATTATTGTTTTAGTAGGCAAGCCTGTGTGCTTTGTCTAGCACTTTGTGTTTTTGTTTATGTTCTTTTTGTTTGTTTTGTTTTAAAGTTATATTTTATTGATTATGCTACTACAATAGTCCTGATTTTTCCTCCTTTGCCCTCCTCCACCCAGCACCTCCTACTCCCTCAGGCTATCCCCCCCACCATTGTTCATGTCCATGGGTCTTGTGTATATGTTCTTTGGCTACTCCTTTCCTTCTACTGTGCTGTACATCCCCATGGCTGTTCTGTAACTAGGTATTTGTACTTAATCCCCTCACCACTTCACCCATTCTCTCCCTCCCCCCTGCCCCCTCCTATCTGGCAACCTTCTGGTAGCTAACTGTTCTTGATTTTGAGAGTCTCTCTTTATCTTTAATCTTTAGCCTTTTAATAATGATGAGTCTTGGAGTGGGCCTCTTTACAACCATCATAATTGGGATTCTTTGTGCTTCCTGGACTTGTATGTCTATTTCCTTCACCAAATTAGGGAAGTTTACTTTCACTATTTTTTCAGATAGAGTTCCAATTTCTTTCTCTTTGTCTTCTTCTGGCACCCTTTTGCTTCCTTATGTTCTAAATCATTGATTCTCGGCTTCAACCATTCTACTCTTGTTTCCCTGTAAATTGTTCTTTATTTCAATTAGTGCAGGGGTGTCAAACTCATTTTCACCAGGGGCCATATCAACCTCACTATTGCCTTCAAAGGACCAAATGTAATTTTAGGGCTATAGAAATGTAACTACTGCATTTTTAGGACCATGAGACGCACTGGACCATAAGACGCACCTAGGTTTTAGAGAAGGAAAATAGGAAACAAATTTTTTGAAGCAAAAAATGTGGTAAAAATATTTAATAACCTGTGACCCCGCTCCACTGCACCCCCTATGAGCCAGGTAAGATACATTCGGAGTATAAGATGCACCCCTCCCCCATTTCCCTCCCAAATTTGGGGGGAGTGCATCTTATACTCTGAAAAATATGGTACCCCTTAACAGTTAAATGAGAGCTTGGCACTGCTACTGGGTAGAAACAAGGTGCTGGGCAGGATAAAACAAGGTGGAGGGCCAGATTCGGCCCCAAAGGCCTTGTGTTTGTTACCTATGAAATAGTGTATCCTTCCTTTCTGACTGGATCCTTTTCATGTTGCTGAGGTCCTCACTAAGGTCCTTGAAATTCCTTATAAACATTGTTTTGAACTCTGCATCTGATAGATTGCCAATCTCTATTTCATTTAGCTCTTTTTCTGAAGTTTTTAATCTGTTCTTTCATTTGGGCCATATTTCCTTGTCTTCTTGTTTTGGCAGCCTCCCTGTGTTTGTTTCTATATATTAGGTAGAGCTGCTATGACTCCATGTCTTGGTAGTGTGGCCTAATGTAGTAGGTGTCCTGTAGGGTCCAGAGGCACAGCCTCCTCTTTCACCCAGCCTGGGTACTCGAGATGCACCCTTTTTGTAGGCTGAGTACACCCTCCTCTTATAGTTGAGCCTTAGTTACTGTTGGCAGATAAAATGAGAGGGATTTACCCAGACCAGTCAGCTGCAGGGACTGGCTGTGACTATTGACCACCAACCTCCACCCTCCGTGGAAGATCAGCTGTGCAGGGGCAGGGTGGTGGTGCTCTGACTTGCTCTGTAGCTGTGCACTGTGCACATTGGTCCTGAGGTGTCCCAGGTGGTGCAGGCCAAAGTCAGCCTCCACTTGTGTTTTGCCTGGGGTATCCTGCTTGAGCTGTAAAGCAGTCTGAGGTGGCTGCTACTTGTGCTGGGCTTGGAGATTCCCAGGGGAAGCCAAGCTGTGACTCTAATTTGGCTCCCTTTAGAGCTCACTAAAGCTAGATGTTGCTTGTTTGATAGGATTTAGGAGCCAAGACCAGCCATTCTTATGGAAAAGCAGCTTTGGTGGGCCCATGAGTTGAGTGGGGTAGATCTCCAAGGTGGGTCACACAGTGTTAGCTAGGTTGATGGAGTCTCAGATATGGCACCAGCTTACTGGCTCTTGCTGAGGGGAGGGCTCAGCAAAAGGAGAGTGGCCTCTGCTTGCCCCAATACCAGACACTTCAGTCTCTCCCTGTATACCACTGGCGCCCTTCAAGCTGCCTCCCTGGTGCTGGAGCTCAGAGGGAGTGAGTAGGGTCTGAGTCTGAGTAGGTGAGTCCATGTGTGTAGGTTCTTTAAGAGGAATTGCTTGGGGCTCCAGAAATTTCTTCCACCAATCCCCCTTGCTTTTACAGCCAGAAGTTGTGAGGACTTATCTTCCTGGCACTGGATCCTGGGTTTGGGGTCCTGGTGTGGATCTGGGACTCCTCGCCCCTGAGATATCCTTCCCAAATATTTGTCCATGTGGGTGTGGGGCCAGCCCATTCCATGTCTGTGCCCCTCCTACCATTCTGAACATAAGTGGTTTCTTCAGTTCTGTAGTTATTAGACTTCTATTCAACTCGATTTCTGATGTTCCTGAGTGTTGGTTCTATATTTTAGTTGTCATTAATCCGTGTTTGTCTATGTTGCCATCTTGTCCAGAAGCCTGTTTATGGGTTTTTTTTTTCCATTTAGTACTCTGAATCTAAATGTTTTCTAGTATGATCTTTTTTAAGTTAAAATTAATCTGGATTTGAAATTAAGGGGCTTCCAGATATTCTTATGATTATGGAAGATAGCTTATTTAGTTTTAGTAGTTAGTCAACAGGTCTCATGAAAGCAAATGATGTTTTGGAAACAAGTCTGAAAAGATCTTAATTATCTGTGCTGGATGAATATAAAAGTCTAAGCTAGCCTCAGCTTCTGTCTGAAAGTAAGGTTGGTCTACTTATTTTTGTACTTCTCTACATTTAATTTCTATACGTCAGTCAGAGTGATCATTGTAAGTTAAATATTGTTACTCATTTGCTGCTTAAAACCCTTCAGTAGTTTCCCTTTATTTTTTTAATTTTTATTTTTTTAGAAACTTTATTACATCATTTTGTGACATTTCTTAGATAAATATCTTTTGAACTTTCTGCCAAATTAACTCCTTATTTTCAATTACAGTTTTTCCCACCCTCCGCTTACTTTTCCCTGCTCTGCCCACCTCCCTTTAACCTTAAAATAAAATTCAAATGCTTTTATATGTAAGATTCTACAGTCTCCTGCCTAGCTAGTTCTTCACTTTTATTTACTACTCTCTTATTTGCTTCCCGATTTAGCCATACCAGCTTTCTTGCCATTCCTTTAAAAAGCTGAGTTGTTTTCCCATTGCCTTTAGAATTGCATTACAGGTGGGGGAAACAACTTACACCTTCTTATGTAATCCTGCTCAAAAGTTACCTTCTCAGGAGGTATTTCCCTGACCATTGTGTCTAAAGTATGACCTCTCTTCACTCCCCAAATCACTGCCTTTCCTGTACACTGCTTTCATTTTTCTCCCTGTATGTATCATTATCTGAGATTGTATTTTCTAATGGTCTTTTCCCTATTAGAATGTAAGCTCTATGAGGGCCAGGACTCTGGTTTACTGCTGTGTTCCTCCGGCATAAACAGACACATGGACACATACCCTAGAACAATCTTCGTCACATGGTAGACATTCAGCACATGTTTGGGTGAATGAAATGACAGTATGGCCATCAATTAATTTATGATTTTAAAACTTTTTTTAGGTTATATTTTATTATTTAGTATATGTTAAAATGTAGTGACATAAATATTTTCAGTTTTAAGAACTTTAAGAGTGAGGGCATATTATATTCATAAGATCCAAGAATTCTAGCTGTAACCTTAAGTAAGTATATTGGCTGCTTGTGTGCATGAGCATCTCTAAGTGAAATGAAGATCTCTGAGAAGTTAATACAGCTTAACCTTAGAATCTGTTTTGACATTTTTTCGCTGAATAAGAATGAGAAGCATAATCTAGAAAAGTAGCATGCAGAGTAGAATGGTGCTGGGTCATGATTATGTAAATTAAGGAAACAACATGCTTTTACTTGTTCCTAGTCACCATTTTTTCTGCCTCAAAAAGAAAAGATTGAATAAAAGGATTTTTTTAAATTCTATGTCTCATGTGAGTATTGTTTTGGCTATGCTACTAAAATGTGTTTTATGTCACAATTCACATTTAGATAGAATCCTTGTTTCTGTATTGTAGTAGTAGATTAGAATGTGGTAAATATCACCAAAAAATCAACCATCAGAAGCTTAGTTGCTATATGAACTTAGAAACACTTATGTAATAATGTTCTATACTTGGTAGGTTAGAAGTTTATTCATTTTTTGTTTTATTTATAAATCTGTCCTTTTCTTAGAGTTATTCTATGGCAATAGTTCTTAGTTGGGACAATTGCTTATTGCCACCCACTCACACTCCCAGGTGACATTTGGCAATGTCTGGAGTCATTTTTGGTTGTCAAAACTGGAGGTGTGCTATGGGCATTGATAGAGGCCAGGGCTGTTGCTAAATATTCTGTGTACAACAGTCCCCCTCAACAAAGAATTATCCAGCCCAACTGTTATAGTATTGAGTGCTTTAATGTCATGGATAACTTATAACTGAAGTTTGAACTATAGAATAAGGTATTAAATTAGAAACATACTTACTGATGAGTTTTACTAGGGAAGTCCCTGATACTGTTTTGGTCAGTTTGTTTCATTCCTCCCCACAAACCACAGTAAAATACTTGGCATATGGGGTTCAGTGTTTGAATTATGCTAAAACAAAAGTTATTTTCCCCCATAGTTAAAAGGATCTTGTTGGAATAACTTAGTAATTCAGGTGCCTGTTAATATATTACTTGAGGATGAATTTCATGAGCATGAATCATCTCCCTATGGATATGACAAAGCCATTTGACAAAGTTAGATGATGTCCATTGTCATTAAAATCTGTGAATTATGATTATGCTGTATTGATAACATTTAAACAATCTTAAATTCTATATAGAAGCATTCTATAAATGTAATAGGATCAAACCCTTTTCTAGTCATAAGTAATTCATTCAGAAGCCTAGTTTGCTTTATATAAATTTTGAATTCATACTACCCAGTCATTGTAAATTTCTGTTTTTTTCATATTTTAATTTTGAAAGTGTGTTTAAACAGCAGTTAATTTTAATGAAGTTAGAAGGCTGTTGCAACTCCTACATTCTTTTTTCTTAGGAAGTTTATCTTTCCTTTTAAATTTATATTCCTCAAAGATAAACTTTATCAGTTTGAATAAAACTGAAGTTTCTCTAATGTGCAAGATGCTGTAAAGGACTGTTGGGGTATAAAATAAATTTGTTCCTGGCCTTAAGTAAAGTGGTAGTAGCCTAATGGAAAATAGCATTAAACTATCTGATAGAAGTATATGTAAAATATGGTAACGATGCAGAGAATAGAGTGGAAGTGGGGAATAATTTAATTCCATTTATAGAGATCCAGAAGCATTATGTAGTTTGGTATGGATAGACTGTAGGATGCTGTGTAGTAGTTTGGTGTTACCTTGATGAAAAATGGGACCTGGAAAGTTAAGCAGAGCTATAAAGTGGAATGGGAAAATATTGTTTATAAGCTTATATAGTATCCTTAAGTTGATAGGGGGCACTGTTACAAGGTTTTTGAGATAGATGAAATAACAGGTTTTAGAAAATAAGGATTTTAGAAATATTAGCCAAGTAGTATTATTGAAAGATTGTTTGAAATGAAAGGGTGTATATGTATGAAAGGAGATCAGTTTTGACATCTGTTTGAATAGCTCAGAAGTAAGGTGGTACATCACCCACACTATAGGACATTAGAGATAGTAGGGATGGATGGAATTTACAGATGTTGTGGAGTAGACTAAAGAATTTTACAGTTAGTTGAATAGTAAAAATAAGGGAGTAGCAAGAGAGTTAAAGACAAGTATTTTTATTTCATGAAAGGGAAAATAAGGAAGAACAAATTTGAAGCCTTCTAGTACTCCTTTTTCCCACTTTTAGACTAAATCTTAATTTTAATGAAGTTTTTAAAAAAATATAAGTACCTTTAAGTATAGTTACCTTTAAGTAACTATTGATGGATCTTATGAAAGTAAGGTATTTTAAGTAAGGAATGTCTGGCCATTATTCCTTAAATAAGGAATAGTGACATATTCAATTAAAAAAGCAAAGGGTGCTGGCTGGTGTGGCTTAGTGGATTGAGTGCTGGCCTGCTAACCAAATGAAGTTGCCAGTTTGATTCACAGTCAGGGCACATGCCTGGGTTGTGGGCCAGGTCCCCAGTTGGGGGCATGCAGGAGGCAACCTACGGATGTATCTATCACACATTGATATTTCTATCCCTCTCTTCCTCCCTCCCTTCCTCTCTCTAAAAATAAATAAATAGAATCTCTGCAGGAAAAAAAAGTAAAGGAAATCTGTATAGGCTAAATTATGGGAAGATCTTTGGTTAGATTATAACATTTAGGAACAAGGTATATTCGTGTGTGTGTGTATACACACACATATATGGTAGTATATGCATAGTTTTTCCCCACCTCTAATTAGGTAATATGAACAAGGAAAGGGATTGGGAAATTTAAACAGTCCAGCTATGCCTTTGTGTACTATATGACTTTTAATGACGTGCATGAATTGGGTTGGCCAAAAAGTCTTTTTAGTTTTTTTTCTGTAAAATAAAAGACATATTTTTCATTTTCACCAATAACTTACTGATTTAGATATTTTGAGTATGTCAGCTATCTCCCATTATTGGCTTTTCATGGGTAGAGGCCAGGGTGCTGCTAAACATCTTCCAGTGCATAAGACAGCCCCACAACAAAGAATTTTTTTGTCCAAAATGTCCGTAATACTAAGAAACTTTGCAAACCACTTTTGACCTGTTCAGTCATTCACAGCACCATCTCCATACACTGCACAAATCTTTTCATGTGTTTCAGTTGCATTTGTACCTTTCTTGAAATAATAAAGCATAATATGCCAAAAATGTTGCGTATTTTCCTCCAGTATGAAAATGGCTGCACAAAAATTCATAACTTTGATAAGGTTTTTTTAAATGCACAGTGATATGACAGCTGTTGCAATACAATCTAACAAAATTGTTTTCAATGAAGTGAAAGACAACTAAGCACTACTAGAACCATCGTACAGGAAAAAACCTTACGGACTTTTTGGCCAACCCAGTACGTTGTAAAACTTTAAATTGAGTTTGAGGCATCTGCTTAGAGAGATTCATCACACAGTTTTAATCATGTATCCGAAGCTTAGGAGAGGAAACTATTAAAAACCCAGTTACAGTAGATAGAGAATCAAAGAAGTACAAGAATAAATCAGTAGACAAAAACATAGTTTATTATAGTTGGCTTTTACAGGTGTGTGCCTTTTAAGAAGATGGTGGGAGAGAATTTTAGACATTTATTTAAGTAAAAATTTTTCATTTGGTATAAATAAATGAAGTTTTTCATTGATTGCTGTTAAATGGTAGCACTTTGCTTCCATAATATAGGCAGATAGACAAAAGAAAGCAATACTCTTGATTTTTCTAATCAGTTTTAGATGGTGATGGGTGCTCAACTAGTACTGATTTAGAGAATTTATCATTTCTAAGCACCTCCCTTATTTTTAGATGTTCATGTGCAGCAGTTGATGCCCCAAATTTTCAGTAGCTACTTTAAAGCAAAATCCTTTCCTAATTTGTTAGAATTTAATTAAGTGAGAGAGATGGGGGTGGAGCATAGCATATTCCACATACTGTATTTACATGTTTGGCAAATATTTTTATTTTCTTTTTGCTTCTAATTATTTTAGTTTCTCTATTAGTTAATGATAGCATCAATTCCAGATTAGTGTTTAAGACCCTATGAGCTTTAAAAATAGCAAAGTTTTGGCTAAGAGGAACATTACAGTTGTTTTTTTAACTTGTTTTTTCAAAGGTTTAGCACTAGTTTTATTAGAATTTGTGATTGCTTAAAATAGTCTACTATTCTCATTCAGAGGGAGACTTTACTAAACCCTGAGCAAAGAAAGAATGTACTCAAGCATCATTCTTACCATGTCTTGTTCAGTAGTAAGACTACAGAATATCTTAACCTTAATGTTCATCAATAGAGCTAGGTCCTGTGTTGTAGTAATGGTATGTCAGATTTGTATTGTATGTATATAGTTACAGAATGCATTATTTCATGCTAAAAGATAGTTCTAATTGTTTTACAGAAGTTGATGAAATAAACTTGTTTTGATTTACTGTATTCGAAGTCTTTTCATTAAGTCTTCCTAATTTGATATCTTCTTTTAATGCTTTATAAAGCTATATTTTTGACAGATAGCTTGACTTAGTTTAAGGATTGATTCTGATATTGGAGATGGTACTAGAAAAGGTACCACTAAAAAAAAATAGAGGACTTTTGATAATTTTTAAATTTATTTGCTCCTAAACATTTCCTTCTATAGCTTATTTTCTTCTATAACTGTCAACTCTAAAATATTGTCATATTTTGTCCAGAAGAATTTTTATTGAATAAAGACAAAAAAATACATCTGCTATACGCCCTGTTAAATTCTCTACAAGCACATTTTAGTAATACACTGTTGTTATAGTAAAGGAAGGAGATAAAATTAATGACTAATATAAAAGTAATTTCAGTTTGCTTTGGACTTTGCCAAGCGTCCTGTTCATGGCTGTATCTAATCCTCTTCCAGTGTGTTTGTGTTCAGCTTTATATATGATTGAAGCTGTCTCTGTAGTTTTATTCTATGTGAAAGTTTCTTTTAGAAAAGGAAAGGTGTTGTTCCTGTTCACAAAAGTATGTGTATATTATATAATTGGATAGTGTGGAATGATAACTTGATCTTTTAATCTGGCATCTCTTGAAAAACCACAATTTTTAGATTTATTTTTATCAGTTTTAAATACAGAAGGATGTATAATATATATAATTTATTTTTGAATTTCTTGTGATTTGATGTTTTTGATATTATTGACTACATTTAAAATCTTTGCATATCCCAGTGTCTGTAGAACCACTCAATAAAATACGAAAACGTTGCCTTTTAGGTATTGTATTTGGTTTACTCATTTTTAATAGAGCCTCGTGCAGTAGGATTGATCCTGTTAATGTTACTGCACACTAATTTAACAACTCTCTATGTAAGCAGTGTGTCAGTTTTTGATGCTTCTGCCAGAGGACAACTTATTATGAAAAACACAGTGTTTTTACCTCTATAAAGAATAGTAGTGTCTTTCAGGTTGCTGGTTGTGAGGGGTGTTCTTACACTTGAAACCTTTCCAGTCCTAACTCTGCCTCTTGTGTGACTTCAGCAAACCATTTCTGTCTACATCATTTCCACATCAAAGTCAGAGAGCATAACTTCCATTTCCTATGATACGAGGTTATTTTAAGTATTAAATAAAATATATATCAAAGTAGACAGAAATAGTATCTTGAAAAGATTTATGTTAGTATCTGATAGATGATTGAGCAAACAATTTTTTAGGGCCTAACATGGTGAGGTACAAAGCTACTCTTAAGAAATAAATATTCATTTGTAGAACAGAACTGTTCTGACAATTATCAAACCTATCTCCCATGACAGTTATGTTAACACTGTGTTGCCATGGTAGAAAGTTTCTGTAGGCTTGGGGTTGGGCTTGTAGGGAATCTGGGGCGCATTGGGAATAACAATGACATATCTGATAACACGCTTAGAAAATAATCAATTATTCTTTTGATGACTTCTGTTTCAACCTCAAGTTTAGAGGCTATAGAGTGTTTCTAGTGCTGGGCATTGGGAAATATGATAATTCATGTAATTCAAAGAATTTGTAAGCTAGAAAATACCTACATTGCTCCCAAATTTTACCTCTTATAATTTATCTTAATACTCAGGACAGATAAGCAGTGGCAGCGATACCACTTTCTAACAAATAAAGATGGTTTATTTCAAAGTACAAGGTACTGTGTTTTAGAGTTATTAATGCAAATATAACATCTCAATCCTGTGTGGCTTCTAGATTTTATATAATCATTTAGCAAATATTTATTGAGCATCTATTATGTGCCAGACACTTTTCCACACATTTGGGATAATTCAGTGAATGAAGAGAAGATTCCTGGCATATTCTAGTGGGAGTTGACAGTCAACTATAAACATAAGTAAATTATACAGTATTGAAAGATAAGTGGGGTAGAAGGGACAAAGAGCAGGTTAAAGGAGAATCAATGTTGAGGCAGTTGGGCATACTACGATTTTAAGTAAGGTCTCATAGATAAGGTGATATTTCAACAAAGACTTAAACGAAGTGAGGGAGTTGACCTGGTAGATATTTGGAGGAAGAATGTTCTAAGCAAAGGGAATAGCCAGGAGTGTGTCTGGTATGTTTGAGGAACATTAAGGAACCCCTTGTAAGCAGAATGAGTGAGAGAGGGAGAGGAATAGTAGAAGATGAAGTTAGGAAAAGAGATGAAAGGCTTTGGTATAGGATTTTATGAGGACTTTGGTTTTTACTCAGAGTAAAATAGGCATTGTAGGATTTTTAAGCATGGTTGTCACTGTTACAGCAGCATGGGAATCAGCTTTGCAAGCCATAGAAAGCATAAATTGGGGGGTCTAAAAGTGTCAGCAGACCAAAATTGTGTCATTCTGTATTCACACTCACCAAGCACCCTGGCCTTCAGAGAGATAAAAGTCCTGAGGCTTTCCAGGGTTCTGCGGTGCAGATCGGGTTGTTGTCCCTCTCTTAAGCCTTAGAGTTTAGCGTTCTGTTGTCATTTTCCACTAGTTATCTTTCTAGCTTCACTGTTGTCTCCTTCTTGTTCTGTCATCTTTTGTCATTTTATTGGTTATTTTAGGAATACAGATAAACTTTTATCAATTTCCATGTGGAACCAGAAGACTAACATAAAACTGATGTTTCCAATGCGATCAGAGAAGAAACGTCAAGTACATGCAACTGAAAGTTCATTTGCCATTTTGTAAAACATCTTGCCACAATTAACAATCTAATAATGTTATTTTCATGAGATACAAATCAGGCCTTTAAAATTTTTTTAAATTAAAATACGTTTATGGCAATAGGAAAGGAATAGACATTTTTATTGCGTAAATGTGTAAGTGTTCAAATTGTATAAAAGTAGTCTTGTTTCACTAGATAACTCACATTTTTAGAGTTCCTGTCCTGGAGCAGGTTAAATTTAAGACTTCCTTTAAGTGAATGGATTTGATCAAGTGATTGTGCTTGAGGACTAGGGAACTGAGTGGGTTACCAAAAGACAACATGTTTTGGTGAAAAGAAAATAAGGATAGGAGACTTGAATTTTAGCTCTGTTTCTTTATTGCTAAATTTGAGACATCAGTAGATCACATAACCTTTCTATGCCTCAGTTTCTTCATTTATAAAACGAAGGATTGCGGGTTAGATGAACTCTGAATAATTATAAGAAGACTTTAGGATAGTGAAATTGTTTTGGAAATTTTTTGTTCTTTTATGGAGAATATGTATAATTAATTTTCTAATTTTTTTATGCAGGTTAATGGCACAGTGTAAGAAACCTTTAAAAGTTTCTGATGAATTAGTGCAGCGATATCAAATTAAGAATCAGTATCTTTCAGCAATAGCATCTGATGCCGAAAAAGAACCTAAAATTGATCCATATGCATTTGTTGAAGGAGATGAGGAATTTCTTTTTCCTGATAAAAAAGATAGACAAAATAGTGAGAGAGAAGCTGGGAAGAAACAAAAGGTAAGAGAAATCAAAGGACATCAAAAAGTCTCTGATGATTTGGAGCACTGCACGTAGTACCACACTTCCTATTTTTTTTTTCTTTTAAAGTAGAACAGATTCATCATTTTAACTTACAAAACATTTTTTAAAAATAGGTAAATCAGGCACACTGTATAAAACTTAAGAGCTTGTACGGTCCTCAAATTATAGCTGGTATCTCATAATGAAAAAATCTTTTTTGTTTGCTATTAAAGTTTTCGGGTAGAGAAAGAGTACATTAACTTTTCTTATATTAAAATCAGGACATTTAGGTAGACAATCTGTTTTGATACTGAGTTAAAGTATACTGTAAGTGAATTACCAAGTGTTTTCAAAAATACAGTAAGTGTCACTGAGTTTATAAAGTACATGATATTTTTTAATACGTGAGCCAAGAACTTACAGTGTTCCTGATACTAAAATGTTATATTAATAAAGTGTGGGACACAGAAATAGTTATTTGATTAAAATATTAAATATCAAATATTTGAAGATTTTTAAGCACAAGATAACTGCTGTATTTGTCTTTTGCCTTAAATACAAAATATGGAAATTGAAAGCTGTAAAATTGTGGAACGTATCCAGTAATATGTTTAATACAAAGAATTTCACTTCAGGGAGTTTTATTTAACTTTACTATATGCTAGGTACCTGAAATTTTGTCCTTTTGTAAGTATGAAAACAGAAACAGCTGAGAAGGCTATAGCTACTGTAAAAAGAACATGGACTTTGGAATTTGACAGATTTAGGTTGAAATCCCAACTCCCACTACATATCAGCCATAATATCTGGGTTACCTTTAGAACTGTTTTTTGTCTGTAAGGTGAGCATACTACTTAATTATCATAGAGGTTAATTGTGAGAATTAGTGGTAATGTCTGTAGAACACATAACAGAATGCTTGAAACATAGTTACTCAATAGTTTGTAGATTTTGTTATTGGTAAATTATATATTTTAGCCTAATATGTAATGTTGTTTCCAGGTAGAAGATGGGTCATCTAGTGTAACAGTGTTATCACATGAAGAAGATGCTATGTCATTATTTAGTCCCTCTATCAAGCAAGGTAAAACTTTTATTTCCTAGTCAAAATATTGCATTCCAGGATTGTTACTACAGACTCCAGTTGACCCTTGAAGAATATGGGGGTTGGGGTGCTGACACTCCTGCATGGTTGAAAACTGCCTATCACTTGACTCCCCAAAAGCTTAGCTAGTAATAGCCCACTGTTGACTGGAAGCCTTATTGACAACATAAACAGTCGATTAATATATATTGAATATGTTATATGTATTTTATACTTTATTCTTACAATACAGTAAGCTAGAAAAAATATTGTTACAAAAATCGTAAGAGAAAATACATTTATATTGTACTGTACTGTGTTGATACTGTATGTCTTACATTGTCTTTTACAAGATGAAATATCTGTCAGTACCTACATTAATATCATCTTATACAACACAAAACACTGTAGGTATTAGGCATATCACTAACACTAGATATGAAAAATGAAAAGATAGCATGAAAAAGAAATTGATAACTATTTATGCATTGATAATGAAGAAGCAGCAATATGATTACTTTATGGTAGCCTTGTATAATGAATATGATTGATTCTTGGTAATAAGGAAATTTCAAAAAAATTTTCCAGTATATGTGCTGAAAAAAAAGTACATGTTTAAGTTGATCTGTGCAGTTTATACCAGTTGTTGTTCAAGAGTCAACTGTATTCTGATATTGGTGGACTGGACTTTGCATAATTCATATTTCATAGAAAGGGATGGATTTCTGTGAAATGTGCTATCTAAAATGATGGATCACTGTTTATCTTATATAAGGAGAATCAAGTTCAGGTGATAGAAATTCTTTTTTGAATTGATAAAACTTTCCTTATTTACAAATAAAAATAGTTCTCATCTGTAAAATGAGATTGGATGAGATCATTGCCTAAGTTTCCTCTCAGATCTAAAAATTCAATAAATTAGACTTCACTGTAATTTTCTTGTGCTTTTTTCTCCCCTAATCCGCCCCCCCTGCCCCACCCCTGCGCTTCACATTTAGAAGAATTGTTGCTGAGGTCATTAATTTTACAAGTATTTACTGAGCACATGTTATGTGGTGGCACTGTTCTCAGCACTGGGAACACAATGGTCAAGACTTTGCTTTGAAAGTGTCTGACTTGTACTCCTTGGAATGGAATAGAAAGACATAGTGTGTTAGTCCTTTTACAAAAATCTATTTAACTTTTGATGGAGGCAAAGGAATTTGTCCTTTGGTATGTTTTATTTAGGGACAAAGTTGTTTTAATATTTGTAATAAAAGACATGGTCGGTTTTGTGCAGCCAAAAATAAGAATAAGG
Source organism: Trachops cirrhosus (assembly GCA_028533065.1). Lineage (NCBI taxonomy): Eukaryota > Metazoa > Chordata > Mammalia > Chiroptera > Phyllostomidae > Trachops > Trachops cirrhosus. The sequence continues at coordinate 82,629,961 of CM052545.1, forward strand.
AAGAGATGGTCTTTCATGAAATAAATTTAGTAATTGATGGTTCTAAGTAGATTGATGAATGAAATGTGGGTTATTTGGCCTATTTACCTGCCCTAGGATATAGGGAATGTGTAATTGCCTTCTTGTGCCTGTGGTGTGACTTTCTCAAAATGTGGACCACCTACCACATTTGGAACATCTTTTGAGGTGAAGCTTGGAAATCTTGGTTTCTAAATAGTAACCTAAGTGATTTTTACGCACTCTAAAAGTTCAGAACTACTATTCTAGTGAGTCTTTATAACTGACATGCAAGGCATTGGAAAACAACTTTTCATCTTTCTGAAAGTGAGAGCCTTTTCAAGTCATTTGACATCCTGAAGATGTTTTGGAAGATTGTACACCAAACTGCAAATTGTTTTTAGTTTATTCTTGTGTGGGAATATTAAGAGGAATTTAATAACTTCCATTTGTATTTGTATTTTTTCTTAAGTGATCATGTATTTTTTCCCCTAAAATTAGAAAAAAAATAAAAAGGAAAATTAAATTCTAGGAGGTAATATTTATTGAGTACTTAAGTGCCTGGCACTGGGCAAGATGTTTTACCCTACCTTCTATCACATTTAATTTTTACCATTACTGAGGCACAGAGAGGTTAAGTAACTTACTCAGGGTCGTACTCATAGTGTTAGAGTTGGGTTCAAAGTAATAGTCTGTGTGACTCAGTAGTTGGAGCATTTAATCATTATACTGTGCTTCCTTTACATTTTAGGAAGACAGGAAAATAAAACTGCATATGTATCTGTTCTGATAGTATTATTTATACGTATATTTGGTATATTGTTCATATAGAGTACTTAGCTGTGTTATGGATTACGTTGTCTTTGATGAGGTTTCTGTGGAAAGTATCACCATTTATTTACAACTTTATTTCTGTGAAAAAAAATCCTAGGTTTTAAACAAATCACAATTTCTTACTGCATTATACCATTATCTATTTAAAATTTATATCTAGCTTAAATTAATAGAATAATAAGTTATTTGGTCAGTAGTAGAATTTTTTATTTTGTTTCCTGTTTGACATGTGTAGATGCTCCACGTCCTACTGGTCATGCTCGTCCGCCATCAACCAGCTTAATTTATGACTCAGACCTGGCTGTCTCGTATACTGACCTCGATAATCTCTTCAATTCTGATGAAGATGAACTAACAGTGAGTGTCCTGTTAATGATAAAGGCTATAAGTTCTCCTTGATTTTTATATGATTTTTTTCAGAAGTGATATATGAGTTGAATACTATTTTAGCCCTAAACAATAGGAAATATTTTAGAATAAAAATGTATTAATTGGTTTAGTTTTTTAACCTCATGTTTGAGCAGTGTTGATATAGTGCCTGTCCACTACAAACTTTGTTTCTTTTTCTTCACTTTGTGTGTTTGAAGGACATGTATGATTAAACTTAATTTGAGCTCTGTGCTGTGTTTTTTTTCCTGCAGTTCTTAGGAAGTAGAATTATTTTTCTAATCTTCGATCCTGTAGTTTGAGAAATGACCCTGGATTGACTTGTTTAGAGAATAACTAACATTAAAATTATATGCTTTGTCAATTTATTAAGGAATACCACTTCTTTAGAATTCGTTTGGCATCACAGTCATTATTATAAGTCAACTAAATACTATAATAATGAAAGAGGAAGAAAAAGTAACATTTAATCTTTAACACCCATTTGCAGAGAAAGGTGAAGATAAAAGGAATTAAAGCTTAAAATGAGATTCCCTAGAATGTCAAGTCTGGCAAATTAATGAATTGGGTGCTGCATTATCATAAAAGGGAATTCCTTTTTCATCTGCATAAAGGTAGCTTGGAAACTTCTATAGTACATTTGGTCTTTCTTGTCCTATATATTTACTTCTAATCCTCTCATCATATACATACACACATATATGCACATTTGGTGTCTTCAGTTAAGTGACATAAGGCAGATGTAGCTATATATAAACTTTATTCTATATCCCATAATATAGTATATTTTAGGGTACCATTTATGAGGTAAATATATCCCTGATACTTTGGCACTTGTATACTTCCTCTCTGCTACCATTCATGTATCAGCTATGGCTCTTCTGAGGTAAAAAGGTGGTAATCAGAGATCAGTTAATGTATTTTTGGCTAACAGGAACCAAGTTATCAGCTCTAAAAACATTGGTGACAGACTGGAGATCCTGAAACTTGGTTTGTTCAATGTATTAAAATTTATTTTTAATTGGGGGCCCTTTGCTTTGTCATATGAAATCTTTCTGAAGTTTGTGCTTAGTTTTACCTGTTGACGCACGTTTGCAGGGGTAAGGAGATTACTAAACCAGGTAAAAGTATAAACAAAAAGTATATACAAAAGTATAAACAAAAAGTATAAACAAGTATAAAAAAGTATAAACAAAAAGTATGAAATAAGAGGGATGATTGATTATAATAGGAAACTTTAATGTCTATTATTTAAGGGGACAGATGATTTATGAGTATCTTTTACTAAGAAACAATTCTGATGTTAATTATGAACCCTTCTTATTGCAGGTTTTATTTTTTTGTTTTAATAGTTTTTAAGTGGAAGTTATTCTTGCTTCTAAGTGTTTTGAAAGCATGGGTTATTTTCTTTAGAGGAACTTTTTGCTCTAAACAGAAACTAATCTGGGTTCATTGATTGCCTAAAATGTGTTATGTCTTTAAATTGTATCTAGCATATATTTAGCTCTAGCACAAATTCAAAATACCATATTTTTTGGACTATGAGACACACTTTTTTACCACATTTTTTACTTCAAAATTTTCCCCCTATTTTCCTTCTCTAAAACCTAGGTGCGTCTGGGGTCCGCACCATAAGATGCACCTAGGTTTTAGAGGAGGAAAGTAGGGGAAAAAATTTTTGAAGCAAAAAATGTGGTATTTTTTTTTAAAAGTGCGTCTTATAGTTTGAAAAATATGGTGCTACTTTTCATGAATGGGCTCTACTTTCAAGTTACATATGAATGATTACTATCTTGAGATTACTTTGGATGTAAAACTTGAGATAAATATAAATATATAGGTTTTTTTTTTAATAGCCTGGATCTAAAAAATTGGCGAATGGATCAGATGATAAATCCAACTGCAAGGAATCAAAGGCAGGAAATCTGGACCCGTTATCTTGCATAAGTAAGCTTCCCAAATCTGTGCTCCAGATAAATCTGCAAACTTTTAATCTCAACAAAGTTCCCCACACCTTTGTTTTGAACAGATTAACTTCTTTTTAGTTTTATGTTAAAATATGTTTTATTAAATATAGGCACTGCAGATCTTCATAAAATGTATCCTACACCACCATCATTAGAACAACATATAATGGGATTTTCCCCAATGAATATGAATAATAAAGAATATGGCAGTATGGATACAACACCTGGAGGAACCGTTCTTGAAGGAAATAGTTCTAGTGTAGGAGCACAGTTCAAAATCGAGGTTGACGAAGGATTCTGTAGTCCGAAACCTTCTGAAATTAAAGTAAGTATTTTATTTCTCTGGAAAAATAATGTACACCCTATATGTCATATAGAATTATTTTTTAGCTATATTTCAAAAACTATTTCATATTACCTTTGCAACAACATGGTTGGGTCGTGAGGGTATTGTGCTAAGTGAAGTCAAATGGAAAAGGACAAAAACCATATGATTTCTACTTATGTGGAATATAAAATAAAAGGTAAAGGAACTAACAAAACAGACTCATAGATACAACAGAGTGGTGGTTACTGGAGCAGACGGGGTGCTGGGGGAGGGCAAATTGGGTAAAGAGGGACAAATACATGATAAAGGAAGGAAAAGAGACTTTGGTTGGTGAACACACAGTAGAGTTACTGAGTTACATAGAGATACTGAATTATAATGTTATACACGTGAAATGTATATAATGTTATTAACCAATGTTACTACACTAAATTTAATTTTAAAAATTATTTGATTCTAGTTATGTAGTTAACAGATTTGAAGACTGAATTGTGACACTACTAAGAATGTATTTAAGAAAAGAATTATATTTACATTTTATCATTTGTTTAAAAAGAGGGAAAAAATGGCTAGAATTGGTTTGGGTTTTTTCCCCCTGGAAGATAAAGTTCTGAATGTCACTGTCTTTATATTGTAGGATTTTTCTTATGTCTATAAGCCTGAAAATTGTCAAGTTCTAGTGGGATGTTCCATGTTTGCACCTCTAAAAACTTTACCAAGCCAATGTCTGCCTCCTATTAAATTACCAGAAGAATGTATTTATCGTCAGAGTTGGACTGTTGGAAAACTGGAATTGCTTCCTTCAGGGCCAGCGATGCCATTCATCAAAGATGGGTATGATTTAGATTTATATTACTGGTATAGCATATGAATGCTTATGTAGCTTTACTTTTTTTCATAGAAGTACCTGGTATGCTGGTACCTGGTAAAAAGATACTGGTTTTTCAAAAGTCTAAAAATTATTTTCTGATTAATAGATTATAAGGAAATTAGCTGGATATGGATAAACTATTGGAATCTTAAGACTGTTGTTATGCTTTGATTCTTTGTCTTCAAAGCTCCTTTATTTTGGTCTAAAATTGTAAATCACTCCCATTTGTACATTTGTCATATTTCACACACTTTTCTACTTTACAATCTGTGAAATTGAGGTATCTTATAATTGGTAGCTTTTTAAAATTATCATTAACCCTTTTTATACAGATATCTCCAAAATCAGGTTTTTTTTTAGTTTTTTACAATCTGTGTCATCTTAGAATGGAATGTGTGTATTTGTAGTATAAGAAATGTATAGGTTACCCCGGGCCATGTGGCTCAGTTGGTTGGGCATTGTCCCACAAACCGAAAGGTTGCCAGTTTGATTCTTAAGTTTGATTATTTATAAGTTTGGAACTAGTTGGTTGGTCCTCAGCCCACAATAATCTCCTATAGTGAATATATTAACCTGAAATATATTTTAATTATACTTGAAATTTTTGCACTAACTGTGCTTTTATAATTTTTAGTGTTACCGAAAAATATTTGGGATTTTTTTAGTTGTATTTCACATTACTAATATGTTCCTTTATGCATGTGTTTGATTTTCTTTTACCCTGGTGATACTAGTGATGGAAGTACGATGGATCAAGAATATGGCCCTGCTTATACACCTCAGACTCATACATCTTTTGGGATGCCTCCTAGCAGCGCACCTCCCAGCAATGGTGGAGCAGGAATTCTTCCTTCTCCGTCTACTCCTAGGTTTCCAACTCCAAGGACTCCAAGGACTCCAAGGACTCCTCGTGGAGCTGGTGGACCTGCTAGTGCCCAAGGTTCAGTCAAATATGAAAATTCAGACTTGTATTCACCAGCTTCCACCCCATCCACATGCAGACCCCTTAATTCTGTTGAACCTGCAACTGTTCCTTCCATCCCTGAAGCACACAGTCTTTATGTAAACCTCATTCTTTCAGAATCAGTGATGAATTTGTTTAAAGACTGTAACTTTGATAGTTGCTGTATCTGTGTCTGCAACATGAATATCAAAGGTGCCGATGTTGGAGTTTACATTCCAGATCCAACGCAGGAAGCACAGTATAGGTGTACCTGTGGCTTCAGTGCTGTCATGAACAGAAAATTTGGAAACAATTCAGGATTGTTTCTTGAAGATGAACTAGATATCATAGGACGCAACACAGAATGTGGCAAAGAAGCAGAAAAACGTTTTGAAGCTCTCAGGGCTACTTCTGCTGAACATGTTAATGGAGGACTAAAGGAGTCTGAAAAACTGCCTGATGAGTTAATATTATTGCTACAAGATCAATGCACTAATTTATTTTCACCTTTTGGAGCAGCAGACCAAGATCCTTTTCCCAAAATAGGTGTAGTTAGCAACTGGGTACGCGTGGAAGAGCGGGACTGTTGCAATGACTGCTACCTTGCTTTAGAGCATGGGCGTCAGTTCATGGATAACATGTCAGGAGGAAAAGTTGATGAAGCGCTTGTGAAAAGTTCGTGCTTACACCCCTGGTCCAAAAGAAATGGTAAGTATGCTAATGGAATAATCTTTCTGTTTGTTTTCCTTTACTTTTCTTTCTTAGGAAAAAGTATTAAAGGTAATTTCCCACATAGCTAATAGAAACACTTAAATTTGGGCTTAAAACTCCTTTAAGAATGCCATTTTAATTTCCTACCAGTTTAGTTTAATTTCACCATAAAAGTATAGTGATTGTAAATCTGTAATTATGTACTTATGTTGAAGTATAAAAAGTACTTTTTGCATGTTAACTAGTAGAAAGTTGCTAGATGTCTGCATTATTCAACATTCCTTTACTCATTAAATATTTATTGAGCATCTAGTATGTGCTAGGCATTGTTCTTTTATAAAGTAGTGTTGAACAAAGCAAACATATGAAGTCTGTCAAGAAAGTATCCAGCCATGTACTATGAAAAATAGAGCTATTTATTGAAGAAGAAACATTGTACGTAGGACAATAACACTTCAGTCTCCTTCAAAGTAGGAACTTGACTTCACACAGTTCTCTCAATTGCCATCAGCTGCCCTGTTGTATTTTCCTGAATCTCATTGATGGTCTAAAATCTCTTCCCTTTCAAAGGTGATTTTAGTTTTGGGAAAAGCCAGAAGTTGCAGAGCACCAAATCTAGGATGTAGGGGGACTGAGTCACTTGGGTGATATGATGTTTCACCAGAAAACTCTGCACGAGACAGGATGCAGGAGTGAGCATGTTGTTGTGATGAAGTTACCAATCACCAGTTACCCATAGTTGCAGCCTTCTGAATCATCTAAATAGTTTCTGCAGAGGAATGTTTAAGCTTAACGCAAAATTTGATGCAGATTCATTGCTTTACTCGCTCATTTTGAATGCGATAGCCACACAATACACATGCTCACTCAATGGCGTCTATCACCCCCATTGACTAGTACAGCGAAGTTGTCATTGTTTAACACATGCACATTCCAGTCCACTCTCCTTGGCTGCCAGGTTACATCGATGTCGCACAAACTGTTCTTGTTATATTAACAATGGCTGGACTTTTTCTGGACAGGCCATGCATTTCCTGCTCTTCTGAGCCTATACCTTAATGAGAAGACAAAATAAAATAGGTAATTATATAATATCAGATAGTGACAAGTGCTTTCAAGGAAAAACAGGTAAAGAAAGGAGTGGAAAAAGACAGGAGTATACTGGCCAGTGTGGCTCAGTTGGTGGGAGCATTGTCCTGTAGACCGAAAAGTCGCAGGTTTAATTCCTAGTCAGGGCACATACCCAGGTTGCAGGTTTGATCCCCTTACTCGGGTGCATATGAGAAGGCGAACAATGTTTTTTCTTTCTCTCTTTTCTTTCTCCTCTCTCTCTTCTCTCTCTTTCCACCCCTGCGTCCTCTGTTAAAAAAAAACAAAACAAGTGTGACATTTTAGATGTATGGATAGAGAAGATATTACTGAGGTATAGCATTTGAGCAAAGGCCTACATAAAGAAAGGGAATGTAAGCTATGTGACAGACTGAGGGAAGAGTGTTTCAGGCAGTGCAAAGACCCTGAGGGAGTAGTGTGCTTAGTATGTTTGAGGAACAGTAAGGAGGCAGTGTTGCTGGGGTGAATTGGGCAATGGGAAGACTGGTAGGAGATGAAGTTGAAGGGTTGGCCAGGCACCAAAGTCATGTGTTGGGCCCTTATAGTTGATTCTAACAGTGATGGGAAGCTCTAGGACAGTTTTGAGCAGAGAAGTTACATGATCCTTTTTCTGTTTGCTATTGTGTTGTCGGTAGTGAAGGTGAGAGTAGAAGCAGATCAGTTAGGAGGCAGTTGCAGTAGTCCAGGAGAAGGAAGGTGGTAGTAGCTTAGACTAGATTGGAAGCAACAGAGATATAAATAGGTTCTAGGTATATTTAGGAAATGGAACCTATAGGGTTTGCTGATACATGTAAAAAAAAAATGAGGCATCAAGAATACCTTGAGCCCTGACTGCTGTATTTAGTGGTTTAGGTGTTGTCCCACATGCTGAAAGGTCACAGGTTCGATTCCCAGTCAGGGCACATGCCTGGGTTACAGGCCAGGTCCCCAGTTGAGGGTGTGTTTGAAAGGCAGCTGATCAATGTTTCTCTTGCACATCGATGTTTATCTCTGTCTCCTTCTCCCTCCCTAAATAAAATCTTTAAAAAAAAAATTCTTGCCTGAATATATTTTTATTGATTTGGGAGGGGGGAGGGAAACGTCAGTTGCCTCCCATATGAACCCCAACTGGGGACCAGATCCACAACCTATGTGCCTTCATCAAGGATGGAACCTGCAACCTTCTCGTGCACAGGACGATGCTCAAACCAACTGAACCACCCGGCCAGGGCCTCTGCCCACTTTTTAATCAGGTTGTTTGTATTTTTGTTGTTAAGATGTATGAGTTCTCTATATATCTTGGGTATTAACCTCTGACCAGATGTATTATTTGTAAATATCTTTTCCCTTTAGGTATCCTGCCTGTTAATTTTTTGTTGATGAAGTTGTTTTTGGTGTACTGAAGCTTTTCAGTTTGTTGTAGCCCCATTTGTTTATTTTTGCCTTTGTTTCTCCTGCTGTTGGAGTCAAATTCACAAATCATCACGAAGATTGATGTGAAGGAGCTTACTGCCTATGTTTTCTTCTGTATATTTTAATGGTTACAGGTCTTACATTGAAGTTTTTAATCCATTTTGAGTTAATTTTTTGTGTATGGTTTAAGATGGTAGACTAACTTCATTCTTTTGTATGTGGCAGTTTTCCCAGTACCATTTATTGAAGAAACACACTTTTCTCCATTATATGTTTCTTGCCTCCTATGTCATAAATTAGTTGTACATGTGTGTCAGTTTATTTCTGAGCTCTAGACTCTGTTCCATTGATCTCTGTGTCTGTTTTCCTGTCAGTAACATAATGTTTGGGTGTCTCTAGCTTTGTAGTATAGTTTGAAATCAGAAGTGTGATGTGCTCAGCCTCCCTGCCCCCCAGGACTGCATTGGCTATTTTCGGGTCTTTGGTAGTTCCATGCAAATTTTATGATTTTTTTCGTTTTATTTCTGTGGAAAATGCCATTAGTATTTTGGTAGATGCTACTTTTTATCATAGATTGTCTTGGGTAGTATGGACATTTTAACAATATTAATTCTTCTAATCCATGAGCACAAAATAGATTTCCATTTTTTGTGTTAGGTATTTTCTTGTTTTTATTGCAATTGTATGTAGGATTGTTTTCTTAATTTCTCATTCTGATTTTTTGTTGTTAGATATAGAAATGCAACATATTTCATATATTCACTTTTGTTCCTTGCAGCTTTACTTATTTCAAATAATTTTTGGTGGAGTTTTTAGGGTTTTCTATATATAAAATAGGTCAAGCAGATGCTTAATCTTCTCTAACTGTATTTCTTATTATCTTAAAATGATCTTATTATTTCTTGGTATTAGCAAGAGCAATTCTTATTTACTGTTCCTTTAATGGTTGTAGATGTGAGTATACAGTGCTCACAGGATATACTTCGGATGCTCCTGTCTCTTCAGCCAGTTCTTCAGGATGCTATTCAGAAGAAAAGAACAGTAAGGCCTTGGGGAGTTCAAGGCCCTCTCACTTGGCAGCAGTTTCATAAAATGGCAGGCCGAGGCTCTTACGGTAAGTAATTTATAATATGTATATTGACTAATTTTGCATCAGTCCTCAGTTTCCATGCCCAACCTGAATAGGCACAGTTGTTTTCTTTAATTATATTTGTGCCATAAACTTGACTGAAGGTAGTGTGGTCAATCCTAAGCTTTCTTACTTTCAACATTGCCAGCATTCGGTTTGCTGGGTTCTCCACTCCACTTCAGAGGAGAGCTAACATTAGATCTGTTTTCACATATTAGACTGACCAGTATTATTTTTTGTGTAGAAAGAATTGTACTGCCAAAAATATAAAAAGACTAAACATCACTTTTGTTGTAAATCATCATTTTGAAAAATTGAATGAAAAATGGAGTAAAAAGGCTGCAGATAATACTAGCAATGAAAGTTCTCAAGCCCTGGCTGGTGATGCTCAGTGGATTGAGCGGCAGCCTGTGAACCAAAAGGTTGCTCGTTCAGTTCCCAGTCAGGTTACATGCCTGGGTTGTGGGCCAGGTGTTCCATTGGAAGCATGCGAGGGGCAGCCGATTGATGTTTCTCTCCCTCTCTTTCTCCCTCCCTTCTCCTATCTCTAAAAGTAAGTAAATAAAATCTTTTAAAAAATGTTCTTAAGTCCTCATTTTAAAAAAAAGATAAATTTGTTAGTTGTGAGAAGAATAGCAAATGAGCCCTGGCTGGTGTGGCTCAGTGGATTGAGCATGGGCCTGCAAACCAAAGGGTCACTGGTTTGATTCCTAGTCAGGGCACATGCCTGGGTTGCGGGCCGGGTCCCCAGAGGGGGGCATGTGAGAGGCAACCACACATTGATGTTTCTCTCCCTCTCTCTCCCTCCCTTCCCCTCTCTCTAAAACTAAATAAATAAACTCTTTAAAAAAAAGAAAGAATAGCAAATGAATATGCTCAATATGCCATCACAGCAGATTTATGGTCAACTGTAATAGAAGAAAACATTAAAGAATGTTTAACTGTTGAAGATTGGCTCTGAAAGATGGGATGTAATTGGAGCTTTTAAAATATATCTGGAATAATAGTTCTTAATGAAATTTCTGACTTTTGTGCATGGTTTTAGAATGCATTATGTACAGAAGTAATAGATTTGCTCATATTTTCCTTTTTTTCCTTTATTAATGGCTAAATAAGTTTTATCTCATACAAAACTTGACATTGAGTGAAAAATGTAGGTTCATTATAGTATTTTCACATTCTTTTTAAAATGAAAATAGTAGGCACACACACAACACATACACAGTTTTTACTGACCAGTACATATAGAGAGACCTTTTTTTAAATGGCTGCATGTATTCCATTGTTCTTTATACATGGTATTATTTTTACCAGCCTACTGTTTATAGACACATAGATTGTCTCCATCATTATTACAACTATTTTGATATAATTCAAACATTCCTGGCTTAAAGCACATGTGAATAATTTTAATGTTGCCAAATTACCTTCTATAATATTAATATAAACTGCTAGTAAAATGCGTCTTTCCTCAAACCCTTACCAGTAGGATGCTGAGTAGGTGGGTGAAAATGGTGGTTTCATTGTAGTTTGATAGACAGAATAGAATAGACTGCTAGGAAAGATTTCCTGGTTTCTTGTCCCACTTTTGCCACTCTTGGTATGATATGGGAGAATTTGCTTAAGTTTTCCATTCCACTTTTTCATCTCTAAAATGAGATTAATATAAGTATCTGCCTTATATCGTTTTTGTGAGGATTAAATGAGTTAATAAAAACAAAGATCATTGAATAGTACCTAGCACATAGTAAATGTTATAATTGTTTGCTATTATTTTTAATTGCTTTGTCATGAGATGGAGCATGTTTTTATGTGTAAGAGGTATTTCTCTTTCTGGGAACTTTGTTCATATCCTTAACCCATTTTTCTATTAGTTGTTTGGTCATTTTCTTATGGGTTTATAGGTCCCTTTTATATGGTAAGGATATTAATCACTTTTCATGTACACTGCAAATCATTTTTCCAATTTGTTGTTAATCATTTGGCATTGTTCTTTTTGTACCAAAATTAAAGCTTAGAAAGGCTTTCCCCAGTCCAGATTTATTAAAAATAAAACTCCCCTCCCATGTGTTCTTTTAAACTTCTAAGTTTTTTCATTCAAATTAGTTTTTTGCATTTAAATGAAGGTATAAGTCAAATGTTTTTTAAAGAACATTTAGCAAATTCCTAACTGGAAAAGTCTCAATCACTGGCCTTAAGTATTTTTGTCTTTAATAAAATATTTTTAGTACTGATAATGACTTCAGTTACTTTTGACATTTAAATAAAAAGACATGTCCTGCATTTAAATGTTTTCTTAAAATATATCTTTATTATTTAGGAACTGATGAATCTCCAGAACCACTGCCAATCCCCACATTTTTGTTGAGTTATGATTTTGATTTTCTGGTGCTTTCTCCATTTGCTCTCCCTTATTGGGAGAGACTTATGCTGGAACCCTATGGATCTCAAAGAGATATAGCGTATGTTGTACTATGTCCAGAAAATGAAGCCTTGTTAAATGGAGCCAAAAGCTTTTTTAGAGATCTTACTGCAATATATGAGGTAGGTGTTTAAAAAGTGGTGACATTTTAAAACTGCCTTATTTTTATGTTTATATATAAATTACTGGGCAATTCAGTTGATTGGACAGAACAGTAATGATGTCAAGTTCTTTGATGTCAGATCTTTACTTCTCATACTAACTGGTTGCATTCTTTACAGTGTGTGACCCAGACCCTTTGTTAGATGTGTGTGCCGTGGGCCATGGTGGTAATTACCATATGGGGGGGGGAGGGGGTTGAGAGCATATATGTCCCATGTAAGAGAATTTTTTTCCTAAAATAAAGGGTAGCATTATTAAATAACAAAGGAAATTACATTGATAAAAATTCTAGTGCTTTTCAAGGACCTCAGGTACTAACACTAGGCCTCATACCCTTTTCTCATACATAAGATAAAGCTATGCTAGCTATGTGTAAGATCTTTTTCTTTTCTGAAATTCTTGACTAATCTTTGAAGTTACAATTCTCATGTTATATCCATCACTGAGTGCAGTGATTGCAAATTTAAAGTGCTGTGGGACATAAAGTCTTAATCATTATACCTTCCTTTCCCTATATAAGTGCTTGGAAATCCAGTCTTTAAAATTTAATTTCTTTCACAATCTGAATTGTTAGTTTGTGCTGGTTAAACTACTTATAGATATTTACTTAATTACAAGGTTATCTGTAGTGTGTTTGTAGAAATAAGCATTTCCCAAAGACTGCTGTTTGGAACACTACTCCTGATACATCTTCCCAGAAGAAAGTTCCATAGTTACATAGGTTTGAGGAAGCATTGTGTATTATTACATTACCTTACAGAGATTCACTCTTCATATTAGGTTTTTAGAGCCTTTGAAAGTCTTACAGGAAATAAATCCTGTCTACATTTTCTTAATCCAGTATGGCAAACTTACTTGCTGCTGTGTTTCTTACAGCAAACATCAGTGCCTCACTGAATTGGAGGGAGAACTGGCAAATACATAACATATTTATATATCAATTTTTATTTTGGTTTTGTTTAAGGGTGTATGTATTTATATCCATGACTTGGGATAGATGAACAGCTTTAAAATGACTGCATTTTTATGCTCATTTATTTTTGTATTCTTCAAGTTTTCATTATTCAAGTCACATGGTTCTAGCACCATTATTATTATCTAGATATTTTATTTCATTGGAGATAGTTTAATTTTAAAAGAAGTTTAATGGCTTTCTAAGGTAAAAAGGGAAAAGGCCTGTGATACCATCTCACCCTTAATATTTTTATCCCAAATGTTAATTATGTGTGATAAAGCTTATTTTAAATATCTTAAGTGCTTTATTTTATAATGTGCACTCAAGTACTAATTTCACTAATTCTGCTTTCTTTGTGTGTATTTGTAGTCCTGTCGATTAGGTCAGCATAGACCTGTTTCTCGACTGTTGACAGATGGGATCATGAGAGTTGGATCTGCTGCATCAAAGAAACTGTCAGAAAAGTTGGTAGCAGAATGGTTTTCCCAGGCAGCTGATGGTAACAATGAAGCATTTTCTAAACTCAAGCTTTATGCACAAGTCTGCAGATATGACCTAGGTATTGGATTTGCATTTATTACATAAGGCTAGAGTTAGCAAAGTATAGCCTAGTCCACCAGCTGTTTTTGTAAATAAAATTTTAATGGAACACAGCCACGCTCATTTATATTGTCTTTGCCTGCTTTTGTACTACAAGATCAGATCTGACTAGTTGTGAAAGAGACGGTGACCCACAAAGCCTAAAGTATAACTTTCTGACCCTTTATAAAAAAAGTTTGCTGATCCCTGCAATAGGGATCCTATCAGGCAGAAGGAAATTGTGGATTATAAATAATTTTCTGTTGCTTCTGTAGGATCTGTTGAATTTGTGTTTTTATTTAAGTTTATTAAGAGTTTTGACTTGTTAATTGTTTGGAGATAAAATAACTTGTAGTAGTTACCTCTATAACATGAAGAAACAGTTCTTTGTTGGAACTAAGAAAATGACAGCTATTTAAGAGTTGTTTTTAATGCTCTTGAATTAAATATCAGTGGACTTGAGGCTTAATCCAAAGAGATACAGAACCAAAATATTAAATCTCATTAGACATTCCTCTAATTTGAAACTCATAATAACATTTTTTATATAAAGTCCAGCAGAAGTAATGCTTGCTTGAGTGTGGTTGGCAGGGTAATAATATGGGTGTAATAATTTATAGTTTTAATTTGAACATTTCACCTAAAATGTTATATGGATTGCTTGAGTGTGACATGTTATGTTACAGAATTACATGCTTATGATTTTGTAATTAAAAAGGCACATTATTTGTGCTGGACCCTGTATTTAATCAGCACCCAAGATAATCAATATTTATTTAACTTGTGATTTAGGAACTCTTTGAATGGGTTGATAAAAATTTGCTAGATACTGTTACTTACATTTAATTATGCCCAGGAAATAGAATTTTATTACTCTTTTTTGGAAACCATTTATTTTGCATGAAAATGCTGGTTTATCTTTCAGTTCCATTTAAAATTTGTTTCTTCAGTCTCTAGCAAAATAGAAAGTTAGTATGTGCTACACTCTTAACCAGCAACTTAGGGAGGGTAATTACCAAAAAGCATCAACTAGATAATTGTTATTCACATAGTTGAGTAAATGAAGAACCAATCAGTAAAATAAAGAATTAATTACCCTGCTTGTTTTTATTATCTTTAGGTCCTTATCTTGCTTCTCAGCCATTGGACAGCTCTCTACTTTCCCAGCCAAATTTTCTTGCCCCTGCGAGTCAGTCTTTGATCACTCCACCTCAGATGACAAATCCTGGAAATGCTAATACTCCATCTGCCACCCTAACGTCTTCAGCGAGCAGTACTATGACAGTGACTTCAGGTGTTACCATGTCTTCTTCGGTTGCCACAGCTAATTCAACTTTGACCACAACTTCAACTTCATCTTCATCATCATCCAACTTGAGTAGTGGAGTATCATCGAATAAACTGCCTTCATTTCCACCCTTTGGCAGTATAAACAATAGTGCTGCAGGATCCATGTCTACACAAACAAGTACAGTTCAGAATGGCCAGCTAGGAGGGCAACAGTCATCAACTCTACAAACAGCTGGGGTTTCTGGAGAGTCATCTTCTCTTCCTACTCAGCCACATCCTGATGTATCTGAAAGGTACTTTTAAATGTACTAATTCTGCAGAAATATAAGTATATGATGCTTTTTGTCTGAATAAGAAAGACATTGTGAATGAACAAAAAGAGCTTTTTGGTCCTGTCCTTGAAATTTTGTTTTTGTAATGTTCAGTATTTTATGTACAAATTATAATGAATACTCTTCATTTAGTCTTTATCACAAAATCCTAGAATCTCAGGCTGGGAATTAAGATCTTCAAAGCCATTCAGTCTAACTATCCTGTGATATTTGAATCTGCTCTGTGACACAACTGTCAAGTAGATTTGTCTATGCAAATCACTCCCGTGATTTAGAAAGTCATTATTCATCCAGCCTGTTCATAGGCTTAGGGTCATACCAAGGTTTAAATCTCAGCTCTGCCATTTACTGGATTTGTGACTTTGGGAAAGTTATCTCACCTTTCTGAGCCTGTTCCTTATCTATAAAATGAGAGCAATAAGATATAAAGCACATTATGTGCTTTACATAATGCTTCCAAATGCTTGAGTTAATTATGTCAACAAAGATGATGACAGCTTTCTTCATTCCTTCATGAAGAAGGAATTGAGTGAGCTTCGCTTTTGATTTATAGGTTAGGTTAGCCTGAGCATGGTTATATCTTTCAGCTACCCAGATGCAGTTTTGCTCAAAGTTACACTTGTTTGTGTGAGTGAAAACAAACTATTAATTATCCATATTAATCCATTCATCTTGAATATCTCAATATATTTGAAGTTTTACAAAATCATATCACCATCATGCCCTGGCTGGTGTGGCTCAGTGGATTGAATGCCAGCCTGCGAACTGAGAGGTCACCAGTTCGATTCCCAGTCAGGGCACATACCTGGGTTGCAGGCCAGGTCCCCAGCTGGGGCTGTGTGAGGGGCAATTGGTCGAAATAATCTCTAGCACATCATCGACGTTTCTCTTCCTCTCTTTCTCCTTCCCTTCCCCTTTCTCTAAAATAAATAAATAAAATCTTACTTTTAAAGAAGTCATATCACCATCAGAGAATGAATCTTACTGACCTTTGAAGTTACTGAGTATGAAATGAATGTGTATAGCTAAAAATGTAGTGGAACATTGACTAAGTTTGGAAACTTGATTTTTTTCTAGTCTAGCTCTGCTTCTAGCCAGCTTTATGATTTGGGCAGCTCATTTAACCTATTTTTATCACCAAAGCACTAAGCTCTCTAATATTCTCATACTCTATGGTTTTAAAGAATTCTTTTTTTTTTAATGTAAGACCTCAACACAAAAATCTTCGTATACCATGAAATAGTACGTGAAGTGTTTATGGTCCTCTTTGAAGAGAAAGAGATGTCCTTCATTTTTAGAAAGGATCTCTGAAAGGGAGGGGGTGAGGTATTAAGAACCTTCTTTGATCTACCCAAGAAAGGTATAGTACAACTTGTTTCTTAACTATCTTATTTCTACCTTGAATTTTAGCACGATGGATCGGGATAAAGTGGGTATCCCCACAGATGGTGACTCACATGCAATCACTTACCCGCCTGCAGTTGTCGTTTATATAATCGATCCTTTTACATATGAAAATAAAGATGAGAGCACTAATTCTTCTAACGTATGGACTCTGGGGCTACTTCGATGCTTTTTGGAAATGGTCCAGACTCTTCCTCCGCATATGAAGAATATTGTTTCTGTACAGGTAAGAATGATAAATGTTGCAGATAAAATGTATGTAAAACAGTTGGATTTTGATAGAAATTTCAGAGACACTAGTCTGTGTCTAAACTGATTTTCTAAAAGCTAGATTCCAGTATATTGATTTTATTTTAAGTGATGTTGTACTGGAAATTTTAGAGAGCTTATACAAGATAGGCTTTGCAATTATACCACCATAATAATGGAAAGTAAAAGGAACCACAGTAATAATGGAAAACAAAGATTGCGGTAAGTACATTGATGTTTCTCCTGTGTTACCTTTATAAACTAGTTTTTAAATTCATGAACTTAAATACAGAAGTACAGTATGGACTTACATAAGCTAGAGTTATAAATAAGACAGGTTGCAAATAAAAGTAGAAAGAATTTAACCATATTAAGTTATTTGCAG
This sequence comes from Trachops cirrhosus, assembly GCA_028533065.1. Classification (NCBI taxonomy): domain Eukaryota; kingdom Metazoa; phylum Chordata; class Mammalia; order Chiroptera; family Phyllostomidae; genus Trachops; species Trachops cirrhosus. Next base: position 82,647,408 of record CM052545.1, read on the forward strand.
AGATCTTGAATTATTTCTTTATAGACTATAGCAAGAGTAGTCAATAGCAATATAAATATAATGCTCTGTAGAAATTTTTAAAGGTTTTTACATAGCCCGTTAGTAAAATTTACTATTAAAATCCTATAGAATTCTTAGCTGATCATTTTAATTTGGTTTTGTTTAAATTTTCTATAAAGTTTTTAGAGTTTTAAACCCACAGTCCTTTTTAATTCTCTTGTTAGAGGTTTAACATTTGTAATATTTGCCTATAATTCTTAGATTGTTCCTTGTCAGTACCTGTTGCAACCCGTGAAGCACGAAGATAGACAGATCTATACCCAGCATTTAAAATCCCTGGCTTTTTCGGTCTTTACCCAGTGTCGGAGACCCCTTCCAACATCTACCAATGTGAAAACATTGACTGGGTTTGGTCCAGGTTTAGCCATGGAAACTGCTCTTAAAAGTCCTGATGTAAGTATGTGTTCCATGATCAGAGTTATTGAAAAACTCTACATTTTATACAAAACTGAATGCAGTTCTCTGTTTAGCTCTCAATTTCCAATTATTTTTTGAGTAGAGATAATATATCACATTGTCAACATGATTGTATGTACCATCATATCTTACTTTTTTGTTTTACAGAGACCAGAGTGTATTCGCCTTTATACACCTCCCTTTATTCTGGCTCCAGTGAAGGATAAACAGACAGAGCTAGGAGAAACATTTGGAGAAGCTGGACAGAAATATAATGTTCTTTTTGTGGGGTACTGTTTATCACATGATCAAAGATGGATTCTCGCTTCTTGCACAGATCTATATGGAGAACTTTTAGAGACTTGTATCATTAACATCGATGTTCCAAATAGGTACTTATATTTCTTTAAATGTATCATTATCTCATCCCATTTTTAAAAATTCATACACAATCACGTTTTATTTTTAATGAAAAGAAAACTGTTTTGAAAGTTCTGTACATTAAAATATTAAGTTTTTGGATTGCAGGTATTCTCACCTTTTTGTAGTGAATATTTATATTGTATAATCAAGAGAATTAAAACTAATTTTGATTGAGATTTTTGGTCAAGATGGTGGCATAGGTAAATACAGCTCTTAGCACAACCACATCAAAATTACAACTAAAGTATAGAACCATCACTCACAACCATTAGAAACTGAGTTGAATGGAAGTCTGACAACTACGGAAGAAACCACATCCATCCAGACTGGTAGGAAGGGTGGAGATGCAGAATGGGCTGGTCCCACACCCATGTGTGGTGGATAAAAACGCAGGAGGGACATGTTGGGAGTGAGGAGTCCCAACCCCACATCAAGCCTCTCAACCACGGGTTCCAGTGCCAGGAAGATAAGTCCCCATAATTTCTGGCTGCAAAAACTAGTGGGGATTGAGTTGGTGCAGAAAACTTCTGGTGTCCCAAGCAGTTTCCTACAAAGAACCCACACGTGGATTGACTCAGATTCACTTCCTCTGAGCTTCGGCACCAGGATAGCAGTTTGAAAGGCACCAGTGGCATACAGGAAGGAACTGAAATGTTGACATCAAGGCAGGAGCTGGAGGACAGCTTTCGCCTAGAAAAAAGGCAGGTAGAGGCCATTGTCCCTTTTATGAGGCCTTTCCCCACAGAGCCATAGAGCTGACAGGTGGGTGCCATATCTGAGACACCATCAACCTGGCTAACACTATTTGCCCCGCCCTGGAGATCCCCTGAGACTTTGTCCCACCCAACTTACGAGCTGAACTAACTCAGACTGTTAACTGTGTGACTTTTCTATATGAATGGCTGGTCTAGGCTCATGCTTCACAACTTCCTAAATCCTATCAAACAAGCAACAGCTGCCTCAGAAAGCTCCCACCAGGGTACCTCTTGCTAAGTGGCCCCAAGCCCAGCACAAGTAGCAGGCATCTCATAATGCTATATAACTCATGCAGGGTGGCCCTGGGCAGAGCACAGGTGGGGGTTGACCTTGGCCAGCACCACCCAGAAAACACGAGAGCCTGTGCACCCAGTGGGCAGAGATAGACCACACCACCCTGCCTCTGCATAGCTGATCTTTCATTGGAGGGCAGAGGGTGGTGGTCAGTGGTCATAGTCAATCCTTGCAGCTGACTGGCTTGGGTAAATCCCTCCCATTGATCTACCAGCAGCATCTAAGGCTCAGCTACAATAGGAGGTTGTGCTCAGCCCACATGAGGGGTGCACCTTGAGTACCCAGCCTGGGTGATAGGGGGAGCTGTGCCACTGGATCCCACAGGATACCTGCTACATTAGGCCATACTACCAAGAAAGGCAGTCATAACAGCTGTACCTAATACATACAAAAAAACACAGGGAGGCTTCCAAAATGAGACAAAGAAACGTGGCCCAAATGAAAGAACAGATCAAAACTCCAGAAAAAGCTAAATGAAATGGAGGTGAGCAATCTTATCAGATGCAGAGTATACAAGTCGAAAAAGCATAGAGAGTCCCAAACAAGAGGGTTTCAAAGAGGCCCACTCCAAGACACAGAATAAAAGTGCCAAAGGTTAAAGAGAGAATCTTAAAAGCAGCAAGAGAGAAGCAGTTAGTTACCTGCATGGGAGTTCCCATAAGACTGTTAGCTAATATTTCAAAAGAAACTTTGCAGGCTAAAAGTGATTGTCAAGAAATATTCAAAGTCATGAAAAGTGGGGACCTACAGCCAAGATTGCCCTACCCCAGCAAAAGTATTTAGAATTGAAGGGCAGATAAAGAGCTTCCCAGACAAGAAAAAACCAAAGGAATTTATCATCACCAAGCCATTATTATATGAAATGTTAAAGGGACTTCCTTAATAAAAAGATCAAAACCATGAACAATAAAATGGCAATAAACAGATATCTATCAACAATTGAAACTAAAAAACAAACTAAGCAAACAAGAAGAACAGACAGAATCATGGATATGAAGAGTGTTTTGATGGTTGCCAGATGGGAGAGGGGTGTGGGAGAAGGGGTGAAGAGGTGAAGGGATTAAAAAGTACAAATTAGGTAGTCACAGAAGAGCCATGGCGATGTAAAGTACAGTACAGGAAATGGAGTAGCCAAAGAACTTACAAGCATGATACAGGGACATGAACAATGGTGTGGGGATTGCCTGAGAGAATGAGGGGTACTGGGCAGAGAGGGGCAAAGGAGGAAAAATTGGGGCAACTGTAATATCATAATAAAATATCTTTTAAGTAATTTTGATTTAATCTGTTGCACAGACAAAAGAGATGAAGGTTCCTAAATTTCCTGTTATAAGGCTTGAAGCAGATTTTAGCCTGAAAATTTTTTGAAATGTGAAACTGGAAAGCTCTCTGCAATTAAAAAAAAAAAAATCTAGTAAAGCACCCTAGAAGATGTATTTTTTTCATCTTCTGTCTAAGATATAGTCCCTAAGTTAACTGAGTTAACTGTTACCTGAGTTAACTGTTTCAGTAAAGTACTGTCCTTTACTGAAATTGTGGACTGAAAATTTTACCATTTTTATGCCAGAGTGTCTTCTGAAAATGGTGGCTTTCTTTTTAGAGTTCTTCTCAGTGGTAATTAAATATCATGGCCCTTTATTTATGAAGGCTGTAACTTAATTGGTCACAACAGTGGGCCTCATGTTGTTATGACTTAATATACATTGCTAGTAACATGTTTCAAAGCTAGTGGACACCACCTAAGAGATCTTGAAAAGCAAGTACTTGTAGTAATTTTTACTTTTAAGATTTGGTTCTACCCTTTACTTTTGTAATATAAAGGTTCAGTTCTTTTAAGTTCCAAAATTGGTTATGTGTAGAAATATTTAAGGAAAAAGCAGAATACAGAAACATCAATTTTATATTTTTGGTTATAAAGATTTATTTTTTTATAAACCTTAAAGCAGTATATTATACATACATTTCCTTGACACAATTTTGATGTTTTAAAATGGGACAGCTGTACTAATTACTATATTTTGCCATGTATAATATGCTCCTGTGTATAATGCACACCCACATTTTTGGCCCAACCTTTCAGAGAAAAAATCTTTTGTTTTAATTGTTTAATTCAACTTTTTATTTGTATGTAAAACTGATTACTGTATTCTAGGGTATTATTTTGCATATAGATATCATTATTGCTATCTAGAGTTACACTTTTAATGCATAAGCATAAATAAAAGAATTAAAAACATACATATACACACACATGGAATTAATACTACCCATGTATAATGTGCATCCTTATTTTTCCATCAAAAATTTTGGCAAAAAAGTGCTCATTATATACTGCAAAATATGGTAAGCTTTGGAATGAGTATGCTTATCTGTGAAGGATAAGAGAGTAGAGAAAGACTAGTACCACCTTTCCAATACAAGAATAGTGTTGCCATTTTATGGAAAGTAGAAGTCGTAGATTGGTTAAGAAAGAGGTCCAGCTCTATAGTCATAGAGACCTGGTTTCAAATCCCAGCTCTGCCACTTGCTATGTGATCTTGAACCAGCTGAGTTATAGCTTACTTCCCTGCAGAATTGGGAGGATAGTTTTTTGTCTCAGAGTTGTTAGGATGAAGTGAGGTATTACATGTAAATTGCGCTTAATTCTTGATACATAGTAAATATTCAATAAATGGTAGCTATTGTTCAGCCAGAGTACTTACATTGCATACTTGCCTAATAAAGGACATGCATGCAGAAAACACAACTGGTGTGTTTGGTCTGAGAAGTGGGGTGGTATTTTTTATATTCTTCAACTTAAAATCTAGAGCAAGGGTTGGCAAACTGTATAGCCTGTGGGTCAAATCCGGCCACACTCATTTACGTACTGTCTAGGGCTGCTTTCATGCTGAGGTAGCAGAGTTTAATTGTTACAGTACAATCTTGATGGCTTACAAAACTTAAAATATTGGCCCTTTAAAGAAAGATTTTGCCAATCTCTGGTGTAGAGCAGTATTTCAGGTGAATTTTGTTGGTTCATGGACAATTTTTCATTCAGAGTTAAATGTATATTCTAATGCATGTTCTAAAAACCTCCACAAACTAGCATTCCCTGCACCTTACCCTCACCCTAGGATTTTACATGCATTCTTGCTTAGAACTTGTGTAAAAATTTTGAAGCGTTAAAATTAAGGGAATAGTTTTTCACTAATTTGAGCTCTTTGGAAATGTCATTTGAATCTTAGAAATATTGATCACTGTGTCTTTATTTTATACAATAGGGCTCGTAGGAAAAAAGGATCTGCTAGAAGATTTGGTCTACAGAAACTTTGGGAATGGTGCTTAGGACTTGTACAAATGAGTTCATTACCATGGAGAGTTGTAATTGGCCGTCTAGGAAGGATTGGTCATGGAGAATTAAAAGGTAATATTGTGCTTTTGTTATTTAATACTTAAATTTCTGCTTCATGTTAATTCATAACACTGTTCAGACAACATCTAGGTACACTGAAAAAAATGCATAGGTTATAAAAAACTTTTTTTGTTATTGATTTTTATTTGTAAAGAAGAAACATAGATGTGTAGGCCAAATATGTTAATTCAAATTTCAGAAGTACATTTTACAATATTACAACTTTAATATCAGTGTCATTATTACTATTCTTTTTTCTCACTTTTCATTTCCTTTTTTGCTTATTACTCAGCTCATCCTCTGTTCAGCAGATACTAATTGATGTAGATGTACATTAAAGCTAGGGTGGTAAAGAATATTAATATCACCAATAGACACTTTTGGCTTAATAATGACACTAATTTTAAAACCATTTTGTTTTAACTTTGGTTCTGTATGGTGTTAATAATGATGTTTCTTTGGATATTATTTTTTTTTTACTGTTGATACCCACAGATTGGAGCTGTTTGCTGAGTCGTCGAAACCTGCAGTCTCTAAGCAAAAGACTCAAAGACATGTGTAGAATGTGTGGTATATCTGCTGCAGACTCGCCCAGCATTCTCAGTGCTTGCTTGGTAGCAATGGAACCCCAAGGCTCTTTTGTTATTATGCCAGGTTAGCTATTTTAATTCTTCAGCACTTAAGTTTCTAAATATTATGTAAAATTGATTCTTCATTTTTTAAAAGAAAAATACCTTTCATTTTCTTTTCAGATTCTGTGTCAACTGGTTCTGTATTCGGAAGAAGCACCACTCTAAACATGCAAACGTCTCAGCTAAATACCCCACAGGATACATCGTGCACTCACATACTTGTGTTCCCTACTTCTGCTTCTGTGCAAGTAGCTTCCGCTACTTATACCACTGAAAATTTGGATTTAGCTTTTAATCCCAACAATGGTGAGTGGATTATTTAAAGGTTTACATATATAAAATAAGTCTTGATGATTATGTCTGATTGTAGGCTGATTAATACCTCCCAAAACATATCCATGTCTTGTGAATATCCCTGAAACCTGTGAATGTTTCTTTAAATGGCAAAAACAAAACAAAAAACCCCTGTAGATGTGATTAAATTAAGGATCTTGAGATGGAGAGATTGTCCAGCATCATGCAGTTCAGCTCTAAATGCAATACATGTATCTTTATAAGAAGGAAGTTTGACTACACATAAAAGAGGAAGGCCAAATGATGAAAACAGGAGAAGCAAAGTAGGAAAACAATGCTTACACTACTGCCTTTGAAGATGGAGGAAGGGGCCGTAAGCCAAGAAATACAATTCTAGGTGCTGGAAAGACAAGGAAACAGATTACCCTCGGAATCCTCTAGAAGGTGCCTAGCCCTGCTGGTTTCTTGATTTTGGCCTAGTGACTAGCACTTGGATTTCAGCCCAACAAAACTGATTTTGGACTTCTGGACCCTAAAACAGTAAAAGAATAAATGTGTAGTGTTTTAAGTAAATAGGTTTATGATAATTTGCTAAAGCAGCAACAGGAAACTAATATAATCATTCTTCTATCTTATTGATACCAAAACTGGTACTGTGAATTACCTCATAAACATTTACTTATTTTAAAAGACAGTGCGCTCTGGCTGGTGTGGCTCAATGGATTGAGTGTATTAATCATGGAATAGTCTTATTTCAAACACATTTTCATTCCTTGCATACTGTGTTTGCTTTGTCCTAGTTTCCTATTGCTGCTGTAAGAAATTACGACATGCTTAGTGGCTTAAAATAACACACACTTACTGTCTTGCAGTTCTGGACGTCAGAAGTCTTAACTGGGCTAAAGTCAAAGAGTGCAGGGTTGCTTCTTTCCGCAGGCTCCAAGGGACAATCTGTTTCCTTGGCTTTGCCAGCTGTAGAGACCATTTCCATCTCTTGCTCGTGGCCTGTTTTTCCATCTTCAACACCAGCATTATAGTATTGGCACATCTTTTTCACTGACTCTAAATCTACTGCCTCCCTCTTATGAGGGCACCTGTGATTACATTGGACCACCTGGATAAGCCAGAATTATCTCCCCCTTTCAAGATCCTTAGCTTGATCATATCTGCAAAGTTTTTTGTGGTAACATATTCACGGATTCCTGGGATTAGGCTGTAGACAATCATTGTAGGGGGTGGGGAGCATTATTCAGACTCCACATGCTTATTTATGCATAATTATGTTTTATGCATAATTATTTATATGGCTCCTGGCACAGTACTTGGCACATAGTAGGCATTCCGTAGATGTTGGTTAAGTTAATTTTAACTCTCTCCTATAAATATCCATGAGATGAAAAATTGAATATTTAATATTTTTTTCTTTCTCCTATAGCAGATGGAATGGGTCTCTTTGATTTGTTAGACACAGCAGATGATCTTGACCCTGATATCATTAATATTCTTCCTGCATCTCCAACGGGGTCTCCTGTACATTCTCCAGGATCTCATTACCCCCATGGAGGTGATGCTGGCAAGGTAACCCCCTTATAAAAGTTCAGTTTATCTAAATGTCATTCATTAAGTTAGTAATGAATTGATCTATGAAATAGACCACTGTTTTTCCCTTGAAAATCAGCAGATAGTTAGATTAACAGTGCATTCATACATTTCTGCCTTTTGACATGAGTACTTTGAATTATACATTAAGAGGGAGTCTGTGGCTCTGCTTTCCCGGACTTCCTCTACACTCCTTTGCATTAATCCTTCTTTTGTGTTTTTTCCCTGCCACTTCACCTTAGCTTCTACTCAGGTATAGGATCAGGTTATCTGAGAATCAGTATATTGCTCTAAGAGCTGCCATTGATGTTAGGGCAGTGACAAGGACCATAATAGAAATACTAATTTTCTCAGAAGAACAGAAAAAACACTGACCACCCTGTCCTCTAGCCCCTTTTTATATTTAGCAGTTATGAAAGCAGGCTGTTTTCTCTTTCTTTTTTAACTTGAAACTAATTTGGACTTCATTTGAATAACATCTTTATTTGAATACTAATTGTATATAATGGTTATTTGACTATTTTAATATGTATATGTTTAGAACTTGGCTTTTTAAAATAAGGAAGAGTCTGTGTTCATTCTTACCTTGCATGCTTTTCTTCTTTTTTTAACTGAAAATAAATGAGATTATTGGGAAAAAATATGAGGAAAAGCACTGATAATCTCACCACTTTAACAAAACCATGTTCACTTTTAGTAAAGTACCTTCTACATGTATTTGTATTGTAGCTTTCAGTAAATAACAATCAGCTTTTTGGGTTTTTTTTTTTTTTTGCATTGTTTTTTGCACTGCATTTGTTTTAGCATAATTTGTGGTATCATTCCCAGAATGTTGGACATTTAAGTTATTTTACTTTTTTCTATTATAGGTAATGTTGCAATGAACATTTTCATGCATTTTTCTTTTTATCTGTTTCCTTAAAATAAATACTAAAAAATACATTGACTAATTCAAAGGATATGAACATCACTTAATAATTGTCCCTTTATGTTGTCATAATGCTTTCCAAAACATTAATTGCATTTTATAGGTAGTGCTAGATGAACAAAGCTAAACTGAATCCACCTTTTGGATGGGGGTGTGGTGGTCATGAATTAGTTTAGGGCAAGGGTGTCAAACTCATTTTCACCAGGGGCCACATCAGCTTTGCGTTTGCCTACATAGGGCCGAATGTAATTTTAGGACTGTGTAAATGTAACTACTCCTTAACTAGGGGCGAGGAGCTCGGCACTGCCACCAGGTAAAAACAAGGTGCTGGGCTGGATAAAACAATGTGGAGGGCCGGATTCAGCCTGCGGGCCTGTGTTCACCACCTGTGGTTTAGGGAGTTTTAGGAAATAATGAAGAAATTTCATTGAACATTTTGTATTTTTCAGTCAGCTACAAAGATTTACACAGAACATGGGCTTGGCATAATAATATAAACTTATTAAACAGCTGGCATTTCATTTCATTATGCAACTTTTAAAATAAAACTCATTCTTTTAATGCTATTACTAATTACGATATTCTTACTAAGTACAGATAATTTTTTAAAAATACCCTTCAGTCTTTTTAAAGATTGAAGTGACAGTATTATGAGACTGATTTCCATAAACCATTCTGTATTTATACCGAGTGTCTAGATATATCATGCGAACTAACACACTTTCAATTTTGTCTTTTTAAGGGTCAAGGTACTGATCGGCTACTTTCAACAGAGTCTCATGATGAAGTAACTAATATTCTTCAGCAACCATTGGCCCTTGGTTACTTTGTATCAACTGCCAAAGCGGGTCCGTTACCTGACTGGTTCTGGTCAGCATGTCCTCAAGCACAATATCAGTGTCCCCTTTTTCTTAAGGTATTGCCATTTCTATGCCAGTTCCTAAATAACGCTAATTAATGGCTTATATACTACAAAATATAGAAGTGACTTTTTGAAACCTTGTAGCTTTTGTCTGAGGTCTTAAATGCATCACTACATATGACTGTCTACACAATATCACTAAGAGAATTATCTAATTAAGAAACAACTCTAATTTTTAAATTTTATTAAGTTGGAACTTTTGAATCTTGAACTTCTGGAACCCTTATATTATTTTTAACTGCACATCTGAAATTTATAGGTGGAAGAAACCTTTTATTATTATTATTTTTTAAGATTTTAGTTACTTATTTTTAGAGAGGGGAAAGGAAGGAGAAAGAAAGGGAGAGAAACATCAATGTGTGGTTGCCTCTTGCACGTCCCCCCCACTGGGGGCCTGGCCCACAACCCAGACATGTACCCTGACTGGGAATCAAACCAGCAACCCTTTGGTTTGCAGGCCAGCACTCAGTCCACTGAGCCACACCAGCCAGGGCCCTGTGTTACTGTATTTTTCACACTATAAGATGCACCTCCCAAATTTGGGAGGAAATTGGGGGTGTATCTTATAGTCCGAATGGAGCTTGCCTGGCTCACTGTGGGGGGTGGAGCAGGGTTGCCACTGCATTTTTCTCTCAAATTGCAGGGTGTGGGGGGTCTTATAGTCTAAAAAATACGGTACTTTTAATCGAATCACTTCATTTTCTGGGTGAGTACATAAGAGTTCAGAAAAACTCACTTGCCTAAAGTCATAACTTGGTAGTAGACTCAAGATTAAAAACTGGATCTTTTAATGGTTACTTTTTGAATTACTTTATACTACACTCCTATGTTTTTGGGGGGATTCATAGTCTTTGTAAGAATACTTGATATTTAAATCCATTTACCACCTCTCATGAAAGCTTTCTAGCATCGTGTAAATTACTGTGTTAAAACTATTGAGTGGTATTCAAGTAATGAGATTCTGAGACCCATAGTGACTTATTTTACCAGAACAGACTCATTAGCAAGTGATGTAACGACGTTGAGATAAGTCATAAAATGGTAAAATAAGATATGAAAGCCCAATCCAGAGTTTGTATTAACAAAACAGTAGCTGCAGCTGTTATTTCAAAATAACAAATTCAGACCTGATTCACATATTCTTATATAAAACCACCAGAAGTTGAAATTTTTATTCCATAAATCTTGCTCTTGAAATTTATTGCTCCTATGAAATTTATTCCATAAATTTAACTCCTTGCTAGCTGATTTTTGTTTGTAAAAGTTGATTAAAAGTTGTAAAAGTTAGTAAAAGTTGGGTAGTATGCTTTAGTTTTAATGGGTACATGAACCAGTTGGCTTGTTGCTCTCTTCTGAGCCTGTTATTAAATCCTGATATCCCTGGCACACACACTATTGAGTCAGTGTCATTTGAGATTAAGTAGTGAACTTCTGTAGTGCATTCATAAAGAATACAATAGGTGTTGACCTGAATTGACTATTAATGAGATAATATATTTAGAAAGTGTCAGTCAGGGTAATAATTAGTTTTATCTTACGACTTTTCTTTCCTTTCCAGTATATGTGCAGTGTCATACAAGAACCTATACCCAAGGGAGTTTTCAAATAGGTGTGTCAGTGGTTGCTCCATTCCGAAATATATGCAAATGTCATTACAAGAACCTATACGCAAGGGGGTTTCTGCATAATAGTAGTTCTTGGAGTTCGTACAAATGAAATGCTTCGTTGGCCCTTTGGGAGCGCTCCACATGCTGTCTGCCCGCTTTCCTTGTTACACCTCATGGTGAACATTAAATACTCTGGAAAACTGCAGCAGATACCATTGTTTACCTACCATTTCCTATATTTACTTTAACACACAAAAAAGGATTGTGTAATACCTGATAATACATCATGACCTTAATGTTTCACAAAACATTTTGTAAGAAAACACCACTTTACAAAATGTCTGAGGGACTATCCAGATTCTTTTCTATTCTGTATCTATTTGCAGAGAGGATAGTGTAACCTGGGCATTCAGCCTCAGATACAGCTTAACAAGATTAGGACTTCTATTGTGAATTACCTAGTAAGACATACTGTATTTTTAGGACTATAAGATGCACCGGACCATAAGACACACCTAGGTTATAGAGGAGGAAAATGGGGGCGGGAATTTTGAAGCAAAAAATGTGGTAAAATATTTAATAACCTGTGATCCCGCTCCACTGCTGCTACCCCCCCTCGCACCCCTCCCCCCCACACACAGCCAGGTAAAACTACATTCAGACTATAAGATGCACCCTCATTTTCCTCCCAAATTGGAGGGTGCATCTTATAGTCCGAAAATACGGTAACTTACCACAATTTGTTCTCCTTTGTTTTCATACATACCATTTTATTTCTATGCCACAGGGAGTAAAACCACCATGTATGTTTCTCTTTGCTTGGAAAAATAATAGGCTGTTACCTAGATGATCAGAACATCTTTTTATCATAGATTCTACAGCACTGGTGCTAATTACGTTAATTTGTAGTGATCTGCTATATGAGACTTTTGCTTGTAACTCAAATCAGGAGTTTATGTACAGTTTGGAACATACATATCTTTGGTTATATTTTTAAATATACAGCTGAAGATTTTATACATATATTACATTTGTAGAGGAGAGAGCACCTGTAAATATTGAATATGATAGGACCTTTTACAGTATACAGAACGAGATCTGCCAAGAGTTTCTGCAGTCAGTACATCTTGTTAAAACTTTTTAACACTATTATATATGTTGACTTAAAAAAGATTCACTTTTTAAAGTTGAAATGTGAAGAATACCATATTCATTTATTTTATTCTTTGCTATACCTAAATAGGTGTGTCAGTGGTTGCTCCATTCCGAAATCGAGTGGCAGAAGAAGGCAACTGTGCACTGTATTACTCAGAGTGCTCACAATTTTACCATGGATAGCTTTGCTTAAGATTTATAGCTTTATATACATAGTGTCAGGGGAACAGAAAATGAATGCAGTTTGAATGATTAATTAGAGATTAATTTTCCTGCAGGGCACACTTTAAAGCGAGGTGGGCTTTTGTTTCAAATGGCCGAGGGATCCATAGCAGCTGTGTGGCATTTTTGATTGTTCACTATCAGTAAAACCCAAGAGAACCACGTGATTTCTAAGAGTATTTCCTGAAAATCAGTTTGGTTTTCAAGATGAAAATAAATTTGTTGGATTTTTCAAATATTTCTTTGCCCTTGCCTTGCCTGTTCCAACTCTTTCTTCCTAGAGTTTTAATTGTATGTATTTATTAATTTTTAAAGATTTTTTTAAATTTATTTTTAGACAGGGGAAGGGAGGGAGAAAGAGGAGAGAAACATCAACATGTGGTTGCCTCTTGTGCGCCCCCTACTGGGGACGTGACTCACAACCCAGGCCTGTGCCCTAGACTGGGAGTCAAACCAGTGACCCTTTGGTTTGCAAGGCGGTGCTCAATCCGTTGAGCCACACCAGCCAGGGCAATTTTACAGTTTTTAAGTAAGTTATTTTAACCAAGGGGAGGAAAAGATTATAACTTTATAAGTAAGATATTTTTGTATGGTTACCCCTGTTTGCTTTGTTCAGTGCAACATCTAGGTGTATCTGTATAGGCTTAAGCTCTATGTACCCTAGAGACTGTACTCAGGTTTATGAGTTTAGTGCTTTCTTAAACATTTACGTTACACTTAGAAAATAATTAAATCCTTTTTTTTAAAGACTATCATATATAATAGTGTCAAAAACAATAAAAGCTGAAGGAAATGAAGGAAGATTCAGTATATTACACACCTAAAAATTACTTCTGTACTGGATTAAACAAGAACACTAAGCATTTTTGCAGGGGCTCCCATTTCTTACATAGGTCTAAAATGTAAGAGAGCTTGAAAGAGAGCTTGAAATGAAGAGAGCATCAAGAAAGAGACCTTGGTTTTTTCATTTGGCTAATATCCTGTTACTTTTTTAGGCCTCTTTGCACCTCCACGTGCCTTCAGTGCAATCTGACGAGCTGCTTCACAGTAAACACTCCCACCCACTTGACTCAAATCAGACTTCAGATGTCCTCAGGTACAGCTCTCTTTACCATTGATGGTTTCCAGTGTAACTGTGAGTGAATATAGTGTTGATCTTTACGTATTTTTCCCCACTTTTGGCAGTTGACAGTTGCATACCCTTACGTCTTTAGATGAATTATATCATTCAGAATGAGTGCTTTGTTTTTCTAACACACAAAATCTACTTTTGAGAAAAATTGTTACGAAAATTAGTTATCTTTACTCTTCCCCCAGGATTCACTATTCCATACTTTCTACCTTTTTTTTCAAAGTGACTTCGAATCTTAGATGCCTTAATTGGAAACTACTTCCAAAATCTACAGTATAAAAACAGTTTATTTGCTTTTCAGGTTTGTTTTGGAACAGTACAATGCACTCTCCTGGCTGACCTGTGACCCTGCAGTCCAGGACAGACGCTCGTGTCTCCCAATTCATTTTGTGGTGCTGAATCAGTTATATAACTTTATCATGAATATGCTGTGATCTTCATTTGATGGAACTGTACAAGAAAAGAACAAGGAAAAAGGACATTTCGCTGCAAGATTAAGTTACAATTATCTTCTCAGTGAAAGTCATTTGTGATGGGGTCTAATTCTTATTACTTCAACAAATATTGTTCAGACTAGGGGGGGCTATAACCCTGCTATTTTTCATTGACTATACTGAACTCTTTAGAATGATGACTGATCATACAAAACGTATTATAACATTTTCGTAGCAAATTAACCTTTTTTTTTCCAGTCACAGTATTTGTGAAAAGTAATGAGCCATAGTACCCAGTCATGTTAAATGAATATTAAAAGCATGGAGAGGAAACGAGGAACAATGAATTTCAACATACGGCTTCAGAACATCAAGATGTTCTTGTATTGGAGTATAGTATCTAGTATTCAAAATGCCTGCATCTCTTATTTATTGTAAGTTTTTAAATGTATAAATTGTCTTATATTTCTTAACCTCTTTTATAAAAACTTTCCTAGAAGGTTTATACTGCCTTCTTGCTTTAAAGCAATTGGTCTAAAATATATGTAATCGTCTTAATTAAAAAGTTGCAGTAGGGTTGCTTTTAGAGTATTATTTTTTTGTAAGGGGGGTGGGACAGTAAATTTGTATTGTCTCAATGTACAGTTCAATGGGAATAGACGGGGAATAATGTCCATGCCATTGCGTGTGGAGGATTTACAGCTAAGCTGTAGTTGCAGAGTACATGTACAGTAATGAAGTTCACTGTGTTTATAAATGGGAAAGGTACCAGGTCTTACAGCATTTTATATATCACACCTTTACCGAATAACATGATGGCAATATACAAGTGATATTGTTAAGTGGTTTAACTTAGAATAAAATGAGAATTCTTCAGTTATATTTTGTACTATGGTTTAGGGCTATGACTAATATTTCAGGCCATTTCCAGTGAAAAAACTTAGTTTTACAAGAAAAACATTTGCTACTGAATGCGTAAACTAATTTTGGTGTTTAATGTTACATGCTTAAATTTTTTTCAGTTTTAACAGTGGCACATCTAGGCATGGGAATATTATTAATTATGAAAATATCTTCAGGATCTGCTATAAGGTTGAAATTTAGCCCAGCTCTAGGCATTTTACAAATTATTTTAAGAGCAGTCACTCTTGATTGTCTGACTTTTTTTTAAATTAAAGATTGGGAATGTGTGTGAGAGTTTGCATAAGTATGGGTGTGTGTGTGCGATCAGACTGTGGTGTAAATAGATTCTCAGTGAATTCTGGTATTCAGACTCTTTCGCTAGTTAGAAACCATTTTCTAAACTTAACCTGTTTGTTCCCCCTTTGCCTTCTTATTTATTTAATTGTCTTGGTTTGGAGATGACAGTCCCAAACACCAGAGTCTGTACTTTTCTGTAACACAGCTCAGATGAAGGCAGGACATATGCCAAGGAGGCTCTCACCTCCCTAAAGAAGGGACTTGAATTTTAGGGACTTTAATTCACCCCTTCCTCACATACAGCTTTCCCCCTTCTCGTTTGCACATGCCAAGATGACTGCTTTTATGCAGGCGTTGCCCCTTGAAAAATCCTTTCTACAGTGCTGCTCACCAGAGAGTCCGAGTCAGCCTCCTGCCTGTGTTGCTGACTTGAATTCACAGTCGCCGAGTCTACCTTTTTTTCTTGGAAACAGTCTAGCAAAATCCTGAATTCATAAGTTCACTAATTCTCTATAAGAACAAAGTCAATTGTATTTACAAAACAGTAATTCAGTATGTTTTATTTTATTTTTTACTGAAACGTTTTGTAAATACTATATGCCTCGCTAAAATATCACTTTCTTATGAACAATATAACTGCTTCAAATTGTGTATTAAAACATTAACAAGTCTTTTTTTTTCTATAAAGAAAACAATTGGTGACAAAGATTTTTCAATCATTTCTTCAAAATTATAATGTGATCCCAATGGTCAGCATATTTTGAAATTAAAATTTAAAGATCACATCCCTGCGTTCATTTTTAAATTATGCTAACACACTACAGATTATGTTGGCATGTTTTGTTTCGTACTTACTTTTAAAAAAACTTGTCTGAGATTTGAAGGAAAAGATGCTTATTTGGAATTTCTATTAAAAGTGTATCCTTTTTTATATACTTAGCACAATAGTGACTTTTAAAAATAAAAGCTGTGATCTCAGTTGTTTAAAATCACTAGCCTTTAGTAACCACACCTCAGTTTGAAAATAAATTTTTTAAAAATTATTCCCTGATAGTTTCTTTTATATGGAGCCATAAGGAAGGAACCCAGTATACAATTTCCTTTTATCTGGGCATCAGGGAGTAGTTCCTAAATAACAGGATTTACTGATATGATTTTTTTTCTTCCTTTCATATATAAGTTCATACTCAAATAGAAACATATTAAATAGCCATTAAAAAGGGTCAGGAGACTGAGTTCAGGAAAAAAAAAAGCCTTTTATGCAGGATGATGGATCTGACTTACTAATGTACTGTCACAGACAAGTGTGGGTAGTTTTGTTTTCTTTTGTTTAAATAGGTAAGTGAAATAATATGCTTTATACCAGTTGATCACCAACACCTTGACTTCTTTGTTACAGTGCTAATATCTGTTTTTTGTGCAGTTATCCATTACAAAGCAGGATGGAAGCTCCGCATTTTGGCATTTAAAAAGATTACTTATATAATGTCTGCTTCCAGCCAGTGAGAAACATCTAGCCATACCTTTCTTATGCAAGCCATTCAGTTATCAGGACTGTGAATTAACACTGTATGAATAAATTTCTGTACACCTTATTGTTTGGCCAGAAGGCCACCAAGTGTACTTATATGTAATACTTAAATTTTAAAGTAGTTGTAATTTTTAATCTTTCTAAACTTTTCTTAAACCACTAAAATTAAGCTCTTACTACTTAGTCAACTATCCTCAGCTGTATTCGTAATCAGTTGTCAGTATGGCACAGATTACTGTATTAAAATATTTTCCTTTCGTCTTCATATTTACCTTTTGAGGTAATATTTTTAACTTAATGTGTTACTACAAAGATTTCCAGATCTTTAATCAAGCACTATGTTAATACTGTAATATCAAAATACTATGTTGCATTATTTAAAATGTTCAAATTGAATACATTAAAAGGAAGTTTTAAATGCTGTTGCATCATATAATTTGCCTCTCACCCACTATGGCATTGCATATCAGTCTATTAATACATTTAATGTGCATGAGTGAGGTTTTGGTCTGGGTTTTCCTCTTAAGATTTTCGTTTGTCTAAATTAAGGAAAAATGTTTTTGACATACATTTATTGCCCCATCCCCACCCCCCAAATCAGCTGGAAATCTTAACCTTTTGGTTTTTCTTGGTGTTCTAATGGGCCCAGAACTGTGGTTTAAATTTATATATATATGTGTGTGTGTGTGTGTGCGCTTTCTTTTTTGTGGAGTATTAATTTAAAAACTGGATTTGGGACCTAAAATACTCCTCAGGTTGATGTATTCATAAAGTTTTAAAATAGCTTTAGTTTTCAAAGTAAACTGGATTTGTGGACCTTACAGTTACTGAATTTAAACTACAAATTGTAACGTCATTACTGGACATGTGTCGGCATCAACTCTCAGAATAGCTTGGTCACTTTATGAAGGGGCGTTTTAAAAGTTGTTTAGCAGTGACACTTAATATGGTCCAATTGCTTTTTTTTTTAACGTGACAAAAAAAGAATAAGGAACAAACACTATTGCTGCCGAATGCCATAACACTGAGTTGTACAAATTGTGATTGAGGAAATGAAAAGGTTTATACTTTTTAAAAAAAAAACAAAAAAAACAAAACTTCAAATGGAATAAATTATTCATGAAGCCTTCATTGTGGTGTCTCATTCTGTTGAAAATATTTCCATGTTAAGTTTGTGTACCAATGTTAAAATTAGTACCAATGTTATTTTTGTGTCATTTATAAGCAGAAAGGGGCAAACTAAAAACCGATCGATGGACTTTTAACCTGTGTCTGAAGTTTTTTATTTTTTTAAAATATTTTAATCATATAGCAATGTATAATGTATAGGAAAATTGTATATGCACACACATACTAATTCCTTTTAGACTGCTTGGTTTGCTACTAGTGTGCTAGTCTAAATAGATTACCTTCAAATATTTAAAGCATAGCTCTGTTCTATATTTTTGATCACATGAATGTTTTTGAAATACAAAATTATTGTTCAGACATGAACAATCTGTTAAAAATAGCTCTGTTCACTTGTATAAGCAGCCACTTTAAATATTTTTTTTCAACTTAAACTAAGGACAAACTCCGAAACTGTGGTCATTTTAAAATAGTTTTTGCCAGCAAAATTTTAAAAATGATCCTTTAAAAGAATGTGTATGTGCCCTGGTTGAGTTGCTCAGTTAGTTGGAATGTCATCCCATTCACCCAAAAGTTTGTGGGTTCAATTCCTGTCAGGACACATATGTAGGTTACAGGTTAAATCCTCTGTCAGGGTGTTTACAGGAGGCAACCGATTGATGTTCCTCTTTCTTTAAAATGAGTAAACATATCCTTGGGTAAGGATTTTTAAAAAATGTGTATGCTGGAACTTCTGTCTTAAATTATTTTCTGTCTCACAGTTTACCTCTATTTTTTCTTCTTCTTTTTTTACTATAGTCTTACATATGACTAAAAATAACTATGCAGATCAAGCTTTTTTTTAATTCACTTGTACAACTACATACAATATTTACTATTTATAGTTTTCAGTATTGAAAAACAAGCCCTGAAAAATCCTGTTGAGTAGCAGAGAGGTTTTTTTTTCTTCAGTAGCTGAACCAAATGCTCGTCTGTACTGTACATAAGGTGTTGATACTCCTTAAGAATTCACGTTGCTTAGAGATAGATTTGTTTCCTACACTAAGCAGGTAACGTTTTACATTATGACCTGTTCTGCTATATTTTGGCAAAATCCAAGACTTGAAAGCTCAAAATGCTAGTTAATTTCTTCCCTGTATCTTTTTAACAAAATTTCCTGTCAGATTCTTCCTTATGTTTTAAGAACTACAGATTGAGAGGTAAAACTGAAATATGGTGAACATTTTGAAATGTTCTAGAAGGAATTATACGGTAACTATCTTGACCTCTTGATACCAGTAGCATATTATGTACACAGATGTATGTATTTGTTAATTAACTTGATGAGGTGACTTGAAATAGTACCAGCTTATTAATCAAGGCATAAATTTAACACATTTCTAAAGTCAAAATTACAATATGTCCTGACAGTTTTTTAATGATTTTATCAAAATAACGCCTGAGACAGAACTGTTACAATCTGAATTGTTAAAAAATATTTGGAGTATATGTTGGTCATTGTAAGTTTTTAAGAAATCTAGAGGCAGAACATCCACTTCAATCTATAGGGTAGTTAGAAAGGCAGTTGAACTATACTCAAACCATTTGGGGTAAATAACCTTTGAAATATTACAGTTTTCAGAGAGGAATTGACATTTAGTAGGAACCCTTATCTCTCAGGCACGTTAAGTGAAAGGTCCAGGCTTTGCTTAACAAGGTATTAAAGGTATATTGCTCTTTAACTAGTTCTAGATAGTTCCTCAGGTCCCCAAGAACATGTGATTAAGAATGATTAAGAATGTAGAAGTCCAAAGGGTACACTGAATTATTTGCAGGTTCCCATATAAAGAAAAGCAAGAGAAAGGAAGAGGATATAACATGGATTCGGCTTATGGTAAAAGAGAAAGTTAATTGTTTTGAATGTACTCCTATGTCATTTATTCGGTTATTCTCTAGTTTTCAATATCTCTCTGTTTCTACTCTAGGAGAGTTATCAATCCTGGACTGAAAACTGAAGAACTCTTACTCACAGTCTGCAGCTATAACTAGAAAGTCTGTTTCAGATTGATAGCAACTCATATTTGGGGGTGGTTTTATATTTTCTTCCAGACCAACCAACGGAACTGTGTCAAGAATGACCTTTTGTCAAGTAAAAAGGTTGATGTTTTAAAGACTTCCTTATTTTGCCACTGCCTACCACAGGGGGGAAGAGAAATCTTAACTGATACATTTAAATAATCCTCAAACCATGTAGTATTTTACCGGCTTGCATTCAGAATGCAAGTCTTGTTTCTGTTCTGTTTTTTTTTTTCCTGAGTAAATCTGTACTTTCGACCAACAATCTTAACAAAAACCACATAGTCCTTAATAGTGTTCCTTAGTGTTCCTAAATAGTGTTACTGTGAATAATAGCACTACCATCTATTCAGTTGTACAAACCACAAACTTTTCCTTGTAAACAGTCATCAAAAACTGTCTTGTGTACTATCAGTTATGTTCATTTCTACCTTTACTGGCCTGACCTTAGTCTAAATTAGCATTATCCAATGCCATATAGGTATTAGATAAAAACTATCTGGGTGGGCCACTGCAACGTACTCCTAATTTGGTCTCTGCTTCAGTGTGTACTTGATAGCTTAAAACCCTTTATGGCTGCTGCTTCCTCTAAAGATGCGTGCCAAGTCTTATGTGACTGCTCCCTGCCTACTTCTCCACGAGCCTCAGAATGGGTCTCTTAGCCTCTTAGGCATTGGGTTGTTTGAAAGCCCAGTGGTTATTCTTGCCTGGAGGCCTCCCCCAAACTTCCACGTAAATCCTTGCTTCAGATCAGGTTTCCTTCCTAATGAGCTTTGTGAGCCTCAAAGGCAATTGCAAAAGCCATTTTGAAATTTGTAAAATACAAATTGTAAGGAATGGTTGATAAAATACCTATGTACTGTAGAAGAGTCACATCGAAAATGAACTAAGGTTTTCAAGAGAAAAAAAATGTTTATGGCAACAAGGATTTTTAAGTATATTTCTGGCAAGAGCGAAGGTAAATAAGAAAGAGTAGAATGTTTAGTACTTAAACTTTATCTCCCTTCTGTCCCAATCTACCCCCAATAAAAAGAAATAAGCTTGAAGGGTCTTTAAGATCTAAAATATGCATATGATGCAATTAAAATCTGAGATAGTTAACTGATTTAAAGTCTCCAAATCCAAATGAATTACATTCTGGGTGCTGAAAGAACTTGCAGATAAGATTTCAGAAATGCTGGGGGAAAACTGAAAGGTCCCAGGAAAATGGAAATGCACAACTTTCCCAGTTTTTACAGTTTTAAAAGGTCCTAGAAACTGCTAACAAAATTACCTGACCTAATGAACAAAAGCATTAGAAACCAGCATAGTTTCACTAAAGCACTATTTGTTTAGTAAACTAATTCGATTATCTATCTCTACACTAGTTACTAGATACAAAACCTTTGACCTTAAGCCTTCTGTCTACCAAGAAACATGCTTGGCTAAACATAATTAGTTTGATCAGCCCTCTAAAGTGATGAATAACAGCGCAGTGCTTATACAAGAGGAAATGGCTGAAATCAATCTTAGTTTATTTTGACAGCACTGATGAACTGATTGTAGAAATATATACTCAGGTTATTTAGTAAGATTTTATGGCATTCTTATGCTTAAATCATTAATTCAACAAACCAATAGTAAGTGCTGTACAGCACCAAGGGCAAAGAAATAGTTTCTTGCGTTCAAAGTGAGCACTTACTTTCTGATGGGAGAGACGGTCAAGTTCCAACAATTGTAGTGTGATATGTCAAGTACTATGATGGAAGGAAAGCAAAGGGTGGCTTGGGAGCATCAAAGAGGGAAGGGTTACTTGAATCTAATGAAGAGACAGGGGAAGATTTCTTAGCAGGGGATCACTTCTACCTAAAGGATACAGACATAGGAGTTACTACATAAGGAAGGAGAATAAAAGACATTCCAGACAGAAGGAATGGTGGGGAGAAGACCCATGAACACCATGGAGGAACTGGGAAACAAGCAGCTGAAAATAAAGTGGAGGCACCATGGTGGGGTTTGGTCAGAGTCCAGACTAGAGAGTTGGACGTCAGACCACGGAAAACTGTCTTTTGATGTTATCTTGAGAGTCCACGGCCATACCACCATGAATGCGCCTGATCTCGTCTGATGTTACCTTGAGGAAAATCAACACTACCCCCAAGCAGGGAAGTGTTTTAGTAGTTGGGGTGATTTATTTATTTATTTATTATTGAATTTATTGGGTTGACATTGGTTAATAAAATAGTTGGGTTAATAATTGGTTAAAAATCAACCTGAAAGGCTTGATTGGTGGAGGCTATGTCAACTGGAGGGATGTCTCTAATGTTATGCTGTAGAACCTTGGCTGGATCCTATTCTCTTCAACATTAATCCACAAAATCAATGAAGATATGATATGTATAATCAAAGCAGAAGCCAGTGTAAAAGAGGTCCAACCACCTCAACGGGCTGAAACAATGAAAGAAATCTTACAAGGTAAAAGGCACACTGAAGAGGATAATTACTTGTAAAGTGTTGAGAAAATGGGAGCTCGATGTCTCCCGAGATCCTTTTCCTTCTGAAATTTCGTGACTCTTTCCAAAGAACATTGATCCTCCTTTAAGTACCTAGGTCTTCTAACTTCTTGAAGTTCATTTCCTCAGCAATAATCTACATAAAAGCACCTACTATTTCTGAAACACAGTAGATAAGGTCTTTTTCTCTTTTTTATTTTCCCCAGTCTGATTGAAAATTAAAGTAGAAAAGAGTAAATCAAAGCAAGCCAGTCAGAGGAGAAAGCTTGCCTCTCCAGGAAGGTGTCTTCTCTTTCGACCTCAAGTATAGGGACTACAAACACTGCATGTTTAATCAGATCTAAAACACCAGCAACCATAAGACATCACGACTTTATGTACACTAAAAGTAAAAAATGCTGCCAAGTACAATTTAGCACTATTGATTTTAAGGCATTCCAATTTCAGAGATGATAAAATGTGGAAAAAGTCACCACAGAATCTATGAGATAAATCTTTTGGTGAAGAGAAATGATAATGAGCTTCACTGCTACATTGGCCTTTAAAAAATATTATTTCCTTAAAAATTTTATGATCTGGGGGTGGGCTGGGATGGGGGTAAAAGGTCAAAAACTGTACTTGAACAATTAAAATTTAAAAAATACTAAAAAATTTTATAATTACAAAAGGGTAAACCATAAATATATGATACTCCACTGATAATCAAAGGTTTTGTGGTTTATAGGCAACTAACTGGGTTCATTTGTAGCATTATTTACCATTCTATAAGTCCCTGAATCTGCCTAGTTAAATATGTGAGCTGCAGTTTTTCTAAACTGATTGTAGTATAGTAAGATAATCGGACTCAGAGGAAGCAGCTCTAAAACTCAAAAGTTCATGAGTAAGTCTTTTTTTCACCAGGGTGTCTGCATTTCCATATGATTGTCAAAATGATGTCACGGGCAAACATTACAACATAGCTTTGAAAAGACTTGCTGACTAGGTGGATATGAGGGGAAGAGGCTGGAGTCTCGGATGACTTCCAGGTTTCTGGCTTGAGCAACTCTGGGTGGTGGTGATACTTAACTGAGAGAAGAATTGAAGGAAGAAAAAAGGGGACTTGGAGGAAGATAAGTGTCTGCACTGATCTCCATTACACTCCAGCTATTTTATTCAGGCTAGACATGATCTGCTGTTTTCTGTTGATCAAGCTGGATCTGCATGTTCCTCCATTAATGGTTTCAGGATCATAAACAGAGCTGGAGGAGATCTTAAAAATCAGCTCACATATACCTTCTCCTCTATTCAACCCCCAAGTTGGTGTTTGAATACCCCCTTTATACTCTTCCTGTGAAATAAACATCCAGGGAGATTCAATTGTTTAACCTCTCTTGATCTCAATTTCCAAGATTTAAAAATGAAGAATATTATTATCTTAGAGAATTAAATCGGATGATATAAAGTACAGTGCCTCGCAAATGTTCAATAACTGAGTCTTTAATAAATATCAGCTTAAAAATAACAATATTGTACAGTTGTGAAATCAATTTATGTGTAGTGACCGGCAAGTTGGAATACATAACATGTAGTATGTGTATTATTTCATAAGATGTCTGTTTCCATTTAAAACTGGGCATCTATGCATATGTGTTCTGAGACATAATTCGGAATGTATTACTGTGGGTCAGGTGGAAAAAAGAAACGCTGCAACACACATTCGTTCTTTTCTTACTTTGCTGATTTTTCATATGAAAGCAGACCTTGTTTTTCAAGAGATCATCCCTTTCTCAAAGCCTTGGAAACTGTCAAGTATGAAACACCGTCTCTGTCAAATATTTTTGTTTCCAGCTCCTAGCACAGTGTTTTGTAAACAGAAGGTGCTAAATACGCTACGATTGAACCAGGTACTATAAAAAGTATGAATAGTATCGAGGGTGGTGGTTCTTCATCTTTTCTGGTTGATCGGACTCCTTTGAGAAGTTGAAATTTTGGACCCTCTTTCCGGAACTGCCAAGCACTGAAAATTTCTGCAGACTGCAGAGAGAATTCCTGAAGCTCCATCCATCGCACTCTAACAATCCAGTGACCCTAACTTAAGAAACCTGAAATGAAGACCTTTAACTACTGTGTGTGAGGTCGAGAACGAAAGAAGGCTCGTGATTAGATTCTAGAACTTTGGTTCAGAGACGGCTTAGGCTGAGAGGGAAAGAGTACAGTCTGTTCCGGTTAAAGAATAATGAGGCTAACTTTAACATTTCTTTTACCTACGTTAAGTCATTTGAATGAGAGCATAATCCTGTAAGGACGAAACTGCAGCTCGGAAGGACTTATGGACACTGCGGTTAGGGTGAGAAAAACAGACTCCGGACACAGAGTTCCGAAAACACACCTCGGAGGGGAAAGAAGGCGGAGCAAACAGCGGGGGAGGAAGGGGCGGGGCCGCGCACGCGCACCGTTGCACCAGTGCCGACGTCCCTAGGTTTCCTCTCTCAGTCACTCTTCCCTTCAATCCAGTACGGTGGCCGACGGGAGCCAGACGCTGGGGATGAATGAAGGTGCTGGGTGCAGGTTGAAACACTCTCCTCCGCTTTCTGTTCCCTTCAGTCTGGGTTCTGCCCTTGTGCGGTGTCCCCATTCAGCCCCCATCGCACCGCAGACCCGATTGGTCCTGGCGTCAGGCTTCTTGGTGCCTGGGTCGACTGGGGCACAGCTAGGATCTGGGAATCCAGGTTATCGCCTAGGCCCAATTTCGGACCGCGCTGTCGATTTCTGCCGCGCTCCGCCTCTGGGACGCGGAATCGGGTGGGGTCCCGGGAGGTTGGAGGGTAGATCTTCAGGTATGAAGCTTCCGCTTCTCAGGCCTCAGCGAGTTCCCGGGTCCCTGTCAGCACCCCGCCTGACTTTTCGCAGCCACAGGGACTGGTTGGTTGTCGTTACACCAGGGGCGAGACCTATGAGTGCACAGGGCACCTCTGCTCCTTTAGCCCGCCCCCCTGTTAAAAGGCCAACTCCTCTTGCCTAAAGCAAAGCGGCGTTTCTGTCCACGACTGTTACCCTGTTACCCATGATGGCATTGGCTCACTGGTCCCTGTTTTTTTTTTTTTTTTTTCCCTCTCATTGCTCCTGAGGACAGAGAAGTGCTCAAGAGGGACTCATCATTCTCCTATAGCTGGGTTTATTGTTATTATTATTTAACTCAGAGGACATAGGATAGTGCTAAGGCCTCCAGAGTTCTGAATCTGGCATTGCTTTTGACTGCCAAGGAGATTTACAAGTGCTGACTCTTTGAGGGTGGAAAGAGAAGCCTACCATTCTTTACATAGGTTGGGTAGTCATGTGAAACTAAGGTGCAGAAGAGGAGCATTCTTTTACTATGCCATTCATTTATTTTTATTTTACCTTATGGCACTCATGTGACTGGTGTAATGGGGAAAGGCTTGGACTGGGATATAGTGAATGAGGATTCAGCCTTGGCTTTTGCTGCTAACTAGTAATATTTTCATGGACTTGTTACTTAATCTCTCTACTTCATATTCCTTTACAAAATAAGAGTACTGGGACAGGGGGTCCCTAAGGCTAGAAGAGACATTAATATACTGTTTTCTTTCTCATTTGCCAGATAGCAGTAGAAACATAGGGAGCCTTTAGTTATGCCAGGAACCCATTGTCATCATAGGGGGTTATTACAGATAGACCACATTTTCCAGGGTATTTAAAAAGAGGGGTGCTCGCACGTGGGTGTTACACCCCTACTTTTACTTATTTTTATCATTAGGGTCAACAGTGATAATGACTGAGTGTACAAGCCTCCAGTTTGTAAGTCCTTTTGCTTTTGAGGCAATGCAGAAGGTGGATGTTGTGCGTTTGGCATCGTTAAGTGATCCAGAATTAAGACTTCTCCTGCCCTGCTTGGTGCGGATGGCACTTTGTGCCCCTGCTGACCAGAGCCAAAGCTGGGCCCAGGATAAAAAACTCATCCTTCGCCTTCTCTCTGGAGTGGAAGCTGTCAACTCCATCGTCGCGTTATTGTCTGTGGACTTTCATGCCTTGGAACAGGATGCCAGCAAAGAACAGCAGCTTAGGTAATGTTATGTTACACAATATGTGGATTGGGATATTTACTTGGATTCGCCAAAGAAGAAGGAATCAAATATTTTGTGGAGCTGTTTGGGCTTTCACTGGATGTACTTCTCCAGGAAAGAGAACATTGAGAGCCTAAACTTTGGGGAGCATTTTCCTTAGTTTTTTTCTATTTATAATTAAAATTATTTTGAAATCCATATTATAAAATGTTGCATAAGGAAGTTTGACTATATATACACTAATGTATTCAGGCTAAACTGATTAGACCAGTTACTCTTCTCTTGGTGGGAACTGGGTAGAGTAAGCTCCCCTCCAGTAGAAGGATTTATTGGAATCAGCTGGGAGGTTTTTTAAAGCTTACATTGATTCCCCCAAATTCTGGGCACATGTTTTGTTCTTCCCTGCTCATTGTGAATCCAGTAGTGAGCCACTGTTGTTAGTGGAAGTGGGTGTTAACTATCATTTATGATGGAGTCTTTACATGGGTTGTGAATTCCTGAAAGAGACAAACTAAATAGTATTTCAGAAGTAATACATTCATGAAATGTATGAAAAGGATTCATACATTCTTTTGTAGATTATTTCAATAAAAGATAACTTTTCTGCTATCATTTCTATGCCACTGTTCTCTTAATTGCTGTTCTACACGTTTGTACTTTTTTAGGCATAAACTTGGAGGAGGCACTGGAGAGAGCATCCTGGTGTCACAGCTTCAGCACGGTCTGACATTAGAGTTTGAACACAGCGATTCGCCTCGTCGATTGCGTCTTGTGCTTAGTGAGCTGTTGGCAATTATGAACAAGGTACATTTATTTTATTTTTTAAACCTACTGTAACTTTTTTTATTGTTGTGCAGTTATAGTTGTCCCCATTTTCCCCATTACTCTCTCCCACCCTACCCACCCCCACCTCCCACATTCAATCCTCCCTCCCGCCTTACCAGTCGCCAGTGGGGGCCCCTCCCATCCCCCCGTCTTTGTCGGTGGGTTCTTTATACATGTTCCTGATGACCCTTACCCTTCTTTGCCCTATTATCCCCCACCCCCCTCCCCGTTGGTTGCTTTCAGTTCTTTATTTCCATTTCACTGGTTCTGTTTTGCTCGTTTGTTTTGTTGATTAGGTTCCACTTATAGGTGAGATATATGGTATTTGTCTCTCACCCCTTGGCTTACTTCACTTAGCATAATGCTCTCCAGTTCCATCCATGCTGTCGTGAAGGGTAGGAGCTCCTTCTTCCTTTCTGCTGTGTAGTATTCCATTGTGTAAATGTACCGTAGTTTTTTAATCCACTCATTTACTGATGGGCAGTTAGGCTGTTTCCAGCACTTAGCTATTGTAAATAGTGCTGCTATGAACTTTGGGGTGCATAGGTTCTTTTGAATTGGTGTTTCAGGATTCTTAGGGTACAATCCCAGCAATGGAATTGCTGGGTCAAAGGTACATTTATTTTAACCACAGCTCAAAATATGCATGATTTGATGTCTATGTATAGAAGGTAGAAAAAGAGGCAAGAAAGCAGACAGGATGCGTCCTCTTCTACACATATTTCTATTTGTTATGTGTTTGCCATTCTAAGACTTGAAAGGATGAATGCCTGCCGTAACAGCTTTCTTTCTTTTATTACTGTTTTCTTTCCTTTATGCATATTCTGTATTTTCCATCAGGAATTTTTTTTAGTATGGAGTTCCTACAATGGCTTCTTCATAGATAAGATTACCAAATTTGATAATACTTCTCAAGTTCCCCCCATAAAATGTGATGTATGACTGAAAAATGTATACAGTTCCTTCAGACGCCGGATGAGGTCTACCTCTTACATAGCAGCGCATAGGGAATGCCAGAGCTGTACTGATGTGGGGTGGTTGGCTAGCCTCACTCACCAGATGACTGAGTGGTTCCACGCAGTAATGAAGACTGTTCAACTTCTCATTTCACCAAAATGATATATGAGTTTAGGTCATGGACTCTTGGGTAAAATTATGGTTAGTTGAAACTCTAAATTTTAAATTTGTGAATGTCAGGGGTCTACCACGTAAAGAACTAAATTGGCTCTTCATACTAAGATGGCTTAAATGAGATGAGGCCCAGAGTTTTAGAGGAAAAGTTAGTTTTTTCCTGGCTGGTGTGGCTCAGTGGACTGAGTGCTGGCCTGCAACCCAAAGGGTCACCAGTTTGATTCCCAGTCAGGGCACATGCCTGTGTTGAGGTCTGGGTGCCCAGTTGGGGGGTGCATGAAAAGCAACCAATGGATGTATCTCTCACATATCAATGTTTCTCTCCCTCCCTTTCTCCCTCCCTTCCCCTCTCTCTAAAAATAAAATTTTAAAAAGTTATTTACTGTTAGAATTTCAAGGTCAGTTATAATAAATAAAGTTTAGTTTTATAAATTGTGGAGAAAAAAAACTAAATTCTGGTTCCAAATAAAATACTTGGTAAGGGGTGGGGGGGGTGTTCATCGGTTTTAGGTAGGTTTTTAAGATAGGTTACAAATATTTAAAAAATTTCTTTCAATCGCTATTATTTTCTTCTACTCTTTTATACTATACTGAAAGTCTTTAATTTCAGCCAATATTTCCCCTACATCTTTTTCTCTGGCCTCACTTGATTGCTCTAATAAAATAAGTGCCTTTTCTCTCATGGGGGCCCCCAACTTTTCAGTTCAGCACTCTCCAGCATGTGGGAAATGTGGCGATGAAACTACTGTAGGAAATTTTAAAAAAACTTAGCACTTTTATTAACTTTTTATTCTTTGTTTTTCTCATAGTTCATTTGGAATTGAACATGAATTTATATTTGTTATACTGCTTTAAGTTTACAGGGGGTTTTTTTTGGTGTTTTTCAGCTACAACTTAATGTAGGTATCATTTCTAGTCAAGTTGTTTGGTTTTCCTAATCTTAAATTCCAGATATCTCCAAATATTTATATAGACATAAATTATAGAGACCCATGTACCATGTCTGAATAATTAATGTGACGGCTAATTGGTTAAATTGGTTCAACTTAATGGAATACTACATATTCTGACGCAGTAAATATATATATATATATACACTTAATTTTTAATTATTTATTTTTAAAAAAGATTTTATTTATTTATTTTAGAGAGGGGAAGGGAGGGAGAAAGAGAGGGAGAGAAATATCAACATGTGGTTGCCTGTCATGCGTCCCCTACTGGGGACCTGGCCTATACCCCAGGCATGTGCCCTAGATTGGGAATCTAACTAATGCTTTTCGTTTACAGGCCTGCACTCAATCCACTGAGCCATACCAGCCAGGGCATATATATTTTAAGTTAAAAATTTTTTTATTGGGCCCTGGCTGGTGTAGCTTAGTGGATTAAGCGCGGGCCTGTGAACCAAGAGATCACGGTTCGATTCCCAGTCAGGGCACATGCCTGGGTTGCAGGCCAGTTCCCAGCAGGGAATGCACAGGAAGCAACCATACATTGATATTTCTCTCCCTCTCTCCTTCCCTTCCCCTCTGAAGATAAATAAATAAAAAATCTTAAAA
>CM052545.1:82678131-82702132 GCA_028533065.1 Trachops cirrhosus
TGGCTGGTGTAGCTTAGTGGATTAAGCGCGGGCCTGTGAACCAAGAGATCACGGTTCGATTCCCAGTCAGGGCACATGCCTGGGTTGCAGGCCAGTTCCCAGCAGGGAATGCACAGGAAGCAACCATACATTGATATTTCTCTCCCTCTCTCCTTCCCTTCCCCTCTGAAGATAAATAAATAAAAAATCTTAAAAAAAATTTTTTTATTGGTTGTTTTTTTTGAGTGAGAGACACTGATTTGTTGTTTCACTTATGTATGCGTTCATTGGTTAATTCTTGTATGTGCCCTGACCGGGGATCAAACCTGCAACCTTGTTGTATTGGGATGATGCTCTAACCAACTGAGGTACTTGGCCAGGGCCTGATGCAGTACACAAATAGTAATGACACATTAAGAGACATGGTGTGTAAGCTCAACAAATAATTATAAAATTAATATGGGATTTAATTACCTGAATTTAATAGTTCATCTTTTCTTTCTGATGAAAGGTATCTGAGTCCAGTGGAGAATTTTTTATCAAGTCATCCGAACTGTTTGAGAGTCCAGTCTACTTAGAGGAAGCTGCAGATGTACTTTGTATTTTACAAGCAGGTACTGTGACGAGTGCTAAGATACATTTCAGATACGGTTCTTTGTTGAATGATACCGTATAACTTCTTAACCTGGAAAGTACCTTAAAAGGTTAAGTCAAAAATGACTAATAGTAGGATAGTGGTTAAGTAAATTATATTTCATAGTATGGAATATTATACAGCCAATAAATGGTATAGTTGAAGAAATTTAATGATTTTGGAAAATGTTCACAATATGTTAAAACAAAAAAAAAGCAAAGAACAAGATGGTTCATAGAGTATAATCCCACTTTTGTTAAACATTAAAATAAAATATTTCAGATTATTAACTGACTGATGGGACGAGAGCTAGTTTTGTAACAGGTACGTATGGTCACATGTAAAGGTTGGCAGTGGCTGGGCTTGGTGGCAGCTCGTCTGTCATTCCAGCTCCTGGAGAGGCTCAGGCCGGTGGATCGTGGGTCCCCGAGGGCTGGGAAATACAGCTCTGGGTAGAGCAGGCATCCGCACTGGGCCTGGCATGATCGTGGGGCTCCAGGGGGTACCCTGTTGTTTAAAGAGTGGGGACCCAGCTCAGGCTGAACACGGAGCTGGACAGTGGTGGGACCGCACCTGCGAGTGATGCCACAAGTTCCGCCTGGGCATCCAGAGAGTCCTGGTCCCTCTTCTTTAACTTCCCTTTTCAGGATTTCATTTTTAAACATCATTATTCCCCAGCATTATTTTTACACACAGCAGACCATCCGACATCACTAGTGGAGCGGTGTACACACTACTGTTAAAAAAAAAAAGATATGGCAGATAAAAATTCAAAGAAGATTTTAATGAAAAAAACTCTTTGCCGCACTGTAGCAGTGGCAGTGTTCTATGTTGTGCTAATACAGTTGCCACTGGCCACGTGTGGTTATGGGTTACTTGAATGTGGCTGATATGACTGAGGAACTAAACTGTTTTTAAATTTTACTTAATTTAAATTTAAATAACCACATGTGGTTGGTGGCTGCCCTAGTGAACAGTTCAGCTCTAGACTATGAAAATAAAATGCCTTAATTTAAGTGCTCTTAAGTGTCATCAGTGAAATATCAAGGTGTTTAATGTATAATGCAATGAAACATCACTCCCTGGTAGTAACGTCGACTTTGTTTTCTCGTAGAGCTCCCCTCCCTGCTTCCTATAGTTGATGTAGCCGAAGCCTTGCTGCATGTCAGAAACGGTGCCTGGTTCTTGTGTCTGCTGGTGGCCAATGTTCCTGATAGTTTCAATGAAGGTAAATATGATTTAAAAATGGGATATCGAAGAGACTTACCTGGGCATGTAAGGACCTATTTTTGAGCTGTTAAGAAATACTTATGGGGTTTTATTTGATGTTTTACCTTTCGGAAGTTTATTAGTACTAATTGTAGAAATGTTGAGTTTAGAGATTTCAAAATTGTTTTGAGATTAACAATTTAAGTGCAGTGAGTATGTAGCACAAAATTTGTTTGCCGTTAGTCACCAGTGCTGTCATAGGACAGCCAGAAGTACCAAAGAACTGGAAGATACGATCTTATGTTCAGGGAGCAAAGGGGAGAGAAGATGCATCTGGCACTAGCCCGAGAGCAGCCAGTGCGCGGTGTGTGCGGCCAGGAGTCTGGCAGTTACACCTTTGCTCTTCAGCCTGTTGTTGTCAGCTCGCAGGAAAGTGTTGGTGGAAATTGCGAAAAATCAACTGAAATTTTGACATCTATTGCAAACTACTAGTGATTGAGAATTATTATTTGGGTCTGAGTGATATAAAAATAGAAACATTTATTGAGCAAGGTAATTTGTGAATTGGGAGCCAGGGAGGAAAAAGCACTGGACTTGGGGTTGTGATTTCTGGGCTTGTCACTTTGCGTGATTTTCGTGAAGGTATTTAACTTCTCATCTGTAAAGTGGAGATATCGATAATATCTCCCTTACATTTCTAAGAGATTTATTGAACACCACATGATAGTCCTTGCTGATTTTCTGTGTACTTCCTCCATCAGTTACTGAGAGAAGGGTTTATGCCTGCAGACATTTGTGGGTTTGTGCGTTTCTCCTCTCAGTTTGACGGGTTTGCTTCATGCGTTTTGAAGCTGTTATTGGGTCCATGTACATTTAGGATTGTTATATCTTTTTGATGAATTGAGCCTTTTTCTTTTTTTATTAAGGAGTGTCCTTCTTCATCCCAAGTCTATGTTATCTGATAATTATCACAGCTGTATCAGCTTTCTTTCATTTAAGTATTTGCATGGTATGTAGGTTTTTCCATTTAAAAAATTTTTAATCTGTCTGTTTCATTATATTTAAGGTGGGTTTCTTATTGATGGGTTTTTTTTATGGACAGGTAGATCTTTTAAAAAATTCAGTGGCAATCTGCCTTTTTATTTATTTTTTAAATATTGTATTTATTTATTTTTAGAGAGAGTGGATGGTAGGGAGAGAGAGGGAGAGAAACATCAATGTGTGGTTGCCTCTTGTGTGCCCCCCAACTGGGGACCTGGCCCACAACCCAGGCGTGTGCCCTGACCGGAAATCGAACCGGCAACCCTTTGGTTCACCGAGCCACACCAGCCAGGGTATAATCTGCCTTTTTAATTGGCCTATTTAGATTATTTACGTAGATGATTTAATGTGATTATTGTGGTGGTTAGATTTAAGTCTGTCATCTTGTTGTTTTCTACTTGTTCCTTCCATTTTTTCTTTTTCCTTTCTTTATTTGGATTGAAACTTTTACAATTACATTTTATCTCACTGCTGTCTTTTTTTTTTTGAAAATATGTTTCAGAGACACTTATATAGCATACTATTTTTTTAAAGATTTTATTTATTCACTTTTAGACAGAGGGGAAGAGAAAGAGAATGAGAGTGTGAGAAATATCAATGTATGGTTGCCTCTTGTGCACCCCCTACTAGCCCAGGCATGTGCCCTGACTGGGAATTGAACTGGAGACCCTTTGTTTCACAGCCTGCGCTCAATCCACTGAGCCACACCAGCCAGGGCTTCACTGCTGTCTTATTAGCTATACTTCTTTATTTCATTTTTTTCTTAGCATTTATTTATTTGTTTATTTATTTGTGTTTGTAGGGTTTATAATATTCATCTTTAAGTTTTGGCAGTCTACTTTCAAATGATTTTAAACCTCTTCACATGTAATGTATTATACTTCTATTTATGCCTCTTGTTCTTTGTGCCATTGTTGTAATAGATTTTGCTTCTACATGTGTTACAAAACTCATTTTTATACAGTATATATAGAAGTACATTTTTACTACTTTTGCTTTAAAGTGGTAATTATATCATAAAGACTTTACAAACACAAGAGAAAAAACTGTTTTTCTTTATCCACATTTACCATTTCTTGGTGCTCTTCATTTCTTTTTGTAGTTCCACATTTACATCTGGTATAATTTCCCTTTAGCATGAAGAACTTTTTTAAAACATATCTTATAGTTCAGGTTTTCTGATAACAAATTTTCCCACTTTTTTTTTGGTGTTATTTATTTAGTTTTAGAGAGAGGGGAAGGGAGGAAGAAAGAGAGGGAGAAAAATATCAATGCCCCCAACTGGGGACCTGGCCCGCAACCCAGGCATGTGCCCTGACTGGGAATTGAACCAGAGACCTTTCGGTTCATAGCCTGGTGCTCAATCAACTGAGGCATACCAGCCAGGGCTTATTTTCATCTCAGGAAAAAACCCAAAATTCATTTTGCCTTCATTTCTGAAAGATATTTTCATTGGGTATAACATTTTAGGTTGACATTTTCCTTTAGCTCTTTCAAGATGTCATTCTATTCTCTGTGGTAATTTTACCTCTCTTCCTCTGTATATTATGTTTCTTTTTTTTTTTTAAAGATTTTATTTATTTATCTTCAGAGGGGAAGGGAAGGAGAGAGGGAGAGAAATATCAATGTGTGGTTGCTTCCTGTGCATTCCCTGCTGGGAACTGGCCTGCAACCCAGGCATGTGCCCTGACTGGGAATCGAACCGTGATCTCTTGGTTCACAGGCCCGTGCTTAATCCACTAAGCTACAACAGCCAGGGCTTATGTTTTTTTTTTATTCTCTGGTTACTTGGCTTATTTCTTCTGGCTGCTTTTAAGATTTTTCTTATTATCAATGGAGTTAATTGAGTTTCTTGGTTTATAGTTTTCATTAAATTTGGAAAAATATATTTTTGTCTTGTATTCTCTTTCTCTTTTTGGGACTCCAGTTACAAGTATGTTTGACTACTTGATATCGTCCCACAGGTCACTGTGCATTTTTTGTCTCTTTTCACTCTTTGCTTAACTTTGGCCAGTTTTTGTTGCTATGCTTTCGGGTTTCCCGATCCTTTTGTTCTGTAATGTCTAGTCTGCATAAATGATTGATTCTCAAGGCTGAAAATATTTTTCCAACATTTTCCTTACAAAGCTTAAAGTGATAGAGGCCATTCACTATTCAGTTTGTAGGGGCCTGATCAAAAATGGAGAACGACAAGATGAAGAAAGTCTTGGAGGAAGACGCAGGACAGACGCCTTACGCTTCTTATGTAAAATGAATCCTTCTCAGGCCCTCAAAGTCCGAGGCATGGTGGTAAGAGATCTTATTTTTATGAGACAGAAGGCTTTGTATTAGGACCAGGAACTTTTCTCAAGATGGTTTCAGAATGTCGTAGAAATTGTAATTATATGTACTGGATGTATTACTTTCTTCTCTTGGTTTTTATGTGAAACATCTTCCTCTAAACTTTGGAGGCTTTAGATTCTGAAGCATCCTGGCCCTTTTCCTTATGAAACTGGGTTTAATTGTTTTCTTTGCTGTGTTAGGTGGAAGAATGTCACTTGCCAGGCCTTGGAGTAGCTTTGACATTGGATCATACTAAAAATGAAGTCAATGAAGATGGAGTGAGTGACTTGGTTTGTTTTGTTAGTGGTTTGCTTCTTGGAACAAATGCAAAAGTCCGGACTTGGTTTGGAACTTTCATCCGAAATGGACAGCAGGTGAGGGATAAATACCTGTACAGGCCAGTAAAGATCAGGATGTTTAGGCAATCTGTGAAATAGGAAGAAACGCTTTTAGAATGATGTCATTAGACCAGTGGTTCTTAAACATCTTAGCCTCAGGACCCTCCTAACATTTTACAACATCATTGAGGATACCAAAGAGCTGTTGTTTATATGCTTTTATCTGGTGATATTTATCATATTAGAAGTGAAAACTGAAATAGTTGAAATATTTATTTAAAAATAATAATACTATTATGTGTGAACCTAACATTTTGTTTTATATTTGTTTATTTATTTATTTTTACAGAGGGGAAGGGAGGGAGAAAGAGAGGAAGAAAAACATCAGTGTGTGGTTGCCTCTCATGCTTCCCCTACGGGGGACCTGGCCTGCAACCCAGACATGTGCCCTAGACTGGGAATTGAACTGGCAATACAGTGGTTCACAGGCCAGCACTCAGTCCACTGGGCCACACCAGCCAGGGCTGAACCTAACATTTTTAATGAAAAATAGCCATGGATATATTTTTAACTCTTTACCCGAGGACATTTTTTTTTAATGCTTTTAGAGAGAAAGGAAGGGAGAGAGAAACATTGACAGGTTGCTACTCAAACCAGGGATCAAACCCTCAAACTATGTATGTTCCCTGACCAGGAATCAAACCTGCAGTCTCTTGGTTATGGGACGATGCTCCAGCCAACTGAGCCACACTGGCCAGGGCAGCCATACTTTCTAAAGTAAAAAATACTCAGTGAGAAGAGTGGTGGTGTTTAACATTTTTGCAAATCTCTTTAATGTCTGGCTTAATAGCCTTTGAAAAACTGCACTGTACCCTTGTGAGAAAACAGTGAAAGAGGCTGATAGTGTCCTAGTATTATTAAGGACTTATTTTGACTTCCGGACCCCCTGAAGATGTTTGGGAATCTTCAGGGTTCTAGGTAAGACCCATGGGAACTGCTGCATTAGGTCATCAAATAAGTTCTGTATCCAAGTTTTGCTTTATTTCTAGCCTGCTTGAAAACTAATTTTAAGCTTTACTTTTAAAAAGGAAGTTAACATTTACTGTGTACCTTCTGTATGTTAGGCACCACGCTAAGTACTTGGTATGCTCATCTTCTGTGTAATGGTCCTTTGTATACGATAAAGTTTCCTTATTTGAACATGATGTTATTATTCAAGCAGGTTTATCATATTTAACTTGGAAACACTAAAAATAATGACTAACATTTGCTTAGTCCATTACTTGGATCTGCCTTTACATGTATTACCTGTTTGTCTATTCATTCGTCTGTTTAACAGATGTTGAGTGCTTGCTGTATGTCAGGCACAATGATAGGTCCTGCCGAGAGATGACTAAGACATTATCCCTGCCTGAAAAACTGTGGAGGTGATAGACTTATTCCTAACTTACAGCAGCCCTGGGAGATAAATATTATTATTATTATTTTTAAAGATTTTATTTATTTATTTTTAGAGGGAAGGAGAAAGAGAGGGAGAGAAACATCAATGTGTGGTTGCCTCTCACATGCCCCATACTGGGGACCTGGCCTGCAACCCAGGCATGTGCCCTGACTGGGAATCGAACTGGCAACTGTTTGGTTCACAGGCCTGTGCTCAATCCACTGAGCTACACCAGCCAGGGCTAAATATTATTAATCAAATATTCATTTCCTTGTCATTAGGAAGTTGGGGTCCAGAGAGGTTAGCTAATGTATCTAACAGTACTTAATAGCAGAGCTGTTGTTTAAATTCAAGATCTGTGTCTCCAAAATATGATTACTGTCTACTATACCACATGACTCCGTTAGTCATTATGTATTTGAAAGTACCATTCAAATGATATTTTACAACTCAAGTTGTTTATAATTAATTTAGTATTTTCTGTACAGTCAGTCCAAATTAGGGTGAGTAGAGTATTCTGAAAATGAACCACTGAATTTCGAGTTTTCTCTATGTGATTAAAATGAGATTCTGCCGTTACGACAGCCTCCTTAAAGGGGCCAGTTTCGAGCGTCTAGTTGGGGAGCTTTGTTTGAGTGTCATTTCGACTTACTAAGTGCTCCATGCTTTCTTCTTTTTGTGGCACGTATTTCTTACAGAGAAAAAGAGAGACCAGTAGCTCTGTCCTTTGGCAGATGAGAAGGCAGCTTCTTCTGGAGCTGATGGGCATTCTTCCCACAGTAAGAAGTGCCCGCGCCGTGGAGGAAGCTGATATGGAGACGGAGCCCAGCGTGTCTGTGTGCTCGGGGCTGAAAGAAGAGCATGTTGTGAAAGCCAGCGCGCTCTTGCGTCTCTACTGTGCTTTGATGGGGATCGCTGGACTCAAGTATTCACTGATTTGATATTTTACCTTGTCGTCGTTTTACCTTCTTGTTTCTCATCCCAAGAAAGTGAGCCAAAGGCCTTTTATTCTGAGGATTTGGGTTTTCTGTCAGGCTTAGTGGCCTGGCCTGGATCAAGAATGAAGACCCAAGACCAAACATCCCTAGCTGGGATGTGTCTGTCTGTTTGGTCTGATTGTAAATATAATTATGTAAATATGGGACGGGCCAAAGCAGTTTAAGAAACAGGTGACTTCACCACAGCTTGACATGAGTGTAATGAATGGTCTGTGAGTGATGCTTTATCTAGTCTGTGCAGCTAGTTGAAGTAAATCTCTTCTCTGTCTCCTATTACAACTGAGATCATAAATTGTTTAATGTTGGTATGATGGGATTACTAAACACAAGGTTTATTTAGTCAGTGAACTATATCCTCTTCAGTAACATCCTCAACTGTTTTACACGGTCTACACTTTGCATGTCTTTGGTACTTGTGAATTTCAGTTGCCACTGTTTAGTTATCACCATTCCCTCAACATCTAATGGCCTGGGACATTGTGTGAACTGTCAGTTTGCTGAGAGCTCTTTAAGCCAGCATCACTGTGTAAATAACATGCAGTCATGATCAGTGGCCAGTTGCATTGGTTTTTTTTTTAAGTCTGTCAGCAATTGGCCACCACACATCTATTCCTCAGTTTATGATGAGATAGTAAGGTAGGTAGTTTTATTGTCTCCTTATCAGCGATCAACCCATGTGGGCTGATAAGTCCCCACTGAAAGAGGGGCTTAGCCAATAAAGATGAAAGGGAAGCAAAGAAATGAAAGTGGTGCTGGTGGAGGTGACCGTAGGGAACGGAACAGAAGAGACCGCTGACTTGTGAGAAGTTTGGCACAGCTGCCACTTGAGAGACCCTAGATATGTGGCCGGATGAACTTAGTGAAGGACAGCTTGTGGACGTAATGGGGAATGTCACTGTGACAGGAAGGATGAAGTCTCAGAGAAAGTGATGCTGGCCAAAATCTTCCCACGAAAGGAACTCCCAGCTATTTCAAGACTGAAAGCACCAAAGATAAAATGTTGGAAGCTGATCCAAACTTAGAAGAGGGTATGACAATTCATTAAGGCTTAGAGAAGACATTCACTCTGTTTTGACAAGGGCTGTTCAAACTATTGATAGTTTTTTCTTTTTTTACAAAGAAATCACTTTAATTCCCAATGAGTCTAATATTTTCAATGATAAAGTTTATCATTTATAATATTTATA
Organism: Trachops cirrhosus; assembly: GCA_028533065.1. Classification (NCBI taxonomy): domain Eukaryota; kingdom Metazoa; phylum Chordata; class Mammalia; order Chiroptera; family Phyllostomidae; genus Trachops; species Trachops cirrhosus. The sequence goes on from CM052545.1 coordinate 82,687,281, forward strand.
TTTTCAATATAAATATCAGTTGTACTATTTTTAATGTTCGCGGCATTATAACTGACAAAGAGTTTTTAACGTTTTGACAAAAAACCTTAGAAGTCATGGTACTACTGTCGAACTATTCCGCATTGACTATTAAGACCGTGGTGCAGAGTTTGAGCTTGTGTGGTGATCTTTACGCTTCCACACTATCGTGCAGAATGAGCACTGCTTGTGCTTGTGTCTGAGGAAGAGCGCTGGCCGTAAACTCCACGGTTGTGCTTCGGCAACTCAAGATGCTAAAGATTTCATAAGTAGTGAGATGTTATTACGAAGCTCAGAGTTTGTATCTGAATGGTTAACCTGTTGGTAAGTTCCTTTTCTTTTCCCTTCCTCAAGTATAACAAAGTAAAGCGCAGTAATGTGCTCCTTGTCTAGGCCCACCGAGGAGGAAGCCGAGCAGCTGCTGCAGTTGATGACAAGCCGTCCCCCTGCCACGCCGGCCGGGGTCCGCTTCGTCTCACTTTCCTTTTGTATGCTGCTGGCCTTTTCTACCCTGGTCAGGTGGGCACTTTATAAGTTGCTTTGTTTTTGCCAAGGTCTGCTTTTGTTCATTTTTTAATTTTTACAAATTGCAGTTACGGTCGACAATATTGTATTAATTTCAGGGGGATAGCATAGTGGTTAGATGTTTCTATAACGTACATTCCCCCCAATAGGTCTTACACCCACCTGACACACGGATAGTTATTACAGTGTTACTGACTGTTCCCCACGCTGTACTTCACACTGCCGTACCCGTTTCACGACTGTCAATCCATGCTGCTTAATCCCTTCCCCTTTTTCACCGTCCGGCAACCATCGGTTTGTTCTCTGCGTCCATGAGTGCGCGTCTGCCCTGCGTGCTCATTGTTTTGTGCATTAGATCCCACACACAAGGGAAACCATGTGGTGATTTGTCTCTCTCTGACCTATTTTACTTACCACAATGCCTTGTAGATTCATCCGTGTTGTCACAAATGGTAAGACTTCAATCTTTTTTAGGCCCAAGTGGTATTCCATTGTATATATGTACCATTTCTTTACCCATTTGTTTTTTGACTGGAGCATTTAATACATTTACATTTAACGGAATTATTGATAGGTATGCAGTTATTTCCATTTTATTAGTTGTTTCTGATTGTTTTTGTAGTTCTCTGTCCTTTCTCACTCTCTTGCTCTCTTTTGTATGTTGTTGACTCTCTTGTGTTTGGATTTCTTTCTCTTTATTTCTTGTGTATCTCTTGAATATTTTTGGTGTGTGGTTACAATGTGCTTCATATATACCAAACTGTTTATGTTTTTGTTTATTTATTTATTTTAATTTATTGATTTTTGAGAGGGGTTTGGAGGAAGAGGGTGAGAGAGAGAGACAGAGAGACAAACCTCAGTTTGTTGTTCTGTTTATTTATGCATTCATTGGTGCCTTGCCATACCCGCCACCTTGTCTAATTGGGACGAACTACCTAAGCTACCCAGCCAGGGCTTGTTCCCTGTTTTAAAAATCAGCTTTTGCTTTGGCTGGTATGACTCAGTGGCTTGAACGCCGGTCTGTGAACTGAAGGGTCGCTGGTTTGGTTCCCAGTCAGGGCACATGCCTGGGTTGTGGGCCAGGTCCCCAGCTGGGGATGTGCGAGAGGCAACCAATCGATGTTTCTCTTGCACATCGATGTTTCTCTTCCTCTCTTTTTCCCTCCCTTCCCTGTCTCTAAAAACAAATAAAAATCTTTAAAAAAAATTAAAAATCAGCTTTATTGAGCTGATTTTTACATAACATAAAATTTACCAGTTTTAAAGCATACAGTTCAATAGTTTTCAGTATAGTTAGGAAGTTAACACAACCATCGCCACCATCACACTCTAGAACGTTTTCATCACTGCAGAAAAATACTGCTCATTCTCTGCTCATTTTACCTTTTAAGATTTGTTCTCAATGATATCTTGTAATTTTATTTAGTTTTTAATTTCTAAGAGCTCTTTTCCGTTCTCTGTACTTCTGTACAGTGTCCTTGCCCCATGGTGGCATGGTTTCTCTGGTATCCTTCATAATGATTGAAGGGGTTTTATTGGTCCTGCTTTCCTTTCTCTTAAGTTTCTTCTCTTCTGCCCCTTATTTTTCTCTATGGTCCTTATTTTTCAGGTTAGGAGCTTTTTACCGCAGGGCTTAGATAATTCTTGATTGTTTGTTCATGTTGTAGAGTGGGAAGCTTAAAAGCAGATTGGAACTTCTAAGCGCATAGGTGGGTCTTTGGGAAACCCTCAGGCCTATCAGAGTCTTAGAGAAGGCTGTGCTCTTGCCTGGAGAGTGCAGAGCTGACAAAAAGTCCTATAAAAAAAGTTAAAAAGTCAGGGCTAACGGCTGCAAGATTTGAGCCTGCGGTATAATGACTCACTGAATTACCCCACTTTCTGAGAAATCCCTGGTTGGCTGTCATTGTGAGACAACCCCTTTTACCATCTCCAGAGAATAAATCTCCAGCCTTCTCTTCTTGGGGGTGGGGATTCATCTGGTTGTGTAGAATGGAGGAGGTGATGCGGAGGTCTACTCCTCACGTAGACATCCAGGATTTTTAATGTAGTCTCTTTTTTAGCTCATACAGAGCCACCTGGAGCCATTCCTGAACCATTTGGGGATTCTGTGGTGTAAAGTAAACTGGTTTTTCCTCCTGGCAGTCTCATATTTTGCTATTCTCCGCGCTGCAAAGTCAGTTACCACTCATCCATACATACTCTAGCTTTCGTTTTTTTGTGTTGTTGTCCCTCAGCATCATCTTATGCATTTATGTTTTTTTAAGGAAATCCCTTTAATGTTGTTTGAGTGGAGTTTCAGGAGGGTATGAAATTAGGTTCTTTCATTCTTTCTTCCTTTCCTTCCCTTCCCTTCCCTTTCCTTTCCTTTCCTTTCCTTAGCCCCATGGCCCACGTCCTGTGTGGCATGAAATTCAGTCTTGCAATGTATTCTTTTTTGTTTTTTAAGATTTTATTTATTTCTAGAGAGAGGGGAAGGGAGGGAGAAAGAGAGGGAGACAAACATCAGTGTGTGGTTCCTCTCAAGGGTCCCCTACAGGAGACCTGGCCCGCAACCCAGGCATGTGCCCTGCCTAAGAATGGAACCGGTGACCCATTGGTTCACAGGCCAGTACTCAATCCACTGAGCCACACCAGCCAGGGCCCTTTCTTTTTACCCGAAGTACTTTCTAAACATACGTAATTCTCATTATTGCTGTAAGATGGGTATTTTTAATCTGTATTTTATAGGGAGGAGAGCTTCAGTTCAAAAAGATTATTTAAATTTGCTTTTCAGGGTCACTCTACCAGTAATTAGCATAGATGGGATTACCACTGAGGTCTGTCTTCCAGACTCAGACTCAAATGGGTGTAATCTTTCTACTACATAGCACTGTCTTTTATTAGTGAAATGATGTAGGTATGATTGAGAATGACCTTTCAAATGTTCTTAGCTTGAGGTAGCGGGCTTTTTAGTGGTTTTTTATTTTCCCCATTTATACTGCAATGAAGTAGGAGATTGATGAAATTATTTTCAGAGGTCAAAGTTAACTTGTACTTTTCAATCTCAATCTGGGAATTTCCTTTAAAAGTCATTGTTGGTATATTTTTATAACCATTTTACATACATGACGAGCAGTGGCTATCCCTTTTTTAATTTCTTTTTCTCTTTTTGAATACTGATCACTTATTTTCTACAATTTCAAATTCTCAAAATGTTTTTACAAGTAAAATTTCATTTTCCAGGTAAAAGATGGACTCACTTGTTACTGTCCTGGTACTCAGTTTGTGACTTTTTGATGATTAAGTTTTAACACTAGATTTTTTTCTATATGCATTAAGTATCAGCCGTTAATATGGTTCTTTTAACATTTTAATCTCAAAGGGCCTTTGCTTTTTCAAGGAATGTGAGATGTTCACTCTCCCCAGCTTGCATATGTAATAACTAAGACTTTTGAGAGATTTTTGACTATTTATGGTACGTTGTTGAAGGTCCTCATTCTTCATCTCTCCAACTACTTCATGTCTCAATGTCAATGGCCAATTCAACACACTGTTAATTTGAATCAATATTTCAAAATAGGGAAGGAGAAAATGATTTCTACCCAAAATAATTTCGGAATGCTTTCTTATTCTTTTTTTTTTTTTTTAAGATTTTATTTATTTATTTTTAGAGAGGGGAAGGGAGGGAGAAGGAGAGAGAAACATCAATGTGTGGTTGCCTCTCATGTGGTCCCCACTGGGGACCTGGCCTGCAACCCATGCATGTGCCCTGACTAGGAATCAAACCTGCGATGCTTTGGTTCACAGCCCGCGCTCAATCCACTGAGCTACACCAGCCAGGGCTGCTTTCTTATTCTTATGCTAGTATATCTAAGTTAATCTGGTGATATTCTGGTATGTTTTATACAGTACGCCTGAACAGGAACAGCTAATGGTAGTGTGGCTAAGTTGGATGATCAAAGAAGAAGCTTATTTTGAGAGGTAAGGTGACTTCATTGGTTTCAGTTAGCTGAGTAAGTGTTTCTTATCCTCTGTTTGGAAATTCATGTTTTCTTTTCTCTTTCAACAGCACTTCAGGTGTGTCTGCTTCTTTTGGGGAGATGTTACTGCTGGTCGCCATGTACTTTCACAGCAACCAGCTTAGTGCGATCATTGACTTGGTCTGTTCCACTTTGGGCATGAAGGTGAATTCTCTTTTATTTTCTTTCTAAAGAAATTGTCTCTAACCCTGGCATTTTCTTGTGGTGTAAAGTAAGTAAGTTTTCATTTTGAAGTAATTTTAGCTTAACAGTTGGAAATCAGGAACTCTTAGAAAAATTAAATTGTGAAAACATTTATTTACCAGAGTAATAGATGTTCAATGTAGAAAGCTTGGAAAACACAGTAAAGAAGGGAAAAATAGAATTCCAGTGTTCAGAGGTGTCAGATATACTGTTGTCAACATTCTGGTGTCTGTTCTTTCTTTAAATCGACATACATATTTTATAATTTTAAAGAACGTAGCAATATATGATGAGCATTTCCTCATATCAGATATTCTAATACCATATTATATTCCCATACCATATTATTAATTCTAATATAAAACATACCTTTCTATAGTAGTCCATTACATGGACCAATCATGACTTTCTTAATGGATCCTTTCTTATTTGCCATGTCAATTTGCTAATTTTGGAAAAAATGCTTAGCTTAAAGAACCTTATGTAAATATGTACACATATCTTCAGATGCTCTTTGTGTTCCTGAGGATACGTTTCTAGGAGGCAGTTAGTTACTGAGTACAAGAGTATGATTATGTGAAGTCTAATGAGTACTGCCACATTATCTTCCAGGAAGATAACAGCAGTTTTACTGATTTCATTAGTGCGTGAGAGGGACTGTTTTCCTCTCCTCTTGCCGTCACTGACATTACCAAAATTAGGTTGACGAAAAATGGTCTCACTTATTTTGCATTTCTTTGATTACTAGGGAAACTTTTTTTATATATAGTTTATAGTGATTTTTTTTGTAATTTTAAAAAATTTATGTGTTTTGGCTATTAATTTTATTTTTTTAAAGATTTTATTTATTTATTTTTAGAGAGAGGAGAAGGAGGGAGAAAAAGAGGGAGAGAAACATCAGTTAATTAGTTCTCGCACACCCCTAACTGGGGACCTGGCCCAAGGCCCAGGCAAGTGTCCCGACTGGGAATCGAACTAGTGACTTTTTGGTTCACAGGCTGATGCTCAATCCACTGAGTCACACCAGCCAGGATGGTTTATTTGTTTTGTGGAAAACTTATCAATGTACAGATTTTTCTTCAGGTATTCATAAGATTTAATTTTTATTTCACCAATTTAAAAGGGCTTTTTATATATAAATGACCTGGTATTATGCCTTATATATCATATTTCATCAATTTCGAGACATATTCAGTATTGAATCATCCCAGTTCAGTTGAATTGGGGTGATTCATTTTACAGTTGTGTGATGTTAACGTGGTAGTGTTCCCCCTTTTTTTCTTGAAAAGCTACTATTAAATCAGGGATGTATTTATAATCCTTAGTGTTTTCAGAAGTGGAAAAGTACATCATGTTGCAATTGATTTTTTTCCCAGTTGTTTTTACCATGAGGAAATTATTATTCTTTATGTGTGTAGTGTATTATTTCTTTTGTGGTTCTTACTTTGCTGTTATGCTTAGAAATGTTTTTGTTTTCTCAGGTTTATAGAAATAGTCACCTATATTTACTTCTAGTGTTTTGTGGCTTGAAGTTTCACATTTAAATCTTTAATACATTTGGAGTTTATTTTGGCAATGGTGTCATGTGCAAATGTAGAGCAGGTCCCATAACGTCATGTTGTTCAATGTCATTTTGTTATACAATGAAGAGAAGCTGTAGGAACCTAACTCTTTGTGACTATTAATTAGCCCCTGGTAAAATTGGTTTCATTTTACAGGGGTGGCAAAAGTAGCTTTACAGTTGAGAGTACACGAAACATAAGTTTATTTTTGGATTATTATTTATTAATTATTGTATTATTTGTCTTCTTCTTTGTCAGCCTACTTTTGCCCACCTCTCTATGTCATTTAACATTTCAGACCCTACCAACAATGTTAAGTGAGGACTTACTAGACAGGTCCTCCAGGAAGGTCCCACCTCTCTATGGAATAATCCACTTCTTCCCACTACCTGGAAATGTCAGCAGTAGTATTTACTACGTACTTTTATATGGTGGTTCATTTTCCGAGGAAAAACCCACTTTAATGTTGGGTCTGAGAAGCCACTTCTGAAATATAGTATCCGAATGCTAATGTTGTATATCACAGTCTCTTTAGGTAATAATATACGAGAGAAAATTGTGCTTCACATATTTTTATATGCTGTTGGAATTGTTTTGGTTGTTTTAGATTGTAATTAAGCCAAGCTCCTTGAGCAGGATGAAGACTATCTTCACACAGGAAATCTTTACTGAACAGGTATATGTTTTAACTTTATTCTTAGGTACTTCTTTAACTTCCTTTTATAACATTCTTTGGGGGCAACTTATATATCTCAGTTTAAGAGAATAATAAGGTATTTTTCTATTCGTTTTTAGTTTCCAATGATGATTTATTTAATCTTTGCAACATCTGTAAAGAATAATCCCATTTAAAATTTACTTTTAAAGCTACTTAATACATATCAAAGCATGTTTTAAATTTACATGTTTTAGAGACTTGAGTAGATACTTAGAGTATAGTTTTAGTTCTTGTGATGGTAGGGATCTCACCTGGGGTAATCATTTGGATTTGTCAGAAGAAAAATGAAATAGAGACCTATTTAAACCTTTAGGCTGTAAGATTCATTTCTAACTAGATTATAAACTAGAATCTAAATTCCTTATTCTTGTAGTTACATGTTCTTATTTGGCCTCAGCACTTTTTTCTCCTGGTTATTTCCAAGGATATTTTATTTTTTCAGTGAAGGAGACTGTTGTAAAAATTAACATTAATTCCCAGATCCATTTTTCAAGTTAAATCTCAGAATACAAAAATATATGTCTTAAAAAATGAAATATTTGAAAATACTCATGGATCCATAATCACTACTTCCTTTAGGGTAATGTCTCATCTCCATACCAAAGTCCCCCTCCTCCCTGCGGTGCACGTACACACCACCACGTACAGTCACACGTACAGTCACACGTCGGACTGAGGGGAACTGCCTGTTGTTTAATTCGAACCAACCGGGAGACAACACTGGGGAGGGGCTCTGAAAGACAGAGGTCTGTGCATGACATGAGGAGAATATCAATAACAAGTCCAGTTCAGATCTATGTTTCACTTTATAATTCACATATATCTTCTAAAAAAACTTTTCCACCTCACAAAATCCTTTTGAAGCAAGTAAGTATTGTCCCATTTTGTAGATATGAAACTAGAGTCAGAAGATAAAATGACTTAGAAAAGTAACATCATTGAGCACAGATTATGATTCCGATTTTATATATATTTTCAACTTACTTCACCACCATCAACATATCTGTGTTTAAAAACAAGCAAAAAAATTAGAGAACTTTACAAATCCCTAAGTGTATGTTACCTCATCATTCAAAAATAATTCAGTCACACAATAACTGGTTTTCGTCGTCCATTCCCAGGGCCCACGTTGTATTGGGATGGACAGTCCACCTGCTAACACTCCCTCTCGGGATAATTTTGTCTTTGGTTCTGTCGTGTGTATTGATACTGTTTTTCCTTCTTAGGTAGTCACGGCTCATGCAGTTCGGGTCCCTGTCACCAGCAACCTGAGTGCCAACATTACTGGGTTTTTGCCTATTCATTGTATTTATCAGCTTCTCAGGAGCCGTTCTTTCACCAAGCACAAAGTGTCAATAAAAGTATGACCTTACATTTGTATTTCAAGCTACAACCTAAGTTACTGTGTTTTTCCCAGTTCTAGTTCAGTTTGTAGGCCTTTGCTGTGGGTTTTGTGTATGAAATGTGTCTAGTTACTAGTCATTTCTATAGTTATAGTAATGAGGAACTTAATTTTAGATTTTTTAAAAGAACATAACTTAGTTATTTAACAAGTGTACAGTGTTACTAATTCATTTATATTCTCAATAATAGATATGACTATTTCATTAAGCCTTAGTAGGAAATTGCCATTTTCCATAGTTGGGTTCTGTTTACCAAACTGAGAAAGTTGCTAGTCACCCACAGCAAGTGTCCGTGCCTCGGCCGCGAGGACGTGAACACCTCCCCTGCACACACCGCGGTACGGTTTCAGTTTGTTACAGCTGGCTTTATCAAACGGTTAAAAGATTCTCCAAGAAAAGGTTGAATCCCAAAAGGTAAAGAAATCTGTTTGAACCTTTTTTAGAGGCTCTTTTATTTATAAAGAACAATGAACAATATATGCATTGATATATCACTTTTAATTATCCTTGTTTTTATGATTTAGTGAAGCTGTTTTGTAGCTACATGATGTCTTCTACTTATATTTTTAGCAAGTGAAATAGAAAAGAATTTCGAGTCTAAATGCACACCCAGTGCTTCCGCATGTCCTCAGTCTGTGTCGATAGTTAAGTGATAGTCTCCCTGAAGTGGTCGTCAAAGCCACTTTCTTAGTCGGTCTGAGGGTTTGCTGTGAAGAGCTGCTCTTCCTGAACCTCTCTCTGCCGTGAGGTCCTCTGCAACAGCACACGGCGCTCTAAGTACAGCGAGGACAGGGACTTACTGTTTTTCCACGGTGTAAAACCTACTAGATTAAAAACACCAAGTTCAATTCAAAACCCAAACCCATCATTTTGGATTTGTCTTCCAATGGACGATATTCTCAATTGGGATATAACAGTAATTAATATTTTTAAATCAAAGGCAATGTGAAATTGGAGAATATATTTCTAACTGCTAAAAGTTAATAGTGAGTTTCACTGATTGATAAATCATATAAAATTGTATGTGCTTCTAAAATTTCACTTGCTTTTTTTTATTGCTATAATTGATCTAGTGCCTGTGTCTTCTTTTTTTAGGACTGGATTTATAGACAGCTCTGTGAAACCTCCACTCCACTCCATCCTCAGTTACTCCCTCTGATTGATGTGTACATAAATTCTGTACTCACTCCTGCGTCCAAATCTAATCCAGAAGCCACGAACCAGCCAGTCACGGAACAGGAGATACTCAATATTTTCCAAGGAGTCACTGGGGTAAACTACCCATTTATTTTAACATTTTCCTTTTAGTTTATTCTTTTGACTTACTCTATATTTTTTTTACTGATTATTAGAAGTTCTAAATTTAAAATGGGATTAAATTTCTTTAGATTCCTTGTAAAAATTTAAAGAATGATTTTAGTTCCAAGTAATTTGTCGAACAGGCATTTTTTTGAGGAATTCTTTTAAATGCTTCACTTTAAAGTCTAAGGAGTACCCTGGAGACTGTTTATCAAAGGACTGTGTGGCATTCAGACACATTCAGTGTAGGTTTGTTTAGCTTCCTGTGAGTCTAAGATATACCTAGATTCATTTATGGAAGATTTGAAGACTTTTTTCCCCATTTTTTAAAAATGTTAAGATTTAGATTTTATGTATTTTTAGAGAGAGGGGAAGGGAGGGAGAGAAACATCCATGTGTGGGACAAACAGCGATCGGTTGCCTCTCACACGCACCCAGCTGGGGACCTGGTCCTCAACCCAGGCATGTGCCCTGACTGGGAATTGAACAGGTAACCTTCCGGTTCTCAGGCTGGTGCCCAATCCAATGAGCCGTACCAGTCAGGGGCTGTCCACTTTTTTAGAAGGAGAACTAGTCACATGTTTTACAAATATATTTTAGTGTGTAATTTCAGATAATACTTAAGACCCCTGTAAGCCTTTTTCCAAGGCAGCCTGATGGGATTTCTGTTGAGTAGCAGATGAAGCCTTTTTTTTTCCCTGTTTTAGAGACTGTTCAAGCATGTTGCTTTTCATTTCCCACACCATCCAAAATTTAATTTAAACTTCAAGTTGTCTCTTTGAGAAATGAAAATAGCAACATTTCTCCCATTTTACCTGAGCTTGGGAATAATCTATTTTGAATATTTTGCTATCAAAAAAGCACCCACGAAACTTAACATTATTTTAAAGCATTTCTGTTACTTCCAGAGTGACAACATGCGCCTTAACCAGCGCTTTAGTATCACAGCACAGCTTTTGGTGCTTTACTATGTTCTGTCTTACGAGGAAGCTCTGCTAGCAAACACGAAGACTTTGGGTAAGTTGTGCGTGGGGGAGTGTGTCTGGTGAAAGATAGTTCATGTTTGTTCATGTTTTGTTGCTTTCCCAGCTCTTACATGAAAAAGTCAGGTCAAACATTCTAACAGCCTTCAGCGCCATTCCCTGCAGTGTGGGCATCGTGTGCTCTGATGCGTGCATACATCTACGTGGGGGCACCTGGCCCCTCAGGAGGCTTAGTCCTCCTTACAGCAGGCTGACTCAGCAGAGAACCGAATTGCTGGTATTTTAACAACCTTAGTGACTTTATTAACTAAATACAAATTAAGAGATTTCTTGATTTCATTTTTTGCCATATCTTTCTTCCACTAGTGTGAAGAAAAACATTAGAAAAAACAACTGAAGACTTTTCTTTTGCCATTAAAATGATCACTGAACAGGGTTTTCACACTTAGCTACTTCATATAATATCAGAAGGTCAGATATAGAGTGGAAGATACCAGTATAAAGTAGTGTGTTTTCCTATATTTGAAAAAGAAAACTGGCCAGTATTTTAGGCTTTCTAAATGTATGTAGTTCCATACCTGAACCGAAAAGAGTATCATTAAACTATCAGCATTGAGTATATAATGCAGAGAAACTGCATTTTGTATGGGTGGTTATTTTGGCACGGCTGAGTGGTTTACTTTTTGTGAGCTATAAATGAAGGTCACTTTTCAGTGTTTGGCACATCAGTTTCACTTATTTATCTGAAGTATTGTGTTTTAAATAGACTGTGAATTTCTCAATTGTTTTCTTTCCTGACTATAATTGTTAGGGTTATACAGTTGATATCCCATAACTGTAATTATAGTCTTTGTCATATTAGGGACTAGGTGGGCTAATAATAAGCATTAGATAATAGCCTCTCATTTTTATCCACATATAACAAAATCTGTTAAGGAATATGACACTTGTGGTTTAATAACTAGATAGTAGAGGAGTGAGTTATATACAAGGAGGTGTTCTGGGGGAGAACTCAGACCATTAATATTGTAGCAGGGGACCAAGATACTCCCTTAGTCTTTATTTAAACTAATCTCTAGCAAAAAACTTTTTTTAACACAGAAAAATACAGAAGCCCTGGCTGGGTAGTTCAGCTGGTTGGAGTGTTGAGCTGATACAGTAATGTTTAGGGTTCGATCCCTGGTCAGGGCACATACAGGAAGCAACCAATGAATGCATAAATAAATGGAACAACAATTAGATGTTTTTCTCTCTCTTTCTCTTAAAAATTTTTTTGTATTTTTGCAGAGATGTTAAAGAGAAATAATTGCTTTAGGCAGGGCTTCATGGGCTGCTAGTTCTCTGATGGGATCGTTAAAATATGATCAGAATTTTGTCTTCAATTTCATAGGTCTAGAAAATGAAATATATCTTTTAAAATTTTTATTCATTTGAGAGAGAAAGAGAGAGCAATGGTGATCTGTTGTTCCACTTATTTATGCCTTCACTGGTTGATTCTTATATGTGCCCTGACTGGGAATTGGACCCACAACCTTGGCGAATTGGGACAACGCTCTCACTAACTGAGCTACCCAGCCAGGGCTTAGAAACTTAAATATTGATACTTTAGCCTAAGCTGATCTTGGGGACTTAAGATCTTAATAACACTAGTTAAAATTTGAGTGCTTGCTACATACCAGACACTACTTGACACTTTACACTCTTTAACTCACGCAAACTCTTAAAATTTTGAGATAGGAACCATTGTTACCTTTATTGTACAGGTGGGAGCACCGACACTCAGGGGAGTTAAGTAACTTCTCTACTTAGTAAGTGTCGGAACCAGGATTTCAGTGTCCCTGGAACCTCTGTTGTTTTAATAACCATCTGGAACATATTCTTACTCAGTTCATAAAGAATTGGTGTGGGAAACTAGGATATTAATTTATTAATTTACAAGTGGGGTTATATCTAATTAAGAGGTATATAGTCTGTATAGGCAGTGATTCTCAACCTTTTCCTTCCACTTGCACTACTATGCTTATTGTCTTCAACCAAAAAAAAAAAAATGTGTTGAGTTTTACATCTTGTGGTTTGTATTTGAAAAATAATACATATATTGGATATGCTTTTTCTATGACCATCCTGGTTGAGCTGCTCGTGTAGTTCTGGGATGTATAAGCAAAGTACCTTGGAAGGAGATGAGGGTGCCAGGCATGTAGAATATGGTGAGCTGAGCAGAGCAAGAAAGCGTTGAGCAGGACCTTTCTCCGTGGGATCTGGGAATCCACTCAAGGTCTATGAGGACACAACCAGAGACACGTGATATGGCCAAATCTATGTGGGAAGGATGAATTAAAGAGAAGAGAAATCGGAGTCAGGGAACTTGGGCCATAATAGATATTGAAAGGGATGGTGTGTAGATGCTGAATTAGTCCAGTAGAAAAAGAATAGAAATTAAGATGGACATGTTTTGAAAAAAAAACAGGATGGAATCGTTAGCTGGCTGAAGGTAGAAGTTGTGAGAAAAGGAAGTCAAATTAATTTGTCCAATTTTCTTTAAAAAGCGGGGGAGGCAAGAGGGTGGAGGGATTGAACAAAAAGGACAAAGGTCTCAGGACATGGATAACAGTGTGGTGATTGCTGAGGAATAGGGAGTATAAGGGGACTAAATGGTAATGGCAAAAAATACAGTAAAGATTTTTTTAAAAAGTGTCAGTCACCACTATGATATAAGATTAAATTAAGGCTACTGGGTCATGAAGCTTTAAGCCATGTGGTCATGATTCTATTTGGTTTTCCTAGTTAGATTTGGGAGACTTCACTTACCACGTTTTCTCCTTTAGGGAATTTCTGTAGATGATTTCTCTTACCCATTACGATTTTTCTCCCACTAGTTTCAATTTCTGGACATTTTCCAGATGTTGCTCTTAGGTATGTTCTTGTTCTTACTATGATTCCACTAGTAGTTCTTCATCTTTTATGAGCTCTATTCTCAGATTAGGTGAATTAAAAGAAATTTGATATTGTGTTCCCATTTGGGTTGAAGGTTAATATTTCTCTTGTTTCTGACACTTTATTTTTCTTTTGCTTTTTATCTTTGACAGCTGCCATGCAAAGAAAGCCAAAATCATATTCGTCTTCTTTAATGGACCAGATTCCTATCAAATTCCTCATTCGACAAGCCCAAGGGCTGCAGCAGGAGTTGGGAGGTAATAGGCTGCTCAGTGTTAAAAATTCAAGATATTCCAGAGTGAAATTCCTGTTTACATCTCTCACTGTCTATCTCCTGACCTCAACCCCCCTAATCCTAGCTGTGTTGTTTTGGTGTCTAATTTCAGACCTTTTTTCCTCCAAGTTGATCCATATGAACTTGTAGGTATTCAACTATTCAAAAATCCAGTTTCATATGGTTGAAGCTTATAGATACATACATGAATAAAAACTATTTTTTAAATTATAAATGGTATCATACCCTATCTCTTCTGAGATTTGCTTTTTCTTTTGTAGTCTTGGAAATGTTTTCATATCGGCACATGTAGATCTACTTTATTGTTTTTACCTGCTTCAAATATTCCAAAGCATGGAATTACTATGATATTTTTACTGTAAAACTGTCAAATAGAATATGGTAATATTTTTTGAAATTTGTAATTTTTCTTATTTCTGTTTATAATGTTTGAGTTTGGGGGGTTTTGTTTGCTTGTTTCTTTGAAGCTGTAATTTCCTCTTTTTTCTTTGTTATTGTTGGTTTCAAGGCAGAACTTGAACATTCTTCGTTCACTTTTAGGCAGATGTCTGCGTTTATATCTTTGCTTAATGTATTTTCAAAGGAATGTTATAGTTGGCAGCAGTTGGCAACTAACACGTTTTCTTGAAGAGATTATGAAATGTAGATTGATTTGCACGATTGTAAGTCATTTCTGTGACTGTTTTGGGATAGTCTTTACATATACTTGTGCATTCAGATGTTTAAATTTTAAAATAATACCACTTTTGATTGTTAGTGCCTTTCAAACAGAAACATTGATTTTAGGCACTTTCTGTGAGAAAGGAAGCAGATGCTGTCCCTGTTGGGACTGAGCAGTGGTATTAGGAGTCGATTAAAGTTGCATGATAAGGGGATGATTGTATCTAAAGTGTTTTTATTACTACTAATACTA
>CM052545.1:82702632-82721054 GCA_028533065.1 Trachops cirrhosus
GCTGGTTTTTTTTTTTTTTTGTTTGGTTTGGTCTTGTCGAGCTCCTGTAGTGAGGGACGGGGCCTTAGGTGCTCACCAAGGCAGGGCACTGCAGTTGCTGGGCTGTGATGCTGTATGTGGGGGCGGGGTCCAAGAAGGAACAATGGCGCTTGCTCTGCTCTCTGTAGGACCTAAGACCCTTCTGCCGCTTTCTTTCTGCAAGCTAACTGGGCCCCTCTGGCACCAATTCCAGTGTGGGTGGGCCTGTGTACCCCGCGGGACCCTCCTTTTCAGTCAGTGCCCCAAAGCTCTATTTCCTGGTGCTGGGACCCTGAGTTGCACACAGTGCCTTGCTTCACAATGGCTGCCTGGCTGGGTCTGCTGGTCGCCACCAGCACCGCCACTTGTGTGCCCAGGGTCTGCCTGCTGCAGACTTGCGCACCACCGGGGTTGCTCAGCTCTCTGCTCCACATCCCTCGCCCAGCCCGACTCCGCCCCTCCTACCGGTCTGGATGAACGTGTCTATTTTTAAATCCTTGGGTGTCCAACTTCCATACACTTCAATTTTCTGTCAGTTCTGGTTGTTATTTTGTTTCTATATTGTTGTTGTCCCTATCTTGGTTGTAGGAGGAGGCACAGTGCGCCTACCTATACCTCCATCTTGGCTGGAAGTCTCTTTAACCATTTTAAAAACAATAGACTTTATTTTACTTTTTCCTTTTTAAAAATTTTATTTTTAATAGTTTAGGTGTATTATAGTGATTCAACATTTATATACCTTAGAAAGTGATCACCACAATAAGCCTAGTAGCCATCTATCACTGTACATAGTTAATTTATTGACTCTCTTCCCTGTGCTGTACATTCCAGCTTTGTGAATTATAACTGGAAATTTGTACTTCTTAATCCCCTTCCCCTTTTCTGCCCAGTCCCCTACCTGCATCCCTCTGGAAAACCCTCAGTTTGTCCTTAACTCTTCTGGAAGGAAGGCAAATGCACCCTCTTGTGGATACTATCAGTACTGCTTCAGTTGGCCAACATAGAGGTCTGTCCAGAAAGTATCCAGACATGCACTATGAAAAATAGAGACATTTATTGAAGATGATACAAGATATAAGAAACGATGTACATAGGACAATGATGCCTCAGTCCTTTTCACAGTAGGCACCTTGGGACCTCACACAGTTCTCCCAATCACCATCGGCTGCCCCATCATGTTTTCTTAAATCTCATCAACGGTCTGAAATCTCTTCCCTTTCAAAGGTGATTTTAGTTTTGGGAAAAGCCAGAAGTTGTAGCATGCCAAATCTGGGCTGTAGGGGGTAAATCTGGGCTGTAGGGGGCTGAGTCATCTGGGTGATCTGGTCTTTTGCCAAAAAACTGCATAAGACGTGATGCATGAGCAGGTGTGTTGTCGTGATGAAGCGGCCAATCACCGGTTGCCCATAGCTGCGGCCGTTTTCATTGTATTGCTTCTCTCAACTGATGAAGAACACTGGGGTGTAGTGCTCCTTATTAATTGTTTGCCCTGGAGGGGTGTACTTGTGATGGTCAACACCTTCCCAATCAAAAAATACAGTTAACATGGTCTTGATCTTGCTGTGATTTTGCCACGCCCCCTTTGGGCCTGGAGAACCAGGCAACTTCCATTGGGACGACAGGCCTTTGTTTCCAGAGCATAGCCGACCCACAGTTCATGTCCAGTCATGACCTTGAGGAAGTCTGGTTCATTGTTAGCGATTAGAATCAAGTCGTTAGTAACTGCAGCACGATGTTCCTCCTGCTCTGGTAGTAGAATCCTGGAATGATTTTGCCAGGATAGGTTTCAGGCCAAGATCCTGCGTCAAAATCTCAGACACAGTAGTTTTTGGAATCCCAGGTCAGCTTCTAGTTCTCGCACTGTCAGTTGTCGATCTTCGTTGATTGCAGCCCGGACACGGTCAGCATTCTCGGGTGTTCTGCTTTTTGCAGGCCTTCCAGAACATGGGTCACTTACAACAGATTCTTGACTATCTTTGAAGCATTTGTCCCACACTTTTATTTGCACTGCACCCATTGCATTGTCCCCAGAAGCATTCTGAATCATCCAAACAATTTCTGTGGAAGGGTGTTCAAGCTTAATGTAAAATTTAATGCAGATTTATTGCTCTACTCACTCAGTCATTTTGAATGCGATGGCCACACAGTACACATGCTCACTCAACAGTGTCTACCACTCCCACTGACTAGTACAGTGAAATCGTAATTGTTCACGCACGTGTATTCCAGTCCACTCCCCTTGGCTGTCAGATTACACGATGTGGCGCAAACTGTTCTCATTATTTTAACAATGGCTGGGCTTTTTCCAGACAGACCTCGTGCTTCGCTGTGTGATGGTGGGAACCTTAATAAATGTTTACAGCCTGTTCCCTTACAGTAGAATGGAGACGATATTGCTTACCTTGTAGCATGTTAGGGTGAAATGAGAAAATGTACATAAAGTGCCTGAGACCTTTTAAGTATTCAGAAGGGGGCAACTTTAATTTTACCTGTCTATAGCAATGAGTCTCAACTGGGTTAGAGGAAAAAATATATTCTCCAACAGAAGCCTATCAGAATTTCTGACTGAGGCCTTTTCAAACCACATGTAATCTCCCCCAAATGGATATTCTTTGCTTTTCTCTCCCCTCAACTCTTGACCTACTGCTATATCGAACAGCTTTTCCTGGTGGGAGACTTTTATGTTGGGATAGAGAGGAAGAAAGCTTGAGAAATTTTGATAAAAGAAGTAGTTTTCAATGTCCTGTGTATCAGATCACTTGGTTATCTTGACTTAAGCAGATTTCCCTAGCTGAACTGCTGAACAGGAGTTCATAAACTGTAGTATGCACGCACAAGTGCAGATTCCTTTGACTGGCTGAAAGTGAATGGGAGAAGGGAGAGAGGAGAGGGAAGATTTTAGTGTTTAGGAATGAAGAATCCAGTTGACTTTCTGTACATTTTCAAGGGTTGCATTCGGCTTTACTGCGTCTCCTTGCAACTAATTACCCACATTTGTGCATTGTGGACGATTGGATCTGTGAAGAAGAAATCACGGGGACTGATGCTCTGTTAAGGCGCATGCTCCTGACTAACAATGCCAAAAACCACTCTCCTGAACAACTCCAAGAAGGTACAGTAAATCGATAACCCTTTTACCCCTTTAGTAGTACAAAGAAATGTTAAGCTACTTAAATCTTAAAATCATGTAGAATCTTCCTGGGGATACAACAGTGTTTTGGTGAATATATTTTAAGTAATTCTCTTTGCATTTGAATTTTGACCATTTCATTCTGACATGCTTCTGTCTGTTTCCTTGTAGGTCCTAAGTTATGTCACCTAGTAGGTCCTAGGTCATGTGGTTTTAGGAAGGTCCTAACATGGTCAGAAATAAGTGCTATGAATAGAGCAAGTGAACTTGCTTTGAATGTATGGTGTTCTAGCTCAGCACTATCAAACAGAAATATGATGCGAGCCACTTATAATGTTAAACTTTGTATAGCCACATTAAAAGGTTAAAAACAGGCAAAATTAATTTCAGTAATTATTTCACTTAATGCAGTATATCTAATATATTACCATTTATTTCACCATCTAATCAATGTAAAAAAACTATTAAGGAGATATTTTACTGTTTTTCCCATACTAAGTCTTGGCAATCTGGTATGTATTTTATATTTAGTGCACATCGTATTTTGGACCAACTATATTTCAAGTGCTTAACAGGCGGATGTGGTCACAGACTGGTTTTGAACAGCGCAGTTCTAGATAGCATTTCCTAACAGCAGTCTGCCGGGTGCTTGCAACTTATAAAGGGAGCGCCCACAAGAAATTATTGAGAAATTCGAATCCTTCAAATGAATGCATTACCAAAAACAGTACTAGGGTATATTTTCATGTTTTGTTTCCATCAATTTTTAAAATCATTCTGAATCACCAAGGAAAATACATTTATCTTTGAGTCACTAACATGAATTTAAACATGAGATTATTTTTGTTCTTTATGAAATGACTACATGTAACATGAATTTTTATTGATGCCTTTACTTTAAGTATAGCCAAAACTATGGCTAGGATTGAAAGTTTTAATTTTTTAAAGCAACATTGTTTCCTTGATTTGCTTGGCCTGCAGTCTGACAGGGCAGCAGTTTTCACCGGGTTTGCCGCAACGATGTTTGTTATGTTGTTACTTGAAACGTGCAGGACCTGACTGTTTAGTCGGGGGCACTGACCTCCCTGTCCTTAGATTGTCAGATTGAAAAAAATGACAATAGTCAACAAAACAATAGCTGGGAATGAATCAGAGTTATACCTATTTTTTGTCAGGTCAGCAGAAAACATTCTTTGGTGTGCTGTAGAATTTTAGTAATTAGTGTAGGTATGCCATGAGATAAAAGAACTTTGAAAATTGCTGTGATGGAGCAATAATACTTCTTATTGGGTAAGCTGTATAGAATTTAGATTATGACTGCTAAGTTTTCCTTTTAGCATTTTCAGCTGTCCCAGTAAGTCACACACAAGTGATGCAGATTCTAGAACACTTGACTCTACTTTCTGCCAGTGAACTTATACCGTATGCAGAGGTATTAACATCCAACATGAACCAGCTGTTGAACTCAGGGGTTCCACGGCGGATTCTTCAAACGGTCAATAAACTGTGGATGGTTCTTAATACTGTGATGCCTAGAAGGTAATTTTTTCGTGTATTGTTTCGTGTAAATAGATAAATATATAGCAGTGATTACATGCAATAACCTAAACTTAAATGTTAAAAAATTATTGACTACTTGACAATATAAATCCTTTCTGCAGTCCATTAAAGAGTTGTTGTAACTTTAATGAAGAGGATAAACTTTACCTTAA
The DNA here is from genome assembly GCA_028533065.1 of Trachops cirrhosus. NCBI lineage: Eukaryota > Metazoa > Chordata > Mammalia > Chiroptera > Phyllostomidae > Trachops > Trachops cirrhosus. Next base: position 82,707,493 of record CM052545.1, read on the forward strand.
GGAACAGAGAGAAACCTTAAAGTAAGTGCAACATGAGAAGGTTCTTTAAAAGTGAGCCCTCAGGAAGCCACTGTGCTACTTGTCGCCGAGATCAGCGCTGTGATCGTCCTTTCAGTGGCTCCGTATTCGCTGAATACTAACATTAGCTAGAGAGCCTCCAAAGCTCCTGACCCCCGAGTTGCAACCCATGCCAGTGAATCAGCACGTCTGTGGGTGCACATAAGCGCTGATGTTTTTTTAATGATTCCCTAGGTGACATCAGTGAGCAGTAAAGTTTAGAGAGCATTGGAGTAATTATTTGGTCTTTAGTCATGTGATACTCTCTCCTGGTCCGCAGATTGTGCCAAAGACACTTGGTTAGCTCTAAAAACAATGCTGGGCTGACTTAACCTGAGAATTTGATTCAGTAGGTCTGGGAATATTTATACTTTTCAAATTAAAAAAATTATAAGTACCTAAATTTTTAATGTTAAATATAAGTAAATTAACATATAAAATTCATAAATGCACGTAACTTGAGAAGTTAAATAGTATATAAGGCCTGCCTACACCTTCCCATTTTAGAATATTATTCCCTAGACAACTACTTGCAGCGTTTATCTTTTTTATTTTTAAGATTTTGTTTATTTCTAGAGAGATGAGAAGGGAGGGAGAAAGACAGAAGCATCGATGTGTGAGAGATGCATCTGGAGGCCTGGCCTGCACCAGGCGTGTGCCCCCACGGGGAACTGAACCTGTGACCCTTCGGTTCACAGTCTGGTGCTCAATCCACTGAGCCACACCAGCCAGGGCCAGCTTTTATCTTTTTATTCTGGCATTTATATTTCCCCATATATATCATAATAATATGCTTATAATTACTATGACTTCCTAACTTTTCAATTTAGAAATTACCTTTTGACTTCCTGCTATATAAGAGGAAGATTTAACACTCTTACCACTTTCCTCCACTGTGAATCCCTCTTCCACCAATACATACTTCCTCCTTCTCTGTTTCTCCCAACAGTTGTCTCGGAATTTCTGCTTAAAGCAATATTCAGTGTGCATGTTATTATGACTCTTACATTCCTGTTTCATAAATGACACAGTTCAGAGAGGCTCATTGAGTTACGTGGAGTCATAGCAAGTATGTATTACTGAGAATTTAATTCAAATTTTTATTTTATAGGCCATGATTATTTCATTACAGTGTTGAAGATCTTTGAAACTACTTTGTTTAATGTTTTATCTCCCTTTATTTTAGAGACATAACAATAGGTTAGGTTTCTATAGTTTTTAAGTTTTCGAAGTTCATTCATACCAGTTTTCTACTCTTTTTCCTGAAAATACCTTTTTAAGATAGAAAGGACTGGATGGCCACAGGTTTCAGTTATAATATAGCTGTTTTTGAACATGTGATTATTTTCTCATCAGGCTGTGGGTAATGACAGTTAATGCACTGCAACCTTCAATAAAGTTTGTTCGACAACAAAAGTATACTCAGAACGACCTGATGATAGATCCTCTCATCGTCCTGAGATGTGATCAGAGGGTACACAGGTATGTGTCATTTGAATTTCATTTTTACTAGAGAGTGATGCTTTGGAGAGTCAAAGAAGTTGAAGTTCAGTTTAAACTTCTATCTGATGTTCTTGCAGATAACTGGCAGTATAACCTTTGAGGTTTTTTTAAAGTTGTCTGTGTTCGTGAACTATCTATTCAGTTCCAAATAAAACCTAGCCTTAAAGAAATGTCCTTCCTGGTGTTGGCATCCCTCAATAATGGCTGTTTTTCCTGTCAGAGCAAGACCAGTACAGAATAATACCATGTCTGCTGGCATTGTTGAAAAGGCTTTTAAAAAATTGGTTTATTGTGAACCATTAAGTGCATTAAAACTGTGATCTTTTTGGCATCCTCAACTGTGGTGTTAGCTTCATTGAGCCCACATTTGTCTATAATTTCTTGATAATTGCTGAACTTAATTGCTTTGAAGTAGCTTCACCTCAGAGGCAGAATTAACTCACATTGCTAATATTTAAATTTCCAGTTGCTGTACTAAATAATATCAAATATATATAAGTTGAAGGGCCTGCCTTTAAAGTGACTACCACCTGTGTGGGAAGTAAGACAAATAAATGAAAAGTGAAAAAATGTGGTCATAAGTAGAGACGTGGTGTAGTAAATGGATGTTATTAAAAGTTCAGGAAAGAGGTAAGGAAGCGGGACCTGAATGGTATTACAAAGGATAAAAATAGGGTTCAGATGACCAGATGCTATAATGATGGTGATTAGGGGGGCAAGGAAGGTATTGTGGGCAAAAGAATAGTATAAGCAAAAGTGTAGAAGTAAGAATGAAAACGACTTCTGTGGAGGGGTAAGTTTTTGGGACCGGACTTCAGAAGTGGAAAGTTAGATTGGGGTCACACTATGGACAGCCTTGATTAGTAGGCTGAAGAGGTCTTTTAGGTGGTAACTTAAGAAGGGGAGCTTTGCACCAGATGGTTTAGAGGGGAAAGAAACTGGAGTGAAGAAGACTAGGATATACTCTGAATAGACTCATCTGCCTTCCAAGCTCAGGGTGATATTCTTGAAGTGACAAAATGTGCAATATCAGCCAAATATGAATGGGCGAGATCAAGGTTTCACAGGAAGTAGGAATCAGAGGATTAAATAGTATAAATGATATTAAGTATCTAATAAAAGAAAAATAATAGTAAATAACACTGCTAAAACAATTTAGCAGTGTAAAAATCCACTTAAGTAGGTAACTTTTCACCTGAATTGCCTCCAGTTGTTCAGAAGTTGTCAAATTACGCTGTCATATGTGTGTAATGGTTTTGTAGCCTGGATTTTTTTAAAAAATATTATTTATTTATTTTTTAATTTTAGACAGAGGAGAAAGGAGGAAGACAGGGAGAGAAACATTAATGTGTGGTTGCCTCTCACGCGCCCCCTACTGGGGACCTGGCCACTCAGGCATGTACCCTGCCTGGGAATTGAACCTGTGACCCTTTGGTTCGCAGGCTGGCATTAAATCCACTGAACCATACCAGCCAGGACATGTACTCTGGATTTTTTTAAACAACTTGTGAACCTTTTCTTATGCTAATAGATATTGTTATATAAATTGGCTACATGGTATTCCACATAGATATACTATGTTTAGCCCAATCTTCTGTTTTGTTTATTCCTATATTTTATTTGTGCTGTGGTGACTGTTCCATGTACTGTTTCCTTTGAATAGATTCTTAAAAATGGAATTATTGGGGCAAAAGTAACATGCTCATTTTTTAAGACTTTTGATTCCTATGTTTATTCTGTCATCCAGAAATGCTGAACCAGTTTACGTTTCCATACTGAGTTTGATGTTGTGCACTTTTCCACACTGTTTTACAGATTTCCCAATTTGACAGGTGAAAAATGGATTCCCATTTTAATTTATATTTTAGATTAAATATTTTAATATACTTTTTGGCTACTGGTATTTCTTCTTTATATTGTAGCCTACCTTTCTATTGGATTGCTTACCTTTTTTTCATTTAAAGAACTCCTTCTAATGAATATTAGCCCTATGTGTATATATATTGCTGTTTTTTCCTTTATTCTATTGTTTTGCCTTTTAATTTTATTTTTAAAAATTTTTTTATAAAGTGATCATTCACATATGTTTTAAAAAATCAAGCAATATGGAAACATACCCACATATACAAACATGTGATGTTTTGGATTTGCTTTGCACTAGCCCTGCGGTGGCGAGGGAGCGGATGGAGGTATAGATGCAATCAGACTGGCTGCTTGTGGGTGACGGTCGCAGCTGGGTGATGAGTTCTTGGAGGTTCATTATAAGGGTCCCTTTTTTATGTGTGTATGAAATTTTTTATAATACACATTAATAAGTGAATAAACAAGAAGTTAAACAACAAGAAAAAGATCTATAGTGAACAGTCTTGTTCTTACTCATCTCTACCATGCTGCCATTGCTAAAGCAAAATTTCTCTTTGTCTTCTTTTGACCAATCCCAGTTCCACCTCCAGAGGAAACTTTGTTGTCATAAATGGTGTGTATGTAGCTTTATTTTCTATGTATTTACAAATTTATAAATACAAATATTTTTTGTTTTGGGTGGTTTTAAAATATAGTAGTAGTATATTTTAGGAATTATTGTTTATTTTTATTTTTTAAAAAGATTGTATTTTATTTTTAGACAGAGGGGAAGGGTGGGAGAAAGAGGGAGAGGAACATCAATGTGTGATTGCCTCTGGTGCACCCCCTACTGGGGACCTGGCTCCCAACCCAGACACGTGCCCTGACTGGGAATTGAACTGGTGACCCTATGGTTCACAGGCCAGCACTCAATCCACTGAGCTAAACCAGCCAGGGCTATTATTGTTTTTTAAAAACTTACTGTTTTTGCCTTGACTGGTGTGGCTTGGTTGGTTGGGTGTTGTCCTGCAAAATAAAAGGTTGCTGGTTCAGTTCTGAATGTTTGCTGGTTCGGTTCCCGGTCAGGGCATGTTTTAGGGTGCGTATGGGAGGCAACTGATTGATGTTTCTCTCCCTCTCTTTCTTCCCCTCTAAACCAATAAATCAATCAATCAATCGCTATACTCACATGGTTTGCACATCAGTGCGCATAGTTCTACTTCACTTGTTTTAACTGTTGCATAGTATTCTATCTACTACAGATTACTAGGCCTGTCCTCCAAAAACTGATACAGAATGACTGGAGTGGAGCTGGGAATTTTTTTTTAATAAGTACACCAGGTGATTCTTATTTTCAATTTTGGAAAACGTTGCCATAATTTCTTTAAACATTGACATATTTTTTCCACTATAAATACATACATGTCTATTACAGGAAGTTTGGACATTTCATAAAAAACATTGACATATTGATGGGCACTTAAGTTCTTACAGTGTTTCACACTTACGAACAAAGCTGTAATGCCTGCTTATGCACACATGCAGTTCTCTCTGTGATAGACTGAGAAGTGGCATTTCAGGTTGTTTTATTTTGAGAAAGAATATTTCAGTGGGAAAAGTGTTACTTTGTAGGGAAAGAGTAACTTTACTACTCTTTGCAGGTTTTCAGGTACTGTTCAAGTTAAACTGATTGATCGTGCTCTGGCTCATTTATAAATTCGGGTTCTTTCTCACGTACTTTCCCTCCTTCTGTATTTAGGTGCCCCCCACTGATGGATATTACCCTACACATGCTGAATGGCTATCTTCTTGCTTCCAAGGCCTACCTTAGTGCGCATCTGAAGGAAACAGCAGAGCAGGATAGACCTTCCCAGAACAATACCTTAGGTTTAATCGGACAAACCGATGGCCCAGAAGTTACCAGAGAAGAATTGAAAAACGCATTATTGGCTGCTCAGGTAATAAAGTAAAATTTAGTCAGAAAGGGCAAGGGCTTCACTGTTAATATAATCAGTTAAGTGGAAAGCATATTATGTGTCTGTGTACAAAAGGTGACACATGGTGCGTTCCTTTTGTTACAGAACGTGCTGTCACAGAGTCACCTTTACTTCTAAATGTCACACAGACTGTGTTACTAAAATCAGGAATAATCTTCATGATGCTAGTTTAATAGCCTTTTAAATAAGATTTACATTTTAACAAAATAGACTTAAAATCAAATGGTGGAAATAAATTAAATTACGGAGACAAACAGAACAAGAAGTATGTGTACAGGAGTAGGCAAAAGTAGATTTACAATTGTGAGTTCACGAGACAGTTTATTCTTGCATTATTTATTAATTACTGTATTATTTTCCATGTGAACAACTGCAAAACTACTTTTGCCCACCTCTGTATATAATAAAACATCAAACAATATTAAATACTATGACAACATTAGCAATTCAATTTTATATTTAGAAAAGTTTTACAACAATGTAGAATTTTACTGAAGCCTTAAATAGCCATTTGGAGTAATAAAGGAGATGTAAGATGATTAAATGTTAAGAAATTTGAAGTCTGCAAAGTAGAAATATTTTCTTAGTCTAAAATATATTTTCTGAAATCTTTTCATTGGCAGTAAAGGAGTTAGGAGTAAAGTGAGGAATTAGAACAGCAATAATAGGTCCATAACCCCTTTTCTGTATTAGGCATATCCAAAAGGCTGTGAAATCTGAAGCATTTTTTTGGGTGGGGGGCCTTGATCAGAAAGACTTGGGCCCTTTGAAGCATTTTTTTGATACTTCAGTTGGCAGAAAAACCTGACCTGATGTGACTTCATTTGTGACAAAATTTGACCTGAATTGATGTGAACCTATTTATGGCCTTTATCCCACTTAATGTGAATATTGGTCTGTTTTGCTGCAGAAATATTAATGTTTGATCATGTGCTACCCTAGTCTCTGCTGGAGGTATTATATAATATTTCAGTAAAAATACTTCTTAAATGACCCATGGACATGGACAGCAGGGTGGGGATTGGCTGTAGGAGTGGGAGGTAGGTGGGGCAGGGGAGAGCAACAGGGGAAAATTGGGACCACTGTAATAGAACAACAATAAAAAAATTCTCAAAAAAATTCTGAGTTCTAAAATAAATCTGGCCCTCAGAGTTTCAAATAAGACATTGAGAATCATAATAGCTACCATTTTATAGTGCTTACTATGTGTGGGGTGCTATTTTAAGTTCTTTATTTATATTAACTCACTTAATCTTTACAACCAACCTACAAAGTGTGGCATATTATCATCTCCATTTCTACAGGAGAATGAGACCCGGAGAGGTTAAACGACTTGCTCAAGGTTACACATCTAGTGGGTGGGAGAGCCGGGATTCAAGCCTGGGCAGTCTGGCTCCAGAGTCTACAAACATAAACAAAACAAAACAATAACAACCCAAACCAAAAACCTTCCACCCAAAATGATGATTATAAAATAAAACTGACCTTACTTTATAAGCAATTATAATGTAAGCCTAACCTTACTTTATAATCATGTTCGTAGTCAGATGAAGGAATTGTTTTCTTCAGGCAATGCCTGTCTTTCAGAGATGAATGTCATATATTCTTTTTTTTAACTTCTTCCTGCTGGATGAAAGTGATTATAGGTCTTTACATGTAGGAGTGTCAAGTAAATCACCCCTTAAGAAACCACTGTTCTATGAAATGACACTCCAGCTTGCAGACTGGGCAGCATTGAGTTGTAAAGGTGGAATGGATGGTAACGTAGAATCTTTCTTTGCAAAACCAGGGCTTTGAAAAGCCCATTTTCAAATTAAAAGGAAAAAGTATTGGGAAGTGACTTTTAGGCATTAATCATTAATCACCATCTTTAGAGGAATTAATTACTTGGTAGTCAGTTGGGAAAGAGGGCAATTCAGGAGAGGGTCCTGGGAGAAGTAGGAATTTACAAGGAAAGGAGATTTTGGTAGAAGTCGTTTTTTTGCCTAGGGCCTGTTTTGGATGTCACCAAATCAGAAAAATCTTCTAGTAATGTTCTTCAACTGGAGTCCATGGATCTGCCTTAGGGATATGTGACCAGCCTGAAATTATGCATTGTTTTTTTTATATATGTTAATTTTTATAGGGAGAGGGTATATAGTTTTCTGCAGATTCTTAAAAGGGTTTATAACCCTAAAAAAGGTGAGGCCCACTGCCCTATAGATTGCTCACTTTTTTTCCCAGAAGTAACTTATTTTTATCAATTCTGTTTATGTGAAAACAAAATCAGATTTATTTTCAAACAAACATCTCAGGAACTTTTTTTTAATGTATTGATTTGAGAGAGAGAAACATTGATTTTTTTCCCATCACTCATTTCTGCATTCATTGGTTGATTCTCGTATGTGCCCTGACCAGGGATTGAACCTGCAACCTTGGTGTATTGGGATGATGTTCTAACCAACTGAACTAACTAGGCCAGGGCCTCTCAGAAGCATCTTAAATTCACTGTTTTATTTGCTTGTAGGATAGTGCAGCTGTCCAGATTCTCTTGGAGATTTGTTTACCTACTGAAGAGGAGAAAGCAAAGGGTACCAATCCAGACAGCTTGCTAAGGAATGTTCAAAGTGTTATTACCACCAGCACTCCAAATAAGGGAACGGAAGAAGGAGAAGACAATTTGCTTTGTAACCTTCGAGAAGTTCAGTGCCTTATCTGTTGTCTGTTGCACCAAATGTACATTGCGGATCCCAACATTGCTAAGCTTGTTCACTTTCAGGTCTGTTTTCAAAGAATGGTGCTTTATGGTTGAACTGTTTGGGGATCCTGGGGGTTGAATACTAAGTAGGGGTTGCTTGGAAACTGGAGATGACACAAATGATCATGCTCCTTTGCAATATGGAGAAAAATGAACATTTTTCGATTTTCTATGAGCCTGTTAAAATGCTCAGGTAATTAATCTCTGTTCTAGTGCATCAGAAAGGTGAAATGCCAGGATGGACGTAGGGCGCTGTAGCCTTCTGGGCGACTCTTACATAAAGGAAGTGAAACCTCCCTTTATATTTTCATCTGTGTCTGACTTACACTGACTTTACTGACGACTTTCCCCTTCTTTCTTGTTGAGACAGGGTTATCCGTGTGAACTTTTGCCTCTGACGGTCGCAGGTATCCCGTCCATGCACATCTGTCTGGATTTCATACCTGAGCTTATTGCACAGCCAGAACTTGAAAAACAGGTAACGAGCACTTAGAGCTTTAGGAAAATTTCGATATCTCGCCAGTCTTTCTAGTTATGTAAACCGTTTTATGATTTTTAAAGACATTTTTCAGACACACCTACGATTGGGATTTTGTGTTGCAGATATTTGCCATCCAGTTGCTTTCTCATTTGTGTATCCAGTACGCGTTGCCCAAGTCGCTCAGCGTGGCTCGCTTAGCTGTCAACGTCATGGGGACTCTGCTGACAGGTGTGTGGCCAGCCAGGGTCGATGACGAAACTTCTGACATAAGGGAGTTAGTGACACTGATTTCTGTGTGACTGATAGTTTCATTTATGCCATTTCTGAAAACTTTTCTATTACAAATGTGATTTATAGTGTAGAGATGAATAGGTAGGCAAATTGTATCTTTCATTTTGTGAATGACTGTGTACAGATTTATAATAAATAAGCTTCCCTTACTTTATAAATGGAAATTAAATCTACTTTCTGAGTGTAATTACATCAATAGAACACAATTACAATCATTACAAATGCTTAGAATTTTAGGAAAATATAATCATATCTATAAACAAGATAAATATATTCATACATAGTTCCCAAAGTTCTAAAACATACCTTAACATTTTAACCACCTTCTGGTTTGTGGAGTGAAATGGTATGAAAATAAACTACTTTAAAATGTATGAACTGTAACTAAATTTTTTAAAGTAATGGTTTAGTTAATTTCATATTTTCTCAGGGCTCCCATAATACCGTTTATTTTTCTTTCCATTGAATTCATCTCATGTTGTAATTTATTTGTAGTGGTTAAGAGCTTACACTGCTCAAGTTCAATCCCATCCTCACCACTACTGTCTGTGTGGCCTTGAACAAGTTTATTACACTCTCTATGTTTTATTTAAGAGTTTCCTCTTGAAAATAGGTATTATAGTATTTTCCTCATTTAGAAGATAGTGAGAAGTAAATGAAATAGTGCGTGTGACGCACTTACCTCAGTGCGTGGGCATAAGGATTTATGTGTCGGGTGATGGCGGACTGCTGGATTGTGAGCTCCCTACAAGCTGGGTCTGGCTGTACCCTAGAAAACTGAGTATCCTCAGCACGGAGCCTGGTTCTTGGTGTACTGTGTACTATAGGTCATGTATGTTGAATTTACACCTATAAAGACAAAAATTCTCTTTTATTCTTTCCAACAGTTTTAACACAGGCTAAGCGATACGCTTTTTTCATGCCAACTCTGCCAAGTTTGGTTTCTTTTTGTCGAGCCTTTCCCCCGCTGTACGAGGATATTATGTCTTTGCTGATCCAAATAGGGCAAGTCTGCGCCTCTGATGTTGCCACCCAGACAAGAGACATTGATCCAATCATCACACGTAAGTGCTAACTTATTTTCAGATTTGTTTTAATATCTCAAACACACAAAAAAAAACAAAATTCTTTTTAGATTTCTTGTCTTGATTAATTTTTGTCTTTACGTTTTTAGGTCTTCAACAAATAAAGGAGAAACCAAGTAGATGGTCTGGAGCCTGCAAAGATCCATCTTACAAAAACGGATCCAGGGACATCGGAAGCATGGACCCTGATGTACAGCTCTGTCATTGTATTGAAAGCACGATAATTGAAATAATAAACATGAGTGTTAGTGGAATTTAAAACAAAAAACTTTAAAAAAATGAAGCTGTTTGCTGCATATACCCAATATAAATCTGTATCTCGTAACAACTCTAAACTGAACGGGAACAGTAACATCTTTGAATCACTAAAGTGATTCGGTTCAACATGAATACATTTAGGACTCTCCTGAGAATTATGCTTGCTTGTATTTGATTGGCAGTTCTTTGGATCTCCTTCCCTGGTATGTTTATATTGTACCAGCTGAGCTATTTTTTACCCTGTTGGGTGCACATTTAAGAAACTCATTACTGGAAAGTGAATTTGTCCTTATAATTTAGCTTTGAAGTGAAGAAAAACTGCCATGGCTTTAATTTAATTTCTTAAAAAATGAGTTTGTGGGTAGCCCTCGTGTGAGTTTGTTTGTTTGTTTTACCTGTGTGAGCTAGTAACAGGGTGTGACAATGATGCAATGAGGGAGAAAAAGGGAGAATTCAGGAAAAATTAGGAATTTAAATACCCGAGTAGAAATTTCTAAAGCTTGCAATGCAAGTAATAGTAATGCAAGATAGAATGCCAGTTCTCAAGAAGCAATATTGAGAAGGCTTTAAAAAAGGCAAATAGCTTTTTGTAAATGATTTCCATAGAATTACAGATAAGGATTTTAAGATTTTTACATATTTGCTTCAATTTTTACTAATATGTAAAGCCATATGTTTAAAGAGATACTTGAATACTTTGGGATTTTAAGATACTGGCTTAAAAATGTGTACAGAAACATCTTTGTGCAGAGAAGAACCTGATAGGAGGGTCTCATGTAGTTTTTTTAAAATTTATTTTTATAATGCTTTACTAACTTATCTAATGGTCAGAAATACATTGGTACCTATTTAAATTTTAGAGGAAGAAAACCCACTGGATTAAAGAGCTCTTGGTCATCAAGATTACAATTCACATCATAATTTTAGAAGATCTTTGAGTAAGAAAATATGTAGTATTTGGTCCTCAGGAAAAAACAAACGAACAGGAAAATACCATGTTGCTGAAGGATTTTGCAGTCCTCTGTTAGTAACTTCCATTGATTATTAAGTAGATGCATTCAGGTAGTCCATAATACTCATTTTTTTCCTTAATTAAGTATCCACTGTAAAAGGTACTTCTTTTTGCTTTCTGAGATATACCTGAATGACAGACAACGCCCCTAACCCCGCCTTCTGCCCCCACTTGAAACAGACCTCTTCACTTGTAAAAGAAATTAGGCAGGCTAATAAGAAAGCATGGGTTTTAAGAAATTAAACTTCAGCCTTTTTACTAGCTAATAGTTACATCTCATTTTCATCCTTTGTAAAATGGGATACTACTGGCCCTACCTCATAAGGGTGTTATATGAGAACTAATTTGTAGCTGTTTCAAATCATGAAGTGCACAGTGTCATAGATGGTAGTTGCTTAATGTTCAATTAAGTAATTTTTGTGAAAAATAAAAGCATTTAAAAATATAAGAATTTTCATATTTTTAAACAAGGCAGTTTTGTAGTCTTTTAAAATTAAATACACCTGCTTCTGTTTTGTTTTTAAATTGAGGCTTTGGAATATTTTTGTGTGAGTAGGTGACCTCTAGGATTTCAGAAAAGGTGAAATATGTTTTCTAATTAAATGCAGTGCACATTCCTGGGTCAATTTTCAAAGACTGGTCAACACCTGCTGTGTTAAAATAATAACGTGCTGTTTTCCTTCAGATTTGTTGATGATGTAAATAAAATGTGTAAATATATTAGTAAATGTTAATATTCATGTATTTTAAGTTAAGGTGATAAAAGTTGTCACAATGTGATTTTTTATTCAAGTGAAAACAGATGTGTGCAGCTATTTTGAATATTGGTTTATAAACATTCATATTCTCTATCAAATGAACTTGTAGTTTTTTGTTTCATTTCAAGGAACTGGAATCCAGGGCTGTCTGGGTCTGGAGCCTAGGTGGTTAGGTTGGCTTCTCTTATGCCCACACATCAAATGGCAACACAAGGTTAGAGGCAGGTGAAAGCCTTAGGAATTGGGGAGAGAAAAATCAGTGTAGTTACGCTGGAGCAGTTACTTAAAAGGTTTGATATTTAAAAAATCTATAAAAGCAGAATAACAATTTCAAGGTGTTTTTAGGGATTTATTATTATACATTATCCTTTATTCCATTGTCTTAGCAGTAAATTACAGCTTTATACCTTCCCTTCATCTTTGCTTCCATTTTCACATAACAATTCATAATAGCCAGTGTGGAGTCTCTTTTTGATTTAACTTTAGATGGAATTTGTAGGCTGTTTAACTTTTATAATTATTCTATTGGCTTCATAATGATTGGATTGATACACCATAACCATCTCCCTGTTACTAGGCTGGGAAGGTTATGATTTTTTTTCAGTATTACAATAGGCGCTGTTACCAATTTTTCTTAAGGATTACTTCTTTAGGAGAAACTTGAGCCTGGAATTACTAAATTAAAGAGTAGAATTTATTTTTATGATTAAGTTTTGTCATTTGGGGAAAATGTGTAAAATTAAAGGTGAGACAAATTGACTTTCCTGCTCTCTCCTGCGGAAAACCTCTCTCCCTAAAGTACTTTCTCGAATTTGAGAAACGCAGGTTTTCCTTTTTTGGTACACTACTATATGAGCCAAGTTTTGACTTTACAGAATTAAAAAAGATTTGGCGAGATCATGATTAACCGCCTACCTTTGAGGAAACTGAAGTGTATTTTGCAAAGAAGAAACTGATTTTTGGGAGGAGTAAGCCTTAATGGAGATAGAAGTGATCTGGTGCTGGAGAGAGATCTCGAAAGCGTTTCTCTGGTTGAATGTGGTATTTCGGAAAGCCTTGGTTATTGAGATACTGTAGCCCGTTGTCAACGATCCTTTTCACCCTGTTTGATTCAGTGGCCCAGCAATTTCCGCCGCATTCTTTTCGATACCCACGGTACTCTAAAAGTTCGGAAATTTGAATCCAAGGACATTGAAGAACTCTTAGCGAAGAACCCGGCAAGGCTTAAAAGTGTTTCCTCTCCGTTTATCTACAGACTGTAAAAATAAGATTTCGAGTTTCCAAAGAAACTGATTAAATCAGTTTCATGGGTTAAATCACCAGTTTCAAAAAGTAAAACGGAGAAGCCTCTTCTTGAAATCCCTGGGTTTAGCGCGGAGTCGTTCACTTTTCCCGGGTTCGTCTTCCGGTGCCGCCAATTACCTCGGGTCTATTCTTATTGCGAGGCTTCCATTGGGTGTAGATGTCTCCTGTCCTAACACCGCGCTAGGATTGGTTGCTTGAGCTCCTGTCTTGGCTTGTGATTGGTTGTCTCAGTTCGA
>CM052545.1:82721554-82800582 GCA_028533065.1 Trachops cirrhosus
GACGATTGGGTGATGGGAGTCGAGGGGTGGGAGGCGGGAATTCGTCGGGAAGAGTTGTTGAGGATCCTGATGAAAACTGGAGGAGAGAAAAAAAATAAAGCGGCCGCGAGCTCGCAACCTGGCCCGGGGAGTAGCAGCCCAGCGACGAAGAGAGAGGCTTGGGACCTTTCCTCGGTGCCAGGGCTCCGCCATCTGTGCTCGCCGATACCGGTTTACTTTGCATGAATCGGAGCCGGGTCAGCGTCCCTTCGGTTTGCCTCAGACCAGGCAAGTCTGTCTCCCGTGGGGAGGACGCAAAGCCTGACACGAGGACCCTTTCTGCTTCCGCGAGCCGCCTGGAAGGCTCATCGGTGTTGTGGGGACCACCAGAGCCTCAGGGATCTCCACTGGCTGGGAGAGGGCCGAAGCTTGAGGAAGAAAACCTGGGGCGGAGGGAGCGTGTCTTCACTTGCCTGGAGCAAAGGCCTGTGATTTGCCCGGGGCCCCGCGTTAACTCTCGGCGGCAGGGGGCGATCGATTTCTTTTTCTCTTTCTTTTTTTTTTTGGTTTTTGTTTTTCTTCCTTGATTCAATATTTGAGGGAAGCTACCGCATTTTGAGAGGCTTGCTGCCTCAGTTGGGGCGGGGGATGGATTGATTTCTAGGTAATGTCTGAGTCACTAGGCCAGCGCTGACTCTTTGGTTCCGGATAACGGGTTAGATTCTACCAGATCTCCTTTTCGGAGCTTCAGAGATAAAAATCACAAAATACTAGAACTAGACAATAAGTTAGAATAGTGCTTATTAACTTGTTTGGAACACTTCAACCATGGTTAAGGTTATTACTGGCTTCATAATTTATGGAATTGCTGTTTTAACTCTATCTTCATCCCCAGATGGAATTTACCATTTTTCCCCCACTATTGCAAATGATCCCTCAGTTGATAAAACTTTGTATCATTTCCCCCTCTATTTTCAAGTATTTACTTAGGTTATGTTCCTGGGAATGAGAAATCTATGGACTTTCTCTTCCAGAAAAATGCAGTTGTGCACAGAAACTGTTGCATGCCGTGTAAAGAGGTCACAGCCCCTGAACGACGTCTGCGGACCCGGGGTTACGAAAGGTGGTTTAGAAGATGGAGGGATTAAAGTGGGTCACTTCCTCCGTGTCAGATCCATTCTGTACATTGCCTTACTCTGAACGCAGTGCTTGGCCGGTTGGCATAAAAACCCACCAGGCAGGTAGTAGTACAGAATCTCCGTTTCACAGGCGAAGAAACAGCCTCGGAGAGGTGAAGTGATTCGCAGAGGGGCACTTGGACTTGGGTTGCCTGACTCCAAAGCGCCCTTCCTTCCACTGTAGCACACTGACCTTTAAGTAAGAATTACTGAGTACCTCCTTCCGTATGCCAGGGAGTTTTCCCCGCCTTACAACAGTTTTCAAATGAAGGATCTTAGTGTAGAGAAGTGAAGAGACCTCGTCAAGGTGACATCTGCGTTGTCACAACCAGATCTAGAACCTCTCACTCCAGGTGCGCAGCTTTGGCAGGGGAGGGAGACACCCCCAGATCTGTCAGATTCCCAGGCGTGCTTCCTACCCCTATGATTGGTGAGACTGAGACGTTCTTTTACTTCCATTTGCTTTCTATGTTTATTCCAGTTTTTATTTCCAGATTTCAGTCCTAGCGTTGGGTATCTAGTTTTCCTTGGATGGCACTGTTTCAGTATTGACTTTCATTTGTGTTGCAGTTAGGAATCTGAAGTAAACAAGCAAGTACGATGTCTTCAGCATGGTCTGAATATACAATTGGTGGGGTGAAGATTGACTTTCCCTGCAAAGCTTACCCGTCACAGCTTGCTATGATGAATGCTGTAAGTAGTTTTCAGTGGTTATTTCACATCTTTATTAAGATACATATGCCTAAATTCATAACATGTATCGAGTCTGTGACTACATTTATTTTCTCAGATAGAAAATGGATTGAAAATGTTTTGCTGGGTTCACTGAAGGACATCTAACCTGTGGAAAAATAATACTGATCACTGCTAAACTGTCTGTGTCCATGGTTAGTTAGGAGGCAAAGGAGAACATTCTGAACACTGTTCTCAGCTCATTTGGAACTTCTCTGCAGAATTACTGCTTTCTGCAAAGTACTATCCTTCACATAGAATACTCTATTTCTCATAATTTTTTGAGATTTCAGTTATACAGGAAATTAAGGAACAAACTTGAGTAAACCAACTTTCCAGCTTTTTTATATCTTAATGTTTTGCCATATTTACTTTATACCTTTTTTTTTTTTTTTACAAGTCACAGGATTACTAGCATCCTGAATTTGTTCTTTTTGTTTCCTAGCAATGTTTTAATACATTTATTATATATGTATGTATCCAAAAACAATGCAGAGTATTACTTTACATGATTTTGAACTTTGCACAATGATGTAACATTATACCTATCCTGTGTAAAGTGTAAAACTTTTTTATTTTGCACTTAACATTGTTTTTAAGATGTAGCCCTGTGGATTGTTGTGCCCTGACCGGGGATCAAACCTGCAACCTTGGAGTATTTAAATGATGCTCTAATCAACTGAACTACCAGGCCAGGGCCTGCTATGAAATGTTCTTATACAAGTTTCTTTGTGTCTATGGGGAAAAGGTTTTGGGCATATTCATAGGACTGGACTTAACTGGAGTTGGGTATCTTCAACTTTGCTAGAAATTGTTAATTTCTGTACCAAATGCTTGTAACAATTTATACTCCCATTAGCAACGTCCCCTGTTAAGTTTTCAGCAATGATTTTAGTGTACTCTAGTTTTATTTATTTATTTAAGATTTTATTTATTTATTTTAGAGAGGGGAAGGGAGAGAGAAAGAGAGGGAGAGAAACATCAATGTGTGGTTACTTCTTGTTTGCCCCCTACTGGGGACCTGGCCCACAACCCAGGCATGTGCCCTGACTGAGAATCGAACTGGCGACCCTTCGGTTCATAGCCCATACACAATCCACTGAGCTACACCAGTCAGGACTACTCTAGTTTTAGAAATGATGGTGTGTGCATAATTAAGGCACAGAGTTCTTTTTTTTTTTAAATCTCTTTTGTGTATGATATGTTTTTAAGTTCAACATAATTTTAGGGAGCGGTATAAAGGAAACAAGTCTGGATTTAACTAAATACTAGTTCTCCCTTCGGCTATTGCTGTGTTCCCTGGAGTGCAACATTACTGTGCGTCGTTGTTGTATTTGTACTTCTGATGGAGAGAGACCCTAATGAAGTGAACTGTTTATTGATTTTTTTTATTGTTTTCGTATCCACAGATTGTCAGAGGATTAAACAGTAAGCAACATTGTTTGTTGGAAAGCCCGACAGGAAGTGGGAAAAGCTTAGCTTTACTTTGTTCTGCTTTAGCATGGCAGCGGTCTCTTAGCGGTGAGTAGTGGGTTCCTGCCTTCACGTGTTCTACCAGGACATGAAGAGATAGAATAAAGTATTTTTCATTCAGAATGATTCGTCTATATTCTAGCTAACTGAAGTATTCTCTTTTAGGATACTCCTTTATGATGTTTATATATCTTCCAAAGGAGTTTCAGTATGGCAAAATATGTTCAATGAATCCCAAAACAATTTTGAACATAATATGGCCCTTTATTTGATAGTTCAGAGAATATCTAAGAATCTTGGAATGCTTAGAGTTATTTTTATCAAAATAATTATAATTTTTATGAAAAAGACATAAGAGATGGGGCTGTCATGATGCTATAACATACAGGAATACATATATGTATATATATATTTGGTAAATCTTTTAATATACTTGCTTATCTAATCATTTCTCATTACATTAAAACATGGAATATGTACTAAAGAAAACATTCCAGTTGATCTTCCTCCTTGTTTGGATGCCAGATGAGCATTTGTTATAATATTGTTTTTATGAGTTCATATTATTTTCCATTACATTTGTTTTATTTGCTAACAAATGCCTAGTGACATTTATTTTTATGAAAGACTATCTAATATACATAATAAATCTAAAATACAATATTGACTACACTTCACTTACATAATTAGATTGCTTTGAACTCAAGTGTTCGCAGAATTTAAAGTCAGCCATGGGTGCACGTGTGTGTGTATGTATATGAGTGTGTGTGTGTGTATTTGGGTGTGTATAATGTTGTTTTTTTTTTTTTTTTTAAAGATTTTATTTATTTATCTTTAGAGGGAAAGGGAAGGAGAGAGGGAGAGAAATATCAATGTATGGTTGCTTCCTGTGCATTCCCTACTGGGAACTGGCCTGCAACCCAGGCATGTGCCCTGGCTGGGAATCGAACCGTGATCTCTTGGTTCACAGGCCCGTGCTTAATCCACTAAGCTACACCAGCCAGGGCTGTATAATGTTTTTTAAAAGGAAATGTTTGTGTCACTGATAAGACTATTAAATATTAAAAATAAAAAGCAAATATTGGTAAGCTTTTGGTTGTCTGTTTTGATTCTCACTGATGTTAATCTTTGGGAAAAATAAGATTATCTATTAATAACTTAAAATTTTAATGAAAGATTCTGGAATATAGAATTAGTAGTGTTTATGTAGTACAGATAGGAAATAATGTCAGTACTCTTTAGAGAAAACAAAATTATTCAGCTTTTTTTAATGTCTCAAACACATAGACATACAGTATAGACATTATAATTCTGTATTTAAGTATTAAAAATTACCTGATTTATTTAATTTCAATATTGACCTTAAAATGTATTGTATTTTGACACATGTATCAGAACCGATAACATCATG
Source organism: Trachops cirrhosus (assembly GCA_028533065.1). Taxonomy (NCBI): domain Eukaryota; kingdom Metazoa; phylum Chordata; class Mammalia; order Chiroptera; family Phyllostomidae; genus Trachops; species Trachops cirrhosus. The sequence continues at coordinate 82,726,328 of CM052545.1, forward strand.
AAACATGTTTCTGTTTGACATAGAAGTGTAATGTGGGAATGAATTCTTTACTTTTATTAGATTTGTATAAATTATGTATGTATAATAACTTCTCTGCGTGCTTCTGGCGTAAGTGTTTCTTTCCTGCCCAATTTGATGCTGCAGGTAGGGTGACCAGCTTGTCTGTATTTGCCAGGTATTTTCTCAGTTTTAGCCCAGAAAATCCTGCGCCCTGGGATACCTCCCAATCCTGGGCGAGTTGGCGTGGCTGCTTACCCTACCTGCACAGAAAGATGGATGATTTTTAATTCAGAATTATTATAACTAGAGGGTCTTTTACTTTTTTAGGAAAGCCAGTGGATGAAAGCTTAAGTAAAAAAGCTGAAGTACCATTGTCCTGTTGCTGTACCTGCCATTCAAAGAGTTTTGCAAGTGATGACATGAACCAAGGAACTTCGCATCATTTCAGTAGTCCCAGTACACCCCCTTCTGAGAGAAATGGCACTTCGTCACCTTGGCGAGGTAGCTCACATGTTGCATGTGCCTGTTGGTATCTTAATAGAAGCCTTACTTATTGCTGTTATGAGACCTTATTTAGATATATTGGTGAGCATAATTGATTGTGAACTTCCACATGTTTTCTATGGAATTATTTCTGCATAATTTATAGAGTGGTTAGAAATCCTTGGACTATTTTATTCTTCTCTTCACTTTTAATTTATTCAGACATTTTGCTAGCTTGAATTATTTTTTTAAGAAACCAAGGCAGAAAAAAGGATATTCAGAAATCGATGCTCTTTGTAGGTAGTATTGTTAATTATATTATAAATTTTATAAAACATATTAATTTGTATTGTCAGACAAAATCTAATTATCCTCACTTACTCTTTTTTTTTAAGATTTTATTTATTTATTTTTAGAGAGAGGGGAAGGGAGGGAGAAAGACAGAAACATCAATGTGTGGTTGCCTCTCACATGGCCCCCACTGGGGTCCTGGCCCGCACCCCAGGCATGTGCCCTGACTGGGAATCAAACTGGCAACCCTTTGGTTCGCAGCCTGTGCTCAATCCACTGAGCTACACCAGCCAGGTTATCCTCACTTATTCTTGATAAGTTTGCCTGAACTTCTGAGTCCGAATACTGAAAAATACTATAATAATCTAAAGGGATTTTCTTTATAAGTTACCATCTTCTTTTACATGTGTGCCTTGAGAAGTCTTTCTTTGCTGTTAGTTTTGGACAATGTTAATATAATGTGTCTTGGAGAAGGCCTTTTTTTTTATTAAAAATTTATTTACTTATTTTTAGAGAGAGGGGAAGGGAGGGAGAAAGAGAAGGAGAGAAACATCAGTGTGTGGCTGCCTTCTGTATGCCTCCAACTGGGGACCTGGCCTGCAACCCAGGCATGTGCCCTGACTGGTAATCGAACCAGTGATCTTTCAGTTTGCAGGCCAGCACTGAATCTACTGAGCCACACCAGCCAGAGCATGGCCTTTTTGGATTAAGATAATTAGGTGTTCTGTTAGCTTCTTGGATTTGAGGACCCAGTTCTTTTCATAGATTTGGGAGTTTCTCACTGATTATTTATTTGACTAGGCTATCTGCCTCCTTCTCTCTCTCTTCTCCTCTGGTATATCCAATATTCTTATATTCTTTTTTGTAATGAGTCACGTAGTTTTTTTAAAGTATATTTTATTAATGATGCTATTACAGTTGTCCCAATTTTTCCCTCTTCCCTCCCCTCTGCCTGCTACCCCCCTTACCTCCAGCAATCATCCCCCTCCTTAGTTCATGTCAATGGATGGTGCATATAGGTTCTTTGGCTTCTCCATTTCCTATACTATTCTTAACCTCCCCCTGTCTATTTTGTACCCACCAATTATGCTTCTTAATCCCTGTACCTTTTCCCCCATTCCCCCCTTCCCCTCCCAGCTAATAAACATCCAGATGATCTCTATTTCTGATTCTATTGCTGTTCTAGTTGTTTGCTTAGTTTATTTTTGTTTTTGTGTTTTACATTCAGTTGTTGATAGTTGTGAGTTTGTTGTCATTTTAATGTTCATAGTTTTGATCTTCTTTTTCTTAAATCAGTCCCTTTATCATTTCATGTAATAATGGCTTGGTGATGATGAACTCCTTTGCTTTACTTCGCCTGGGAAACACTTTATCTGCCCTTCCATTCTAAATGATAGCTTTGCTGGATAGAGTATTCTTGGATGTAGGTCATTGCTTTTCATCACTTTGAATACTTTGTGCTAGTAAGTATTCTAGCCTGCAAAGTTTCTTTTGAGAAATCAGCTGACGGTCTTATGGGAACTCCTTTGTAGGTAACTCTCTGCTTTTCTCTTGTTTTTAAGATTTTCTCTTTAGCCCTGGCTCGTGTGACTCAGTGGACTGACTGCTGGCCTGCGAACCAAAGGGTCGCTGGTTCGATTCCCAGTTGGGGCACATGCCTGGGTGATGGGCCAGATCTCCAGTGGAGCAACCACATACTGATGTTTCTCTCCTTTTCCTTCTCCCTCTCTTCCCCTCACTCTAAAAATAAATACAAAATAACATCTTAAAAAAAGATTCTTTGTCTTTAACCTTTGGTGTTTTAATTATGATGTCTCTTGGTGTAATCATCTTTGTATCCATCTTGTTTGGGACTGTGAGCTTCCTGGACTTGGATATCTATTTTCTTTACCAAATTAGGGAAGTTTTCTTTCATTATTTTTTCAAATAAATTTTCACTTTTTTGCTCTTCCTCTTCTCCTTGTAACATACCTATGATTCGGATGGTGGCTCTTTTGGAGATGTCCTAGTGTCTTATACTCTCTGTATTTTTTTGAATTCTTATTTCTTCATTATGTTCTGGTTGAATGTTTATTTCTTCCTTATGTTCCAGATCTTTGATTTGAATCCCAGCTTCCTTCCCTTCACTATTGGTTCCCTGTAGTTTTTTCTTTATTTCACTTAGTGTAGTCTTCATGTATTCTCTTATGCGTTTGCCGTACTTAGTGAGTTTTCTGAGCATCCTTATCACCAGTGTTTTGAACTCTGCATCTGATAGGTTGGCTATCTCTGTTTCGTTAAGTTCTTTTTCTAGAGTTTTGTTCTGTTCTTTTATTTCTTTTTCTCCTCAATCTGGCAGCCTCCCTGTGTTTTGTTTCTGTGTAGTAGGAAGAGCTGCTTTGATTTCTTGTCTCGGTGCACCTGTTACATTGTAAGAGGTGGAGCCTTAGGTATTTGTCAGGGTGGGGGTACGTACTTCACTGCTTTGTGGCTTTGTGTGTTAGGGAGGGGTCAGAGAGGGGACTGCGCGGCTGCCTGGCTGCTGGGGCTTGCTTGGCACTCACCCCAATCCCATCATTTTACCCACTTCCTGTATGTGACTAGCACCCTTCTAGCTGTTGCCCTGGTGGTAGTTCCCAGAGCAGGTGGGTTTGCATATATTCTGGGATCATGTGGGCCCTTTAATCTTTAAAAATTTATTTATTTATTTATTTTTAGAGAGAGGGGAAGGGAGGGAAAAAGAGAGGGAGAGAAACATCAGTGTATGGCTGCCTCCTGTATGCCCCTAGCCAAGGACCTGGCCTGCAACCCAGGCATGTGCCCTGACTGAGAACTGAACCAGCGACCCTTTGGTTCGCAGGCCCATGCTCAGTCCACTGAGCCACACAAGCCAGGGCCTCGCGTGTCTTTTAAACGGACTCTCCTGAGATACTGGTCGTTTCTTCCGCTCTAGCCTGGGGCTGGCATCTCTTGCTCCCAAGGCGCCCGTCCTGATTTTCGTCTACTGCTGCTGCTGACTCACTGCCACCACACTGCGTCCCTTCCATCTCGGCTCCCTGTCTCTGCCCCTCCTACACGTCTGGATAAATATTTCTTCTTTAAATCTTTGGTTGTTGGAATTCCATACAGTTTGATTTTCTGGCATTTCTTGTTTTGAGGTTAGTTGTGATCCTTGCTGTGGTTATACCAGGAGATGAAGTGTGTCTACCTATGCCTCCATCTTGACTGGAAGGGGAGTCAGATCGTTCTTACAGAGTTCTTCCAGCTTTTTTTCCACTCTTGACTCTCTTTCCATCTGACTGATTTCTAGATTTCTATCTTCAGTGTCTCTAATTCTTTCCTTCATCTGGTCTGCTCTGTTTCCTGAGTTTGCTAGTTCATTCTTCATCTCATTTATTGCATTCTGTTCCAGAATTTGGTTCTTTTTCATCATTTGAATCTCTTTGGTGAAGTACTCCTTTTATTTGTTGATTTTATTTCTGACTTTTTTTTGTATCTCGTTAGTTTTTTCAGAACTACAATCTTAAATTCTCTGTCATTTAAATCATAGTCTCCCAGGTATTTAAGTTTATTTTCTGGAGATATTTAATTTTCTTTCTGAATTCCCTTGTTACCTTGGTTATTCATCGTGTTTGATGGATTCCTTCTCTGCCTTGGCATTTGTGGGAATGAAATATATAGTGGTTTTCAAACTATGTTCCTACGAGTCTTAGGAAAAAACATGGCTTGTAGGGGAAAGAAGATAGTGGTGGATCAAAGAAGTTGTAGGTCTTTTTTTCATCCTATTTTGGAAATTAAAAACAATTTAATAAGAATATTGTCCTTCAAAAAATCTTGAAAAACCAATGCTTTGTAGCATAGATTCACTTCTCTGTTTATATAGATAAACTTGTTTTTGAAAACAGTATTAGACCTGCTTATAAGGCTTTCTCCCCTGATAGTCTGTAAGTCTTTTAGGGTTGCAAACTGTTCTTTTTCATTGTATTTCCATGGTGTCTGGAATTGTATGGACTCAATAAAATAAATGCTTGCTTGCGAAATGAATTTAAGGTAATACGTAGAGAAGAGCAAAGAGAAAGTAACATACTTTTAAGAACACATTTAGGGAAAGGGAAAAACCAATGTATAGGAATAGTTAAGAACAGTTTTACAGACATTAAGGAAAAAGGAAATGTGTTTATGTTCCAGAAGACAGAGTGTTATGTTTGGCCTTATACCTAGAGGTTATGCTTATGGATTTTGGAGTCAGACAACAGAAGTTAGTCACATCCAGGCTCTGCCTCTTACTAGCTGTGGCTTCTTTAAAACCTAGTGTTCAGCCCTGGCTGGTGTGGCTCAGTGGATTGAGCACTGGCTTGGGAACCATAAGGTCACCAGTTTGATTCTCTCTCAGGGCATGTGTCTGGGTTGCAGGCCAGGTCCCCAGTTGGGGGTGTACGACAGACAACCGATCCATGTATCTCTCACACACATCCATTTTCCCCCTGTCTTTCTCCCTCCCCTCCCCTCTTTCTAAAAATAAATAAATAAAATCTTAAAAAAAATAAAACCTAGTGTTCTTATTTATAAAACGGGGATAGTATTATTTGGTGATTAAGAGGTCACTGATGACCTTGAGAATGAGTTTTCAGGATTGTGAGATTGAAAGGTAGATTATAAGTTTTACTATATTTTTAATCCTCTGAAGATTGAGAAGTTTAGTAGGAAAAGGACATTGAGACACTAAAGAAAGTTTATTTATAGAAATGAAACATTTTCTTGAATCTTACTGTTTTATGTATGTGCTCATGTATATATGTTTACACAGTATATATATGTTTATCCTCACCTGAGGACATGCTTATTGATTTTAGAGGGATGTTTCCCTCTAAACCCTGGATGCACCCTGACTGGGAATAAACTTGCAGCTTAGGTATCTGCCCTGATGGGGAATCAAACCTACGAACATTCAGTTTACGGGATGACACTCCAACCAACTGAGCCACACTGACTAGGGTTTACAGTTGTATTTTAAAAAATCACATTATTGGGGGTGGTCTACAAAAAATATAAACCTATTAAATCAATAGGACTTGCCCATTGAAAGCATGTTTCTTAAAATGTTTGCTGCATTTTTGTTGAAGTAAACAGAATGGTAAAGAAGTGCTTTTAAACATGTTTAGCAATTCAGGTTTTTGAATATGTTGTTATTTTCAGAAATAAATCTATATCTTGATTCCAATTTTTTTCTAGAAAATTTGCCTAAGTGTAAGTTATTTGTGCTATTTTTTTATTTCTTCTGTAAGACTCTCCTGAAAAAACTACACTGGCTGCAAAGTTATCTGCCAAGAAACAAGCATCTGTATGCAGAGATGAAAATGATGATTTTCAAATAGAGAAGAAAAGAATTCGATCCTTAGAAACTACACAGCAGGTGAATAGTTTATTGACAGTGAAATAATCCTCCATTAGTTATAGCTGAACAAGGCCATCAAGTATCAATCTAGTTTTCAGTGGCACTTGTATGTGCAAGAGATACAGATGTTGGTTGCCTCTCTCATGCCCCCAGCTGGGGACCTGGCCCACAACCCAGGCATGTGCCCTGACTGGGAATTGAACTGGCAAACTTTCTGTTCGTAGGCTGGCACTCAATCCACCGACCTACACCAGCCAGGGTGATGCTTTCTTCTATACAAGGAATTTGATAGTAAAATATTTACTTATGGTATTTATTAATAATATAGCTACTTTGTACTTTTAAACTCCTCTTGTTTTTAACTAATAATGGCATATATTTTTGGCCAAAGTACTTTCTTTTTAAGATTTTTTATTTATTTATTTTTAGAGAGAGAGTAAGGGACAGAGAAAGAGAGGGAGAGAAACATCAGTGTGTGGTTGCCTCTCACACATCCCCCACTGGGGACCTGTCCACAACCCAGGCATGTGCCATGACTGGGAATTGAACCAGCGACCCTTTGGTTCGCCAGCCCACGCTCAATCCACTGAGCTACGCCATCCAGAGCAGCCAAAGTACTTTTGATATTAATATTTATGTCATGGATGTTTTTGGTATTGATAATTTCAGTACATTTACAAGGTTTACTCTTATTTATTGGGTTTTTAATATCAATACATGATAAAATATGTTTATTTCTAAAAATTACTACTGAAAAACCTAAATTATTAGATATTTTAAATGACATGTACTTTTCATAGATGAATACTGTGTTTTTTAATAGAGTTGATGTCAGTGAGATAGGGAGGCTGGGACTTTAATAGACTTAGTTACAAATAAAAAAGATGATTATTAATTAACATGTCATTTATACATAGTTGTATATTTTTAACTGAATATATTCAATGTGCTTGCATTCTTATGTAGTCTATTTATTCTATGCATAATCTAACTTCCAAATTAAACTGAGGTTTTAGAAATAGAATCAACTAATTTATTTTTGGAAAAGCACCAATTACAAATGAAGCATGACTCTTTAGAGATTTTTTCCCCAAAAAATGTGTATATAGAGTTGGATGTTGTGATGTGGGGGTGAACATACAACATTCACTCCCTGATTTCACTGGGTCTCATTTCTCTTTTGGTAGGAATGGGATCATCAATAGAAATGCCATCTCCCCCCACTTTATAATTTAAATAAACAGAGTTTTGGCAAGTAGGAAAAAGCACAGTTTGAAAAGAGAACTTCGTGTTATTTATGAAAGAAATTTAGTCAAATACAACTTAGATTATCAACTATCTAGTAAGTAGTAATAATAGTAATCAGGTAATTTATTCTATCATGTAGGAAACTATGAGTATTTACATTTACATTTTTTATTCTGAGTCTTTTAATATAGAATGATGTTTCCATTTTATCTGCATTTATTTTTTAATTAGATATGTAATTTGGACTTTGCCATGATACATATTTGGTATCCATATGGTAGAACTATTTTATGGGAAGGTCATTTTTCAGTACTGTAGTTTTGACATACCATTAATTAAGCAAATTTGGTTAGGATTCCAGAGGTGTTACTGTATTCTATTTTATTTAAGTCTTGTAATGAGGTGTCTATTTGTATTTTTAAAAATTATTTGATTGTTGCCAGTTAGAAATGATCATTTTTTTGACCAAAACACAACTATAGCTATTTTGACCTTAGAGAACAACTAGGCTGTTCAGACTTTTAGTTTACTGTAACTTTATTTTGGTTTTGTGTTCACAGATTAGAAAACGTCATTGTTTTGAAAAGGAAGTACACCATTTGGATACAAAAGTGGCCTCAGGAAAGACCACAAAACTCAGCTCTCCATTAAGAAAGATAAATTCCTTTCCTCCACAGAATGTATGTATTTATGCCATTGTTCAGTTTAAAGAAGGTGAATGTGGAATTTGCTAAATCTGTTTTTGAAAAAAGGGGAGGAACACTGTAACGCAAAGAACAGTATGAAACAACTCAGAATTCCTACGTGCTATCGCGTCTCTGCCCTAAAATCCCAGAATGGGATTTGAAAGAGATCTGAACGTCCTCTGTCTCTTCCAATGGGGGTGTCCAACCTGCAGCCCGCGAGCTGTATGCATCCCAGGATGGCTATGAATGCGGCCCAACACAAAATCATAAGTTTACTTAAAATGTGAGATTATTTTTTTGTCATTACATGTCGCAATGTATTTGCTGTGTGGCCCAAGGCAACTCTTCTTCTTTCATTCTAGCCCAGAGATGCCAAAAGGTTGGACACGCCTGTGTGAACCCCACTTCCCTGAAGTCCTTTCCGTGTCCTTAGAGCAGTACTTCCCAAGGAGTAGCGGTGGGGCTGCATAATAGTGCTGTCTGTCTGTATTCATCCATCCACAATTCAGCGTCCTCTGGGTGCTCCTGGAGGGACAGTGAGGGCAGGGAGTGGCTGCTTCGCTGCCCACCATCCCCGGGCCCAGGCTGCCTTTGAGGACGACCTGCAGGGCGTGACCTCGGAGTTGGAGTGCTCTGGGTTGGAGGGAAGGAGCTCCGGAGACTCTTGAGATATTTTTCGGGGCTCTGTGAGGTCAAAAGTATTTTCATAGTGATATTAAGATGCTATTTGCTTTTTTTTTTACTGTCTTGACATTTGCACTGATGAGCAGAAGCAGTGTTGAGTAAAGCTGTTGGTGCGGCAGCATAGCCAAGTGGTGGCATCCACCTGTGCCAGCGGTAGTTTTCTCCACCGTCATTGGTACTCAGTTTAAAAAGGCCAGTTTTACTTAAGAAGGTCCTTGATGAAGCAGTAAAAATTACTAATTTTATCAAATCTCAGTGCTTGAGATGTTTAACATTCTGTGTGAATAAGTGAGTGGTACTCATACAACACGTTTGCACAGGAGTAGGATGGGCGTCATGAGGAGAAGCACTGGTAGGGCAGTTTGGATTGTGAGCCAAACCAGCCAGTTTTTCATGGAACATCATTTTCACTTGAAAGAACGACTGACAGAAAATGATGGTAATTATTTTTTTATTGCTACATTGATTTTATTTTTTATTATTTTTTTCTGTTCTTTATTTCTTTTCAAATTTTCTTTTTTAAAAAATAATTTATATTTTTCAGTTAAAGTTGACATACAATATCGTATTAGTTTCAGGTATACGAGCTAGTGACTTGACGTTTGTATAACTTATGCAGTGATCACCCCAGTAAATCTAGTATCCATCTGACACCATACAAAGGTGGGCAAAAGTAGGTTTACAGTTGCAATACAAATAAATAATACAAGAATAAATTCTGCATTTTGTATACTCACAACTGTGAACCTACTTCCCCTTTGTATAATTACTACAGTATTAGTGGTAATACTGTAGTAATTACAGTATTTTTTTTTTAAACAGCAGCCATGTTTTTTTTTAAGATTTTATTTATTTATTTTAGAGAGAGGGGAAGGGAAGGAGAAAGAGAGAGAGAGAAACATCAATGTGTGGTTGCCTCTCACATGGCCCCCACTGGGGACCTGGCCCACAACCCAGGCATATGCCCTGACTGGGAATTGAACTGGCAACCCTTTGGTTCACAGCCTGCACTCAAACCACTGAGCTACACCAGCCAGGGCTTTTTTTTTTGCCTGTTTTTGGTTTTACTGGAGGCTTAGCTGGCACATGACCGTTCATAAAATGGCTTCAGAGGGAGCAAGTAGAAGGGAAACAAAAAATAAACTGGGGTGGGAAAGTAAAACAACCAGGAGGAGGTAAGAGCTGGCTGGTTCCTTCTCAGCCTGATTTAGGGGAGGTAGTTTATGCCTCTGAACAAAAAGGATGGATCCCTTCCTTAAACCCTTGGTAGGGGAGAGAGAGGAAAAAAAAAAAAAGGCTGTTGCTTTGGCCCTCCTGAGTCTCATGGAAAATGGGAAAAAGCTGGTGTTTTGATGTCATGAATTATGGGAAAGGGGTAGAGGGGTGCTGGGTAGGGTGCAAGTCAGTTGGAAAAACTGGCAGATACCAGATGGTAGTTCTGGGTGTCCTTGAGTTGGAATCACTCCAGCATGGTGGTGGGGGGGTCCCCACTGGTGATGGCAGCTGAGGTCTCCTGGGCTGTGGGCTGCCTGGGTCCAGGGGGCTGCTGCCGTTGCTGCTGGATAATATAATATTATATTCCCTATGCTGTACTTTACATCCCCATGGCTATTCTGTAACTACCAATTTGCACTTCTTAATCCCTTTACCTTTTTTGCCATCTCCCTAACCTCCCTTCCATCTGGCGACTGTCAAAATGTTCTTTGGACCTATGAGTCTGTTTCTGGTCTTCTTGTTCATTTATTCAATTTTTTAGACTCCGTGTATACAGTGAGTGAAATCATATGGTATTTTTCTTTCTCTGATGTGTTTCACTCAGCACAGTACCATCTAGTTCCATCTATCTTGTTGCAGGTGGCAAGATTTCATTTTTTTTTAATGACTGAGTCGTATTCCATTGTATATGTGCACCACTTCTTCTCTATCCATTTATCTTGTTCATGGACACTTACTTGGGTTGCTTCCATATTTTGGCTATTGTAAACAATGCTGTAATGAACCTAGGTGTACATATGTCTTTTCCAATTAGTGTTATTATATTTTTTAGATAAATACTTAAAAGTGGAATAGCTGGATTATATGAAAATTCTATTCTTAATTTTTTGAGGAATCTCCATACTGTTTCCCATAGTGGCTGTGTACTAATTTATATTCCCACCAACAGTGCGTGAGGGCTCCCTTTTCTCTGTATCCTCTCCAATACTTTTGTTACCTGTCTTTTTGATGATAGCCATTCCAACAGGTGCAGCCACAGATTTTATTTCAGTGACTATGGATTAGTTTTCATTTCCATATGTTACGTATAGTGGTCCTTAACCATTGTTCCGATTTGCAAGGTTTCTGTTATCCATGGTCACTTGCATCCCCAAAATGGAAAATTCCAGAAATAAATGGTTCACGAGTTTTAAATTGTGTGCTCTGCTGCGTCCTACTCAGTCCCAGCTGGGATGTGAATTTTCCTCTTGTGCCTTGTTTCCATGCTGTGCACACCACCCACCCTAAGTTAGTCACTTAGAGGATGTCCTGGTTATCAGAGCAGTTATTAGTATTTTGAGAGGGAGAAAAAGTCCATATTCACATGACTTTTATTACAATATATTATTTTAGTAGTTCTATTTTATTAGTTATTAATCTCTTACTGTGTCTAATTTATAGATTAAACTTTATCAGAGGTGTGTATGTATAGGAAAATAACATAGCGTATACAGGGTTCTGTACTCTGTAATTTCAGACATCCAGTGGAGGTCTTGGAACCTATTTCCTGAAGATAAGGAGGACTACTGTAAAAGGAATTATGCTTGGTAATTTTTTTAAATAATCTTTTAATTTTTTAAAAAGATTTCATTTAATTATTTTATAGACAGGGGAATCGAGGGAGAAAGAGAGGGAGAGAAACATCAATGTGTGGTTGTCTCTCATGTGCCCCCTACTGGGGGCCTGGCTCACAACCCAGGCATGTGCCCAGACTGGGAATCGAACCAGAGACCCTTTGATTTGCAGGCCGGCACTCAATCCACTGAGCCACACAAGCCAGGATGGTAATTTTTTTTAAATTTATTTTTATCAAAGTTTTTAAAATTAAAGTATAGTTGACATACATTATTGTTAGTTTCAGGTGTACAACATAGTACTTCGACATTTATATACCTTACGATGTGACTACCATGATAAGACTATTACCATCTGTCACTGTACAAGGTTATTACCATACTCCCTATGCTGTGTATTACATCCCTGTGACTTATTTTATAACTGGAAATTTCTACCTCTTATTCATCTTCACTCACGTATTTCACTCATCTCCCTCTCTCCCTCCATGCCTGGTAATTTTTCATTGAGTTTCACTTACAGTCATAGGTAGCTTAATGATGAGGATATGTTCTGAGAACATCACTGGGCCATTTCATCAGTGTGTGAACGTCATAAAATACACTTACCACAAACCTAGGCGTTGTAGTCTGCTACACACCTAGGCTATGTGGTATAACCCGTCACTTCCAGGCTACAAACCTGTATCGCATGTTGCTTTATAAAACAGCGCAAGATTAAATCAACCACAGAGAAAATGGTGCAGTCAGGAGACATGACATGGATGAGGTTCTACTGACATAACATGGCATACTGTTTTAAAGCAAACATTTCTTTATAATTAGAAAAAGTATACTCAAACAATGATAAAAGCATAGTATGGTAAATACACTAAACCATAACATAATGGTTTGTCATCATTAACAAGCAGTGTGTGCAGTACATAATTGTGTGTGCTGTGCTTCCATATGACTGCAGCACAGTAGGTTTACTTACGTCTGCATCACCGCAAAGTTGTGGGTAAAGTGCTTTCTGATGTTACAGTGTCACTAGGCAGTGGGAATTTTTCTGCTCCACTGTAATCTCATGGGACCGCCGTTGTGTACGTAATCTGTTGTTGACTGAAATGCTAGGCCGTGTGTGAATGTGTTGTGAATTTTACCTTTTTGGGTGCTGGATGTTGTTGTACTGTATTTCTATAAATACTCTTGAGTTTTGTTCTGGAATGCAGTTAAGTTACTTTGAATCGGTGTGATCCTTTTGGGTGTTGTTTTTAGGATTTGTCAATTGGGACCTGAGCAGGGTTTGGTTTGGGGCTCAATAGAAGCTGGCCCCTGTCGAGTCATCTACCTCGTGCTCCATGAATTGGGAGGTTTTTGTAGCCTGTCTGGTAGGAACAGGTACTATTCCATGCCCTGTGAGAATGCCCCATCTTTTCAGGTGGTTCTTGCTACTGTTTTGGATTATTTCCCCATTGGCGTGTGCTTCCAGATACTTGAGAGGTCCCTCTGCAAATCTCTGGGGTTCATTTGTGCAGATCTCCCCACTCTGGTATTTGTCCCTGTGAATTTCAGTCTTTGTGATCTCCCTGGACTCTCAGCAATCAGTGTCTCTGGATTTCAAGGCTACTGGGCTATGTCTGGATTCCTCTCCTTACGCCATAGGCTGGAAACTCTCTCAAGATGATACACTGGGGCAGTCACAGGACCTGTCTCATTTGTTTCCTGTCTCCCAGGGATCACTCTTCCGTACCTGATGTCCTGTATCTTAAAAACTATTGTGTTATATATTCTGTCTGCATTTTTGGTTTTGTAGGTAGGGGATAAGAAAACATTAACTTTGGGAACAAATTTCAAAAGTCTTTAGATGGCTTATAAAATCCCTATTTACCTCTTCAGTGTTTAGGCCTTTATAAACTTTTTGCATTTTTTGCCCTTCTCTTCCCCACTCTTTTTTTTTGTGACCAATGTCATAGTTGTGAGGTGACATCTCATTGTGGTTTTGATTTGCATTTATATGATAAGTGGTATTGAGCATCTTTTCATGTACCTATTGGCTACCTGTAATCTTCTTTGGAAAACTGTCTATTTAGATCTTCTGTACGTTTTTTTTTTACAGATTTTATTTATTTATTTTTAGAGAGAAGTGAAGGGAGAGGAAAGAGAGGGAGAGAAACATCAGTGTATGGTTGCCTCTCACGCGGCCCCCACTGAGGACCTGGCCTGCAACCCAGGCATGTGCCCTGACTGGGAATCGAACCAGCAACCCCTTGGTTCACAGGCTGGAACTCAATTCACTGAGCCACAAGAGCCAGGGCTGAACATTTAAAAAAAGATTTTCTTTATTTATTTTTAGAGAGAAGAGAGGGAAGGGAAAAATAGAGTGAGAGAAACATCAGTGTGTAAGAGATACATCAATCAGTTGCCTCTCACAGGCCCCCCAAATGGGGACTTGACCCTCAACCCAGGCATGTGCCCTGACTGGGAATCCAACTAGCAACCTTTCGGTTCACAGGCTGGCACTCAGTCCACTGAGCCACACCAGCCAGGGCTCTTCTGTACATTTTTAATTGAATTTTTTTTTTGCTATTGAGATGTATGCATTCTTTATACATTTTGGATATTAACACCTTTTCAGATGTATGATTTGCCCATATCTTTTCCCATTCAGTACATTGCCTGTCCATTTGTTGATGGTTTCCTTTGATATGCAGAAGCTTTATAGTTTGGTGTAGTAGCCTTGTTCATTTTTGCTTTTGTTGCTTTTTGTTTCAGTTAAAAAACATCACCAAGACCTGGGCCGAGGACCTTACCACCTATGTTTTCTTGTAGGATTTTTGTGATATTAGGTTTTACATTCTTTAATGCATTTTGAGTTATTTTTGTGTATGTTGTGAAGTAGTTGAATTTCATTCTTTTGCATGTGGCTGTCTAGTATTTCCACCACCATTTATTGAAGACACTGTTCTTCCCTCATTGTAGAACATTTCTTAATCTTTGCAGAGTGGAGTATTATAAATCACAAAAATATTTTCTGTTCATCCTGGAATAAAGTAGAAGAAAAGTAAGTTTCATAAGATTTAATATTTATTGTATAGCAACTTCTGAAATTATCACCAAACCCCTTAAAGTAATTTTAAAAAATGCAGTCTATGTTAGAACTTATGTTGAGAGATCATATGCCTCACATTTTATGTATCATATATTTTTTAAAGATTTTATTTATTTATTTTTAGAGAGAGAGGAAGGGAAGGAGAAAGAGGGAATGAAACATCAATATGTGGTTGCCTCTCATGCGCCCCCTACTGGGGACCTGGCCCTCAACCCAGGCATGTGCCCTGACTGGGAATTGAACTGGTGATGCTTTGGTTTGCAGGCCCACGCTCAGTCCACTGAGCTATACCAGCCAGGGCTTATGTATCATATTTTAATCTACATCATCTAAAGATCTTAAATACGGTAATTTGAGGGACTTGGACAGTAACATTTCTTTTTTAGGACCTGTCCCTTCAATGGGAAGAAAAAGATGTTGGGACTAGATTTATTATACCTTATATTTCATTCATATATAACACCTCTAAATTCTAAGGATACTTTTCCTCTTTGGGTTCTTATAGGTGATATTAGGGAGGACAGTATTTATTTTTTAAAAGAATGGTTATTTGGATTCATTCATAACGTTTCATTCTTTTATCTCTACAAAGATATAAATATTATATCTTTATACAATTGAAATCTGTAGCTGTATTATTTTTTGAAAAACTTTTCTCCATAAATTAAATGACAAATTAGTTTAATGAATTTTACTTTCCTCTAAATTTGACATTAAACTTTTTAGGTTTTCTTTCAAATTTTCCCAGTTTTTATTAAATTAATCTGGTTTTCAACTTGGAGAATTAAGTAGTTATTTTTTTAGCTTCCTATCATCTTCAGTCTGCTCACTTGCTCTTAAAGTCAGAAAAGGGTGTCAGTACCTCCTCTCGTTTGAATTACCTTGCATTGTCCACTAGAAAGGACATTTAGATTCTTTTTTTTGTATTGATAACTTATATGTTAATTAGTCTCCATATGGTTAAAATATCGTTGAGAAAAACATTGTTTTTTTAAATAGAACATACCATTCTGATATTACTTTGTTCCACTATTTATAATCATTGTCTCTAGAATTTATTTGTCCTCTTCATTCTTTTAGTAAATCCTCACAATGGGTGAGATATTTTCACAGATTCATTATTATGCTTATATTTACTTTTTATTTGTTCATTAAATAAATGCTAACATTGTCTATATACCTTTACAAAAATGATGATATTCTTTGATTTTGTATAGTAGTAACGTGTTACTTTGGCTTAATGTGTAGAAAAGATATGGGTCCAGCAGAGAGCGCTGTTGACCTTCAGATAAAGTGGCGTTGGGCACAACCTTGTGCTTTTTTGTCTCACATCCTTGCCTTTTCTTTCCCTTCTGTCTCTGTCTTTCTCTTTCACACCACCTCCTTTTTCCCTCCCTCCTTCTTTTCGATATTTGGTATGTACTCTAGGATCTTAGGAGAAAATGACCAATTTTCTCTGAGAAATATTATTCAAGTCCCTTTCTCATAATTTTAATTTACTTTAATTTGACATAACTGCTTATGTAGTGATACAATGTTTACTATGTGCCAGCAACACTTCTAAGCACTGTAGAAATATTAGTTTACCTGGTAAATACAGATTCACGTGAGTTAATGCTTTTAACTTTTTAACTTTTTTGTGAACTTGATAGTTTTCAAAATAAGATGAAACTGTATAACTCAGTTCTTATTATAACACTATGAGAAAGGTATTAATATTTTCCTCAGTGGCAGATGAAGAAATTAAGGCACAGAAAATGTAAATAGCTTGTTTATGGCACAAAACTAATATGAAGAGGCTGGTTTAAAGTAAAGCCCAGGCCACCGGCTCTAGAATTGATCCTCTCAACCACCTCACTATTCTGCCTCTGAATAAACTCTTACAGACGATCTTTGGGGGAAAGATAGTTCGTTTTTGCACCATTCTGGGTCATGTTGTATGCAGTACCATATAGATAATTCATTTAAGATAGGTTCTCATTTAGTCTCTCAACAGCTTGTTGTTTTCATTACAAAGTTTATGTATTTATTTGTAGGCGTAACTGTTTTGTTTGCCTTCTTGCCAAGGATGATGTCTCTTTTGTTCACTTTTTTGTAACCAGTATCTGGCAGAGGACCAGTACCTAGTAGGTACTCACATGTTTGTTAAATAAATGAATGAGAAAAAATGGCCAAAGTTAAGGATGTGTGTAATTTACCGTTTCTTGTGGCTTACAAATTTTACTCAGATCCATGTATTTAATGCGGTGTGATGGTTCTATATAGAAGCAACTTAAAGCAGGTTTAAAATGCTTTTTTCTTCTTCTATGGCACA
This sequence comes from Trachops cirrhosus, assembly GCA_028533065.1. Classification (NCBI taxonomy): domain Eukaryota; kingdom Metazoa; phylum Chordata; class Mammalia; order Chiroptera; family Phyllostomidae; genus Trachops; species Trachops cirrhosus. The sequence continues at coordinate 82,743,327 of CM052545.1, forward strand.
TTTTTGTGTAGTTTTTATGTATTAATACACAAAAATAAAAGTCAGACAATGACTTCAAGGACCAACAGGTAAATTGGTGCTGAATATAAACAAGAGATTAGAAACATTTGATTTCTGTAGCTACTCGGAACAAGTTGTTAAATAATATTGCCAACTAATTGAAGTACAGTTTATTCAAGGCAGACAAATTTTTGAAACCTATTACATGCCAGATGCTTAAAAATAATAACCTATGTTTCCTAAAAAGTTATTAATAATGATATGATGATAGCTTTTTGGAATATATACTTATGCCAGGTAATTTATGTATTCTCATTTAATTTTTATATCAACACTAGGAGGAAAACAGCAGATATTCATCTCATTTTACACATAAGAAAATTGAAGCCTGGAAATACTAGATTATTTGACTATGGTTATACTCCAGGTAAATAGTAGAACCATGATTTGAGCCTAGTTCTAGAATTGAGTGAATATAGATTCATGATTATAAATGGGGGGAAAGGAGAGAAAAGAAATGGCTAGGAAAAAAATTTTTTTCCTGTTGGCTGGTGAGGAAAAAACAAAGCACCGTGCAGGAGAAAATAGATTTTATTATTCAATATGTCTGGCATTAAAATACCTTCTATGAAATAGTCAATCTACAGTTGGAGAAAGATTAAATTATCTTCTACAGTGGTGTGTTTTATCTACTAAAAACTCAAAGGAAATTTAAAACTCAAATTAAAAAAATTATTTGAAAAACCTTTAACAATACAAACCAATAAAGGGTGAAAATCAAAATATTCTCCCTCAAAATATTGCTCCCACACCTCTTTCTGCTTCCCAGAAGTAAAACCATAAAACACTTTAATGAGAGTCTTTCTGGACGTTTTTGTATAAATTTACAATAGATACTTTTCATAGTTCTGTTATAGTTCATTTTTTTTTTACATTTCACTCTCTTATTTGTAGGATTTACTTCAATATATGTATGAGCCGGGCTCTTTACTGTATGCTTTTCCAAACAGATGATCTGTAGTCCTACTGTCAGTTAAAGTGTAGTTTTTTTCCTGATAGGAAATTTTGTGATCATCATATGCCAAATATATACTTGAATTGGTTCCTGGACATTTTTTTCCTTTTTAAATTTTTGCATTTTCAAAGTACGTATATAATATGTCAGAGTTTAAGGTTTCTATATGGCTTCAAACAAAAATTAGTAGACCCCTGCATTAATTCTGTTCTCCACCAATTTCCACTGTCTGACATCAATAATTTTAAATCATTTTACCTGTTTATTCTGATATTTATTTGATTAAAAATAACATGCTTAACTGCTTTTCTCTGGAAATTTTTGGTTTTAGATACCTTCTATTGCTTTCTTACTATTCTAATTTTCTCATTCCTTCTTTCCCTTAACCCTTCCAATATTTGCTGTTGATGTTATTGTCATTTTTTGTCAATATTGTAAAAACTGAACCAATATTATACTGTCATTATATATTTTTTCCACAAACCAGGTTTTATTTTTTCTAGTGCTAATATTTGTCTTGTCATTTATTTAGTTTTTTATATTCTCATAACTGTTTATATTAAAACTCTGATAGAACTTAAAATCTGTCAATTCATTCAAATGTACTAGGTCAAAAATGTTCTTTTTTTAGATTCTTGGTATTTAGGTGGAAATAATGAAAAATAATTTTTGATACTGAATTATATATTTTTATGACTTTTTGTATATGAAAAATCATCTGTTTCTTAAAGAAAATTTGGAGACCATCAAAGGATAATTAAGTTATTAACATTAATTATTAATTCAACTATCCCGTTAGTATTAACCCCTGATATTTTGCTTGCTACCTATTTTTATACACATACACACACATAATTAGTTATCTATTGCTATGTAACAAACCAACCATTTATTTAGCTTATTATTCTGGGGGTCAGCAGTTTAGGCTGGGCTCAGCTGGGCATTTCTTCTGCTGATCTCAGCTGGACCACTCATGCGTCCGTGGTCAGCTGCGGGTCAGCTGCAAGTCAGCAGGGCAGCTCTGCTACAGGGGTTGGCTGGCAGTCCCCTGGGACTGTGGGGTCGGTATCATCATCTAGCGGACTAACCCTGGTATGTGTATACAGTGGCCGCAGGGTTCCAGGCGCAGAATGAGAAGAAACCCCAATATACAGATATCTGTTGAGCTCCTGTATGTGTCATGCATGCTGATATCCCAGTCATCAAAGCAAGTCACATGGCCAAACCCAGATTCAAGGGATGGAGTTCACCTCTTGGTGAGAAGGGTTACAAAGTGACCTTGCAAAGGTTTATTTGTTTTGGGGTTGCTCTAGGGTTTATAATTTGCATCTTAAATTTATCACTCTATTTTCAAATATGAATATTTTACTTTACATGTAATGTGTAAGAACCTTCTACTACTATGATTTTCATTTCCATTCTCGTTTTTTGTGCATTTTTGTTATATATTTTACTTTATATTGTAAACAACACAATATTTTGTTAATATTTTTGCTTTAAATCATCAGTTATTTTTCATAATTTTTTATTTTTTATCGAGACTTTATTTTTATAGAGTAGTGTAAGGATCACAGCAAAATTGAAGGGAAGGTACATGAATTTACTACATAGGCCCTGCCTCCCCACATGCATAGCCACCCCCACGATCAACATCCCCCACCAGAATGGTGTATTTAGTATAGTTGGTGAACCTGCACTGACATATTACAGTCACCCAAAGTCATACTTTATATTATGGTTCACTCCTCGTGTTGTACATTTAATGGGTTTGGACAAATGTATAATACATGTATCCATCATTATCATTTCATAGAGAGTATTTTTACTGCCCTAAAGATCCTCTGTGCTCTGCCTATTCATCACTTCCTTTTCCCCCAGAACCACTGTCAGTCACAGATCTTTTTTTTTTTAATTGGATTTATAGGGGTGACATTGGTTAATAAAATCATATAGGTTTCAGGTGTATGATTCTATAACACATCCTCTGTATATTGTATTGTGTGTGCACCACCCCAAGGCAGGTCTCCTTCATCACCATTTATCTTCCCTTTAACCACTGATCTTTTTACTGTCTTCATAGTTTTGCCATTTCCAGAATTTCATATATATATTTGGAATCATATGGTATGTAGCTTCTTTCATGTGATAATATGCTTTTAAGGTTTCTCCATGTCTTTTCATGGCTTGATAGATCATTTCTTTTTAATGCTAAATAATATTTTATTGTCTGGATGTAGCACAGTTTATCGATTCATCTACTGAAAGACATCTTGTTTGCTTCCAAGTTTCAGCAGTTATGAACAAAGCTGCTATAAACATCTACATACATCTGCTATAAACATCTACACATTTGTGTGCACATATGTTTTTAACTCCTCTAGGTAAATACCAAGAACATGACTGCTGGATTATATGATGAGTATATTTAGTTTTTTAAGAAACAGCCAGTTGTCTTCCATAGTAGCCACTATGGACCATTTCGTATTCCACCAGCAATAAAAAAGAGTTCCTGTCGCTCTGCATCCTTGTTAGTATTTAGTGTTGTCAGTTTTCTGGACTGTGGCCATTCTAATAGGTGTGTAGTGATATCTTGCTGTCATTTTGTTTTGCATTTCCATGATGACATAATGAAACATTATGTTGAGCATCTTTTTATATGTTTATTTGCCATCTGTGTGTCTTTGGTGAGCTTTCTAATAAGCATGAAAAAGTGAGGGTCTAATAAGGTCTAAAAGGATTAAAGTAGTCATTAAAAATTGGGTTGTTTTCTCTAGTTGAGTTTTAAAGAGTTCTTTGTATATTTGGACAAGTCATTTTTCAGATGTTTTTGTAAATATTTTCCCCCAGTCTGTCACTTGTCTTCTTATTCTCTTGATATGATCTTTTGCAGAGCAGAAATTTTCCATTATAATGAAGTCCAGCTTATTAGTTGTGTCTTTCATAGATCATGCCTTTGGTGTTGAATCTAAAGTCACACCCAAGATTATGTAGGTTTCCTTGTGTTACCTTCTAGGAGTTTCATACTTTTGTGTTTTACATTTAGGTCTGTGATCCATTTTGACTTAATTTTTGTGAAGTTGTAAGGACTGTGTCTAGATTCATTTCTTTGCATGTGGACGTCTAGTTCTTCCAGCACCATTTGTTGAAGAGACTAACTTCACTGTATGCTATTGCCTTTGCTCCTTTATTGAAGATCAGTTTATCTCTTCTATTTCTATGCTCTCTATTCTGTTGCACAAATCTATTTGTCACTTCTTTCACCAATATCACATTGTCTTAACTTCTATACTTTGTAATAAGTCTTGAAGTAGGACCGCATAGTCCTCCAATTTTGTTCTCCTTCAATACTGTTTGGCTATTCTGAGTCTTTCATCTCTTTGAATAAACTTTATAATTAGTTTGTCAATATCCACAAAATTACTTGCTGGGATTTTCACTGGGATTGCATTAAATCTATAGGTCAATTTGGGAAGAACTGACGTCTTAACAATATTGAGTCTTTCTATCCATGAAAATCTCTCCATTTATTTAGTTCCTATTTGGTTTCATTAGTCAGTTTTATAGTTTTCCTCATGAAAGTCTTGTTAGATTTATTGATACCTAATCATTTTGGGAGTACTAATATGATTGGTATTGTGTTTTTAATTCCACACTCCACTTCTTCATTACTGGTATATAGGAAAGTAATTGACTTTTACATATTAACCTTGTATCCTGCAACCTTGATATAATCACTTATGTGTTCCAGAAATCTTTTTGTTGATTATTTCTAATTTCCTATGTAAACAGTCATGCCATCAGCAAACAAAGACAGTTTTATATCTTTCTTTCAAGTTGTATACCTTCTATTTCCTTTTCTTGTCTTATGGCATTAGCTAGAACTTCCAGTACAATGTTGAAAAGGAGTGGTGAGAGGACATCCTTGCCTTGTACCTGATCTTAATGGGAAAGTTTTGAGTTTCTCACTATGAAGAATTATGGTTGCTGAAGGGTTTTTGCAGTTATTCTTTATCAAGGTGAGGAAGTTCCCCTCTATTCCTAGGTTACAGAGTTTTTATTATGAATGCATGTTGGATTTTGGCAAATTCTTCTACATTTATTGATATGACCATGTGCATTGTCTTTATTGGTCTGTTGATATATGATGGATTTTATTAATTGATTTTCAGATGTTGAACCAGCCTTGCACAGCTGGAATACATCCATTTGGTTTGGGCATATAATTATTTTTACACATTGTTCTGATATGATAATGTTTTGTGGCTTTTTGCATTTATGTTGATGGTGACTATCAATTTATTCTCTTTATCTATGAGTTTGTTTCTGTTTTGTTTGTTTATTTTGATGTAGGCGAGAGGCAGGATCTAACTAATTTTTCTCCAAATATCATTTGTCTGAATATTAATTGAATAATTTTCCCCACTGATTTGAAATGCCACCTGTCTTAATCAGAGTGATTTGCTTTTGAAGAAATAGAAGCCTACTCAAAGAAAGATCAAGCAGGAAATGCAACTGCCCTTATCGAAACTCAAGAGTTTTTAGTTAACTGCTCTCTTCTCTTTGGGGCCTCAAGTGTGTCTTCTCTGCCTCTCTCCATAGAATTCTCTCATTATTTTTTTGTAGACTGGTTTTCTAGATACCTATCCTCTTTCATGTGACCTTATCATGACATCTCCAAATGGAAGGCTTCAAGACTACAAGATGTTCTGGTTTGTTACCTGTAGTTAATTAACTGAGTTTACATGTCCCAAGTACCAATTCCTAGGAAAGTGAATCTGATTGGTCTTGTTATGCCTGGGATTGAGTTTGGGCATGGTCATGTGTTATTAATGCAAATAATCAGTGAACCTTTTCAGCAGAGGCTATAGATGATGACCAGTTTTCAGAATAAAGGTTTGGACACGTGTCTAAAGAGGTGCCTAGCATAGTATCTTTATCATATACACAAAAGCCTTACATATATAAGAATATATACCATTCTTTCCCATCTTGTTTTTCTAAAATATTTTGGTTATTCCAACTAGTAATTTATTTTCCAGATTAAATGCAGAACTTGTGGTAATACTTTAACTCTATACTGTTCTATTCAATACACTTGCCACTAGCCACACGTGACTAATTGTTTTAATTATTAACATTAAAATTCAGTTCCAGTCCTGGCTGGTGTGGCTCTGTGGATTGAGTGCCAGCCTGGTAACCAGAAGGTCATGGATTCGATTCCCAGTCAGGGCACTTGCCTGTGTTGTGGGCCAGGTCCTCAGGTGGGGGTGTGCGAGAGGCAGCCGTTCCATGCATCTCTCACACATCGGTGTTTCTGTCCCTCTCTCCCTCCCTTCCCATCTCCAAAATAAATAAATAAAATCTTTTAAAAAATTCAGTTCCTCCATTGCACTAATCACATTTCAGGTGCTCAATAGCTGCATGTGGTTAGCGGCGAGTGTATTGAATAGTGTCGATACAGAACATACCATCACTGTGGAAAGCTTTATTGGGTAGTGCTTCTTTAGAGGCTTGTATATTGATATGATATCTGGTTTTAATGCCCATGAAAGAAGCAAAAATATTTCACACAGGTTATTTTTTAAAAAACGATTTTGGTCGATATGTGGAAGATGATGTCAAGATAGCTTTGTTTTCTCATTTTAAAAGGTTCATGGAAGAAAGTTTGAAAATTACCAAGATACCATAAAGGAGAAAATAAATATCTCCTGCAACCCCAAGGGGTAGGATTTTTAAATAGCCTTTTGAAGTATAATATAGAAGTGCACATATCATAAGTGTGCAGTTGGACTAGTTTTCACCAACTAAATAATATATATTTACTGCAGTTCCTGTATTTCTGGGTTCTTTTCGATTCATGTCTTGATTGTTTGGATTTTCTAATCATAGTATTGTTCAAAAAGAACACATATTTCTTTTTTTAAAAGATTTTATTTATTACTTATTATTTTTATTTTTTTTAGAGAGACGGGGAGGGAGGGAGAAAGAGAGGGAAAGAAACATCAATGTGTGGTTGCCTCTCACATGGCCCCCACTGGGGACCCGGCCTGCAACTTAGGCATGTGCCCGGACTGGGAATTGAACCGGCAGTTCTTTGGTTTGCAGCCCGTGCTCAATCCACTGAGTTACACCAGCCAGGGCTATTTCTCATTATTATCACATCAAGAGGCATATGATGCCGTTTGTCTCACTACTGATGATGACAAGCTTGACCACTTTATTAAAGTGGTGGCTACCAGGCCTCTCCATTATAAAGGCATAATTAATAAGTAATCTGTGGGGGTGATACTTAGAGACTGTGTGAATATCTTGTTCTCCAGCAGCTTTTCATCTAGTGATTCTAGCATCCATTTAGGTAGCTTTCAGGAATCAATTATTAAAAGAGAGTTGCAAAATGGTGATTTTAAAAATTCTATCTTTCCATTTACAATTTTTAGCTGGCATTCGTCTCTGAGAAAGAGCTCTTCCCCAGCTCTCTTTCCTTTGTTTCTCGCCCCCCCCCCATTTTTTCTTATAAATATCCCAGATATTTTTTATGAAGTTGGTCATCATACTTTGGGACTCACTGCTATGTATAGTCACATCTGTGTGAAGTGCTGTTAATCCAGGAGAATGTTTACTTTATAGCAGGTTGAACATTTTTATGTTTTTGACTTAAATTGAGAATTCTTATAGAATAAGATTGTTCAAGTATTAACTTAGATAAAAATTATATCACTTTAGGTCTTTCTTGATTAATTCTACCGAAACATAAACTTTTCAGAAACTGGGGCGACTGTGTTAAGGAATTCCCATTTACACTAGGCAAGAAAGTAAACAGTAAGTGGAGAGTAGGGTAACAAACACTTATGGTATCAAAAAACAACCGTGAAAAGGATCTGTCTTAATGTGCTAGCCCATTGCAGTTTAACATATTGCTTACAACCTTCACAATAGAATTTGAGTGACTTCAGTTACACATTCCAGGAGACTGGCAGTCTGTTACAATCAGAGTCTGAACTTTAGAGCAGGCTAATTTACAGCGATGGGATGAAGAAAGTTGTGGATTTGTATTACACACTCTCACCTGACACTGTATCTGATCCCTTACCTGCTGATTGACATCTTGAATGAGCTCTTTGAAGCAAGTTCCAGCTTAATTAAAACGTTTGCTTGGTTAGCAGTGATCTGTGAAAGCCTGTGATAAATATTGAATCAGGTTCACCTGCTGGTAGCTGTGAGTGGATAAACAGCTGCTTTGTGCAGTTTAATCATGAAACTGTGGCAGTAGAGTACTACTACTGTTTGAATTTTTTAAAAAGAATAGTTGAAAAGGTATAGTTATGTCACTTTTGCTATCTTACCAGAGTGTGTGCTTATGTGAGATTTTGCACAACAGGCATTGAGTACCTGTTTAGATGGCTTGGACAACAGCAAATGGTTGATAAAGATTAACAATAAACCCTGCTTCTTATGCCTCAAAGATCGTAGTATAATTCTACATTCATTGGCTTTTTACCACTGGCTTTCTATGTGCATGACTTTTTGAAATAAAAAGGGCAGTATTTTGCTTTTTTGCCAAGTTAATTGCTAATGAAAATAATTCTGTTAAAGTTTTACGATTTAAGGTTATGAATTCCAACTTCTCTAAAAATTTGTTGTGTTTTATAGTAATTTGAAGAACTTTCTAGATGTTTTCCATCTAGATGGATTCCATAACAGAGGAATTAAAAATTAATATTAATGAACTGTTTTAGAATTATGTTAATATTTAGGTAATTAACAAACATTAAAAGAAAATTGAATTTACAAGCAGTAGAGGAACCTTTATAAAGTTACCATCTTTGAATTATCAGTTTATTACTTTGCAGAATAATTGTGTCTGGCCAGGTTGGTTGTAAAGAAAATGATGTTTTCATTTGATTTCCACCTAAAATCAGACATAAGTTTGGGGGTAAAGCCCTCACCCAAATAAGTCACAATCTTCTTTGAGCACCTGATGAATGCTACGGACTCACTTTCTAAAAATGCACAAGAATTTGTGCCTATAGTTTCTGGGTCGTCTCTAACTCTCCATAACAGTTCATGGGCTCTAATTTAAGAACTTACTTCCCAATAAAAATTTTTGGTCAGAGGGATTATGATGAAAGGTATTCTACTGGGTATTAAGCAGCCGAGGAAGAACCAGCATAGTGTATATTTGTTGTGCTGTGCTTTTTGGGCAGCACATTTAGCATTTTTCAAGTGTATTATCCACTGCAATCATTAGCTCCGAGGATTATCTACCATAGGGAGGATTCCTATTTCTTTACTAAGTTTTTATGTTTTTATTCCTATGATCAATTTGTTTGGAATTTTATGGGGACAATAGTACTTAAGTCATACTCAGCCTGCTCTACATTGTTTTTTGATATTTTATCTGTGTTGGCACATGCAACCCTGGTTTATACTTTTTCATTATATCTAGTATTCCATAGATTGAGCCCCCCCCACATTTCATCGATCCATTCTTCAGTTGATGCAGTTAGCTTGTTTTCCTCACTATTAAAAAAACAATGCTACACATAATATCACTATTGTATTTCCTTTAAAGTGCAAGAGTTTCTCTAGCACTTTCACCTACCATTGTCATGCTGTGTCGAAGGGCTTACATATATTCGATTTAACTGGATCGCCAGTTTGCTCTCCAAAATGGATGTGCCAGTTTATACTTGGATTAGCCGCTATGAGAGTTGCTTCATGCCCTTTCTAACACCCAGTCCGGTGGGTGTGAAACAGAATCTAGTTATGGTTTTAATTTGCATTTTCCTAATTAGTTATGAGGTTGAGCCTTAGTTTGCATGTCTTTTCAGATGTTTATTGGCCTTTCAGGGATTTTTTTTCTCCTCCCTGTGGTTTCTTGTTCTTGGCCATCTACTGGATTTGTCTTTTTAAAATTGATGTGTTGGAATTTTTTATGTATTATGGATATTGATCTTCAGTTGGTTTTATACATTGCAAATATCTTCTCTTGGTTTGTGTCTTTTTTTTACTGTTTTTTAGGGGAGTATCTTTTTAAATAGAAATTTCACATCTTAACAAGGTTATTTTTTTCAGTCATTGTGCTTTTGGTGTATTGCTTAAGAAATCCTTCCCTACATTGCGCTCATAAAAGATATTTTCCTGTATAGGGACAGAGATATATGGCCTACAAAACCTAAAATATTTTCTCTCTGGTCCTTCACAGAGAGATTGTTGACTCTTGCTTTAAAGAGTCTCTTGAGAGTTTTTGTTTTTGTTTTTCCTTGTGGAACATAATGGGAATGTTTTAGAGAATATTTGATTTAAATGTCAGCTAATAAGTTAAAATAGTTTTTATGAATTTAATTTTATAGCTTACCCTTAGGAATATTTTATAATTTTCAGAAAATAATGCACTTAGAGTACTAACTTTAATAATTCTTTAATTCATGAGTGAAACTGATACTAATAAACTGCAGAAACTGACTTTATAGAACAGTGAAAGAGTGAAGCTCTTTGTAAGTGAGATGAGGTGGCTATTGTTACTGTCTTCTGCTTGGCTTGATATGTCAGGAATGCTAATGTTTCTTGAATGGCTGGCTGGATGGATGGGTAGAGGATGAATGAATGAATGAATGAATGGGATAGTACATATAAGGTGGTTAGCACAAGGACAGCTTTAATAAATGGTAATTACTATTAATAATGAATATATCAGGATATGTGTTTGTCATTGTCACTCACAACTACAGTGACCCAAGTATTAGCATAACAAGATGATTTTTTTTCTTTTTGGCCTTGAAAAATAACAGATTGTCTTGTATTTTTTTCTTTTCAAGTATTTAGGTATAGCAATATTTTTGTTGTTGTGGGGAGAGGTTGGAGAAAGTTATGAAATGTTACAGATTGACATTATAGTATCTTAATCTATTGAACTTGAAATTATAGCTTTGTGAAGGAAATACTGGCAAGGATTTAGCAGTTGGCCTTTCTTTTAAGATCAAATCTTAAAATCCTTCTTCATCCTTTTAAGCCATTTAGATATACGTCTCTATATAACAGGACGAGAGAGAGAGAGAGTATATAGAAGTTGTTAGAGGAACATATTCCAAAAACTTTTGGTTGCTGACCATCTAAGAACAGTTTTGGCTACTGTTGATTTGAAATGTATTTTTAAACAATTGAATTCTGCATATGGAAATAATATAGCTGTTAACACTCACATGTATGCTGTTATTTGGATTGGGTTTTCTTGCCTTTTGTGGAAATTAAAGGACTCTGGACAGTTTCCAGCTCTGGGAGAAGAAGCCATCTCTTGAAGGGTTTGCCACCGCCACTCAGCGTGGCTGGTTTACAGGGCTTAGAGATCACAGGTTTTGGGGAGTCCATGTGTTTCTCTTTCTTGAAGTGTGTTATCTATCTTTAAAAGTGTTAGCCCTTAATTGAATTGGAGTCCTATAACCTCCTGTCTCTGATGTTATTATGATTCTTTCTTTAGTATTCTTACAGCATTGAAAGTGGCTGATTTGGGTTCAAATAATTCTTGTTATTAAATGTCTTTTTCAAGCCTCTCTTCTGTTGCCACGTTTAGTTTTTTTTCCATTTTCAGATATGATTGTATCAAATCCTTTAAATGGAAATGTCAATAGAAGATCACTCCTGAAGAAACAATTCCTTTTTAATATAACAGAAAAAAAAGAATCCTCTTTCTTTCTTAATTTCTTTCTTCTACTCTGCTTGTCCATCCACCCATTGAAAAATCATCATCTTGAGGCGTCACCTTAAGTTCATAGGTGGTATAATGATTTCAGAGCACTTTATCTTAACAAGCAGCCCTGGCTGGGGTGGCTCGGTGGACTGAGCGCTGGCCTGAGAACCAAAGGGTTGCTGGTTTGATTCCCGGTCAGAGCACCTGCCTGGGTTGCAGGCCAGGTCCCTGGTGGAGGGTGTGCGAGAGGCTACCACACATTGATGTTTCTGTCCCTTTCTTTCTCCCTCCCTTCCCCTCTCTGAGAATAAATAAATAAAATATTAAAAATAAATAATTAAATCTTAACAAACAAACAAAAACATGTTTAATATAAAACCAACCATGGTTTATAATTTCTTAATTATGAAGTGAAAAACAAATTAAGGTACCTAAATAAAACTGCTCTAGCGGGAAACATTTTCTGAAACTAATTCTCAATCTTTTGTTTTTGTTAGTGTAGTTACTAGCATAACATTTTAATATAAACACATTTCATTATTTAAATTATTAGTGCCCAATGCACACCTTTTAAAATTTAAAAAGTTTGAATACAAAGCAGCAAGTTATAAAGCTGTATAATAGCATTCTTTTTTGTTCGAAAAATTGTGTGAAAGATGTATTGATACATATATGATGGTTTGCAAGTTAGAGTGTACTATTTGCAACTTATATTGAATTATTTGTCTGATTTATTTTGTTTATTTCTGTTTTGTTTGAATTTTTTGGTCAGGAACAAAAAAAGAATGAAAAGGTGTAAGTGGTAAAGTTTTAAGTGGAATTGGTATTGAAAAGTGTTCCATCAAAAAGTAGATGATCTTCAAGCTTTCATGGATTACTTTTATGCTTGGATATAATATATTCACACAGTATATAACAATGCATTGGACCCTAGCATTCTAATATTCAAGATGAGCTTAGCTTTATCATTGGGAAGAGAAATAGTATAATTGAGTAAAAAGATTGAAGGTTATGAAAAAGTAAACTAATTCTGCCACCTAGAGTTACCTTAATTCTTTTAGTATGTTAATTAATTAATGTGATCATTGCAAAGGCCAAAAGAGAATTCAGTCAGAAATATCATGATATAATTTGCATCCCATTTTCTGTGTGACCATAAATTGTTAGATATTGCAACATATGTAACATAAACCACATGTCAGCTGTTTCCTGCCTCACTGTTGACAAGAGCCCCATTCATAACTCTTCTTTTTATCCTTTCAGTGAATAAGTAATTATTCAATATAGAAGGCAGGATATTTGGAACTGGCTATTTAATGTGGCAGCACTCTGTAATGAAATCTGCTGTTACTGGCAACCTGAGAGGGGAATGTAACAATTCCAGCATAGCTGTAACTTTATCTGCTTTGACTGTTTATTTGGCACATCAGTGAACCTTTTATCCCAGTGAGTGACAGTTCCAGAAGGGTCACATTTACATCCATTCTATCATGTATTGTAATATTTAATGGCGGACAAGGTTGAGCGAGACTGGGAGTAATTTGAACTTGCTTTTCCACTGGGTCGAGGCTAAAAGACAGCTTGAGCCCCAGTGTTGTGGTGTAACATGCTATGACTTAGCATTTGTTGATGAAGGCTAATCTTACTGACTATAATTTTTTTAAAAAAACTTCAGTTAAATGGCAGATTTGTTCTACTAAACCATAACTCTCAGGCACAAATTCTTTTAAGCTACTGTGCTACTTAGCTTTTTTCCCCAACAGTGATCATGTCTATAAACTAACCATTTCCCAGTATTTCTCTAAGTGAGTCTGCACTGTCTCAAATTAAGGCTGTTAGGTAGTAGTTACTCAGAACCCATGGGTTCTAATATATAGCAATAAACTTTTTTTCATTTTTGAGAGTTTAGAAACAGGAGAGGAAAAAAATCAGGTCGACATTAGACTATATTCCTGAAGTTCTACATATAGTGTATTTAAGGAGACATATAACCATTTCAGTTATGAAACTGAACTATGAGTAAAATTGTCCAGGACAAGCTATCTTGAATGATAATTCTACTGATGGATTTGCGTTCTATGACAGGTAATTGAATTTCAGATGTACTTGTTTCACACAAGCAACCTGCCTTTAATATTAAATATTAATAATATGCATTCATTTTCATACCTTTGCTAGAGAATAGTTTTCGCTTCTTGTTGTTCAGTGATACTCTAGGTTCAACTTGATATTTCTGTTCTTTTGTAAGCTGTATTTTAAATACTTTTAAAAATATTGGTATATTTTAGGATATTTAAATGGACTGTGCTGTGAACAAAAATAGTACTATTACCTCCATGCTCTAATATCGCAAGTTCACTTAAAGCCTAAGCAAAAATTAAAATTGTCCTCAGTTTTGTCTGATTGTTTTTATAATTCATGAAAGAGGGAAGTTTAAATGTACTTAAAACATTGGAGAATTTGAGAGTTGGAGTGGTATGTTAGAAACCAGTTCAAATATGGACACAACATTTATAAGTTTTAAGAGTGAAAGAGAACCAGTTTGAAATGGAATTTGTAGTTTTTCTTTAATGGCAGTTTTTAGATGGTATCTTGAAATGTCTCTTTATTTGACAGTTGTGATTCATAGGCTCTGATTCCATGAGAGGTTTGGTAACATTTTTTATGGTATCCAGACATCAGTTACCTTTTTCTTTCTTTTTTTCTTTTTTGAACAGCAATCTGGTCACTGTTCTAGGTGCTGTTGTTCTACTAAACAAGGAAACAGTCAAGATTCTTCAAATGCCATTAAGAAGGATCATGGGGGGAAATCCAAGGTACCAAAAATATATTTTGGGACACGCACACACAAGCAGATCGCTCAGATTACTAGAGAGCTCCGGAGGACGGCGTACTCAGGGGTCCCGATGACTGTCCTTTCCAGCAGAGATCACACTTGCGTCCACCCTGAGGTAGTAGGGAACTTCAACAGAAACGAGAAGTGCATGGAATTGCTGGATGGGAAAAATGTGAGTAAAGTGAGCTTGTTTTAGAGAAAAAGTAAGGTTGCAAGGGTTAAAGTTACTCAAATTTTGGTGTTCATTTTGTTTCATATGTACATTTCCAGTGATAATCCAATAATGTATGAAAATTGAATTAATTGCTAGTATTGATATTTTTGAAAAATAATTTTACCACAAGACAATCTTTAAATTTAAAATTATGGGGTTTTGTCCTAAAGTTTGGGGGTATTTAATTCCTTGGAATTAATACCCATTTTAATCAGATGTCTTCTTACTTTCTTTTAAGTCCTACCAAAAATAGTCAAACATGGATGATGTCATATGAAGAGATAAAAGTGTTTAAATGATTTAATCTAATTAGATTTCATTACTGTCTTATACATATTTAAAAACTTCAAAGGAAGATCGTTTATTTAGGCTTTCTCTGAGCAAATTTTAAAATGTTTTTTATAAGTGAATGAGAAATATAATGACTATCCTGTCTTATTCTAATTAGCACAAATCTCTCTTCCTAAAAAATTATATTAATTATTAACTTTAAAGATATGTCATTGGTGGTTTTGGAGTTTTCCAGTGAAATCTAGAATAACAAGAATTTGGACTAGGTGGATATAGAGAAGTCTTTCTTACTAAAGATATATAATTTTTAAATAATTTCTGGCAAAGTATTAGTTTGGTAGTCTGTGTACCTGTTTGATAACTAGTTTACTCTAAAATGGAAGTTTTGAGTCTGGAATTACATCCAGAAATTATTGGTGAACCATAAATTGATAGTATATGAAATGACCAATGATATTTTAATGTTTTTTGAAAGTTGTTCTTTCACTAGTATTTTGTCAGAGTTGTTTTTACACAAAAGGCTATGAGCCATAGCCCTTGGAGTTTTGTTTAACTGATATATCACCTTCTATTCTGTAATTTAAATAAATTTATTTTGCATTATGCTTTTCTTTCTCAGTGCTTTCTTTTATTAGATGGAACTTTATTCATTTTATTTGGGGACATTCAAAATATGCTTCAATAGACATTCATGTAAATATGAAGTATAACTACTAAGTAAATTCAGTGGAAAAACTTAAGGGACTTGTTCAGAGCTAGGAAGAAAATATAAATTAATGAATCAGAACCATTTTTTAAATTCCATTTATATTTATTTTGATAAGTTCTTTTTAACTAACTGAGGAACTGTGAAATCTTCAAAATATTTAAGAAGTTTTCTTCAAGGAGAGATGAAAATAGTAAAAAGTGAAATGCTAAAAAAGTAATAAAGTAGATAAAAGGCTATTAGTGATAAAACCCTGTAAATTTTATGCTAAAGTAGACATCTTTCCTTAAGTGGCTAGTTTATCTACTGGATTCCTCAGATTCTTGAAATTTGTTTTTTGTCTATATAGTCTATGCAAGAAGACTTGCTGGCATTACCATGATCTTTTTATTGTTATCAGGAAAAGTATAACAATTTATTGTCTCTTTATTAAAAGCAATTATGAAGTTTAAGATTGTGCGTTGAAAGCAAATAGTCCTATTTTATGTAATCCTCTAGAACGCTGCAGTGCTGGTTATGTTTTTTGATTGATCTTTACTGTCATGAATGTGAATCATGTAAAAGTAAAAAGTAATCTCATAGACTTGCATGGTCAGAATTTCTCATTGACATTTACTTTCTGTTTTAAAGTAAACAAGTCTTTTGTTTTTAAACATTAGCAATATACATAATTGGAGATACCTGCTTGTAGTTGTGTGTTTTTGACCTAATTCTGCTTCAGAATGCTTACCTCGTTGGCATACACGAACATTCTTTTTCTAGTTCCCAGCCCTCAAGGTAATTTGGTATTGTAATGAGGGCCAATTACATAGTCACCATAGGTGTCTGTGTTTACTGTGGCTGAGTTACCAAAGCGAAATGATAAATAGATAACTGCCAGTTTAAGTGAAAAAGAGTTTAAAGTGTGATAACACTTCAATTGACAGACTCCGCTCAGGGTTGTGTTACACGGCTAAAACGATGAGCTTTTCTGGTTTTGCTATCAGCCTGCACAGGAGTGTCATTCTAAGTGCCCTTGAAGTGTAAACTTTCTGATTTTTTGGCTTGATCCAAAGGCACATGTGTTTTTGTTCACTGTTTCTCTTTCTAAAGTTCTCTTATCCTGGAAAAGTGGTTGATTTATTCTCTTAAAAGTTAATTTTGTTTCAGTTAAGAAAAAAATCAACTAGCTCTGAAATAGTTCTAGAAAAATTATTTTAGATATAGAAGAATATCTGTTTTTGTTAAGATGAAATTTAACAGTTTTTAATCACAGACTCTGAAGGCACCTACCCCCATACTAAATGTATACTAAGAAAATATTTGGAAATGGGTACACAAATGCTCATTGCAGCACTATTTATAAAGCAAAAATTAGTCTTAAATGCTCAATAATAATGAAATGGGTTCATCAACTGTGGCATATCAATTCAATGTACAGATGTAGGCAACAATGAAAAAATACTTAATGATATGAGAAAATAATCCTTATAGGAGTTTTACTACAATAGGCAGAGAGAAAAAAAGTGATCCTAGTTTTGTGAGAAGTGATTATTATGGCTGGATTATTAATAATCTGCAATGCCTGGGGAGAATTTGTTCATTCTCATTATTTTAATATTAGGTTACATTGTAAAGACATCAGTACATATGTACTACATACCTGTAGAAAATACATGAAATGAAACATATCAAAATGTTAATAATACATTTTTTGTGTGATAGAACTATAATATAGGTTTTTTTCCTTGATACTCTTATGTATTTTCCAAATATTTGGAGTGAACATTCCTTATTTATTCCCTTGGGACATTCCTTCCTCTCTAGCTCCTTCATTTCTCCTCTCCCTCTCTTCTTTCTTTCTTTCTTTTAACATATTTAGATTTGATTAAGTAAGACTGTCTCATGTGTCAACTTGAAAGGTACAAAAGTGCCTGTTGAGAAAAATCTCTCCCGCTCCTGTCCCTAAGTCACTAGGAATCTCATCTTTGAAAGCAACTAGTGATACCATTGCTCTTGTGTGTCCTTACAGAAATATTTTTGCCTAATATCACTTTAATCAGAACAAAGCCACAACAAACATAACCTTAAAAATATATTTCCCAGATTAATTTGGGGTATCTGGAGCTATACTGATCTGGAGCTCTATTGAGTCAACTGATAGTGTCTTTTAAAAGGCTGGGTTTGTAGGTATGGTATAATTTGTCTCCTCTATAAAATCTTTGCTTTCTGGCATTAATGTTCCTAAAATTCTGAGATAAACTTGTTTTATTTCTTCTTTTCCAGTATGGATTCACATTTCAGTTGTGCATATTTGTTTTTAGGGAAAATCCTGCCATTTTTATCATGGTGTTCATAAAATTAGTGGTCAACAGACATTCCAGACCCTCCCAGGGATGTGCAAGGCCTGGGATATAGAAGAACTCGTCAGCTTGGGCAAAAAACTAAGGGCATGTCCGTATTACACAGCACGAGAACTAATGGAAGATGCTGATATAATATTTTGTCCCTACAACTATCTTCTAGATGCACAAATAAGGGAAAGTGTGAGTAGATATGTAAATAATTAGAACTTTTTTCCTACTTATTGGGATATAAGGGTGAATTTAAAGGCTTTTAGATGTTTTAGTGTCTTTTATTTTTTTTGTTTTATAGTTAATTTATGTAAGTGTATAAACAGATTAGAATACTGAAATCATTCTAAGGTATAATAAAAACTGAATTTTAGACCTTGTCACTTTAATTCCCAAAGTAATAACTATTGTACTTTTAAGGACCTAGTACTGAAGCAGGATTATAGGAGGGTTTTTCATAACCTTGATAGTGATGACATTTTGGGCTGGATATTTCTTTGTTGTGATGGGTTATCTTGTGCATTTGTAGTAACAACATCCTAATCCACTAGATGCCACCAGCACCTTCACGTTGTAACAATCAAAAATGTCTCCAGATTTTTCCAAATATACCTGGGGAGGCAAGGTTGCCCTCAGCTGAGACCCATTTATAGCTGTCACTCTTTCCATTTATGGATAGTCAGAAAGAATTATTTTATTTTTTAAAATATTTTAGTTACTTATTTTTAGAGAGAGGGGAAGAGAGGGAGAAAGAGAGAGAAATATCAATGTGCAGTTGCCTCTCACACGCCCCCTACTGGGGACCTGGCCCGAAACCCAGACATGTGCTGGCACTCCACCCACTGAACCACACCATCCAGGGCAGAAAGAATTATTTTAAAACATTTATCTGAAGAATCTGTTTTGAAGAAGTTATTTTGGGAGACTATGCAGACTGCAAATTATGCTTTCTGAGCTTTTGAGAAGTGAACTTTGTATACAGCATTTGTGTGTATTTGCCTGGTTTTTCTTAGAAACATCTAGTTGTTATAGTATAAGACCAAAAAAAGTGAATAACTTGGTATATTTAATTGTTATTTCTCTCTTTAGATCTGACTGCAAAACTTTCATTAGCTATCTTCTTAAGTGTGAAATTAATAGCCATTGTTTATAGCCCTACTATCCTACCTCTTAATTGGTTATCTCTTAGCTAGGTCTCTTTCCTGAGTGACTGCAGATCAATGACAGATCAGTCTTCTAATATTGCTTTTATTAATCTTTCCTCTGCATAAAAATCTCTTACTGCACTTTGCTTATGGGGGAAAGTCTGTATTTCTTAAACTTACTTCAAGTTGCTCAGTAGTCTGACCTGAATCTACCCTTTCAGCTTCTCTGTTGCAAACCCCCTACTGGAACCCCTCACACATTACCTCATAGGCCCCTGAGGGCTCCTGGTTCTTTCCTGTATCTCTGATTTTGGTGGCACCTGTGTTGAAATGCCCTCCTCTCTCTTTGTCTATGCAAATCCAAATCCTATTCCTCTTCAAACCCTGGTGTATTTCCAGCTCTTGTGTGGTTCTTTCTTGGTCAGCTTCAGCCCTCCATGTAGTATTACTTCCTCAGAGTAACTCATTGACAGTTGCTTTGTGACGTTTCTTAAGTCAGGACTCTCCCAATTGCAAATGACACAAACTCAGCTTCAGTAGAGCTTAAGAAAAACTACTAAAAAAATCAGCTGTTGTGATGGCTTTATGCTCAAGGCACGTTCTTTCCAATGGGAACAAAGATAAGGATAGGTAGCTAGCTAACCTGGAAAAAAGTGCTTGATCTCCAGATTACCCTGATTGTCCTGGTTTAGATCTCATATCCATTCTTGAACCAGTCGCTGTGACCACAAGGGATGGGATACTTGATTTAATTGACATGCCTGGCCTCTGAGCCTGCCCATGTTGTCAGAGTGGAGATGTCCTTGATGAATAGATTAACAATCCTGCCAGCATCACATGGGGGCTGGGGAAGAGCACTTGTCAGAATGAAATGTTGCAGGACATACTAAACGAAAGATACATATCATATTACAATAATATTTCGAGAGTCTTTTGAATTTTGTATTGTTACTTTAGTTTTAAAGGTTTTTTTACTCTGCTTCTTAAATGATGTTGGAGATTCCTTTGTAGTGGGATTTGTATGCTCCTTTGTGTAGCCAGCTGTACTTTGATCCTGTTTCACTTAACACATTATTTTGGTCGTAATAAGTTTGCAAAGTATTTTGAGAATGAAACGTGGCAAACTCTATAATGTTGAGCTGATATTTGGTTGGCTTTAGTACTTCAGAAGTTTTAAGACCTAGAATCAGTTGCTTCTGTAATTGCACTTGCAATATTGGCCTGTAGTGTGATTTTTTTTAAATGAAATGTCATGCCTACTGCTGTTAAATCCATTTTTTCTGAAAGTTTTACAGGAAATTTTTTAAATCTTATAGATGGATATCAATCTGAAGGAACAAGTTGTCATTTTAGATGAAGCTCATAACATTGAGGACTGTGCCCGGGAGTCAGCAAGTTACAGCATAACGGAAGTTCAGCTGCGGTTTGCTCGAGACGAACTAGATAGTATGGTCAACAGCAAGATAAGGAAGAAAGACCACGCGCCCCTACAGGCCGTGTGCTGCAGCCTCATTAAGTAAGAACCTTTGTCTGTCGGTGTCGTTTGTGCTGCCTTTGAATTAATAACACGTTTCGTTATGCCGGAGTATTTGCAGTCAGGAAACTGACCAGGCACTTTGGAAGTGGATTGTTCTTTGCCAGTTAAACTTTTAAAAATTGGCTAGTCCAAACTTTTGTCTTATTCAAAAGACTATAATGGGCAGAATCAATCTTTTAAATTGATAATTGTGAATTTTAATCCTAATTTAACAGGATAGATACTTTAACACCCCCATAGGCTATGTATAAGACTCTGGGCTGAACATAAACTAATGGTTTCATTTAACATTTTAAAATCCTGGATCATGGCTTTAATTAATCTCTTTGTCCTCCATTTTGAGTAGGATTTTGGTTTAATGAGTTTCAATTAATCAAGATTTTAGTATTGTAAAATCATATATTTAGTAGGAATTTTATTAAAATTTACAATCCATAAAAAATGATAAAATAAAATTTACATTGAATAATTTCTCTTTCATTAGACATTAGGTTTTTTATCTGTTTATCTTAGAAAAAACCCTCCCCAACTCTAAATCCCATTTCATATACTGCAGCATTTTTTGTTCCCTTTACAGTGTACTTTTTAAAAAATGTGAAAGTTATATAGTCACCTGTTTGAACAGAAACGGTAGACATAGATTTATATTGTAACAGCCTTCTCACCGCATCCTCCATATGTGTAGTTCTTGTCCTCCTGCTCGAGTTTATCATTCAGTGCATGTTTATGCATCTGTGAGTCAAGGTAGATACTCGCTCTTGTCCCTTCTTTTTTATCCAAATGATGGCGTACTATATATACATTTTTTTGGTCTTCCTTATTTTAAACATAAAAATACATTTTATGTTTTTTAAAACCATTTTGTTTTGGTATAATTGACATATACAGTGCTGTAAATATTTAATGTATACACCTTGATGAGTTTGTAGATAAGTATACATCCATGAAACTATCACCACAATCTATACCATAAACATACCCCTCACCTCTGGAAGTTTCCTTCTGCGCAGTGACAAAGTTACCTATGGACACATTTCTCAGAATGTATCCCTGTCACTAAGTGACACATGCCTGTATAAGACACCCAGCTGGTGTCTTGAATTGCTTGGTGTAAGGAGAAAAACCCCTTACACCAGAGGTTTTTCTGACCAGGGGTTTTAGTGACCAGGGGTGTCAGAAATGAAGTAGTAAGAGTAGAAGAGACATACAGGAATGTTTTTTCTAGACAGCTTCTATGGCATCGTCTGGTTTTTCTCTTCCTCACAACTTATTCTTTCTCACTTTTTTGATAGATGTTATTTTGTTTGCTGTCTAAACGTCGATGTGCCTCAGGACTTGTCCTGGGACCTCATTTCATTCCTAGCTCTGCGCTTTCCCTGAATTACATGTACTGCTACAGTACTGCTGGGGCCTGAACCTGTAGCTAGCCCCAAACTCTCCCTGGAATGCTATTTTCATATATCCAACTCTACTTTATATCTTCGTTTGGTTATCAAATTTCAGCTTTCCAAAACAAAACTTACTCCCTTCCACTACCTACTCTTCCTGTCTTTCTTGCCTAAGCAAACAGTACTAACCAGTTCCTCAAATCAAAAATTTAAGCATTATTCTTGATTACTGCCTCACCTCATTCAGTTTATCAGTAAGTTTTGTAAATGCCACCTGTACAATGTGTCTGAAATCCTTCGATTTCATATCTAGCGCCCCACAATCATTTCTCAACTAGCACACTGCAACAGCCTCCTGACAGGTCTCTGCTTTCACTCTTGCCTTTCTCCCATAACCCATTCTGACTTTGAAGCTAGAATCATCTTTTAAACACTAAAATAGTTGGTCTCTCTCTTATTTACAATCCTCCATTTAAAACCTTCCCATTGTACTTTGAATAGAGTTCAAATTTCTTATCCTGGCCTAATATGATCTGATTTTTGCTTATCACTCGAACATTGTTTATACCTTTATTCCTTTTTGTCCATTGAGTTGCAGCTGCATTGGCTTTCTCTCAGGTCCTTCAATGAGGATAATTTTTTAACCGCCTCAGGATCTTTGCATGATTTTTTCTGATCTTCCCATGACTGGGTACATTTTGCCTTTAACTGTTAAAATAAGTGTCACCTTAGGTAGAGCTTTCTTGATATTCAAATTAAAGTGGCAAGTAGATTACATTAACCTCATATACCTCTTATTACTACCTGATATTTTCTTGTTTATATATTTGTTTCTAAATTTATTTCTTTCTCCCTTTAGTGGAATGTAATATCCATGATAATAAGGGCCTTGTCTATTTTATTTACTGCTGTATTTCTATGACCTAATATAGTGTCTGGCATAATAATAGACATTTAAGCCCTTATTGAATGTATATGTGTATATATATTAAATAAATATATATATTTTCTAGTAATTCTTTTCTGTGTTAATATGCAAATTTAAATTTTTTTAAAAAGGTTATTTATTTATTTATTTTTGGAGAGAGGGGAAGGGAGGGAGAAAGACAAGGAGAGAAGCATCAATGCGTGGTTGCCTCTTGTGTGCCCCCGACTGGGGACCTGGCCTGCAACCCAGTCATGTGCCCTGACTGGGAATCAAACTGGCAACCCTTTGGTTCACAGGCCGGTGCTCAATCCACTGAGCCACACCAGCCAGAGCTAAATTTAATTTTTATTAGGTTGTTTTGTATTTCCTTTTAGCATTTGGGATGAGCCCTAAGACTTGACTCTCTTCTGGAGAGATAGTCATGTAAAGCAGTGTGAATCCACAAAACACAACTGGGAAATGACATGCATGTTTTTCTTTTCTGGATAAAAACTTGCTTTTTAGCTATGTAAATTTTTTTTTTTGCAAATTGGGATATGCACGCTTTTAAAAATATGTCTTAATTAATCCACTTTTGTGTCCTAAGAGCTTCAAGGAATACAGACTTAATGTATTTCAATTCTCTGTTCTATGAAAATGGTGCACATAGGACAATACTGGATGATGGGGTTGTTTTATTTCATTCCAGTTGGTTAGAAGCAAACTCTGAACATCTTGTGGAACGAGATTATGAATCATCCTGTAAAATATGGAGTGGAAGTGAAATGCTCTTAGATTTACATAAAATGGGTATCACCACTGCTACTTTTCCCATTTTGCAGGTAAGATTTTTTTCCCACCTGTGGAAATTCATTTAGTGAATAAGTTTATCTAGAGTAAAAAAAATGTAGCAATTTAATTGTTTTAAAATTTTTATAATCTTGTGTGTGATGGCATAAATTATGGATGAAAAAGTAGCATTATTTACTTTGAAGGAAATAAGACTTAAAGGAATTAATTCCTTATTCAAAGATAAAAGAAAGTCATAAACTTACAACCTAAAAATAGGTTGTAAACCTATTGTAAAAGTAAAAAATTTGGAAGAAAAGGATCAATTTATATTTTGTTCTCCTTAATTTAGAGGTGTTAAACCTGGGTGAATGGAGATCCTGAGTGGGATATGGGGTACTGTGAACATTGTGAAATTCTATGTAAAATTTTATGACTGTGTACTTTTGTACATTTTTCTGAATAGAAGCTTCATGACATATATCCTCAGAGAGGCTTTTTTTTCCCCAATAAAAGGATGTTTTCATTTTTGTTCTTAATTACTTATTTATTTAAATTAAAAGACTACGTTTTAGAGTGGTCATTGTAGGTTTACAGAAAAATTAACAGAAAGGACATTACTCATATACTAGCCCTCCCCAGACCCCACCCCCCAACACAGATGTTACTATTTCTCCCATTAACATCATGCAATGTAGTATGGTGCATTGATACAATTGAACCAATATTGCTGCATTACTGTTAACTAAAGTCTATAGTTTATACTCTTTGTGTTGTACAGTTCTGTGAGTTTTGATAAAAAAACATAGTCATGTATCTACTAATACAATATCATACAGATTTTTTCACTGTGTTAAAAATCTTTTGTGCTGCACTTACTCATTCCTTCACTACATCTCACTTCCCTCGCTGAACCCCCCAGCAACCTCTGATTTTTTTTTTATACTGACTTCATATTTTACCTTTTCCAGAATGTCATGTATTTGAAATCATACAGTATGTGGTCTTTACCGACTGGCTTCTTTCACTTAGCAGTATGCATTTAAGGTTCCTCCGTGTCTTTTCATGGCTTGATAGCTTGTTTCTTTTTCCTGCTGAACCATACACGTTGTATGTCTATACCACAGCTGTTTATGCATTCTACTACTAAAGGACATATTAGTGGTTTCCAAGTTTTGGCAGTAATGAATAAAGCTGCTGTAAACATTTTTGTACATTATTTTTGTTTACATGCTTACTTCTCATTGGGGTAAACAGGAGCGTGTTTGCTGGATTGTACAATAAGGCTGAGTTTAGCTTCGCAAGAAACTGCTGCTGTCTTCCAAAGTGGCTGTACCATTTTACATTCCCACGAGCAGCGAGTGCGAGTTCCTGTTGTTCTTTCAGATCTTTTGCCTACCTTCCAATTGAGTAGTTTGTTCTCTTGCTGAGTTTTAAGAGTTCTTTGTATGTTTTGTATGTAAGTCCTTCTTCACGTGTGTGTTGCAAATATATTCTCCCAGCCTGTGTCTTGTCTTTTTATCCTATTAACATCTTTCATGGAGCATAAGTTTTCCATTTTCATAAAGTTCAACTTACCAGTTTTTTTTCCTTCAGATCATGATTTTGGTATTGCATCTAAAAACTCATCACCAAACCTAAAGTCACCTAAATTTTCTTCTATCTTTTCTTCTAGAAGTTTCATAGTTTTGCATTTGATATTTAAGTCTGTAATCCATTTTGAGTTAATTTTTGTGAAGGGTGTAAGGTCTGTGTCTAGATTCATTTCTTTGCATATGGGTGTCCAGTTCTTCCAGCACCATTTGTGGAAAAGACTAATTTTGATCCCTTTCATTGCCTTTGCTCCTTTATTGAAGGTCAGTTGACAGTATTTATGTGGATATGTTTCTGGGCTCCCTGTTCTTTTCTTTGTGGAGCCCGGAAACAAGGAACAGATCTTTCTGTCTGTTCCTTTACCAACACCACACTGTCTTAATTACTGTACTTTACAGTAAGTTTTGAAGGTGGGAGTGTCAGCCCCCTGACTTTGTCCTACAATAATTGTGTTGGCTCTTCTGGGTCTTTTGTCTTTCTATATAAACTTTGATCAGTTTGTCAGTATACACAAAATAACTTGCTTGGATTTTGATTGGGGTTGCATTGAACTTATAGGTCAAGTTGGGAAGAACTGACATCTGAATAATACCGAATTTTTTTTATCCATGAACATGGAGTATCTCTCCATTTACTTAGATTTTCTTTGATTTTTTAAATTAGAATTTTGTAGTTTTCCTTATAGATTTAAAGAAGTTTTTGAACCCAAGAAGGTAACAACTATTGACAACATGATCACTGCTAGCATTTTGGGTATATGAGTATTCAAAAAATATTTTAATCGAACTATACTTAAAATTTTTCCCTGCATTTAAAAAATGCAGTATAGTATTATAAGTGTTTTTCTGCATTGTGATATCTTTTTTTAAAATCCTCACTCAAGGACATTTGCTTTTTTTTAGAAAAAGAGAGAGAGGGAGGGAGAGAAAGAAAGGGAGAGAGACATTTGCTTTTTTTGAGAGAGAGAGAAACATCAATGTAAGAGAAGCGTCGGTCGGTTGTCTTTGTACGCACCCAGATTGGGGATCCATGCTGGGACCAGGGATCACATCTGGACTGGAGGTTGCGTGCACTTGTGCCTGGACCAGGAATGAACCTGCAACCTAGGAATATGTCCTGACCGGGAAACAAACAGAAAACCTTCGGTTACAGGACAGTGCTCCAACCACTGAGCTACATTGGCCAGGGCAATATTGTGACATCTTTTTATGATTTTTTTTGCATAAAAGTTGTGCATTTTAAAGATTATTTATATCAACAGTGAAACAGATAAGTTAATTGTGGGATATTCATATAGTAGACTACTACATTGCAGTTGAAAAATGAACCACTGCTGCCACAACTGTGTGAGTGAATCTTACAGGCATGATGTTGAATAAAAGGAACCAGACAGGAAGAGTACAAACTGACCCTGACTGGTCTGGCTCAGTTGGTTGGACATCATTCTGCAAAGCAAAAGGTCTCCAGTTCCATGCCCGGTCAGGGCACATGCCTAGGTTGCAGGTTCTGTCTGCAGTCGGAGCAACCGATCGGTGTTTCTCTCTCACATCCATGTTTCCTTCCCTCTTCTTCTCCCTCCCTTCCCCTCTCTCAATCAATCAATCAATCAATCAGTAAAGAGTATAAACTGTATGATTTCATTTTTATGACATTTAAGAACAGATGAACATAATTAGGCTAATAGAAATCAGAATACTGGTTACCACTGTGTAGAGGAAAGGAGCAGTTTGGGCTGAGAAGGAGTGAAGGGGAACCATCTGGGATCAAGGAATGTTTTGTATCCTGAATGAGTGTTAGTTACGTGGGTGTGTGTGTATGTGTGTTTAGTGGACTGTGTATACAAAATTAGGGCACTCTATATATTATTCTTGAATTAAAAATGTATGAATATATGTCAAAGAAAAAAATTTGGAAAATACAGAAAGGTACAAAAGAAAAAATACTCAGCTTAAAGATGATTATTATTTTGGATATATGTCCACCTATGCTTTCTTCTGTGTATATATTAGCTCAGCATAAATATATTCCAATATGATACATTTTTACTTGTAGCCTCTTCTCATTAACAATAAATTGTGAGTACTTTCCTAAGAAAAATATTCTTTTACATGTTTAGCTTCAGTGTAGCATTTTTGTCAGTGCATTTAATATAAACTATTTGATTAATCTGGCATTTGAAATATAGGTTGTTTCCAGTTTTCCCAGAATAAGGAACAGTTCTGATTTGAACATCCTTGAAAATATATCTTTGTATATATCACTCATTATTTCTTTTATATATTCTAAATACTAATTCTTTGTTGCTGTTGCAATGAATGTGTATATTCTTGTGTCTATGGTTTGTTTATGGTGTATTTTTCAAAAGGTTTTTTAATTTTGGTGTGTTCACAATTATCAGTGTTTTTTGAATGAATTGTCATGATTGAGTTTAGTTTTAGCAGTCTTTCCTTGTCCTGTGCTACATTTTCTTCTAAAAGTGTTGAAGTATTTTTTTATAAAGGTTTTCAATCAGTCTGTGATTGTTTTGTTTATCTTGTGAGGTAAGGAATCCATTTTATTTCCTGTACGTATAGTGAATTTTCTCACCATTTTTTACTAAATAGTTTGCCATTTCCCTCTGTTTGTAATACCATTTCTGTTGCATATGTAATTTTCATTCATGTGTGGATTTACTTCTGGACTCTATCCTATAAATCTGTTTATCTACACTGTCGTATTTGTTAATACTGTTAGAAAAATGCCAGTACCTGCTAGGGCATATATTCTCACCTTGTTCTTTTCCTTTGGAATCATCTTGGCTATTCTTGGTGTTACTCTGCCATTTGAATTTTAGAATTAGGTTTGAGTCATTCTTTTAATTTTTCTTATACTATAAGTGGTCATATTATTCTAAGCATCAGAGTACTCTGGAAATAATTCAGTTATTTAGGTGACATATCAACTCTTTTAAGTTCCTTGGAGAAACCATTTGGTAAGTACATTTTTATGTAGTTGATTACTTTTGAAGGACACTAAGTAATACCCGAATTGCCTGAAGAAGTAAGTGTGTAATTTTATTAAAGATCTTTGAAGAGAATTTGGGACCATGTGGGAATCTACAGCATATTGTTAGCACTTGTGTATTAATGATGTTTGCCTATAATTTCAATGTATATTTTATTTGGGTTTCATTGTAGTTTTGAAAAGTTTGTTTTACTCCTTCACCCCTCCCCCCAGTATATTTATAATTATATATTATAATTTCTTATAGGGACATTTATCTGCTGTCCTTCAAAAAGAAGAAAAAGTTATATCAATTTATGGTAAAGAGGAGGCAATAGAAGTGCCTATTATTAGTGCTTCAACTCAAATAATGCTCAAAGGACTTTTTATGGTACTTGACTATCTTTTTAGGCAAAATAGCAGGTAAATGAAGATATCTAATCTGTATATTTTCTCTTAAAAATATTAGCCTTGTTGAGTGTTAGCATATGTTTAATGCATTCTTTTTATGAGTACATAGGATAATCATAAACAAGTCATATAAATATTACTCTTATTGGCACAGATTCAGATTAATTGAAATTAGTCTTTATTAATGGAGATGAATATTGAAATTACTAAATATACTAAGACACGTTAAATTTACAGTCCTCTAGGACTAACCTTAAGCATTTATGTTTTTCCTTAAATATAGTTTACATATGTTTCTTCCAGTATTACAAAGTCTTTTCCTATTGCATGAAGCCTCTGTTTAGTGAATTATAGAAAATGAAAAGCAGTCACCTTCCCCCACACTACCCCATGTTAAGTTATAGTGCTGCATGGTTCCAGTATTTTTGCTTTTTTTTAATTGTGGTAATACATATATAACAAATTTATCATTCTAACCATTTTTAAGTGCACATTTCAGTAGCATTAAGTAGATCCGCATGGACATAACCAAGGGGAGGTAGAATCAGGGGAGGGAGGTGGGGTTGTCTGGAGCAGGGGGAGTGGTGGGGGACAAATGCAGACAACTGTACTTGAACAACAGTAACATTAAAAAAAAGAAATACAAGATTAAAAACTATGAACTGTAAAATGACAACAAACTCACAACTATCAACAACTGACCTTAAAAAACAAAAACAAAAACTAACCAAAGAACTAGAACAGGAACAGAATCACAGAAATGGAGATCACATGGAAGGTTATCAGTGGGGAAGGGAAGAGGGAGAATGGGTGGGGAAAATGTACAGGGAATAAGAAACAAATTAGGCACAAAATAGAACAGGGCTAGGTTAAGAATAGTATAAGAAATGGAGAAGCCAAAGAGCTTATATGTACGACCCATGGACATGAACTAAGGTGTGGGCAGAGTGCGGGGATCTCTGGACTAGGAGTTGGGAGGCTTGGATTTGAAATCTGATTCTGCCATGAGATGTATAGTGTTTGAACATAGGGAGGGGCAGTGGTCAAGGGCAGGTCATTCTAAGACAATGGCTTATTTTCTGTCAGAATTACTGAATCTAATTAATAGTCATTGTGTGGTGGGGAAAATGTTATCTTTGAGTGGGAAGATAGCAAGACTCTCACTATAATTTTAATATTGTCAGTTTTTATGTTGTATGTAGCTGGGACATTTTATGTTTTATAAAGTTATACCATTTAATTACTATTTTACTTTCATTTAGGTTTGCAGATGATTTTAAAGTTGCTATTCAACAGACTTATACTTGGATAAATCAGACTGATACTTCAGATAAAAATGGGTTGTTTGTTGTACCAAAAAATAAGAAACGTTCACGACAGAAAACTGCAGTTCATGTGCTAAACTTTTGGTGCCTAAATCCAGCTGTGGTAAGCTGATCGTTACATGCAAAAATTCTGTCTTCTAACTCAATACAAACAATTAAATAAACATGTTCGACTTCTTTAAAGATGATTTTATATATCAAATGTTGTTTCCTTCTAGGCCTTTTCGGATATTAATGGCAAAGTGTGGACGATTGTTTTGACATCTGGGACATTATCACCAATGCAATCCTTTTCATCAGAACTTGGTGTTACATTTACTATCCAACTGGAAGCTAATCATATCATTAATAATTCACAGGTTAGGGTTTTTTTTTTGAAGGCTTTCCATGTTTTTTTGATCTTAGTATAATTCTACATAAACACATTGGAAGGTACCTAAGTACTAGCAAACAGACCCTGATAGGAAATACAGCATTTCAGTTTTGGAATAAAAGAAAATCTGTCTTGATAATGTCAACAAAAAGGAAATACTAATAAATGCATTCCTTCAACCCAGTGAGTAAAAAATACACTTTGGATGCAAAGACTGTATTACAGTTTCCTAATTTAAATGTTTTACTGTTTTTAAGTGAAAATTAAAAACAAAACAAAATTCAACTTCTTTATTATAGTTCCTGTTGTTTAGTGATTTGTTCATGTGTTTCTCTTTTCCATTAGACTATAGTGTGTCCTTTTTCTTCTCTTTATGTCCACGTTCTTCCACTGCACCTAGATTCATCTCTGGCGTTAGTTAGCAGTTGTTCGGCACGTGTTCCATGTCTGAAATGAATTAGAAGTACTCTTATGAGTCCTGTGACTTAAGATTTTAATTTTTATAACAATACTGTCTAATTGTTACTTTAGTTTTCCTAGGAATGCTTTAATTATCATTTGTCACTTTAGTTTTCCTAGGAATGCTTTAATTATCATTTGTCGATCTGTCTTCTGTTTTTTTTTTAAGAAGTAATTTAAAGCAGTTAGCGACGTGTTTAACACCACCTCTGTGTCTAACAATGTTCTAATACTTCACGAAGATGTAGTTTTCAACCAAGGTATATTTGTGGGGGCATTTTTGTTTCTCACAGTTACTTGGGTGGTACTACTGGCATTTAGTAGTTGAGAGCCCGAATAAGCTCCTATATAACTAAGAATTGTGCTTTCCAAGATGCCAGAGTGCTCCTGTTTACAAACATTGCTATAAACTATAGTGAAGGAAAAATACATGTTCCACATTTTAAAGCTGCTGTCTTTAAAGGCTCAAATAAATATAGGAAGTTATTAATAAATGCATTGTATATGAGCTTATATGTTCATTCGATTCCCCAGATTTTTATTTTAAAAATTATAAACTTTAGAAAAGCAGAAAACAATATTCATATAGTGAACATTTTATACTCTTCACCTAGAGTCATCAATTGTTAACATTTTGTGTGTGTGTGTGTGTGTATATATATATATATAAATACATATACACACATATATATGAGAGAGAGGGAAAATAATGCAAAATGTTAAAAATTACATATGTGCGCAATGTATTTCCTAATGTATATGTAATATGTATGTGATACATATAGGGCACATTTTTGGATAAACTGTGAAAAGGTAACGTGGAAACATCATGACACCTTGCCTTTAAGTAGTTCAGCACGTCGCCCCTAAGAATGAGTACATAGTCTTACATAACCACAGTGCCATGACCGTGCCCAAGAAGTTTCACATTGATACAATGGAGTCAATATTTGTATTTCTCCAGTTACTCTCAAAATGCCTTTTAACCTCTTTATTTTTCTTATTCTTAATCCAGGGCCCAAATAAATATTACATATTGCATTTGGTTTTTGTGTCTCTTTAGTCTTTAAAACAGTTTTCTTGCCCTTTTTTCTGGTCTTTCTAACATTTTATAAAGAATTCAAGTCACCAGGTGTCTTGAGGAATGGCTTATAATCTGGATTTATCTGATTATTTCTTCATGATAAGATTCAGGTTAAACAGTTTGGTAACTATATAGGTTGTATTGTTACTTTTCATTGCCTTATATCAGGAAACGTAGTCTCATTTTTTCATATTACTAGTTGATCATTTAAGTAGTAGTTGGTTATAGTATTCATTAGATGTCATCTTACAAAATGTACTTCAATTTCATACATCATTTCATTTTTTAGTATATTTTATTGATTACGCTATCACAGTTGTCCCATTTTTTCTCCCCTTTCTCCCCCTTCGCTCTGCACCCCTGCCCACCAGCATTCCCCCACCCCTTAGTTCATGTCCATGGGTCGTACACATAAGTTCTTTGGCTTCTCCATTTCCCACACTATTCTTAACCTCCCCCTGCCTATTTTCTACCTACCATCTATGCTTCTTATTCCCTGTACCTTTTCCCCCATTCTTCCCCCACCCCTCCCCGCTGATAACCCTCCATGTGATCTCCATTTCTGTGATTCTGTTCCTGTTCTAGTTGTTTGCTTAGTTTGTTTTTGTTTTTTAGGCTCCGTTGTTGATAGCTGTGAGTTTGTTGTCGTTTTACTATTCATATTTTTGATCATCTTCTTTTTCTTAGATTAGTCCCTTTAACATTTCATAGAATAAGGGCTTGGTGATGATGAACTCCTTTAACTTGACCTTATCTGAGAAGCACTTTATTTGCCCTTCCATTCTAAATGATAACTTTGCTGGATAGAGTAATCTTGGATATAGGTCCTTGCCTTTCATGATTTTGAATATTTTTTTCCAGCCCCTTTTTGCTTGCAAGGTTTCTTTTGAGAAATAAGCTGATAGTCTTATGGGAACTTCTTTGTAGGTAACTGTCTCCTTTTCTCTTGCTGCTTTTAAGATATCTCTCCTTATTTTTAATTTTGGCTAATTCAGTTATGATGTGTCTTGATGTGTTCCTCCCGTGGTCCAGTTTATTGGGACTGTCTGAACTTCTGGACTTCTGGAAGACTGTTTCCTTTGCCAGATTGGGGAAGTTTTCTTTCATTACTTTTTCAAATAAGTTTTCAATTTCTTTCTCTTTCTCTTCTCCTTCTGGCACCCCTATGATTTGGATGTTGGGACATTTAAAGTTGTCCCAGAGGTTCCTAAGCTTCTTGCTTTTTTTAATTCATGTTTCTTTATTCTTTTCTGGTCGAATATTTATTTCTTCCTTCTGTTCCAAATCATTCATTTGAGTCTCAGTTTCCTTCTCTTCACTGCTGTTTCTCTGTATATTTTTCTTTATTTCACTTTGCATAGCCTTCACTTCTTCCTCTATTTTGCATCCGTACTCAATTGTTTCTGTGAGCATCCTGAATACCAGTGTTTTGAACTCTGCATCTGTTAGGTTGATTATTATCTCCTCGTCACTTTGTTCTTTTTCTGGAGTTTTGATCTGTTCTTTCCTTTGGGCCATATTTCTTTGTCTTTGTGTAGCTGTTACATTGTAAGGGTGGAGCCTTAAGTATTCACTGGGGCGGGGCAACCCAAGTCTCTGAGTTGTGGTGCTATATATGGGGGAGGGGTCAGAGAGGGAACAATGTCCCTTGCTCAGCTCTTGGCCCACTTTCAGTCACTTCCCCTGCTACCCACAAGCAAATTGGGCCCTTCTGGTGCTGATTTCTGGATGGATGGGTTTGTGTATGTTCTAGAACCTCGTGGGTCTCTCCAGCAAACTCTCCTGTGAGGCTGGGAATTTCTGCCACCATCACAAACCCCACAGGTTTTTACAGCCAGAGGTTTCGAGGCTTTAGTTTCCCGTGCTGGAACCCTGGGTTGTGTTATCTGTTTTACTCCCCAGTTGTTCCTCCTTGCTTATCCGCACACAAATGTGGAACTGCCTGGTCCTCCAGGCGCTGCCTTGCTACTTGTCCTCTCCACCCGGCTGCCCATGTCCTCCTCTCCTACCAGCCTCTATGAGTGTTCCTTCTTTAACTCTTTGGTTGTTGGACTTCCATACAGTTCGATTTTCTGGCAGTTCTGGTTATTTTTTGTTTTTAAATTTGTTGTTGTCCTTCTTTTGGTTGTGCAAGGAAGCAAAGTTTATTTACCTATGCTTCCATCTTGGCCGGAAGCCTCATACATCATTTCAAAATACAGTACTATTATAATTTTCAGCAATCTGAAGAGTTTGTATTGCCTGTAGATTACTACTAAAGTTTGTTCTTTCTCTTGATCAAATTAACTGCACTAAGATTAGAACTGTATGAGTTAAAGGAATTGCATAGAACTGTAAAACTTGGTGGGCTTGACTTTTTATGACTGCAGGTCACTGAGCATCAGTGGATTTGTGAAAGAGTAGTTTCTTTCCTAGTTGAGTCTTAGAAACTTGCTTATATGAGTTCATCCCAGCCTTCACCTCTAATATTTTGGAACTCTTTCTGATTTATCCATTTCATTTGTCCACATCACCCAACAAAATTCTGTTACATGTTTAGTTGTGCAAAACTATTTAGGGAATAGGTAAGTGCAACCCTTTTTGCTTTCATCCTAGGAGAATTCAATGATCTGCCTAAAAGTGAAACTTCTATAAATGAAATCTCTATATAATTATATAAAACTAATAGAAAATACTCCAACAATTTAGAAATAAAGTTCCTCTAAACTTGTTGTTTGATTTTCTTTTGACATGTAGGTAATTAAAGCTCCCATCTAAATCCTATTTTGCCTGCCTAGTCTAGGCATAACTTTAATACTGATATATTTATATTCTAGGTTTGGGTTGGCACCATTGGCTCAGGCCCCAAGGGTCGGAATCTCTGTGCTACCTTCCAGCACACAGAAACGTTTGAGTTCCAGGATGAGGTGGGGGCGCTAGTGTTGTCTGTGTGCCAGACTGTGAGCCAAGGCATTTTGTGTTTCTTGCCATCTTACAAGGTAGGGGAATATTTATTTTTTAAATTTTATATTATTATTTTTAATAGTTTATTTGGATTGTATTTTTTCCATTGCCATTTATCACTCTTATACCGTCTTCCACCTCCTCTGTGTGCCCGCTGCCACCCCCAGCAATCACCACAATCATGTCTGTGTCCATGAGTTCTTTTTCTTTTTTGCTTGATCCTTCTGCTCCCCAACTCCCTCACCCACCCCGGGCTGTCACCCATCTGTGCTCTCTATCTATGAGCCAGTCTCTGTTTTGCTTGTTAGCTCAGCTTGTTCATTATATTGCACAGATGAGTGAAATCATATGGTGCTTGTCTTTCTCTGCCTGGCTTATTTCACTTAGCATAATGTTCTCCAGGTCCATCCATGCTGTTGCAAAGGGAAACGTTTTCTTTGTTTTTACAGCTGAGTAGTATTCTGTTGTGTAAATCTACCACAGCAGTTTTATCCACTCATTACTGATAGACACTTGGGCTGCTTCCAAATCTTGGCTATTGTAAACAACACTGCAATGAATACAGGGGTGCTTATATTTTTTTGAATTAGTGTTTTGGGTTTCTTTGGATAAATTCCCCAGAAGTGGAATCCCTAGGTCATAAGGGAGTTCCTTTTTCAATTTTTTGAGGTAACTGCATACTGCTTTCCACAGTGGCTGTACCAATCTGCATTCCTGCCATCTTTTGCCTTTAAAAAATCACGTGGGATTACCATGATAAGCTTCCTAGGGTCAGAAGCAAGGCAGGGGAATTAGTTTTCTAAACATCATATATTGTTTTCCTTATTTATTGATGGTGGCACTGATTGTTCTCTCACTGTTTTACTTGACAGTCTAAAAGACTAAAAAAGTTTTCAAGCAATGTTAGTTATAGGCCCTCGTAAGAGGACAATTTATGCATATGGGATTTTTATTTTTAGGGGCAGCTTGATATTCTCATAGTTTAAGACAAAAGTAGCATTCTTTCTTACTATCATAAATTACACTTTTGAAAGTTTCAGTAATCTGAATCTACAGTCAACTTTCTTTGTTGCCTGTGTACTTCATGTATCTGGCTAGAAGAAATGATTTTCTTTCTTATTTTTAGACTCACTCTGATTCTTAATATTTTCTTCAGTTAAATTGAGTTATATAATATATTTTAGTCCTAATATTCAAAGAATTAAGACCACAGACAATTTCTGACAATAATGTATTTAGCAAAATCAAAGCTAAGCCCTGGCTCACGTGGCTCAGTGGATTGAGTGCCAGCCTGCGAACCAAAGGGTCACTGGTTTGATTCCCAATTGGGGCACATGCCTGGGTTGCGGGCCAGGTCCCCAGTAAGGGTTGCGCGAGAAGCAAGCGTACATTGATGTTTCTCTTCCTGTCTTTCTCCCATCCTTTCCCTTTCTCTAAAAATAAGTAGATAAAGTCTTTAATAAAAAGATCAAAGCTGAATTCTAATGTAGAGAAATGGCGACTTTTTTCCCATATGAAGTTATATATATTAGGACAAAGTATAAGCAATATATTTGAATGTAAACATTGGGTTTGGTTTTTCTGCTGTCTCACCATCTGTATACATACTGCTGTGGTCTGAGTGTGTTCCCCCAAATTTTATATGTTGAAGTCCTAATCCCAAAGGTGATGACCTTAGGTGGTGGGGCCTTTTGGAGGTGCTTAAGTCATGAGGAAAAAATCCTTATGACTAAGGTTAATGTCCTATAAAAGAGGCTCCAGAGAGATCCCTTGCCCCTTCCACCACGTGAAGACACAGCAAGAAGGCGCCAGCTATGAATGAGGAAGAGGGCCCTCACCAAAGTGACCACACTAGTGCCTTGATCTTAGACTTTCCAGCCTCCAGAACTGTAAGCAATAAATATCTGTTGTTTATAAGCTCCCCTAGTCAGGAGTATTTTGTTATAGCAGCCTGAATGGGCCTAAGAGACATACATTGTTAGCTAGAGATGCAGTAATTAGTCCTCCTGTAGATAAACTAAAGGAATTACTTTTAGAAGAAATTAATCAGATTGTTTTTTATTAGAATTTCTAAAAATAAAATGGACATAAACATCTTAAAAATTCTTAATAGAAAGCAGTTTTTATTCCTGAGTGTGAACATCTACACTCAGTAGTTATATTAAGGAAAACCAATAATTAAGCCTGGAACTAAAGTAAAGCAAAAATCTCAACACATTAATAAAACCTTTTATATTTTCCTATCACAGTTGTAAAAAGTGAGTCAGGAAATGCCCAGTTGACTAAATGAACAATTTCATTTTTTTGCTAGGCTTCAAAGACATGGTAAGAATGATTCTTTATATGCAAGGAACCAGTGTGGTATGTTTTTTTCTCAATATATATAGAGGAGAACCAAATCTTATGTAAGTTATTTAAATGGACAATAATATAATTGTCAGTGAAAAAGTTACAGTTGAAAAGAAAACAGCCTTTTGTTGAACAACACACCATACCTTCCACCATACCTTCTGGTACCAGTGCTCTCAAGTGATTTAATTTTCATGAGCCAGTTTAGTAGTTTAAAATGTATTCTAATTATTGATATATTGAGGTAAAATACTATCACTTGATAGAAGGAAAGTAATACTCTACAAATAAATGGAATGCCACCTCCTAATTTAATTTTTGGAACAGATATAACACAGTATTAATTTTATAGCTATTGAAATTGACTGTTGTTTATTGGGTGACTTTAGAGACTATAACATTTAAATATACTTTTTTATTGATTTTTAGTATATTATTTGGATATTAACTCTATAATACATAGAAACATTTCCTCAGTTTTTCACTTATTGAATTCATTATTGTAATTTTTGAAGCTTTTATTTGTTATCAAATTGATTCTCATACATAATTAAATAATAATAAAATGATTATAGTAAAAAACAATAATTCCTTGCCTCACTTTTCCTCCTTTCTAGTTCCACACCTCAGAGGCTCCTCAAATCTTTGATCTATTCCTCTCATTATTTGTTTTTATTGTTGTAAAATATGCATAACATAAAATTTGTTTAAACCATTTTTTAATTCTCACCCAAACTTATGCATTTTACTGATTTTTAAAGAGAGAGAGGAAAAGGGAGGGAGGAAGAGGGAGAGAGAGAGAGAGAGAGAGAGAGAGAAGAAAAATATTGATGTGAAAGAGAAATATCAATGTGAGCAAGAAACTGACCCATCAATTAATGGATCAGTTACCTCCCATATGCGCCCTGACTGGTGATCAAACCCGCAGCCTTGGTATGTGCCCTGACCAGGAATCAAACTCACAGCCTTTTGGTGTAAGAGACGATGCTCCAACTAATTGACCCACTTGGGCAAGGCTTGGTTACAAGCTTCTTTTAAAAAACAGTTTATTTTAATTTTTATTTGTTGATTTTAGAGAGAAAGGGGAAAAGGGACAGAGACAGACAGACAGATATTGATTTGTTGTTCCACTCAGTTGTTTATGCATTTATCAGTTGACTCTTGTATGTGGTATGATTGGGGATCAAACCCACAACCTTGGTGTGTCGGGACAATGCTCTAAACAACTAAGCTATCAGGCCAGGGCCTTGGTTACAATTGTTAATGTTCATGTATAGTTAATCTTCGTAATAGTGACCAATGGACCTTTTTTTTGGCTTGACATTTCAGATTGGCAGTTTTAAAATTTAAGTAATTTTGGGTATTGTCTGGTGGAAAATAACCTTGATGCAATGGTAGCCTCCAACACCCTTATCAGGGTATCCCAGAAGTAATGGGACAGAGAGAAGCTGGCAAGCCAAAAATTAAGATGCTTGAATCACATAGTTTATTGAATAAATTTAAAACACACACTGAGTATAGGGGAAGAGTTGAGGGAACACATTTAGGATAGAGTCCAAGTGGGTAGAAGGATCACATTACCTAAATCCTGAGTTATGGATTTCTCTCTTTGTTACATAAGATTTCCTTGTAGATAGTGTGTTTACAGAGACTAGAAATGAGGTTTGAGCAAGGTGACCCAATAGGTGGAAAGTGCTCAAGACTAGTGACACACACTTTTATTAGAGAAAAGTAGGGGCAAGTGCATTGGCCACACCTGTGGTTCACCAGTTAGCCTGCTGAATAACTGTGGATTTTATTTGCCTTACTTGTGCAGCGTATAATGCACCAAAACCGGTGGCTAAATTCATATTTCATGAATATTGAGTGTTTTATATGACTCAGATGTGTTTACTATGTCTTGAATTTTTGGTGGTCTGTGCATATATAGTATATCATGAATATTAAGTGTTTCCTTGATTCATCCATTTCTTTCTGTGTTCATAAGTACATGCTATGCTTAATTTTATCTGTTTAACGTATCTTATAGGTTTTCATCTTCTAGCTATGGTGTAAACATCTTATGAATTTTACCCATCCATTTGGCTTCTTGTCTTTTATAATAGAATTTGAATAATCTCAAATATACAAATATGCAAATTACAGATGTGAATTCTTGTAGTCTCTTCCCTTCAATTTTAAGGTGCCCGATACTTACGATTACCACATTTTTAAACTTTCAAAAGAGGCAGAACTTTCTACAGGAAATGGTGAATGAAAGGATAGAGCTCATACCAACGCATCAGTATTCGCCTTGGTACAAAGTTCTATTTCTGAGGAGGTTTTACATGTAAAATTAGCCTCACTTGCCTGGTTGAGATAATGTTAGCTTGAAGATGGTATAACTAAGAAGTCAGGGTAACATGACAGATAGTGAAGGGAAAAATATCACCAAGGAAAAGATTCTACAGATAGCAGCTCCATGTAGAAAAGGCTACAGGTAATGTCTGTTTCTTAAAAAAAAAGAAAGACTTTATTTTTTAGAGCAGTTTTAGGTTCACAGTAAAATTGAGTGGTCAGTAGAGAGAGCTCCCATATGCCTCCTACCCCAACACATGCATTTCTCTGACATTATCACCATCACTCTCCAGAGTGGTACGTTTATTATATTCAATGAATTTATATCACGTAAGTCCTTTGTTTACATTAGGGTTACCCTTGGTGTTATACTTTCTGTGAGTTTGTGTAAACGTATACTGATGGGTATCCACCACTACAGTATCACACACAGTAGTTTCACTGCCCTAAAAAACTCTCTGTGCTCCATCTATTCATTCCTCCCTGTCGCCAATCCTCAGCAACCACTGGTCTTTTTACTGTCTTCATATGGTTGGAGTCATACAATATGTAGCCATTTCACACTAGCTTCTTTCACTTAGTATTATGAATTGAAAGTTCCTCCATGTCTTTTCTCAGCTTCATAGCTCTTTTTAGTGCTGAATATTATCTTATTGTCTAGATGCACCACCATTTCTTCATTTACCTACTGGAGGACATCTTGGTTGTTTCCATGTTATGAATAAACGTGCTGTGAACATCTGTGTGCAGGGTTTTCTGCTTTATTATTCCATCATCCTAGGTGATTGCATCTTTCTTGTTTTCTTATTTTAGTTTTTTTAGCTTTATTAGAAATGATTGGTGAGTAATAATGGCTAATTATGGAATGATTGGTAAGATATTGAAATAGCTGAATGTTTTAAGGTATAAGAAAAATAATGTCAGTAAGATCCCATAATTAATCTTAGAATTATGAATGAATTCTGTTAAACTACATGGTCATTGCAAAGTACAATTGGGTTTTATCCAATTTTTACAGTAAATTTTTGCTTGTTTTTTGGGGGGGGAGTTTTCTAAGGAAAAAATGGTGAAATATCAATCTTTACAAATAGTTAGAAATGTTTAAAATTGAAAAATGGGTCCATCAGACCCTGATAGTATACCAAGGTTTAAAAACCTTTAGTATTTCTTTGTTTTCTGAAAGATAAAGCCTGAAATCTTTTGCGTTGCCTAGAAGCATTGGTTATTTTTCGGCTTTACCACTAGCATGCCCCTATCCTATGTATACCTTTTAAGGGCAAGTTGCATTATGAATGCCTTGAACTGCCGTACATTTTCATACCTACATGTGTGTGGTAGGCAGAATTCTAAGATGGCCCCCAATATTCCTGGCCTTTGGTGTGCACACTCTTCCCATTTATTCAATCAAATACTAATCTAGGTACTGCTGTGAAGGTATTTGGCATAAGAAATCTGGGGGTTATAAGGGGACTAAATGGCAATGGAAAAAATACAATAAAGATTAAATAAAGGAAGGAAGGAAGGAAGGAAGGAAGGAAGGAATTAGTTGACTTTAAGATAGGAAGAGATTTCTGGTTAGTCCTGATCTAATCCCAGGTGATGATTTTTGCAGAAGAGGAGGTCAGAGAGACATGATCTAGCTGTTCTGGAAGAAACCAGATGTTCGTGTTGTAAACTGACTGGTAGGAGAGGTGGGGCATGTGGCAAGAAATTGCAGGTGGCCTGTAGGAGCTGAGAGCAGTTCTAGCCAATAGCTAGCAGAGAAAAAGAAACAATAGTCGTATAGTTAGTAGGAAATGAATTCTATCACCTACCAGACCTTGAAAGAGAACCCCAAATCCCAGGTGAGATCTGCAGCCCCAAAAGACAGCTTAACTTCAGCCCAGTGAGACCCTGAGCAGAGAATCCAGTTGTGCTGTGTGCCTACTCTTGTGATCTACAGAAACTTCAATGGAATAACTGGGTTGTGTTTATGTTACAACTTTAAAGAAACCTAAGTGCTACTAGAACCATCTTATGGGAAAACCAAAAAAATTTTTGGGCCAACTCTATTATAATACAGGTGCATCAACCTTATTATAGTTTACTTTAATTATTAGCCTTTTAATAGAGGAATAGAAAGAAAATGAGTTGGGTATTTTTTTTTTGCACACAATCTACTCAGATAAGGAGTGAAGCCTATAGACAAATGTGTGACTAATGTATTTGTTCACATTTCCGCTAACATTTAGTAAGCCAACACTTCTTAATTCTAAAGTAGCAAAACTGGTCAAATATATGCATTTGACCATATGTTTTCTTCAGACATTGATGAACTTAAGTATGCTGATCAATCAAAAGAAATTCAGAATTTATGTTTTAAAGAATCAGGAATGTGTTCCATACATAAAGAGCTATTCGATATTTATTGTTTTCTGCCCAAGAGATTTCAACAAAGTAGATTATCATGAGGAAATGTATGAGTTATTTTTGAATTTCTATTTTATTTGATTTTTTTACATTGTAAGTATCTGTGTATTTTTATCAGAATATATCAATAAATGACTGTAAATAAGCATATCAGTATCAGTAGTAGTGCAGCTTTTAACTTTTTCAGAGTCCTTGTTCTTTTAACAAAATTACGCAAGGGAATTTTCCTTATGAGAGAGAACTGTAGAACCTTTCATTTTCATCTAGATTAGCAACAAGTAAAAGGGATCTTACTTCCACTTCATATGGTATTCCTCCATAGCATTCTTCCTAGTGCATTACTGACTGCATCCAAATTTGTTGAAAGTTTGATCCTGAAATATGGCTGAGCCTCTTAAGGAGAAGGTTTTGAATCAGGTATCACCAAATCGCAAGAGTTAGGAAGTTGCTTCAACAGAAATTCATACTTTTGGTTTTCTTATATTTTATGTTTGACTATAGCAAAACTTAAGGGTATATTCATTTTTAGTGTAATTTAAAAAGTTATATAGAAACACTACTACTTTATTTTCAATTATTATTCTTTATAGGGAACTGTATTTTATTCCTAACGTGTGCCATCTGTAGGT
Source organism: Trachops cirrhosus (assembly GCA_028533065.1). Classification (NCBI taxonomy): domain Eukaryota; kingdom Metazoa; phylum Chordata; class Mammalia; order Chiroptera; family Phyllostomidae; genus Trachops; species Trachops cirrhosus. The sequence goes on from CM052545.1 coordinate 82,786,069, forward strand.
ACATGTAACTGAATTAAAAAAAGTAAACATTTCTTAAATACTAGTACCTCATGAAATGAATAGTGAAGAATCATCTACGGATGGAAAAATGTAACAGGTTTTACGTATAAGTAAGTTATGTGAAAAAGATTACAAAAGATGGTAGTCTGTTTAGGCAGGCCTATTAAAAGCATTAAGACTTGAGTACTGGCTATTAAAGTGAGTAAATGGCAATATTATAAAGTTAAACACATGCCAAAAAACATTTTCCAGAGGACTAGGATTGTAACAATACCATTAATGAGGGCAAAGAGGTTTTAATGCAATTTGCACTTTCTAAAGTTTCAAAAAGAGGCTTTGAGTCAGTGCGTTATTAATGCGCCGAACATCTGGAACTGTGCAGAAGCCGCAGACAGTGAGCAAGTGCAGGGCTTCCCCGCTAGGCTGCATTCTAACGCTCTGCCTCCCTAGTGAGATCCCGGGTTTAAGAAGTTTGAAAAAGTAAAATGACAATAACCAGATAAGGAAATAACATTCCAAAGGGTCTTTTAATTTGTGAGATCTGACTTAAAAAACAAAGTCTCTGAGTTTACCGAATCCAAGTGAAATGATGTGAACACCAAATCGTAGGTTAAATCATCTATCACTGTATGAGGGCTAGTCTCTCAGTGTGTGAATATTTGTTCTTTATGAGCTAAGTAAGCGATTTTGGAACGGACATACTTCACATTTCTCACGCACGGTAAGTCGTCAAACCCGAGCGATGGCTCTGTGTCATGGTACTTCCCTCTAAGATATTTGACATTTAGGTACCTAGTTGGGATACTTAAGAGAATTTAAAAATCCTTTGAATTTTGTGGTGTTTAGTTATTTGTGCGATTTCTCTGGCAAGGGGAGTGATTAGGATATGTAGGTGTGACATCTGAGCGCCACCTGTGGCGGTAATGGAAAGGCCGTAGACATAAACATTTTTGTTATCTCAGACTGAAGATTTGCTGTAGACTATTTTCACCAAAATAATCAGTATTTTTTGCTACATTTTCTTAATGCAGTAAGAAGCCATTTGAGGTGTTAGACTTAATTTTAAAGAGGTTATGCTGCCTTTGGTATGGAAATGGACTGTGGAGAGTAAGATGACTGTGTAAGAGTCCATTGCGGTAACTCGTGTGAGAGAGGGTGCTGCCTTGGACCACTGTGGCAGCAGTATCTTTGGAGTCTAGGTGTAGTTGGAAGTAGTGCTAGCAGGATTTGCTGGTAGATTGGATGTGCAGTATGATAGAAAGAAGGAGTAAGGTTTTCTTAGTGGGCTTTTTTCTGTATATGTAGTTACTGCAGGTCAGTCTCACCTATGTGCATTTTTTAAAAGATTTTATTATTTTTAGAGAGAAGGGGAGGGAGAGAGAAAGAAAGGGAGAGAAACATCAGTGTGTGGTTGCCTCTCAAACGCCCCCAACTGGGGACCTGGACTGGACTTGGAATTGAACCAGCGACCCTTTGATTCACAGGCCAGCTCTCAATCCACTGAGCCACACCAGCCAGGGCCTGTGTGCATTCTTTCAGTAACATTATTGTCTTGGTTTCCCAGTTTCTGAGGGAAAAACTCACTTGTGTGTGTCTCCTCTCTTCTCAGCAATGTGCTGCAACACAACTTCACTTATGACTAGGTGTGTGGGATTTTATACATCAACCAATTCTTTGACCCCAGCTACAATTTAACTTAATTCTGACACTACCCACTTAGAGGTAGTATCCGATCCCACAGGTTAAGGACTCAGTCCCACAAGACTGCCTCTACTTCCAATGCCAGTCTCAGATTCACATGGTATCTGTGCTTCTAACTGACTGGCTCTAGATTGGAGGTTCCCATAGCCCCTGCCTTGGGTTCAGTTAATTTGCTAGAATGGTTCACAAAACGCAGAGAAGTACATCTACCAGTTTATTATAAAGGATACAGATGAACAGCCAGATGAAGTATATGGGGTGAGGTCTGGGAGGATCTCAAGCATGGGAGCTTCTGTCCCCATGGAATTGTTTCCTCTCTTCCCCCAAGCATGTGGAGGAAGCTTTCTGAACTCTGTGCTTTTGGGTTTTTATGGAGGTTTCCTTATGTGGGCACGATTGATGAAATTATTGGCCATTAGTGATTGATTCAACCTCTAGCCCTTCTTCCCTCCCTGGCGGTCAGGGATGGAGCTGAGAGTTCCAGCCCTCTAACAACATGGTTGATTCTCCTGACATCCAGTCACCATCCTTAGGTTACTTAAGGACTGTCTAAAAGTCTATTTAACATACACTCAGGTGTGGTTGAAAGAGACTTCTTATAAATAATTTCGCCTTTATGGCTTTGAAGCTATTTTAGGATCTGGGGACAAAAGATGTCCCTACAGCTCTTATTGCTCAGGAAATCCTGAGGGTTTTAGGAGCTCCATTCCAGAGTAGGGATAAAGACCAAATATATATTTCTTAGTATCAATCACAACATCACATTCAGTCATACACTCAATGTCAGATTAACGTATCTGAGAGTCTCAAAAGCAACAAATCTCAACTCTGTAAACTTTCCTCCTAATCTTGGCTGTTTTCCTCTGTTGCCTTTATGAGTGAATGGTACCACAATCTGTGTTTGGATTAATCAGATAACCAGAGGGCATGATCATTTGAATTTTTATATCGGGTTGGCCAAAAAGCCTGTTACATTTTTTTCCCGTAAAGTAAAAGGCACATTTTTCATTTTCACCAATAACTTTATTGACTTGGATATTTTGAGTATGTTGGCTATCTTCCATGTGGTATAACATTGACTGTTCTCAATTAATGTCTCGATTTCATCGCTATCAACTTCAACTGGTCTACCCAAATGCGGAGCATTGTCCAGAGAGAAATCTCCAGCACAAAACTTCTCAAACCACTTTTGACATGTTTGATCAGTCACAGCACCTTCTCCATACATTGCAGAAATCTTTTTTTATGTTTCAGTTGTGTTTTTACCTTTCTTGAAGTAATAAAGCATAATACGTCAAAAATGTTGTGTATTTTCTTCCATCTTCAATGTTGAAATGACTACATAAATATTCACCACTTTTCCTGTAAACCCTTTACCCTTTTTCCTTTACAGGAACAATTATAAAGGACACATTGGCAATAACAAGAGAGGTGGAAACAGGGGAAGGAGGTGGGGAGGGGAGGGGTGGGGAAGGGAAAGGCAGAAAACTGTACTTGAACAACAATAAAAAATGTTTAAAAAATTGACCAATTTTGATAAGTTTCTTTTTAAATGCATGCTGATATGACAGCTGTCACAATACAGTCTAACAAAATTATTTCAAATGAAGTAAAGACAACTAAGCACTACTAGAGCCATCTTACTGAGAAAAACCAAATGAACTTTTTGGCCAATCCAATATTTTATAAATGCTCACTTTCTCTACATTATTTTCCAAAAGGTGCAATCATGACTCACATATAAATATAAAGTGAACATCTGTCAAAGAGTTTATTCAATTAATTGATTAATGAGGGGATGAATAGATGTTAATTAAGGCTGATTCAGAGAGCATTTAAAGGAGCTATGTGCTTACAGGCAATTAAATAAAGGAATGGAGTATAAGGCTGCAGGCCTGAATACAAAACTGGTTCATGTACTAGAGGCTAGTAAACTGTAACCTTTGGCGTTATCTGTTCTCCTAGACAGAAATTATTTGCATTTCTACTGGACAAAATATATAAGTTCAAATAATTTCAGTAAGTGTAGATCTTAATAGTATACAATTGAGTTTGGTCAAGTCCATTTCCCTAAATAATGCTTGGATAGGTTTTTGCCTGCATATGAAATTGAGAGGTTTTGTTGCATATTTTTCCTTCCTCTCAAGTTTGCATAGTTTTGTTTTGTTTTTTAAACACTTTCTGATTCAAGCTACATCCATTTCTGGATCACTATATTAGTAGCCTAAATGTACCCATTCTTACCCCTCTAATTCACCAATATTAATATAAAAATAGTATTGTTTTTAGTCCTTATATTTTTAAATTATGAAATACAATGTGTGTAATGTATAAACTTAATAGGCACATTTCAAATAATAAAAAGAACATCTAAGTATTGACCACTCAACAAGAAATATAACATTATTCCTACATTAGAAGCCCCCATGTACCCCTTCACAATTATATCCTCTCATCCTGGAAGATATTAGTGCTGCTTATTTTTTTAAGAAATGGTTTATATATGTGCTTAAATAATAATTGTTTTTGACATTTGTATGAATAAAATCATTTTGTATGTTATTTATCTGTAATTTGCTTTTTTAACTCAATACCTATAGATTTTGGTTATTCTCATTGGTACATGTGTTACTAATTTATTCATTTATACTATAGTATAGTATGTATTTTCATGCATGTGTGGGTATGTTTTATTTTTAATTTTTAAAATGGTGGTAAAATATACATAACAAAACTTGCTGTTTAACTATTTTTAGTGGTACAATTTAGTGTTATTAAGTATGTTTGCAATATTATACAATCATTACTACTATCCATTTCCAAAACATTTTCATCATCCCAATGAGAAACTCTGTATCCACTAAACAATAACCCCTCATTCTTTCACCCTCAAGCCCTGGCAACTCTTATTCTGCTTAGTTTCTCTATCAATTTTTCTGTTTTAGGTACCTCATAAAAATAAAATCATTCAATATTTGTCCTTTTGTGTCTGGCTTACTTCACTTACCATTATGTTTTCAAGGTTCATCCACACTGTAGCACGTATTAGAATTTTATTCCTTTTTATGGCTGAATACTGTTTTATTATATGCATATACTAGTTTGTTTTATCCATTTATCTGTTGATGACTGCTTAGGCTGTTTACACCTTTTGTCTATTGTGAATAATACCGCCATGAACAATGATATACAACTATCTGTTTGAGTGCCTACCTTAGTTTTTTTGGTGATATGCCTTGCTGGATCATACTATAATTTTATGTTTATGAACTTTTTGAGGAACTGCCAAACTGTTTATCACAGTGGCTGTACCATTTTGCATTCCCACCAGCAACGTACGAGGATTGCAATTTCTCCACATCTTTGCCAGCACCTATTTTCTGTTATTTTGATAGTTGTCATCCCAATGGGTGTGAGGTGGTGCCTCATTGTAGTTTGGATCAGTGAAGTTGTGCATCTGTTTTCTGCTTCTTGGCCAATTGTATATCTTTGAAGAAGAGTCAGTTCAAACCCTTTGCCCATTTTTGAATTGGGTTGTTTGTTTTTAAGTTGTAGGAGTTCTTTATATATACTGGATATAACCTCTTATCAGATATATGAATTGTAAATATGGTCTCCCATTTTGTGCATTACCTTTTCACTTTCTTGATAGTTTTCTCTAATGTACAAAGTTTTTAAATTTTCGCGATGTCCAATTTATGTTTTTCTTTTGTTACCCATGCTTTTTTGGTGTCTTATCCAGGAGATCATTGCCAAATTCAGTGTCCTGAAGATTTTGTCCTATGATTGTTTTCTAATAGTTACAGTTTTAGGTCTTACATTCATAGGTGTTTGGTATGTTTAAGTTAATTTGTGTCTGGTATAGGCAGTGTGTAACTTTATTTATTTAGTTAGTTAAATGGATATTCAGTTTCCCCACCATCTTATGTTGAAAAGACTCCCTTTTCCCCATTGAATGGTCTTGGCACCCTGTTTGAAAATCAGTTGATCAAATGTGTGAGGGTTTTTTTCTGCCCTGGCTGTTCCACTGGTCTGTATTTCGATCCCTGTGCCAGTAGCACACTGTTTGATTGCTGTAGCTTTGGAGTAAGTTTTGAAATTAGGAGATGTGAGTCCTCCGGCTTTGTTCTTTTTCTTTCAAGATCATTTTGGCTATTCCTGGTCTCTTCTGATTCCATATGAATTTTAAGATGGGTTTTTCTATTTCTGCAAAGAACATGTTGGGGATTTTGGTGGGAATTGCACTGAGTCTTTACATTGCTTTGAATAGTATTGTCTTATTGACAGTAGTAGATCCTAATCTGTGAACACGTGATATCTTTCTGTTTATTTATGTTTCTTTATTTTCTTTTAGCAGTGTTTAGTAGCTTTCAGTACACATGTTTTTTACCCCTTAGTTAAATATATTACTAAATATGTCATTCTTTTTGATGCTATTGTGAATGGAATTGTTTTCTTAATTTGCTTTTATGGTTGTTTGTTGTTAGAGTATAGAAATGAAATTGATTTTTGTGTGTTGATTTTGTATCCTGCAACTTTGCTGATTTCATTTATTAGCTCTAATGGGTGGGGTTTTTATTCTTAGCATGAATTCTTTAGGATTTTCTAGATATAAGACCATATGTGAACAGAGTTTACTTTTTTGTTTACAGTTTGAATACTTTTTATTTCTTTTTCTTGCTTAATTTGTTATAGTTAATAGAAGTGGAAAAATCAGGGCTTCTTTGTCTTATTCTGTTTTAGAGGGAAAGCTTTCAGTTGGTCACAACTGAGTGTGGTTAGGTGTTGGCTTTTCATATGTAACCTTTAATATGTTTAGGAAGTTCTATTCCTAGTGTAAGTGTTTTTGTTATACACGGGTGTTGAATTTGTCAAATTCTCTTTCTGCCTCAATAGAGAAGACCATGTGTTTTTTTTTCTGTTAATGTAGTATATTACATTGATTAGCTACTATATGTTGAACAATGCGTACATTCCTGGAGTAAATCCCCGTTGGTCACAATGTATTTGGCTGGCCAAAAAGTCATTGGTTTTTTTCTGTAAAATAAAACACATTTTTCATTTTCACCAATAACTTTGTTGATTTGGATATTTTGAGTATGTCAGCTCTCTGTCACTACAATGTTATTGGCTTCTAGTGGGTAGAGGCCAGGGGGTGCTGCTAAGCATCTTCCAATGTGTAAGACAACTGGAATACAGTTAGTTTTAATTTGAGATCTTCTTTTTAATTATGTGTTTGTGGCTATAAATACCTTTAGGTTTTGTTTGTTTTTTGTTCGCATTTCACTAAAAAATATTTTAAAATTTCCCTTGCGATTTCTAATTAGATCCAGTTAAGCAATAAGAATGTATTGTTCAGTTTCCCTATATGTGTAAATTTTTCACTTTGCCTTCTATTATTCATTTCTAGTTTCATTTCATTTCATTATAGTCGGAAAAACCACGCAGTCCTTTTAAAATGTATTATGACTTGTATTGTACCCTAACCTATTATCTGCCCTAGAGGATGCTCCGTGTGCACTTGGGAAGAATGCATATTCTACTTTGTTGGGAGGTGTGTTCTATACGTGCCTGTTAGGTCTAATTAGTTTACAGTGTTTTTCAAGTTCTCTTTTTCCTTATTGAACTCTGTCTGGTTGTTATTTAAATTGGGGTGTTGGAGTCTTTTACCATTATTGTAGAATTGTCTATCTCTCCATTATATCCTGTTAATTTTTGTGCCATTTACTATGAGTGTTTAGATTCAGGCAAGAGAGAAAGCAGTCCCTCGAGTAGCCCCCCTAAAAGTCTGCACATTGGACATATGTTGCAGCCTTCTCTTTCTCTACTCAGGGAGAAGCCGGGAGTTGGAAATTTTTTCCTGTTTGCACCATGCTGAGCTGGAGGGGAGAGACTAAGCTGTGCCATGAATTTTCCTACCATCTTTGATGCAGTTGGTTTCCTTCTCATCTGGGAGGCAGGGACCTCTTAACTCTTTTTCAAATTTTTTTTATTGTTCAAGTACAGTTGTCTCCATTTTCACCCCACCTCGGCCCCCACCCCACCCATCCCCACCTCCCACCCTCAAACCTACCCTCTTTGGCTTTGTCCATGTGTCCTTTATACATGTTCCTTGATGGACCTTCCCCTATTTTCCCCCATTATCCCTCTCCCCATTCGCTTCTGGTTACTGTCAGTTTGTGCTTTATTTCAGTGTTTCTGGTTATATCTTGCTTGCTTATTTTATTTGTTGATTAGGTTCCACTTATAGGTAAGATCATATGGTATTTGTCTTTCACCGCCTGTCTTATTTCACTTAGCACAATGCTTTCCAGATCCATCCATGCTGTCCCAAAGGGTAGGGGCTCCTTCTTTCTTTCTGCGGCATAGTATTCCATGGTGTAAATGTACCATTTTTTTCCCATTCATTTACTTGTGGGCATTTAGGTTGCTTCCAGCACTTGGTTATTGTAAATTGTGCTGCTATGAACATTGGGTGCATAGGTTCTTTTGAATTGGTGTTTCAGGATTTTTTATAAAAATATTTGGTTTGTTTATTGTTCTTGAACCAGCATTTCTATCAGGGGCAAGGAGGGTCTGTTGATGTACCCCCTATTGAATTTTTAAAGTGGAGATGTGCGTGGGTTCATATTTTGAAAATATTGCTTCAGCTGAAATGACCTAAGAGTGATAGATGAGACCCAAGAAATCCATTTAGAAGATGATTGGAGTAGATCTTCAAGAGATTATGGTAGCTAGGACTGGGTTGGTGGCTTTGGATATGGAGAGATATTTAGAAGGAAACAAAAATTAACAAGGTTAATAGATTGAATATGAGAAATGCCAGGGGGCTTTTATTTTTTTCACACTAACTTTGTATTATTGACTTTTTTTTTTAAGATTCCATCTATTTATTTTTAGAGAGAGGGAGATGGAGGGAGAAAGAGAGGGGATGTTTCTCACCTAGAAACATCCATGTGAGAAAGAAACATCGATCAGCTGCCTCTCGTGCATGCCCCAACCCGGGACCATAAGCACAACCTAGGCATGAATCCTGGTGGGGAATCCAACCAGCAACCTTTCACTTTGCAGGATGACACTCAACCAGCTGAGCCACACTGGTCAGGGCTTGACTCTTAATCAAGAGTTGCATGTTGTTAGACTATGTGGTTAATCTGATGAAGATTCTTTGAAATTTCTTGAAGATCCTTTTGTAATCTAACACATAGTTATTTTTTTGAATGTTCTATTGTCTATCTATTTTCTACTTGTTGGCTCTCCGAGTCTATGTTTATATATTATTTGTTTTGTTTTTGTTTAATATGACAAATTTTCAAACAGCTCAGCTGCCTATGGATTAGGTAAAATGGTCTTAAAAAGAATTTTCATGTAAAGAATCTTTAGTTAAAAATATTAAAGACCTTCACTTCAGGTTCAAAAAAGGTAACTTAAAATTTGTCAACTTTGATAGAAGTCATTTTTTTCCTGCTTTTGAAATTCCCAAGATAGCAACGGTAGAAGTAGTTGTAGCGGCAGCAGCGGCAGCGTTAGTTGCAATAGTAATGGCGGCAGCGGCAGCATTAGTTGTAATAGTAATAGCAGCAGCGTTAGTTGTAATAGTAATGGCAGCAGCGGCAGCAGCAGCGTTAGTTGCAATAGTAATGGCAGCAGCGGCAGCAGCAGCGTTAGTTGTAATAGTAATGGCAGAAGCGTTAGTTGTAATAGTAATGGCAGCAGCGGCAGCAGCAGCGTTAGTTGTAATAGTAATAGCAGCAGCGTTAGTTGCAATAGTAATGGCAGCAGCGGCAGCAGCGGCGTTAGTTGTAATAGTAATGGCAGCAGCGTTAGTTGCAATAGTAATGGCAGCAGCGGCAACAGCAGCGTTAGTTGCAATAGTAATGGCAGCAGCGGCAGCAGCAGCGTTAGTTGCAATAGTAATGGCAGCAGCGTTAGTTGCAATAGTAATGGCAGCAGCGACAGCAGCAGCGTTAGTTGTAATAGTAATGGCAGCAGCGTTAGTTGCAATAGTAATGGCAGCAGCGGCAGCAGCAGCGTTAGTTGCAATAGTAATAGCAGCAGCAGCAGCAGCAGTGTTAGTTGCAATAGTAATGGCAGCAACAGCATTAGTTGCAATAGTAATGGCAGCAACGGCGGCAGCAGTGTTAGTTGTAATAGTAATGGCAGCAGCAGCAGCAGCAGCGGCAGCGTTAGTTGCAATAGTAATGGCAGCAGCGGCAGTTAACATCCATGGTGCCAGGCATCGTGCAAAGCTGTCTAAATCAGTTAATGAATTTAGCCCAGTCACAACTGTATGACTTATTATTGTTCTCCTCATTTTGTAGGGGAAACATGTAATATGCAGGAATGTTAATGTGTTTGCCATAGTCGTGTTGTAGCCACATTGGCTTTAAACAAATCAAGGTAAGTTTGTTCAGTTGAGCACGCAAAAACTCATTTTCCCTTTCGTTTTCAGTTACTAGAAAAGTTAAAAGAACGTTGGCTCTCCACTGGTTTATGGCATAATCTGGAGTTGGTGAAGACAGTCATTGCAGAACCACAGGGAGGAGAAAAAACTAATTTCGATGAACTACTGCAGATGTACTACGATGCAATCAAGTACAAAGGAGAGAAAGGTAATAGGAAATTGTTGGATGATCAATGAAAAAATATTTTGTACTATAAAATAAGTTGGTGCTGTTAGAACTTTATTGGTATTATCTTTCTAAATGAATTGAACTTAGAAGAATTGTATTTTATACTCCTGAGTAAAGAGAAAATAAGTTAAAGAAATTCTTTATTTGGAGCTGTCTCCTATAAATGTTTTCACTTGGGGAAACATTCAGCTATTATTCTATGGTCTTCCCTATATTACCTACAATGTGTTGCGAAAGAAGGCAGAGAGCAAGCATAAATTCAAGTATCTTACTAGCCAATGAGCCCTGCTTATGTTCTGTTACATAAAGTGAACTCGAGTTTTGAAAACATAACTGAAGACTCAATATCCAAGTTAGAGAATGTCCATAAGGAGGTTGACAGGAAGGACTAATAGTAATAATTTATGAACAATGCAAGATCGTAAAGATCCTATAACATGATTGTCAATATCCTTGTATAATAGAGTGTTCTGTGTGTATTTTACATATTTTTCAGTATAATATTGACTCAGTATGATATATTGTACAAATTAAGAGTAATTTAAATAGTGAGAACTTTGCATGCTGGTGGTAATGGTAATGATTGCAGTTTCAATTTTTAAAGGTAAAACAGTTGGTTCACAACTGCTCAGTTCATGTGCAAGTTGCTGCTCTTATGTGGTTTTACTGTTTAAGTTTCTGGGTGATACACAGCTTGTAAGGTGGTTTCCTGCCACATTGCACCTAAGTGTAATTTTGTATTCCTTGTCTATTTAAAGATACTGAATTTTTACACTCTATCTCATAATAGTTTGATTCTTTTAAGTTTGCTACTATGATTACTTAAAAATCAGAGCTTTTAAAAATGATAACAATAAGCAATTTTGGGGAATTTTTAGCATGCTTTGAAAAATATCTGTATTCTGTTGCTTAAGATGGAGCCCTCCTGGTAGCGGTTTGCCGTGGCAAAGTGAGTGAGGGGCTGGATTTCTCAGACGACAATGCCCGAGCTGTCATAACCATAGGAATTCCCTTCCCAAATGTGAAAGATCTTCAGGTAGGCCTTCAAAGTCTTAAGAAATTTTATTTATCATAGAAGTTGTTGATTTTGTGTAAAGTTAATTATATGTTTTTCTTCTATCTTCAGACATTTTATTGCAATTCTGTGTTGACTGAATGAGTGAGAAAGGCTTAATATTTTTAACTCACACTGTCTTTTGTTCAGCAAGAGCTATTTTCAAAGTGTGGCTCCAGGTCAGGAACATCAGTATCACCTAGGAACTTGATAGAAATGCACATTTTCAGGCTCCATTCAGACCTACCGAATCAGAAATTATGGAGGTGGAGCCCAGCGATGTGTTCTGTGAAGCTCTTAGCCACAGACTCACACGGGTCCCCCAGAGTTGTGGGGCTCTTTTCCTATCCGGCTGCCTTCCAGTTAGCTTCTCCAAATTCTTCTCTTTCACTTCAGCTCGGCAGGACCACTGTATGCTGCTTACTCCTCAGTGTTCAGTACTTTCGTCAAGACATTCCACTCAGGAAGAGAGCTGAGAATCTCGGAGTTCACCTAATGGATTTCCCTTATCTCTGAGATTAGTCCCATGCTGCCTGGTGCCTGCCCCCTGAAAGCAGTTGCTTTATCTGTCTGGTTCAGTTTTACAGTTAATTACAGTGGGAGGGATATTCCCAAACCATTTATTCTGGTCTTGGCCAGAAACAGGAGTTTTGCTTCATTATCACTGATTGTTTGCTAAACATTATATTTGAAAAATTATTTGTAGCAACAATTTGAAGCCAAAGATGATATTATCTTCCATCAGGGAGGATTTTTGTTTACTTTCTATAAGCAGTTATCTTTATTGTTAATATTTTACTAGACACTTTGAATTATATAATATTAACAATAATAATCAGTGTTTCTCTGGTTAGTTCCTACTCTTTCCTAACCTCTGGACCTCCTCAAAATTTCCAAAAGTCTTCAAGGGCTGTGTAATCCTTTCAGCCTACAGTCACTTGTGGCTCCCAGCACCTTTCTCCAGCTACCAGTGCTACCACTGAGAATGCTGGTGGCCGCGCCCGGGGTTCCGGTTCCATAGTGGCCAGTGCTGCCTCTGGCTGTCGCCGCTGATGAAACAGTTGACGCCCACGCGAGAGCTGTTGTGTTCCCCGTGGACAGTCTTAGTGCTACGGCCCACGGGGGCTGCGTGCTGCTGGCACTGCTGCTGGCACTGCTGCTGGCAGTGCTCCGGTCTCTTCTGTCTCATTTTTGTACCTTGGCCCTATCTTACTGCGCTGATGCCGCTTTGTTAGAGTGGAAAGAACTCCTTTCCCCCTCTTTCTGAGCCACACGTTCTCCCAATGTCTTAAATACAGTTTCCCCCCTAAAACTAGCTCTTTCAATTTTGACTTGAATCTTCTTTTTTTGGACCTATACATGAATTCTTGAAAGTGGGGAAAAGATAAAGATAACTTTATAGTGAATACTAGTTTGTACTACGTACAAAGTAACAAGACCTGAAGGGATTCATTTTAAACTCGTAAGTGATTATGTCTGAGAAGGAGAGAAATGCTGTTGAGGGTAGTTACAAAAGGGACTTTAGCTTTTTCTATAATGGTTGTTTATTTATTTATCTTTATTATAATGGTTGTAAAAAGCAAGCTTCAAGAAAAGGGTAAACACACAATATAATATATAGAGAATGTATTATAGAATTGTACACCTGAATACTATGTAATTTTATTAACCAATGTCACCCCAATAAATTTAATAGAAATTAAAAAAGAAAATATGGGGAGAATATAGACATTTATTATGTTATTCTTTCTAGATACTTAAAATTAAATAAAATGCTACTTGTGAAGAAAAAACATTACATTTGCCTTCTATTTTCTCTACCCTCACTCCCAACAACTGTGATTCTGGGCATTGTTATTATGCCAGTCTTGGGTTTTTAACACTTTACTTCCTCATGATAAGTTCTTTCCAGGCAGCGTGTCATTCTGTCATACAAAAAAAAAAAAAAAAAGACACCCAGTAGCCTGCTCTGACATTCCTCCGTAATCTTCCTGCATGTCATAGTTCTACTTAACTGCATCCCAGTTGTGCAAAACAGCAGAACAACAGAAGAAGAGTCGGTGAGGTCTGGGTCGGGAGGAAGAGGGCTGTTCTAAAGAAGTTTGCCTATTTTGCCTAGTATTCCTTGTGGTTCCTGAAAGGGCCAAATAGGATAGACCCAAAAGTAGTCCAGGTTGCAGGGACAAGGGACAGATAAGAGAAATTCTTTACTGGCAATACCAGATGTAAGGCAAGTATATTTGTTTTTGCTAAATGTCTGGATCAGTTCTTGTGTAGCAAATAATTTTAAGACTCAGTGACTTAAAACAACAACCATTTACTAGGAGACCTATATCTATGACTGGGGGGTGCTTGGGCAGTATTTGATCTAGGCTGCCTGCGGCTGGGCAGTTTGGTAATTTCAGCTGGGCTTAGTTACCCTACTGTGGTTTAACCATTTTAGGTTGGATTGAACTGGGTAAGGTCGGTCCTTCATTTGTATCTCATCCTTCATGGACCAACAGACCAGCCAGAACATGTCATTGCAGTGGCAGAGATACAAGAGGGCAGACTTGACTGTATAAGGACTTTCACATTTAACCAAAGCATGTCTCCTGTGCCCAGGCCCAAAGTCAGGAGCATGAGGTGGTGGTAGGGGGGGCGGTAATTCTTTACCACACTTGGCAAAAGATTTAGAATTAAGACTTCAAAAATATCCTGACATGTATTTTTTAATAACTAAAGGATATTTGTAAAACATCCATCCAAAAGACTGTTTATAACCTTTACCAGTATAAATATGCATTTTTTTCTAATAATTAGGAAGGCCTTTTTTCCTTCTTAATGGAAATTTGGAACTGACCAGAATATAGAAGTCAATACCTGAAATATCTATTATCTAAAGTAAATCAGAGCATCATTATGAATGGTTTCTTAAAATTCATGAATGACCGCCCTGGCTGGTGTAGCTTAGTGGATTAAGCGCGGGCCTGTGAACCAAGAGATCACGGTTCGATTCCCAGTCAGGGCACATGCCTGGGTTGCAGGCCAGTTCCCAGCAGGGAATGCACAGGAAGCAACCATACATTGATATTTCTCTCCCTCTCTCCTTCTCTTCCCCTCTGAAGATAAATAAATAAAATCTTT
>CM052545.1:82801082-82859478 GCA_028533065.1 Trachops cirrhosus
AAAAAAAAAATTCATGAATGACCAACCAAGTTACTGAAAATATTTATTTGTATACTACAATGGGATATAAAACACATACAAAGGTCTGAGATTTTAAAAGATTTTATTTATTTTTAGAGAGGGGAAGGGAGGGAGAAAGAGAGGGAGAGAAACATCAATGTATGATTGTCTCTCATACGCCCCCTACTGGGGACCTGGCCCGCAACCCAGGCATGTACCGTAGCCTGGGAATCAAACCCTTTGGTTCGCAGGCCAGTCTCAGTCCACTGAGCCACACCAGCCAGGGCTAAAGGTCTGAAATTTTAATGAAGTTTACTTTATTTTGTTGTTATTGTTTGTGCTTTTGGTGTCATATTTAGAAAACCATTGCCAAATCCAAGATCATGCAGATTTGCCCCTAATATTTTTTTTTTGAGGAGTTTCATAGTCTTATGTCTTAAGTTTGTTTATTTATTTAAATTGATGTGACATTGGTTAATAAAAATATATCAGTTTCAAGTGTACAATTCTATAATACATCATCTGTATGTAGTATACTGTGTTCACCACCCGAAGTCAAGTCTCCTTCCATCACCATTTATCCCCCCTTTACCCTCTTCTACCTCCCTCACCCCCTTTCCCTCTGGTAATCCCCATACTGTTGTCTGTGTCTGTGAGGGTTTTGTTTGTTTGTTTGCTTAATCCCTTCACCTTTTTCGCCCAGCCCTCCAACCCTGCTCCTCTCTGGCAGCTGGCGGCCTGTTCTCTGAGTCTATTTTGTTTGTTGGTTTATTTTGTTCATTAGATACCACATATAAGTGAAATCATATGGTATTTGTCTTTCTCTCATTAGCTTATTTCACTTAGCATAATACTGTTTAGGTCCATCCATGCTGTAGCAAATTTAGATATTTGATCTATTTTGAATAAACTTTTGTCTATGACATAAGATGTGTGTCCAACATTCTTATTCCTTTCAACTCTTATAGACATCATTTAGTTATATCATGTTTTTATAATTAACTACGCCAATCTCTGCCTTTCAGATGGAACATTTAAGGTAATTTAAGGTAATTTCTGATAAGGAAGGACTTACTTCTGCATTTAGCTGTTTGTTTTTCTAAGTGTCCTTTGTGCTTTTTGTTCCCTAATTCCTTCATTATTGCCCCTGACCTTTATTTGTAGTAAGTTTACTTGTAGTAAATATAAGTTTATTATTTAAGTCTCAAATATGCACATTTATATGTTTAAATATAGTTAAGTATTAAATATATATTTAATATATTAAGTAAAAGTTAAATATACATTTAATATACTTATATTTAATATGTTATTAGAATAGTATTTGGTTTTGTTTGTTTTACTTGATATTGTTAAAAAACAACAACCCTTCATACCTAGACACTTCATGAAGGCATAATAATGGTAGTAATCATGATTAGGTGATGATAATGAGGACAGAAGTAAATATTAATATGACATAATGAGGCAGTACAGTGCATTGTTATAATTGTAAATCATTAAAGGAGTTGCAGAAGGGAAATGCTCAATCCCAGTAGCATTTACACTCCATATAATGCATAGTAGGACATAATAAATAGTGGGGGTAAGGTATCTTATATTGATTATACTGGCTTTCACTCAATTTTATATGAGTTTTCTATTGCTGTGTTATAAATTACCACAAACAAATTGGCTTAAAACAATGCACATTTCTTATGTCACAGTTTCCATGGGTTAGGAGCCTGAGCTCGGCTTAGCTGGATCCTCTGCTCAGGGTCCCACAAGGCTGCAGCCAAGGTGTTGGCTGGGCTGCGGTCTTGTCTGGGTCTTGGGGTCTCCTGCCCGGCTCATTCAGGATGTTGGCAGGGTTCAGTTCCCTAAGGTGGTCTGACTGATCCAGCCAGGACTGCTCTTATCTTTTAGATGCTACTCAGAGTTCCTTGCCATAGGGACTTCTCCCAGACCCTCCCACAGCATAGTGGGTTATTTCTTCAAGGTTAACAAGTTATTCTCTAGCTCCAGCCTACTAAAATGGAGCCATATAACTTAATCACAAGAGTAACTTCCCTGTACCTTCTCTGTATAATATAACCTAACCAAGGGAGTAACTGTCTATCACCCTCACCATTTTCTGTTGGCTAAAAGCAAGTCAGTTTCTTCTCTCACTCAAGGTGAGAGGATTATACAAGGCTGTCTGGGTTTGTCTGCCATATTCTTGTCTTCTGTAACATGGGATGGTGAATTAAATGATTTCCATAAATGGATTTTCCAAAACTAGCACAGTGCCTGAAATTAGTGGACCACAGATTAGGATTTATTGTCTCCTTCTGCATTAATATTCAGTCTGTCATGCAAGAATAAGTAGAAGTTATTTATAAGTGCAAACCTTAAACATTCTATCTTATAAAAAAATGAAACAATCTGTTTCTGCATTATTTTCTCGTTATTTCACTTGATTTCTTATTTTACGTGTCATCTTTCCACAGGGGCCAGGCTAATCTTCTCCGTATCATTCTTTTTTTTTTTTTTTTTTTTAAGATTGATGATTTTATTCTTTTTCTTTAAATTATTTTATTACAGTTCAATTTTATTACTGTTCAATTACAGTTGTCTATATTTTCTCCCCACCCCCTCTAAACCCACCTCCCTCCCTTGCTTCCATCCTCCCCCTTGGATTTGTCCAGGTGTCCTTTATAGTAGTTCCTGAAAACCCTTCTCCCCACTGTCCCCCCACCCCGGCTATTATTACATTGTTCTTAATTTCAATGATTCTGGTCATTCTAATTTCAGTATACGTGGTGCTGAAGCAAGCACTGAATTCTTATTTTGAATGGTTAAGATTAGTGTCTGAGTTGGAAAAGTCATTTGACTGGGGAAAAGAAGGCAATGACGTTAATTTTATGATACTAAAATTTTTTCTTAAATTTGAGGCACAGATTATGGAAGTAAAAATTAAAGTACAGTTTAAAATACTAACTTAAGACTTTTGTAGTCTCAATTGCGGAGTTCAGCTTTTAGAGAAGCAGGAAAATGTATGTTAGAGCCAAAAATATGACTTCTTTGGCTGTGACCAGGATTTCCTCTTCCCACCTTGGGGACTAGAAAGTAGAGGTAGGAAAATTTCATTTTGGAGCCAAGTGTGACTTGTTTAGTTCAAGTCATAATTTATTGCACATACCTCGGGGACCTGAAAATAAAGAAACCCACTATGAAATGTTGATAATGGGCCACTCTGAAGGGCAAGCATTAAACTAACTTTCCCAGTGAGGATTTTTTTCACATCCACCTTTTCCAGATGCGTCTGATCATTCTATAAGGATATACTTAATCATGTAATAATTAAAAAGAAAACTTTCTATGTACTAAGCCAAAGTATTTGAGGGGCAGAAGAGTGAACCAAGGATTTTATATGATCAGATGCTGGTGGAAAAGTATAACTAAAAGAAAAGTTGTTTTCTTACAATACAATTAAGTCACAGTATAACAAGGTTTCCCTTTTAGTGGATATCTAAAGCAAATCCTTTAGCCAATTAGTATGATCTAAAAACTACAAAAGCCTTCAGCTTTATAATTCAGACATCCACATCTCAAATTGGTAGCATGGCCATAATTTCTGAGGCATTATAAAGTACAATACTTAGATTTTAAATATAGCATTTTATTTGTATTTCTTGGCAGAGTTTAGTTTAGGAGCACAGAGAAATATTCTCCCTTCATGGGTATTGTGCCTTTATTTTTCTGAGGAAAAAATTACAAAACCATGGAATATGGCTAAATTTTTTTGATTTTTATAATTAGTTTAATAAAATTTGATGGTAATATTCAATATCAGAAGGGCACTTAAAATTATTAAAATAATTTATTAAGATAAATAAGTTCATATTTTTGTACTATATTTCTGTAATACTACAATATATTAAGTTACCAAAATAATTTCATTTAGAAACTATTTAAAATTCAGATAGTGATCTGATTAGTTATCTTAATAATGACATATAATGACAATTATGAATTCTTTTTTTAGGAAAATCTCTGAGCTCTAAGGTACTAAACTATTATTTGAGGATATTATTTTAATTTGGAAAAAATTACATTCATGATTGAAAACTATAGGCATCTTTTTTTAGTTCTGTTAAATTAGTTATTGACTTTATAACAAACACATTAATTTATAGCCTTCCATGAATTCTTGGGTTTTTATAAACCTCAGAAAAAGGCCTTTGCTTGCCCCAAAGGTTAACATCATTAATAAAAGAGAGTGTACATTAAACCAGTGCTTTCTAGTGTCAGAATATTATTAGATGATGGCAGTATTAGAGTTCTTAAATCCAGCGTTTCATTTTAAGGAGAGTGATGTTGTTCCTTCATCTTTCTCGTTGCGTTTGCAGCAGTGTAAATATTCACGAGTAGGTGAATGAAGGCAGGGATGTAGGGGGCTATGGTATATAAAACGAATGATTACAAAAACAGAAAAACTTGAGTAAGTTTATGTATTTCTTTTGAACCATTTTCATAATTGTGTTAATGATCTTGAGTGTTTTAGCATTAATTTATTCGTTTAACAGACTTTTACTAAGTGCCTAATTTATACTAAGTATAGTAGGTACAAAAATGAACAAGATGCTATCTCTGTACTAGTGATATCTATAATTTTTTAATATTTTAAAATATATTTTATTGATTATGCTATTGCAGTTGTCCCATTTTTTCCTCCCCTTTATTACCGTCTGCCCTGTATCCCCCTCCACCAGCATTCCCCTCCCACCCCATAGTTTGTCCATGGGTCGTACATGTAAGCTCTTTGACTTCTCCATTTCCTATACTATTCTTAACCTCCCCATGTCTATTTTGTACCTATCCATTTATGCTTCTTATTCCCTGTACCTTTACCCTCTCCCCCCTGCCCCCTCTCGGCTGATAACCCTCCATGTGATCTCCATTTCTGTGATTCTGTTCCTGTTCTAATAGTTTGCTTAGTTTGTTTTTGTTTTGGGGTTTGGGGGGTTTTTTTGGTTCAGTTGTTGATAGTTGTGAGTTTATTGTCATTTTACTGTTCATATTTTTGATCATCTTCTTTTTCTTAGATAAATTCCTTTAATATTTCATATAGTAAGGCCTTGGGGATGATGAACTCCTTTAATTTGACCTTAACTGGGAAGCGCTTTATCTGCTCTTCCATTCTAAATGATAGCTTTGCTGGATAGACCAATCTTGGATGTAAGTCCTTGCCGTTCATGACTTCGAATACTTCTTTCCAGCTCCTTCTAGCCTGCAAGGTTTCTTTTCAGAAGTCAGCTGGTAGTCTTATAGGAACTCCTTTGTAGGTAACTGTCTCCTTTTCTCTTGCTGCTTTTAAGATCTTCTCCTTATCTTTAATCTTGGCTAATGTAACTATGTTGTGCCTTGGTGTGTGCTTCTTTGGGTCCACTTCTTTGGACTCTGAACTTCCTGGACTTTCTGGAAATCTATTTCCTTAGCCAGATTGGGGAAGTTCTTTGTGATTTTTTTAAATAAGTTTTCAATTTCTTACTCTTTCTCTTCTCCTTCTGGCACCCCTATGATTCGGATGTTGGAACATTTAAGGTTGTCCCACAGGTTCCTAAGCCTCTCCTCATTTTTTGAATTCTTGTTTCTTCATTCTGCTCTGGTTGAATGTTTATTTCTTCCTTATGCTTCATATCATTGATTTGAGTCCAACTCCCTTCCCATCACCGTTGGTTCCTTGTACATTTTGCTTTACTTAACTTTGCATAGCCTTTACTTTTTCCTCTATTTTGCAACCATACTCAACCATTTCTGTGAGCATCCTGATTACCCATGTTTTGAACTCTGCATCTGATAGGCTGGCTATCTCTTCATTGCTTAGGGGTTTTTTTTTGGAGCTTTGATCTGTTCTTTCATTTGGGCCATATTTCTTTGTCTTGGTGTGTCTATTCCATTGTAAGGGGTGGAGCCTTAGGTATTTGCCAGGGCAGGACAACCCACTTTGCTGTGTTGTGGCGCTTTATGTGGGGGAGGGTTCCGAGATGGAACAATGCCACTTGCTGGCTCTCTGCTGGCTTTCAGTCACTTCCCCTGCTACCCACAAGTGAATTGGGCCCTTCTGGTGTTGATTCCAGGTAGGTGGGCTTGTGTGCATTCTAGGACCCTGTGGGTCTCTCCAACAAACTCTGTTGTGAGGCTGGGAGTTTTTCCCGCCACTACCACCCCCACAGATTTTTACAGCCAGAGGTTTTGAGGCTTTATTTCCCTGCACTGGAACCCTGGGTTGTGTGGTCTGTCTGGCTCCCCAGTTGTTCCTCCAGTTTCTCTGCATGCAAATGTGGGACAACCCAGTAGCCAGCCTTCTCCTTGCCCTCCCAGTCCTCCAGCTGCTGCCTTGCTGGGTATCCTCTCTGCCCTGGCTGCCTGTCTTCGTCCATCCTACCAGTCTGAATTCATGTTTTTTCTTTAACTCCTCAGCTGTTGGACTTTCATACAGTTTGATTTTCTGCACTTCTGGTTATTTTTTGTTTTTAAATCTGTTGTCCTTCTTTTGGTTGTGCAAGGAGGCAAAGTATATCTACCTATACCTCCATATTGGCAGGAAGTCTTTGATATCTATCATTTAGTAAAGGACTCAAACATTAACAGAATGTTTTGGTGGGTTACAATCTGGGTGTTCAGTTGCTTAGGGAAGGTGAGGTTGAGCAACACCTTTCACTTTCCATCCAAATATCCATTTACTTTTACTGATTTTTCTAAAATAGATGGAGGAGCCAGAAAGATGAGATAGGAATCTTGTGTACATTGAGATTCAAACATACAAACATTTGAAGAAGTGGAATGGCCTCATCAAAGGCCAGATTGCAAGCCTATACAGATTATTAAGATTATTCAGAATAATCTTAACTATTCTTAAACAACTATTTTCTGAATATCTGGCTAGACTACCAGTAACTTAACAGATTTTGGTGACATAGTGATGTACTACACAGATTATAGCCCCTTGTCTCATGGAGCCTACAATCTGGTGAAGAACATGAACATTAAAGTAAGAAGGAGCAGTTACTTGCAGTTGTGATGAAAGCTGTAAGAGAAAGTCCCAGGAACTATAAGAGTGTAAAACAGGATCCTGACCTCTTTTGGGGGGATAAGAAAGACTTCCTGAGGAAGTGATATTTCAGCTGACAGTGGAAAAACTAGGAGTTATATGGCTGCAAAGGATGGATAAGAGTATTCTCAGCCAAGAGAACAGCATATGCTAAGGCCCTATGTGTGAAAGAGGATAGCAGTTTCCAAGGACTGAAAGAAGCTGAGGTTGAGAATGAGTCTGGGGGGAGTGACATGTGCATAGAGGTTGAGAGAGGTTTTAAGAAGTCAAATCATTTAGGGCCCTATATGTCATTTTAAGGGTTTGAGATTTTATCCTAAGTTATCAGAAACCAGATCCAGGAATAGAGCCCGAGGTCGGAGTGTAGTGGAGTTCTTGCTATAGTGTAGCATCTGATAACAGAGACCTGCCTGGGTAATAACATGTGGTTCCAGGGGAGACAGGTGGCTGTGCACGTAAACACAAAGGGCCATAGCACTGAACTCCGACGTTTGTGAGTCCAGCAATTCGCTGTTGAAATTGTTGGAAACACTTAGGCCAAATCACAGATATGGAAGAAAAACCTATTGCCTCTGAAGGTCTACAGTGAGTTTGTCTTCAATTATTTAAACCTTTTTTTCTTTCTCAGAAAACTCTTTATCTAGCTTTATTTTTAAAAAGATAATATGGGCCCTGGCCAGTGTGGCTCAGCCAAGGCTGTGGGTGTGGCCCCTGGTCGGAGTGTGTAGAAGAGGCAGCCAGGCAACTGATTGACGTTTCTCTCCCATCGGTGTTCTCTCCCTCTGTCTCTCCCTCTCTTGTCCTGTCTCTAAAACCAATAAGCATGTCCTCAAGTCAGGATAAAAATAGTAATAATAATAATAGTTTGGCCAAAAGTATTATTAAATCAGGTTCTAAGTACATTTTTAAATTCTAAAATTAAAAGCTTATTTAAATCTAAGTATGCCATCTAGGTTGATAATTTGTAATATTCCTTGGAAGTGAAAAATGAGACTAACCAAATCCTTTGTTCCCATCCCTCCTGAAAAACAAACATAAAAATAAAAGAAATGGATGAATTGCTGAGGTATTTTTAATTTATAAATTAAAAAAAATTCCTGTATATCTTAAAGGAATGTTTTGGGGTCAGGGGAGGAAACACTTAAAATCACAAAACTTTAAACAAATACCATATGATTTAACTTATATGTGGAATCTAAGGACAAAATAAATGAACAAACAAAATTGAAACAGACTCACCGACTGATGGTTGCCAGAAGGGAGGGAGGTTGGGGGACTAGGTGAAAAAGGTAAAATGATTAAGAAGTACAAATTGGTAGTTACAAAATATAAAGTACAGCATAGGGAATACAGTCTATAATATTATCATAAGTGTGTGTGGTGTCAGTGGGTGCTTGAAATATTGGGGGGATTGCTTTGTAAAGGATATGATTGTCTAACCACTATGCTTGTACACCTGAAACTAATACAAAATAGTATTGAATATAAACTGTCATTGAAAAATAGAAATTTTTTAAAGTTAACAAAATTTTAAAAGTCTGGTTAATAGCCTCTTTCTTTTTCTCTCAATACTCATGTCAGTGTATTTTGTTAGGAAAAAAAGCCATAAAACCAACAAAAACTTTGGTTTTTGAAAAATTCTCTAGTTATATTCTTGTGTTCTTTTTATTTCTTTATTTATTTTTGGAGAGAGAGAACAAGAACTTTGTTGACCTTTGTATTTGAGTTTTGCTCTTGTAATAGGTGGAAGGCCTTAAAAGTGAAATTACCACCTTGGGGCTTGTAAGGTTGTTTGACACTTAACTACTTCCGCTGGCCCAGGCCATAATCAGCAGCACTAATTCAAGAGAAGCAGTAGATTTTTTTTCTAACTTCTCTTAAAATAACTTTAATTTTTCTTTCCAGAGTAGAATTTTGGTTGTAGTGGATTTTAATATATTTACTTAGATCCCCCTAAAGGCTACTCTTGAAGGTGTAGATATGCAGATGGACTTCAAGCGAGTGTGTCACTAGATATTTTTTCCAACTATAAAACTTCAAGGTCTCAGATAACATAAGCTATAGCAGACATCACTGTTTGGTGTTTCTAACATGTCTTTCTTGCTTTTCACAGAGGGTAAAGTTTTGATACCTTGGGAATGAGTTCGGTTTATGCTTTCCAACTGCGGGCCAAATAGCCCCGATGTGCCCGGGAATATAATAGGCTGCACAACTTGTTCTCCTATCACATCAAAATTTCCAAGTTTGTTGCCTAAAATTACTTTATAGCAGGGTTTTTCAAGCTTGGCACTAATGACGTTTTGGGCAGGATAATTCTCTGTTGTGAGTGATAACCTGGGTGTGGTAGGATGTTTAGATGCCAGTAGCGAACCCTTCTTCCACCAGTTGTGACAACAAAAAAATGTCTTTAGACCTTGCCATGCCAGCATCTTCTGGTTTAACGCCATCGCTTTATAGTAAGATATACAAGTGCGTGTCATGAATTAAAATTAACAATCTTTTAAAATTCTTTTTATCAAGTTGAAAAAAGTCCAATAAAGCTTTTACTAAGGGCCTAAATTACACTGAATACAGTAGATGGCTTCTTATATCAACAGCCCTTGGCTTCTACCCCATTCCCAGCCCCTGCTTCTGAGGGGCAGTGACTTTTACTTCGTTTAGCTATTTTATCTGGTGTTTTTACCTCCATATTTTATCTTTATTTATAATCAAGTTTAGACTTTATTTACTTCCTATATGAGATAAGAATTTAGCTTACTTTACCTTTCTCTTTTTTTATACTCCCAGATAATTATATCAAAAGTTTTTATTAAATTTATAACCAATATACATTATTATGACTATGAAAATATTGTTCAATATAGTCAAATGATTGCTTTCCTTTCTTGGATTTTGTTATGTTTCTCCCTTTTTTACAAAAGATCTTTAAATAAGTCTTCTATCTCCCTTTAATAAATCTGTACAATGCCTCTCAATATAATTTTATTATCAGACCTGACAGATAACAGGTCAGTTCTTTTTTTCCTCCTGAAGGCATCCCTTCAATCCCTCCTGATCTCCTCCTTCAATCAGGACTAAGTAAGTTGCTCTTTCAGCCCACTTAACTGCCCACATCCGGAGGTTTCCCCTTGGCTGTCATCCGAGGGTTTTGATTTGCATGTCTTCTGTGTTAGATCCCAAGTTTCTTGGGTCTCAGATCTTCTTCCTGTTTTTGTTTACTCTTTCATCTTTGCAGTATCCATCTTCCAAAGGTTTCCATATGCATCTCCTTCCTGACTCTTTCTGGACTCCTGCTGGCCTAACTGGCTTATTCCCCATCAATAGTTCTGTGGCTACTTCAGTTTGAACTTCCACCTTCTTTCTTTGTCGTTTACCATTTGCCCATCTGCTTTTCATGTTCATATATGGGGGCTTGAGGTTACAGATGTCCCTTGATTTAATTGAAGATGGGGACTGTATTTCGCTTTCTCATTTGTCTTTTAATTTTGGGTTAGTTTTTAAGAGGCAAGGGAAGAAGAAATGCCTTTTTTTTTTTTTTTTGGCCTTCCTGAAACTAGAATTCTTCATTACTTTCTAAGATCAAGTATTTTAAAGTATTATGATCCTATATTCTTTATTTCCACATTTACATTTGTGAAGCTCTGAATCAAACATTCGTAACAATAATACTATTAAGTTAGAAAGTGATATTTTAAAAAAATAAAGTGTATTTATGTTTGAATGTATTAATAAAAATGTAGATGGCAAGATGTCTCATTTGTTGGGCTACGGAGATGATAAACAGAATTTTAAAGTTGAAAGTGTATTTCAAGAACTCATGTAATCTTTTTTTTACTTGTATACTTTCTCTTGCTTATGTTCCTTTTTAAATGTCACAGCATTTAATGTAATCATGTAAATCTGAATCTGAGCTTCCTCTAACTGGGATTATCTTCCACTATCTAGGCCTGCCATTGCCTCTAAACTTCTGTGCAACCTCCTCGAGGCACAGTGCTTATTGTATCTTCTAGCATCCACAAGCCTCTTCCATGAGAGATCTTGCCATCAGAATGTAGAAGTCTCTGTCACTTGCTGAATGCAGCACTAACAAAGCCTTTGAATATTGGTTCATTCCTTAGGTTTCCATTTACAGCCTCAACTTGCTCTGTTATATAAGATAATATTTCATTACGTGGTTTTTTTTTTTTTGCTAAAAGGGTTTATTCATAGTTATTTGGCTCTCATAATGTTAAGAGTCTCATGACTTTAACAGAGGAAGTTCTAGATTATAAGATATGAATCATATTTAGACTAATAGAGGACCAATCATGTACTCATTCTATAGATTACACCACTTACATATTTTATATAGTTCTGCTTTAAATACAGGTCATAGGTTGCAAAGTGATAAAAAAAAAAAAAAAACTACTATGAAGGAGTCCTCGCTGGTGTGACTCAGTGGATTGAGTACTGGCCTGGGAACCAAAAGGTCCCTGGTTCGATTCCCAGTCAGGGCACATGCCTGGGTTGCGGCCAGGTCCCCAGTGGGGGGTGTATGAGAGGCAACCACACATTGATGTTTCTCTCCCACTCTTTCTCCTTCCCTTTCCCTCTATCTAAAAAACAACAAGTAAAATCTTTTAAAAATATTATGAAGGGTATTAAAGAATGCTAGTGTTATAATTTCTCAGAAAAATTAAGATCAATTGCAGAAGTCATTTAGAAAAAAGTGTCTCAAAACTGAACACTGAACTCTTTGTATCCTGCTAGTATACATATGGACCTTCATTGATATCTGATGAAAAAGTAGCCACTCCATAAGCTGAACAAACTTATTGATAAGTCACCTAAAATAATGTGTCTATGTGTAGAGCAATGTAGGTTAAACAGTTTCAGAGAGAGTTGATACAAATGTTAAAACCCCAATTTGAGGTGCACAGCCTGAAGTGGATGGCCAGCATTGGCTACATGGCCTACATTGTCTCTATCAGTTTTGTTTTTTCAGATACAAGGGTGAGCAAAGTAGGTTTACATTTGTAATACAAATAGATAATACAATTGATAAATAATACAAGAATAAACTCTATTCCACGTACTTACAACTGTAAACTTTTGCCCCCATATATGCAGCAATACATGATGACAGAACGTACAGCCCACCCAGACCCACAATGGGTTTCAGAAATGTGGGGTACATGACGACTCTCCACTTCCTTCTAGTATATGGTGCTTTACCGCTTCATGTCCATTGTCATTTATTTCTTCAACCAACTCTATGAGATAAGGTTGACAGGATTGTTTTCTTTCATTTACAGAGGAATAAATGGAGAAAGGAAGCTGAATCAGGGGTATGGTGATTTGCCCCAGGTCAGACAACTACTAAGCCTCAAAGCCTTGTCTCTAGGCCATGTGCTTTTTTCATTATACCTCCTCCCTTAAAATGGGCTAGAGCAGGGGTGTCAAAGTGATTTTCACCGGGGTCCACATCAGCCTGGTGGTTGCCTTCAAAGGGTCCAAATAATTTCAGGACTGTATAAATGCAACTACTCCTTAACTGTTAAGGAGCTGAAATTACATTTGGGCCTTTGAAGGCAATCATGAGGCTGATGTGGCCCCTGGTGAAAATTAGTTTGACACCCCTGGGCTGTAGAATAAGAGGGGGCATATATGTACATATGGCATTTTCTGTGGTAGATAATTTAAGCATTTTCAGAGTTATTTAGACAATATTTTATTGTGGATAGCCCAACTAAATTGCCACGAAGTCTATTACTCTTTTTAAGATTTTTTAAATTTAGCCCTCTATAGAATAAGCATATTAAAATTAAGGGTTTTTGCGTGTCTTAAAGTATTAACTGTCTTTTTTTCCTTTTAATAGAAACATACTAATTTCTGTTTTTTATTCCTGTGTTCTTTTAATGACAATTTGTTTTTATGGTTAAAAAGATGAAATCTAATGCTGATTTTGCATTATTATTATCTACAGCATTTATTTAAGACTGTTTAAGTGTTACTGAATTACCGATAAACTATTCTGGGTAGTAGTTAAATTATAACCAGGTGAGGCTGAATATGTTAAATACATACAGGGAGGGGCACAAGTAGGGTTACAGTTGTTCATGTGGAAAAAGACATGCAGGTGATGATTTTTACAATAGCTTTATTGTGTTTCATGTCTCACAACTATAAATCTGCTTTTGCCCCACCTTGTATGTGTGTAGAAAACAAGAGATGCCTATTTACGGGGGACATATTTTGCTCTTTTTCTTGTATTTGAAAATTTTAGGCTATTTTTTCATTACTGACAATTTATAATACAAAGTTTAATACAGACTTTCCTGCAAAAAAAATTTACTCAAAGCATATGTGAGTTAAGTTATATTACTATTACTATGTCTGTTACTATTTCTTGATTTTTATTTCTTGGTAGATTATTTTGGTCAATTCCTAACATAACAAGGAAAGTACATAACAATTGAAAACCATTTCTACTGTGCCTTTTTAAAAAAATTTTTAAATCTAAAAGGGAGCCTGGCTGCTTAACTCTTGGCAGAAGCCCATTTTTCCCCATTTAAAAAAATGTATACTATATTTGGTTAACTTGGTGTTTCAGAAATCTTGAAAATGTGCCAGATGAAATAAAACCAGCTATATTCCTTTTATCTAGCTAAATTATTTCACATACAAGATCTTATGCTGAGTTTAGAACTCTAACCATTGGAATTTATATTGTGATACCCTGATAAAAGTGTTTACACTGTGAGGATATGGAGCGGTAAATGCCTCTAATGCACAGTCTCTGTCTTCCAGATTTGGTTTGCTATAAATGTTTATGTTTTAGGTTTTGTATCTTGGCTCAGGATAAAACTATTCTTCTTGAGTGTTTGCTAGACAAATGTGTTTATTTTTCTGAAGCAAAGTTTTCTTAATATTTTTAATTACTAAGTTTAGCTGATTATTTGTTCTTAGTCTTATTTTGAGGCTTGAACTCTTGTGGTAGAGCTGACATACAAGAAAAAATATGTATTCTGCCTATATTGATTGCTTTTAGGGAGGCATTTATTACTGAAATAATAATACATATTTATATGAATTGGGATATGAGGCAGTAGTAAAGTGAAGAGATGCATTTATAGTTCCAACTATGTGTATCACACCATTTATTTCTTCAGAAGCTACTTATAAAATTTATAAAAGGCTACTCTTGAACAGAGCTATTTAAGCCCAACACTGTCGGGTTTGACTATGTTGAAAAAATCTAATGTTCAAAATCGTCATTTCAGTTTCTTGTTGACATATATAATATAATGTTTTTGGTTATTTCATATGTACTACTACTATTAGTAGTATATTACTTATTCTGTCTCCAGTAAAACTGAGTCATTGAGGGACTTCAGGAGCGTATTGTTTGATCTCAAATATATTGTAATGTAATGGTAAAAACAGAATTCAAAACCGTGTAACTCCTGCCTAGATGCTATATGGGTGCTTTTACATAATTCTCGAAGTACCACTTCAGTATTGATTCATCTCTCTGCTATTCAGGATCTCATCTCTACTTATATCAGGTTAGCTTTTGATGTAGAAATATTTTCAGTTGTCTAGAATCTACCACATTAAGAGTACTTTTTTATTCTTTGTGAACTTTGAACCCCAGTTATGAAAAAAAGTATTTTATGAATTAATGCAACATCTGAATCAATAGGTTGCAAAACTGAAGCCACTGTGGAAGTTAAACAGATTATTTAAATGAATGAGCTAATTGAAGGTTGGCAAATAGTTCAGATTATTTTAAGCTACAGTAAGGGCCTTGCAAAACAAACTTTGGCCTGTCACTTTGCAACCTCTGATAAAATAATTTGCCGTCTCTCTGCTGTTCACAAACTCCTCCAAAATTACACATACACTAATTTATTGGGGATGGGTGGGCACCAACTAGTTTAAATCTCTTCCAGAGAGTACAATTAAATATAGCTTTTTATTTTGGGAAAGTCTTGTAAAATGTATTTGAAAAGTAATGTTAATTGGTCTAAAAGATCATTTTTCTAAACCACACTTGCTCAGTTTATGGTGTTTACTTTCTGCCAAAACTTAGAAAAAAACATTCACAGTTAACTTCCAATACTTTAAACTGTCTGCCTCATTAGGCATTTAAGAAGCATTGGTCAACAGGTATAATGTCGTTGGGCTGTACAGCTAATGTGAATGTGGACATGACCTCCCAAATAGATCAAAGACTAATCTCTCTGACAGTTACAAGATGGCAGAGCTTGCCATAGGCCTTTTGCTGCTGCACATTGAAACTGTTTGTTTGGAAAGCATGCCCGAGGGATGAGAATGAGTTTATAAGGATGAGCAGGTAAAAGTAAAAGGTTGTCTTTTGACATTTCAACTAATCCCTTCCAGCCTTTGGTTTACTTTAACATTTAGGCTCTTCGCTGGCAGGAGAAACTGGCTTTTTCACATATGCTGTATGTCATTTTAAAATGGGCATTGGTTTTCATGCCTCCTAAGTGAAAAGAGGTATGCTGGCTCCCTACTGTTCCAAACCCTTAGTTTTGCTTTTTCCTTGATTAGGTGTATTCCCCCAATGACAATTTGTTAATTAATTTTTAAAAATCTATTTCTTGAATAATAAAAATATTTCAAAGTTAACCTTTACATATATTTACTTTCAAAAGCTTTCTTCTTCTCACCTAAATTAATTTCAATAGGTAAAATATTGGCAGTATTTTTAAAGCCATTTGGATTTTATTTTTAAAATATATTTTATTGATTATGCTATTACAGTGATCCCAATTTTTCCACCTTTGCCCCCCTCCACCCAGTACCCCCATTCCCTCTGGCAATCCACCCCTTAGTTCATGTCCATGGTTCATGCATATAAGTCATTTGCTCACAATTCTGGGTGATAGTTATTTTGTAGTTTAGTTGTAATTTTTGCTGTGGTTGTGTGAGTAGGTGAGCTGTGTTTACCTATGCCCGCATCTTGACCAGGACCTCATTTACTCTTCGCCATTTGGATTTCAAAGAGTATTTGAAAATTTACAAGAAATTGATGTGATATGTTTATATATAAGTTGATTCATTTTAATGAAAAATAAAAGACCAAGGAAAGATAATATAATTTTGTTTATTTAATCTAATAGTTGCCACATCATCTCTATTTTATTTATAACTAATACTTCCTAGAGCAACTGTTGTAATTGGGCACAGTGAGTATTAGAAGGTATTTGTCTGAATATGGTTTAGGGAATTTTGAAAATCCTGAAGTATTATATATGACAAAGGATAATTGCCAAGTTAAGAGGAGTGGGGGGATACTCTTAAAGAATATAGAGAAACTACCTAGTTAGATTTTGAGAGACAGGTAGGAAATGTTTATTTTGACACTTCAAAAAAATGTTTATTTTTCCCGGTTGGGTAGAATTTTTAAAGCATTTTTTTCTAAAATATTTTTAGAAGATTATTTATATTGCTTTTAAAAACACAGTTTATGACACGAATAACGGTTAATTTTCTTTATATTCTAGTCATAAAGTTTTAATTTGGAAATGTGACAGGTTCTTGTGAGTGGATATAAAATAAAATTTCTTTCCTACCAATTTGAAAGTTACTTGTTAGAAATGTACTCTTCTGCTTTCTCTCCTAAAGCATGCCTTTTGTGTAAAAGGTTACTAGTATTATAGATCACAGAAGACTGTTTTTCTTGAGTAGTTCTGCAACTTCTTAGAACAATAAGTTAATTTATCTTCAAAGTCCAAAATTTTTTCCAACAAAATTACTCATAACTTTAATTAGGCTCATACTACAAAATATGCTTGTCCAGGAATACTGCATAAGGGAATCTTTAAACGCTAAACTGAAAGTGGCAATTCATGCTGTTTCTCATTGGATTAACTAGTTGCTAGGAATTATAGTCAATTTCTTTGAGTTTATATACTAACTGTTATTGGTCATTGAATTTGAGAACCATTTTTTATTTTATTTTAATTAGATTTTCTTACCATCACATTTTTTAAAAGATTTTATTTATTTATTTATTTTTGGAAAGGGCACGGAGGGAGAAGGAGAGGGAGAGAAATATTGACATGTGGCTGTCTCTCATGCGCCCCCTACTGGGGTCCTGGCCTGCAACCCAGGCATGTGCCTGATGGGAATTGAACTGGCGACCATTTGGTTCACAGGCCGGCAGTCAATCCACTGAGCCAGAGAGCCAGGGCTTATCCCATTTTTAAATACAAAAAATAAGCCTAACAGAACTGACTACTTCATATTACTCGAAGAAGCAATTTAGTGTGTTGATTCTAGAGTTTTTGCTCTTAAGAGAACAAGCTCTAGAGATAGGCAGACCTAAATTAAAATCCCAGCTCTACTCCTTACAGTCTGGGTGACATTCAGCATGCTACTTAGTCTTTTAAACCTTATTTTTCTAATCTGTAAAATGGGATAGTAATATCTACCTTTTGATTGTTGTGAGGATGTAATGAGGTAATACGTAGTAAGCACTGCACTGCACATGGAACATTGTAGGAACTCAATATATGTTATTATTTATCATTTATTATTAATACAAACTTTGGTTCCAGACTTTAATTTTGACTTTCTGTTTAGCTTACTCATTGTCAATTTCTGTTCTTGGTTTATCAATTATTCCTTTAACATGGATTAATCCAAATTATCTTCTTAAACTTCTATTCTTATCTTCTCTTGGTGGATTTCTGGATTACTTCTCTCAGTGACTGGAAACTTGGGAGTAATTTTTAATCTTTTCTCTCTTCAATAAGCCCCATATCTACTTTGTTGCTTAAATTCTGTAGCTCAACAGTGTTACAAACTGGGCCTCTTTTTCATTCCTTTTGCCTTTCCAGGAAGGGTCCTCTGTCTACTCTTGCACCAAATTCATAGCGTATCATCATTTCTCAACTCCTCTTATTTCTATGTATTGTGACCACAGTTAATATTTTAACACCAATATTTACTTGGTGGCCATTTATACTCTTATCTTTTCCTGATCTTTATAAACTCTTAGTAGGCAGAAAATATTTTCACCTCATCTTTGTATATCTAGTGCCTTTCACAGATGCCTTGCACACAGCCAAAACTGTAAATATTGAACTGAAGAGTGTTTCTTTAAGCTACCAAAAATTTCTTCCCATTATATCAGTTTTCTACTTTAAATGTTATATTTTTAATGTTTCTACAGCATTATTTTTTATTTAGTTTCCTTTTTTAAGCTTTAAGGCATAGTTAACTCTATAGTAGTCTTGAGAGCTGCTTAAAATATGTCCCTTTTTTCATTCAATTAGTGTGTGAAAAATTAAAATCATAACACACAAATTCCTTTCACTCAAAACTTGCATTTTACTTTTTATAGGAGAGCTTTTTGCAGGAAAAAGCTTACTAACTTATATATTTGAATAGCTCAGTCTGAATATGTATAACATATATGCTGACTTTGTATAAAAGTAGTTCACTTGTGGGACTTTTGTGAAGACCATATGAAAGCTGGGTTTGCAGTATCCTTTGGTGTGACATTGCTTTTAATAGGAATGTAGTTTTATGCCCTATGGTTAATTCTGGGTCTCTTTGAAAAGGGATATGATTATAATACCTAATTCAATGACTAGAACCTGTGACCTTTTTTGGTTTATGGGATGATGCTCCAACCAACTGAACCACACCAGCCAGGGCAGTACCATACAAATTTTAGTTTTAATTACTAAAGTTTTAAAATGTAGTTTAACACAAGGAACTATGATGCTTCAAGGTTTCTGAATATCTCAATATTTGGCTGTTCAGGATCTCTTGTGGTTTCACAGAAATTTTAGGATTGTTTTTCTATTTCTATAAAAAATGCTGTTTGAATTTTGACAGGGCTTGCATTGAATCTTTAGATTACTTTGGATACTAAAGACATTTTAACAATATTAATTCTTCTAATCCATAAATAAATGCAGTATCTTTCCATTTAATTGTGTTTCTTTAATTCCTTTCATCATCTTACAGTTTTCAGTGTAAACATCTGTTACCTCCTTTGTTAAATTTATACAAAGTATTTAATTGTTTTTGATGCTATTGTAAAATGGGTTTATTTTCCTAATTTGGGGGGCTCGTTTGTTGTTAGTGTATAGAAACACAACTGAATTTTGTATGTTCTTAAAAGATTTTTATTTTGTAATTAGTTGATATTCAATATTATATTAGTTTCAGGTGTACAGTATAGTCGTTAGACATTTACATAATTTATGGAGTGATCCACCCAGTAAATCTCATACTCACCTGACTCCATGTAGTTATCACAGTGTTATTGGCTATATTCTGTATTCTCTACTTTACATCCCCATGACTGTTTTGGAATCACCAATTTGTATTTCTTAAACCCTTCGACTTTTTCACCCAGCTCCCCAACTTTCCTCCCACTTGGCAACCATCAGTTTGCTTTCTAATTTGAGTTTCGGTTTTGTGTGTTCATTTATTTTGTTTTTTAAACTTCCCATACAAGTGAAATCAAATGGTATTTGTCTTTCTGTATCTGACTTATTTCAGTTAGCATAACACCCTCCAGGTCCATCTGTGTTGTCACAAATGGTAAAAATTCCTCCTTTTTTATAGTGGAGTAATATTCCGTTGTATATATGTACCATGTCATCTTTATCCAATCGTCTATTGGTGGATGCTTAAGTTGCTTCCATATGTCAGCTATTGTAAATAATGCTGCAACAAGCAGGGGTGTATATATACCTTTTTGAATTAGTGTTTTGGGTCTCCTCGGATAAATACTCAGAAGTGGGAGTGCTGGGTCAGATGGTAGTTCTATTTTTAATTTTTTGAAGAACCTCCATATTTTTCATAGTGGCCGCACCAATTTGCAGCCCACCAACAGGGCACAAGGGTTCCCTTTTCTCTACCTCCTCGCCAAAATCTGTTGTTTATTGATTTATTGGTGATAGCCATTCTGACAGGTATGAGGTGATATTTCATTTTGTTTTTAATTTGCATTTCTCTGATGATTAGTGACATTTAGCATTTTTCTTTATATCCATTGACTGTAAATCCTCTTTGAAAAAATGTCTATTCAGGTCCTCTGTCCATTTTTTAATTATATTTTTTTGTCTTTTTGATGTTAAGTTTTATGAGGTCCTTACATAGAGGGGTGGACAAAAGTAGGCTTACAGTTCGTTCGTGTGGATAAAGACATACAGGTTATAATTATTTCAAAAGCTTTATTAACTCAAAAGGATGTCACAATTTCACAGTACGCTTATGTATAATCTTGT
The DNA here is from genome assembly GCA_028533065.1 of Trachops cirrhosus. Lineage (NCBI taxonomy): Eukaryota > Metazoa > Chordata > Mammalia > Chiroptera > Phyllostomidae > Trachops > Trachops cirrhosus. Next base: position 82,821,417 of record CM052545.1, read on the forward strand.
AAGTGCCATGGTGATATTCTTTTGAGTTTCTAAAGCTGTTGTAATAATTATAACCTTCATGTCTTTTTCCATATAACAAACTATAAAACTACTTTTGCTCATCCCTGTATTTTGGATATTAACACGTATTGTATGTGTCATTGGTGAACATCTTTCCCCATTCAGTAGGTTGTCTTTTCATTTTGTTGATGGTTTTTTGCTGTGCAAAAACTTTGTAGTTTGATGTGGTCCCATTTGTTTTTTTCTTTTGTTTATCTTGCTGGAGGAGATATATTAAAAAAATATGACTTAGAGTGATATCAGAGTTTACTGCCTGTGTTTCCTTCTATGAGTTTTATGGTTTTCGGTCTTACTGATTTTATATCTTGCAACTTTACTAAATTTGTTTGTTCTAACAGGGTTTTTGTTGTTGTTGTTGTTGTTCTCATTGTTTTTGATAGAGTCTTTAGGGTTTTCTACATATAGATCAGGCCATTTGCAAACACAGATAATTTTACTTCTTCCTTTCTATTTGGATGCCTTTTATGTTCTTTTTCTTGCTTAATTGCTCGGGCTAAGACTTTCAGTACTTTGTTGAATAGAAATGGAGGGAGTGGACACCCTTGTCTTGTTCTGGATCTTAGAGGAAAATTTTTCAGCTCTTTACCATGGACTATGATATTATATGTTGGCTTGTCTACATGGTCTTTATTATGTTGAGGTACATTCCTTCTATACTGATTTTTTAAAATAGTTTCTACTATAAAATGGTGTTAAATTTGTCAAATGCTTTTTCTGCATTTATTGAGATGATCATATGATTTTTATCCTTCATTCTGTTACTGTGGTGTATTACATTTATTGATTAATGTATGTTGAACCAATCTTGCATTGCAGGGATAAATCCCACTTGATCACAGCGTATGGTTCTTTTACTGTGCTGTTCAATTCAGTTTGCTGGTATTTTGTTGAGGATTTTTATAACTATGTTTATCAGGAATATTGTCCTTATCCGGCTTTGGTAAGAGAGCACTGCTGGTCTCCTAAAATGAGTTAGGATGTGTTCCTTCTTCTTCGATATTTCAGAAGCATTTGAGAAGGATTGGTGTTAATTCTTCCTTAAATGCTTGATAGAATTCACCGATGAAGCTGTCTGGTCCTGGAATTGTCTTTGTATAGAGATTGTTTTATTAGTACTACAATCTCTTTACTTATTTTAGGTCTATTCAGATTTTCTATTTCTTCATGATTTACTTATTTGGTAGGTTATATGTTTCTTGGAATTTATTTATTTTGAGTTTATTCAATTTGGGGGCATATAATTGTTCCAGAAATCTCTTAGGATCCTTTGCATTTTGGTAGTATCAGCTGTAATCTGCTCTTTCAGTTATAATTTTATTTGAGGTTTTTTTTATTAAGCAAACGTTTTTCAGTTTTGTTTATTTTTTCAAAAATGAATTGTTAATTTCAATGATTTTTTCTTTTGTTTTTTTCTAGTTTATATTTCATTTATTTCTGTTCCCATCTTAGTTGTTTTCTTCCTTCTACTAACTTTGAGTTTAGTTTGTCTTCTTAAGATATAAAGTTAGGTTGTTTATTGCTTTAAACATTTCTTTTAGAACTGACTTTGCTGCATTCCATAATCCTGATTTCCATTTTCATTTTTACCAAGATAATTGATTTTTTTTATTTCTTCTTTGACCCATGGGTTGCTCAGGTGTTTGATAATTTCCACATGTTTGTGAATATTTGTTTTCCTCATGTTACTGATTTCTAATTTCATGTTCTAGTGGTTGAAATAGATACTTGCTATGATTTCAACCTTCTTAAAGTTCTGAAAACTAGTTTTTGGGCCTAACACATACTCTGTCCTGGAAAATGTTACATGTGTGCTTGAAAAGACTGTGGATTCTGCTGCTATAGATTTAAGCCATGTTATAACAACAATCACATTACACATGATTGGCCTAAACATCCCAAAGAAGAAGCAGAGATTATCAGACTGGATAAACATAAAAGAATGAATTCCAAAATCATTATGTTAAATGAAAAAAGACAGACATAATTACATGCTGTATGACATTTACATGGAATTCTAGAAAACACAAAACTACAGATTATTTTAGTTAACAGGGTCAGCAGTACTGACAATGAACTGAAAAGGGATAGGAGGGGCATTTGAGGGTGTCGAAAATGTTCTGCATTCTTGATTCTGATGGTGACTATATGACTATATATTTGTCAAAACTTATTTCCATGTACATTGAATGTTTGTGGATTTTATTGTATGCGTATTATTTCTCAATACAACTTACATCATCACACAGAATTAATTATGTGCATGTAGGAATTTAGGGAATGTAGGGATGAGTAGATGACTTAAGATGGTGAGCATACAGCATAATATATAGATGATGTATTATAGAATTGTACACCTGAAACCTATATAATTTTATTAACCAATGTCACCCCAATAAATTCAATAAAAAGTGTAAAAATGAGAAATATTTAAATGAACTGAAACAAATTTAGTACTGAAAGACAAAATCTCTCTGCCTTACTAATGATGTTTGAAATGTTTGAAGTTAATATGTTTTAAAATGAACTTTAATTATCTACTCTATTTTTATATATTTTTAAATTATTAGGTTGAACTCAAGCGCCAGTATAATGACCAGCATTCAAAATTGAGAGGTCTTTTACCAGGTCGTCAGTGGTATGAAATCCAAGCATATAGGGCCTTAAACCAGGCCCTAGGTAGGTAAGTGAAGTGCAGTTTAACACAATGTTACTGTAACATTGTCTGTGAGCAGGGCTCTGTGTAGAGCTTGTCTGACTACTTCAGTCCTTATAATAAATCTGTCCCCCTTCGGCTTTGTCCGTGGGTCCTTCATACATGTTCCTTGACGACCCTTCCAGTTTATTTCACTGGAACCCCAGGAACTGGTATCTTTTCAATGATCGATGTCACAAGTGAAAGTTGAAAAGAATCAGTGAAATAAATGAAAACCAAAACAAAACTCAACTTACTAAAGTTTAAAGATTTTTGATTGTTCAAACAGTGAATGTCACACAAAGGTGTTCAGTAAATGTTTATAGAAGTTACCACCAAACAATAAAATTTTTATCTTATGACCATCAGACTCATGATGATTTTATGAGTAAAAAGTAAACTCCTGAAGGAGTTAAACCAAACCATGCTTGTAATCCTAAAGAATTAACACCAATTAACAATAAAATTTAATTATAATACTCCTTTTTCTAAGGATTCTGAGTCATTAAGATTTGTACTTTGTGGAACTGGTTTTTAAATCACCATTTTATGTCATAATTCCATATTATAGGATACTAACATTTAATTTTTAAACACTATAATTATTAGATTTTTAATAGTCCAATTTAATATTTTATATTTTCTGTTTATGAAATTCTAATTAGTTCAACTGTTTAATAATTTTTTCCTGTGAGGCTATAAGGCTTTTAGATGTATCAAATGAAAGAATACAGGTTAAAAGTAAAATCATGAAGACATGACCATCTGACATATTTTCAGTTCATTCAGAGGACCCACGGCTAACCATTATCTGACCTAGCCAAATTCAGAATGTAGATTTTTTTTCAAGTGTCTTGCTCACTCACATTAGCCCATTTACACATAAGCAGTCCAGATTTAAGTTCAGAGTTACGTATAGCTGATGACGTAGGACTGCAACCGCTGGATGTAAGTCCCAGAACACATCATCCCTCCCCTCCCCATCATTTCAGATGGATATCCTGTAGGTGTTTCACTTCAAACTGAAGGTCTAGCTCTATCGTTAATGTACTGACCTCGGTAAGCTATTTCCCTTCTCTGCCTAGGAATTCCAGTGATACTTGGCATCAAGTTGCACTGCAAGTTGTTCTTGAAGCATTTCATCTGCTTCCTTTGTCTCTTCCTGTTCATTGACCTGTTTTGTTTTGTTGTTGGAATTTTAATGTTCAGCAAATGGTTTTGAGGGGAGCCTAAATACTCATTTAAAATTACCAACTTAATTTTAGAAAAATATTCTTACTCAGTTGATTATTTTTCCTTGTAATATAAGCAATGCCTTAAATTTCAAGAAGCCATCTGAAGCAAAAGGACAGCCTTTTGGTCAACAATGGAGCACATATACGGGGGTGGTCCCATAAGAGTAGAGTGGAGATTTCCTGTAAGAAATGGAAGGATATGTAGTTCAGGAGGACTTTTTTCTCTAATGGGAGCAATATCTGTAGGGCTTGGAATAGATTCCCTCACACTCACAGTACCTCAATTTTAAGTGCACAGACTACATCCCAGTGAGTCAGTCCCTGACCTGTTTTAGCACAGAGGAGCCTGTCCCTCCACCACTGTGTGTCAGAGGCTGTCACAGCCCTCCCAGATCTAGCCTGATGGTCTTTGGCGTTCATTGGTATAAACTGTTTGTTGAGGACCTGAGAGCCTGTACTAGGACACAGGTCCGCAGGAGCTATTGAATAAGAAGTAAGTGCCGCTGCCACTTTAGTAAATCGTTCTGTGGTAGTGTGGAACCAGCCTGTGCCTGTATTTTGGAAGTATTTTCAGGTCGTAATAATGTAAAGTATAGATAAGTTTTATTTCTTCCATCAATTCAATGTCAGAGAGAGCCCTTTATGCCAGATATGTTCAGTGGAACCACAAATAATTTTCCAAAGTCAAAATATTGAGTTCTCAGTTCCATACCCTCTACAGGTTTATACCCTCTTTTTTTTTTTTATCATAACCAAAAAGTTTCTAATCTGATTTCTGCTTCAACATGCAATAGCCCAAACTACATGGCCATGGCAATCCCCTATGTTCCTTTTCTCTCCATCTTGATTTCTTATTCCTACTGATTCTCAGGCCACCTTTCACTCCCTCCTGACTATTACCATTAAGGTGATACACACCTTACCCAGCCAGTTTGTCCTTGATAATTACAGTCAGCTCAACCACATCCCTGTCCATGAAGCAGCATTGACAGCTTCGATATCCTATTTCTGTCCCTGTCGGAAGGACAGTGTTTATAAAGTGCACAGTAGTGCACAGTGATGTCCCAGGCTTCACAATTGACTCACAATTGACTCAGTCATCCACTCACTCAGAGCAACTTCCAGTCCTGCCAGTTCCACTCATGGTAAGTGCCCTGTATAGGCGTATCATTTTATCTTTGATACCATGTTTTTACTGTATCTTTTTTTGTTTACATACACAACACATAAATATTTGTGTCACAGTTGCTATAGTATTCAGTACATGTTTGTGGTCTAGGAGCGATAGGCTATACCATATAGCCAAGATTTGCACAAGTGCCCTCTCTGGCGTGTGCAGAATGACAAAATCACCTACTGATGCATTTCTCAGAACATATCCTCATCGTTAAGGGGTGCATGACTACACATTTGTATCTCACTTTGTCATTTGTAAACCGTTTTACATATACTGTTGTGAGAGATGAAATTACCGTACTTATCTGACTTCACATAGCTACTAAATGGACCTTAACATCTTGGCTCTGCCTCTTTTTAACACCTCAACACCTGTTTTTCTCATCCTTATTCCTTACTTCCATCCACTGAAGTTCTCACTATTAAACATAATGTCACTATTAAACTGTTAAACATACCATGTCCTTTCATTACTCTCTTCTGCCTTAGGGTACAAGCTACCATACAATTCATTTGGCAAGTATGCCACTCAAAACCTAGTTGAAAATCATGTCCTTTATGAAGATTCTTTTTACTTCTAAAACTAAAGTTATTTATTCTTTGGGAAACCCATAGCATTTTATATCTTATCTCTATTATAGCATATATTTCATTGTATTATAATAACCTGTTACTTCTCTGTCTCCTTCCCTAAACATGTATTATACGTTTTTGGATTCTCCATAACCATGTCCCAGCTTGGGGCATAGATGCTCAATTAATGTTTGTTAAACAATGCCAGGTTCCATGCTTGTTTTCATTGTACCACATAGGTCAAAGAGCTTCTAGAACCTCAAAACATACTTTTCTAAATTTAATGAAAAGCATGTGTTTGTAATATTGATATATGATACTGTAGTTTTAGTATTTTATTAATTAAAAATGGTTAACTCAACTGTCACTGTACTGATTTGAAGGGAAACAGTATCAACAAGTAACAACTTATTAAGATATGTGTCCATTTAAAAATCAAGTAAATATTTTACGTCATTTGATAAAACTCATAATGTGTATTGATTGACATAAAAGGTGCTTATATTCAGGCACTCTCCTTACAAGGAATCTGTCCAGAGGGTCTATAGTAAACAGAAACAAATTGTGTTTAAAAAGTGTTGTCCTTTTTTTAAGGCCACGTGGGACTATTAGCATATTTGAAGTAATGTAAGTCCATGAAATGTAATAACAGCCTTTGGGAATGGACCAGATGGTTTTGTGACTAGGTTACAATTGCACTATGAATTTCCTAACAGGTCTGTTTTACTAAAAGTATAATCTTTGTCTCAAGTGGGCATAATTCATTTGAGGAAGGCAGTATGAAAACCATGGGAAAATGAAAAGGTGAAACCTTTGTTTCTGAACTCCTTTGTTAAATGCCTTTCTTTCAGAGGGCACTTTAAAGATAACCTGTAGTGAGATCAAAACAGAGTGACATCCTGCCTTTCTGTTGATTTTCAGCACCATTCTATAATATTGGTAGCATCCACCTTCCCGTTCTGCCCAAGTGTAGGGTCTGATACCTTGGAACCCATGAACTACTTAAAAGTAATATCAAAAAAGAATGTCTTATAAAATTCAGATTAAAAAAAATCTCTGTGGGGGAAAAAAAACTAAACATGTTAATTTTCACCCCCTCTCAAAACCCCATGACAATAAAGGAATAAAAATGCAAAACCTACAAAATTAAAAAGCATGATAGAAGGGATAACAGCAGATGAGATGTCAACAAATTTTGAACACTGGAAAACCGATGAATGATGACATGACTTAGCAAGCAAAAAAACCTGAAATTTAATCTGTAGTCATGAAAGCTAATAAGATCCTCCAGATTCAGGCATGGAAAAGCTTAGGACTTGGGAGCTTTCTAAAGTTTCAGTTAAAGTAGGATTAAACACAAGAGGATCAGTTGTGAGTTAGTATAAAAAAAATAGTTGGACAGCCCCCTTCCCTATGCAGGCTTACTCTCTGGAGAGATTAAACTAGAGTTTATATATTCTTCAACTCCAGGTACAGCTAAGGATGTATTAAAGATGAGGGTTAAGAAAAGTCTACCTATGAATGTGAGAACTCCATCTCCTTTTTCTTCTCAGCTCTGAGTAGGCTGACAATCAATCTTGTGTCTCTGAGGCAGGAAGGTACAGTATTTCTCCTCAGGGAAACTGGCCACTCTGTGGAGTAAGGGTGTGCAGATAGTAACAAAGTGGCCCTATTCCTACCAGGTTACCTTACTGCAAAGCCTCCCAGCTTCTAAGGTCCCCACCTTATATGCCAAGCTGCCAGTCAGCATTTTAGTGCCTTACTCTTATATAAGTCCAAAGAGTCTTGAGATATTCAAGAATATCTGTAACATGAAAAATAGAAATCAAAACAATACAAAATGTTACCAATAAAATAAAAACAGGGTGGAAGAAAACAGAAACAGTACAATAGAACAGTGGTTAGCAAACTTTTTCTGCAAAGGATCAGATAGTATATATTTTAGGCTCTTCATGCCATATACAGTCTGCATATGTCTTCTTTGTTTTTTCTTTAACCCTTTAAAAGTATAAATACTGCCCTGGCCAGCATGGCTCAGTTTGTTGGGTATCATTCCCATGAAGCAAAAGGTTGCTGGTTCGATTCCTGCTTAGGGCACATGCCTGGGTTTGCGGGTGGGTCCCCAGTTGGGGCGCGTGTGAGGGGCAGCCCATTGTTGTCTCTCATTGTGATGTTTTTCTCCCTCTCTTTCTCCCCACCTTCCCCTTTCTCTGAAAATAAATAACATCTTTAAAAGTGTAAATTCCACTTCTACCTTGTAGACTGTATAAAAACGAGATATGAATCAGATTTTGCCTGTGGGTTATAGTTGGCTGACCTCTGGGTAAAAGTATACTTAATAAAAAAGTGAGAGGTAAGAACTTCTGGCCAAGATGGAGGCATAAGTAGCTATACTTTGCCTTCTTGCACAACCAAAAGAAAGACAACAGCAAATTTAAAAACAAAAAATAACCAGAACTTCCAGAAAATTGAACTGTATGGAAGTCTGACAACCAAGGAGTTAAAGAAGAAACATTCATACAGACTGGTAGGAAGGGAAGAGACAGGCAGTCTTGGTGGAGAGGATGCCCAGGAAGGCAGTTGGTGGAGGACCAGGCAGTCCCACATATGTGCGGATGAAGAGGAACAACTGGGGAGCGAGGCAGACCATGCAACCCAGGGTTCCAGCGTTGGAAACTAAATCCTCTGGCTGTAAAAATCTGTAGGGGTTGTAGTGGTGGCAGAAACTCCCAACCCCACAGGAGAGTTCATTGGAGACATCCACAGGGTCCTAGAACATACAGAAACCCATCCATCCAGGAATCAGCATCAGAAGGGCCCAATTTGCTTATAAGTAGCAGGGGAAGTGACTGGAAGCAGGCAGAGGGCTGGGCAAGTGGCATTGTTCCCTCTCTGATCCCTCCCCCACATACAGCGCCACAGCACAGCAAAGTGGGTTGCCCCACCCTGGCAAATACCTAAGGCTCTTCCCCTTACAATGTAACAGCTACACAAAGACAAAGAAATATGGCCCAAATGAAGAAAACAGATCAAAACTCCAGAAATAGAACTAAGTGATAAGAAGATAGCCAACCTATCAGATGCAGAGTTCAAAACATTGGTATTCAGGATGCTCACAGAAACAATTGAGTACGGACACAAAATAGAGGAAGAAGTGAAGGCTATGAAAAGTGAAATAAAGAAAAATATACAGGGAACCAACAGTGAAGGGAAGGAAACTGGGACTCAAGTGATTTGGAGCAGAAGGAAGAAACAAGGATTCAAAAAAATGAGGAGAGGCTTAGGACCTTCCAGGACAACTTAACATTTCAACATCCGAATCATAGGGGTGCCAGAAGGAGAAAAGGAAGAGAAAGAAATTGAAAATTTATTTGAAAAAATAATGAAGGAGAACTTTCCCAATCTGGCAAAGGAAATAGACTTCTAGGAAGTCCAGGAAGCTCAGAGAGTCCCAAAGAAGTTGGACCCAAGGAAGCACACACCAAGGCACATCATAATTACATTAGCCAAAATGAAAGATAAGGAGGGAATCTTAAAAGCAGCAAGAGAAAAGGAGACAGTTACCTACAAAGGAGTTTCCATAAGACTACCAGCTGATTTCTCAAAAGAAACCTTATAGGCAAGAAGGGGCTGGAAAGAAGTATTCAAAATCACAAAAGATAGGATGTACATCCAAGATTACTCTATCCAGCAAAGTTTTCATTGAGAATGGAAGGGCAGCTAAACTGCTTCCCAGATAAGGTCAGATTAAAGGAGTTCATCATCACCAAGGCCTTATTATATGAAATGTTAAAGGGACTTATCCAAGAAAAAGAAGAAGATCAGACATATGAACGGTAAAATGACAACAAACTCACCACTATCAACAACCGAACCTAACAAGAGCAAAAACAAACTAAGCAAACAACTAGAACAGGAACAGAACCGCAGAAATGGAGATCACATGGAGGGTTATCAGTGGGGAAAGGAAAGGGGTAGAATGGGGGAAAAGGTACAGGGAATAAGAAGCATAGATGGTAGGTAGAAAATAGGCAGGGGGAGGTTAAGAATAGTATGGGAAATGGAGAAGCCAAAGAACTTATGTATACGACCCATGGACATGAACTAAGGGATGGGGGAATGCTGGTGGGCAGGGGTGCAGAGTGGAGGGGGATAAAGAGGAGAAAAAAATGGGACAGCTGTAAAAGCATCATCAATAAAATATATATTTTTTAAAGTGAGAGGTAAGATAGTGACTTCATAAAAGAACAAAATAAGAAAAAACTCCTAGACATTAGCATGACAGCAACAAATTTTAAATGTAGAATTGGGTTTAGAAGATAAAATTGAAATTTCCCATATTAAAAAAAACAAAGCCAAAATTGGAAAGAACTAAAAGAGGATCAGTATGCAAGAGCCAACCTCTGATAGCCATATGAAGAGACTAGAGAAAGTATAGGAAAGAAACATATCAAAGAAATAATTTAAGAAAAGTGCTCAGAATTAAGGACATAATTATCTGATTGAAAGGGTTCACTCAAGCACCAGTAAAGCAGAAAAAGATACAGAACACAGCACTGTGTAGTTTAAAATTATCTGAGGTTAAGAAAAGGTCTTAAAACTTTCCAAAGAGAAAAAGATAGGTCTCATACAAAAGATACAGAATCATAATTCAAACAGACTTCTTGAAACCAACAGTAGAAGCTAAAAGACAGTTGAAGATATCTCCAGATTTTTAGGGTAATTTTTAAAAATATTTAATCTATTTATTTTTAGAGAAAGGGGAAGGGAGGGAGAGAGAAAGAAGGGAGAGAAACGTAGATGTACAAGAGATACATCGATTGGTTGCCTCTTGCACACCCCTAACTGGGTACCTGGCCTGCAACCCAGGCATGTGCCCTGACCAGGAATCGAACGGACCTTTTGGTTTGCAGACCTGCACTCAATCCACTGAGCCACACCAGCCAGGGCTTTTTTTAGAGTAAGTTTAGACTTGCAATCTAAGTTCTATACAACACAGTTGATTCATAAACTGTTAAGCCAGAATAAATCCTTCAGTGTGCAAGGATACTGAAGCATTTACTTAAAATGCACACTTTCTCAAGATGCTCTTGGAAGATATGCTCCATGGAATAAGAGAAAATTAAAAAAGAGGAATATCAAGGATGCTGGAAACTGGAGTTTCAACCCAGAAGAAAGGAAGAGAATTCACAAAACCAATCAGGAAGAGCTTACGATGACAGCTGTGCAGCAGTCCCCTAGTCCCGTCCTAGCCAGTCTACATAGGTTTCTGAGGGTGGAGGGCTTGACCATATTGAGAAGAATTTTTACAACTGTGGCAAAGTTTGGGAACTAATTAATGATAGAAAACATAGAAATTAGAAAAAAAGGAGATGGTTATTAATGTCAAGAAAGACAACAAATCTTGTATAAGAAGGGAAATAAAATCATAGTGCACCATGTAACTCACCTTTATAAATGGTAATACCCTGAATAGTAATTTATACAAGAATTGTGATACAAGTCCATTGGAATAGAGAGGTGATGATGAATCAGTAATATAAGATAAATAGAGTCAATACGTAATTTATAAAGGTCAAAAACCATGAAGTGGTCATAGTAGTAGCAGAAATAGTAGTTTCTATAACCTTGTTCATAATAATGAGTTTGATGAAAGGAATATAAATCAAAGACATATCATTGATTTTCTCAGTATTTTATCTGTCCCATTAGAAATTTAGCTTTATTTTCAAAGTTATGTCTATTTTTCTTTCTTCCTATTTTTTATAGGTGTATTCGACATAAAAACGATTGGGGAGCTCTTATTCTAGTGGATGACCGCTTCAGGAGTAATCCAACTCGATATATATCTGGTAAGATTCTCAGCTGGGCTTAGAGTAACAAATAACAATCTTGAGTGAGTTCTACTTTTAAAGACAAAGAATTAGAGAATTTTTAAATTGAATTTATTGGGGTGACATTGGCTAATAAAATTCTATAGGTTTCAAGTGCACAGTTCTGTGATAGGCCATCTGTACATTGCATTGTGAGAATTTGAATACTTAGATCAACATGGAAAATTAATACTGACTGAAAATCTAGGCTTTTAATGCATATGCGATTGCAAAAAATCTTTATGGAGGAGAATTTGGTTAGTTATCAAAATAGTATTAACACTTAGGATACTTCAATTGTATAGAATGTGGGATCAGTAACATAATAATTTATTTAGCATGTCAGGGAAACAGCTGTTCTACAAAAATGAATTTTCTAAGAAATCTTAACTTTTTACATTTAAGCATACAAGCACATCTGCTTTGGCTGCTTAGGGTTCTATATTCTCTCATTCTGGGTTATGTTGAAGTTGTTGCTGTGTTTGTTGGTTTGTTTAGAAATGCTTCAGTTACTCTAGAGTTTATGTTAGAGCTAATATTTTATAAACAAAAAAACACCATTGCATGCTCCAAAATCAAATAGGTGGTCATTTCTTCCCCACTTGAACAATGGTACAAAAGTTATATGCATTTAGTCGAAAACACACTTTGAATTTTGATCTTTTCCTGGGATAGTGATGTGCAGTAGGATACTCTGTGGTGACCCTGGGAATTATAAAATAGCTTCATGTTAGATGATTTTACCCAACTGTAAGCTAATATAAGTGTTCTGAGCACATTTAAGGGGGACTGGGCTAAGCTGTGATCTTCGGTAGGTTAGGTATATTAAATGCATTTTCGACTTAACCAGATTTTCAAGTTAGTGTGGGTTAATGGAGAAATGACCCCATCATGAGTCGAGGAACATCTGTCGTTTTTTTTTTGCAGTAACACAGTCCCTTTAGAGGCAATACCAGGAATCCATCAGTTGTTAAAGAACTGTTGGAATTATTTGCATCTTTATTATTATCTTTACTGCTAGAAAGTTCATACCACACCATAATGAAAAGATGCTAAATTTTAAATTTGTTTCAAATTAGCTATCTATGGGTATGGTATGGACTATACTTTTTCCATTTCAGAGCCTAATTACTATAGTTAGCTTGATATTAAAACATATCTTTCTGGATTAAAGCAGCAAATGCTGCTTTGTTAGTCTTCTTCCCTTTTATGTAAAGCAAGCCATTGTGCTTAGGTCAAGACATAATTAAAAGCAAAATATTAAGCGCTTATGTTTAGTCAGCAGGTGGAGCTCAGAGTCTTTCAAGTCTCAAAAGCAAATTGACATTTTACACTGAAAAGGCTTACTTTGATTACAAAATACTCGAAATGGAAGAGGTAACTATAATACAAAAATAGCAACTAAAAATAACGAACTTTAAGGGAAATGATTATTTGCTTTTTTCTTATTTTAGAATCTAGAACTTAAACTTTTACCTTATAGTTCAGATTTGTTGATTTTTTAATTAATTTGTTAAATTATTTCTGTATGGTTTTGTTTTATTTTTTCTGAGACTCAAAGTGTGAAATCTTATCTAGGCGATAGAAAGCACAACATACAGATTTCTTTTGATGACTAATTTCTGTTTAAATTCAATTTTTCTAAATATAGATTAATAGAAAAACTCCATTAAAACAGCAAACTAAAGGAATGTATTTGAAATAGAAATATAGTAGGTAGTTCGAGTTGTTTGAAGCACTGTCTTACGTTTCTTTGAACTTAAAACACCATAGTAACTTTTTTAATTACTTGAAAAGGTGATAATTTTAGTAATATTAGCAGAGAACATTTATTTTCTAAAAGTTCAAATATCTGATTTTGAATTTCATTCTGAAGTGAGTCTATAAAACACCTTAGCCCTGGCCAGGTAGCTCAGCTGGTTGGAGCTTTATCCCCATACGCCAAGATTGCACATTTGATCCCTGGTCAGGGCACATATAAGAATCAACAAGTGAGTGCTGTCTTCGGCAGCACCACATATACTAAAAGAATCAACCAATGAGTGCATAAACAGGTGGAATAGCAAATCCATGTTTCTCTCTCTAAAATCAATACAAAAATAAACACCTTATATTCAATGTGGTTCGTTTTTATGCAGTTTTCATATGTCACTGGTCAAATTTTGTCCCTTGCAACTTGATTATTTATATATTTTAAAAACAATGTAATATGTAGAGGGGACACGATTTGTCCATAAAAAAGTGTTACTCCTCTTACCCTCCAGAATAGTTTAAAGCATATTTGGGATCAGGGGAAAAGAGGGAAAACAAACCTGTGAGACAGGAATCTTGAACTTGTTTTTGCAAAAGGAGTCAAATTTACAAATTCAGAATGCAAAATTGTGTTGTTTACAACTTCTAGTTTCCCTACAATTAAAAGACAGGCAATTTTTGTGGGCAATTGTGAAATTAAATTTGAATAAGTTCTTATTCCCGTTATTCTGAACTGACAAATAAAAATCTCCCCCTCCCCACTCTGTTCCCATTGCCTCTCCCCTCTCTCCAGTTGACGATCATTGCGTACGAAGGGAAATGCTCCTGAAATACGAGTGTCTTGTACATGTGAAGGTAAAAAGGCAGGAAAAGTATTGAGAACCATTCTATATGCTCTAAATTCTAGGTTACTTTATTAGAAAAATTATCCAAGTTTTTTCTTGGTACGTAATATCTTACTAATGAAATAACCAAAGTTTTTCCCTGGGTTTACTTTTTTCCTAGGACTTTCTAAATGGGTACGGCAGCAAATTCAGCACCATTCAACCTTTGAAAGTGCGCTGGAGTCCTTGGCTGAATTTTCCAAAAAGCACCAGAAGGTCATTGATGTACCCAAAGAGAACAGAAAGTCTGTTCAGTACAGTGAGTCTGCACTTGAAGTGGCGTGTTTGAAGGACAATACCTCAGTTTATTTATCAGAAGCAGCAAGTCATCGATCACCAGAAAATCCCAGGGAAGGTAAAGCAAAACTGTGTATCCAAGAACCACGATGTCCTAAATTGAATAACTGAAAGTTCTTTACTAGCAGGGGACATCAGCTCCAGAAAGGACAGAAGTATGAAAAGTTCTGTCCATTCACATTTGATAGTGTCTAGTTTATAGATAATCCTCTTACATGAATTTCGTAGTTTTGGGGAATGAAAGTCATTTCTTCTAAACAATAAAAAATAATATTTTAAAATACATTAAGTATAATGGTCCATATCAGGGATTGGTAAACTATGGCCTGTGGACCAAATTTGGCCTACTATCTGTTTTTATAAATAAAGTTTAGTGGAACGCAGTCACGCCCATTCATTTGCATGTTATACACAAAGGCAGAGTTGAGTGATGGCATGTGCTGCACTGGACCAGCACAATTGAATAGTTGCAGCAAATGACCCACAAAACCTAAAATATTTACTGTCTGGCCTGTGATAGAAACAGTTTGCCAAACTGTGGTTTATATCATGGGATATTTCAATTGTTTTAATTAATATATAGTAGTATATCGATTTTTAAATACTTAATTTTCATTGTATATTCTTCTATCCACAATAAACATTATGGTGAATTCAAGCTCATTATATTGGTAATCAGGAAACCTAGGTTCTAGACCAAGTCTGATTACTAACCAGTTTTATGTCTTAGTTTATGTAGTTGTCAGTTTCCTTGAGGGAATTAGTCTAGGTCAGTCATTAGTTAGTGCATTTTCAAGGCAAATTTTTACAGCCTCTTCCCTCCTTTACTCCATCCTCTTCCTCTTTCTTTTTACCCCTCCTTTTCTCATTCACTCCTGAGGTTCACAGCGTGGAATTTGAAAATGTACCATACAGCATTATAACTTGGGTTAGGAATCACTGGGGACCTAGATTTTTCTCAGAGTTAATATTTTGTGCTTTACATTCTAAAATAGAAATCCTGCTACTGCTGTTTGAAGCCTCAAAATTATGTATTCTATACAGTTATTGTAGTATTTCTAACAGGATCATTTTAATAGAACAATTATGTTAGGGACAGAACGTTAACATTTTTAAATTTTTGTATTCATAGATGATCCAGTATTATTGGAGGAGTCTGACCAGGCAGTGCAAGAAGAAAACACTGTGATTTCCAGGTCCTCAAGCCCAACATTCAACAAACAAACAAACAGAGTTAGTTGCTCTAGCTCTAATTCTTCGGGACAGTATCTCACTGGTAAAATTCTGACCACAACACCTAAGTTTAGGTCATCAGAGAACTGTGTCTCTCGTTCTTCCACTTTCAAAGCAGTAAAGGGTTGTAAACCTGGCTTGCCACTCACTGATAAATCTGAGTCCCCATCTCTAAGAGTAAACACATCATTTGAACCAGGCCCTCAGTCAGAAACTATTATTCCATCAATAAAGATTGATGCTGCCCTTCTTACACACGATCATTCCAACCAGCTACTCTGCTGTGAAGAAGCCCTGGATCCAGACATTGAATTGTCTTCAGTAAGTGAAGAAGACAGACTTTCTACTTCAAATAGAGCTTTTGAAGCAGAAGCAGAAGATGAATCTATCTATTTTACACCTGAACTTTATGATCCTGTAGATGCAAATGGAGAAAAAAATGAACCAGCTGAAACTGGTAGAAACAATTCAAATTGTATTTTAGCTGAAGATCTTACTGAAATTAGGACCGTGAAAGAAGCAGATGCAGTCAGGGACAGGAAAGCTGAGGACGGCACAGACACACAGTCAGATGGGGCCGTGCGTATTACAGAAAGGAAAGTTGATGACATTGCTAGTAATACAAAAACAACTCACAGAAATGAACTGGAACTGGAGGAAACTCATGAAATGGAGACAAAGATCTTTAAACAGTCTCCTTCCAAAAATAAAGGTGTGTTCCCTGGTGTTAGACAGTAATACTTAACTGTCAAGTTATAAATATACGTTGTTGGACTTATATTAAACTCCATTATAAATGATATTTTATACATTGGCTAAATGGCATTTTTTTTGTAATTTGAGATATAGTTTTTACTTTAATTCATTGTTATTAGAGTTTTAAAAGTATTATGTTCGGAAATGTAAGTTTTACTATCCTTGAGTCTTGATAAAGCGATTCATACAAAATGTTTTCCTTACCTAAGTGCAGTTCAAAATCAATCTAAAAGATACACAGTTGTCTAGGGCATTTTAAATTTTACATAAATATTTTTATTTTGTAGTTGTCTTCATCCATTTGTTTTCATATGATACATAATTAATAGCAGTCTAATTTAGCCATGTTTCACTATAGATATTTTTCCCTCAAATTGGTCTGACTTTTTTTTTAGAAATTAAAATTCTCTTGAAAAGTTTCCTCTATTAAGCTGCCTAGTCATTAGTAATTAAGAATTAAGGAAGAAAACTGCATACCTTTTAAATCGACATTATTTTACATTTGTTTAATAAACTAAAATCAAGCACATTTTAAGCAAACCTATGTAAAGTTATAAAATGCCAAATGAAGGACTCTAAATTTTCAATCCTAATTATCTAGCTTCATAATCACTGGGGGAAAAGTGACACGTTCTGACATTGGCATAAAGGCTGTAATTTTGCAACTGTTAAGATAGAAAACCTCATGTAAATTTGGTAAGCACATGTATACATGTAACTGTTGCTGAAAAATGCTTCTTTAAAGCTCAGTCTTTCTGTAAGTTTTAACTTTATGTTTTTGTGAATGAAGCTGTATTTCTTATCAAAAACGGTTATAAAACATGCTCTTCTCTGACATCAGTTCAAAATTACATTCACTGATCTTTTTCTAAGAAGCATCTGTTATCTTGTGGGCATTTAGGCTTCTTGTGAGTAATATAAATTGAAAATTTATGCGTTCAAGTTGTAGATGTGGTCTATTATTTTTAAGTCAAAATTCCCAGCAATCAGGTTTCTTTTATATTTATTTGGATAAATGAATTATTATATATGCATGTTTACTTTTATTTTGATGGTGTTTAGATTGAATACAGCTTAACTCTTTCCATAGGCCAAGATGTTACAATTCTAAGCATAATTCAAAGAAATTTAAATTGATAATTTATCAGTTAAAGAATTTATCTATAGATTGGGGTGTATTATAGCCCACCTAATATTACATATTTTTTTAGTTTCATGAGTAATGAGTTGTAAAACATTATATTAGAGGGCCATTTCTAAGTTGTTTTGCAAGGATGTAATCATTTCTCCTCTCTGGGATAGTTTTTAATTCACAGATAAGGTTAGTGGGGTCATAGAAAGATACCAGGTGGACGAGGAAAAGAGACTTCAGCTCTTCTTGGCTCCGCCCATAATCACTTACTCACGTTGGCAATTACTATGCCTTTTGAGTAATGTTTTAACTGTGAAATGCAGAATTTAATACTATAAAATCATGCAAATCCCTTTTAGCTTTAAAAATCTATAATTTCAAGGAGTATATGTCACTTTATCCTGGTTTAATTTTCAATTGTTTTGGTTCTAAATAAGTAAAGCAAATCATTTTATAGACTAGGTGAAATAATACTCATCTGCCTTTAGGAAATAATTGTGTGAATATATACATAATAACTTGGGAAGCAAGATATTTACTTTAACAATGCTGTGGTTAAAACATTTTGCACCCTTAAGATTGCCTTTAGAAGAATTGATAAACTACATGAGAAAAACCAAGCACATTATATTTTAGTCATACCTTAGTGTTATTATTCAACTTAATCTCAAATACCATCCCCTTTCCTTAGATAATATATATATTCCTTCCAAATTCTGCCTAAGGCTAAAAATTTCTGTTACTTGTAATGTATGTAGAGATGTGCCACAGCTTTTAGTAAACCTAAGAGGTTTGAAAAATTTTGAAATAGGTATCTACTTACAGGTATCTCTTTATATCATAACTTTGACCAAGATGATATTGCAAGAAGTACTAATCTTTATAATAGAGTAGGAGGTAAAATATTTTCATTAGTGATTACATGCTTTTTAAAGAGATATTTTGAAGAGTTAAATTAAAACAGGTAAAAGCATTTAAAAGACTATCTGGCTCGTGGTAAACCATCAGTTATTAGCTAGTAAATCGATCACATATCTGGAGTGCACACTTGCTTTATATGCAGCTTTTCCTGATGGTGATGAGGAAGATAGATGTAGATAAACCAACAGTAAAAAATCATTGTGTGGTAGGAAGGAAAATTTATTTGGTTTATTGTTTAAGACTTTTGAGATATTTAAGATAGAAATTGCTTATCAGATAATTTGCTTTACCCATATTATTCATATGAAATAATTATCTAATACTGAATTTATTCAAGGACTGAAAGTATGTAGAGCATACAGGCCACGAACCAGGAAAACTACCAGTTGGACACAGGGCTTTGTTCATGGAAGAAAGGTACAATGTAAAGAGTAGATGTTTCCTGTTTTGACTTTTGAAATTTAGATGAATCATTTAAAACTTGTTATAGCCGTGTTGGTAATTAATGACCACTCTTACTATGCTATTACTATGCATTTAATTATTACATGTTTTTTTATTTGGCACTGTTTCAAAGTTCACATAGGCTTTGTTTTTAGTTTTCCCTATGATCTTTCAAGACATTAATTTTTAAAAGGCTTTCCCATGTTATTTTTCTGCAGTATGACTTTGTCATGTTATTTCCCTATAATAAAATACATTGAAATTTTCATTCTTTAGGATTGCTGATAAAATTTCATGAAATCAGAGTGCCTGATGTAAAATGACGTGAAAGACTGGTTATTGGAGTCCCTCAATCTCAGCGATGTTGTTTTTTTTGTATGTGATTACCACACACTTACTCTTGCTCGTGCTCTTTTTAATCTCAGATTTACTAAAGAGCTCAAAAAGATTTTACTTTTGTGAATTCTTGGTAGTTCTTTTGATCTATCTTCATAGACAAATGCAGTCAATCTTTTTGTAAGTGGAAAGTCAATATTCTGAAATTTTTAATAATAAAAAGTAAATTTAAAACTATATCAGACAGCGAATGTGTAAGGAAGCTAAAGCCATAACATGAAGTATCTGTGCAGCTATTAGACATACAGAAAAAGAACATCCCTTCAGGACATGGAAATTTAGACAGATGACCTAGGCTTATTGATTATCTAGCCTTAAATGATTTTCATGCCTACCAAAAAAAAAGGAATTTTGTTTCTTAAGCTTTCACTTGATAGAACAAACCATTAGCCGCCTGGCTTCCTGTACTCCACAAAAGAGCCTTGTTATAATATCCAAGGGATCCGAGCCAGTGGATCTCCTTATTGGTGAAACCTTCTAATAATGAAGTGCTTTCAGTAGCTAAATGCTTGGACTAGGTCCAAAACAACCCATCTTATACCAAATTCCACTCTATAATAAACAGCTTCAATGTATTAGAAGGAAAACAAAAGCTGTATGAAACTTACTGTTCCCAGAAATTGACCTTTGAAAATCTAATGGTAAATACTGATTAAAGGGAGTATTTGTTAACAAGGCAAAGTCATATAGATGTGTTAGTGTTCTTCATAACATTTCTATTTTTTTTAAATCTTGGTCTTTCTTTTCTAAGCAGTTTATATGATTTTGATTCTCAATTTTTCCCCCAGAACTTCATCATTTCACATTAAATTATTTTACACCACTATTTACAAAACTTGATATTAAAATGTTTCATTTGGTTTCTTGCTATTATGAAGTTTGAGATTGTATAAGTAGAATATCATTAATGCAAACTAAGTTAGGTGCCATCATTTATATATGATTCATAGTAGTTGAAAAGATTTAAGGATATTAAATACTGATTATTATTTTGTGGATTTTTTTGCTTTTTTAAATTTTAATTGTTCAAGTACCGTTTTCTGCCTTTTACCGCCATCCCAGCCCACCCCCCAGCCCTCCCCACGTCCCTCCTGTTTCCACCCCCCATTGTTATTATTTTGTATCAAGTATTATCTTGATATATTTTCTCTTTTTTTCAAACTGTCCTATGGTATTCATATTTAAATATTAACCATCCTTTCAAACATTGATCTCTCTTATCTGTTATAAAAGGACCCAAGTAACGTGCCTTGCCAGTCAGGACTTTATTGTATTGCTTGTGGAGCCGAATTACTACCTAAAGCAGAAGGAGGTAGGAAATACTAAAAAATTACTTTGTGCCATCCTTAGTATAGGCTCACCTAAATAGCACTAAAGTAGATTGGTGTGTTACTGTTTCCATATATTAGTCATTAAAGGTGACTAACAGCATACATGGACTCTGCTCTCAGACTGGGAAACGTGTGTCCGGGTCTACCTGCTGACTGACTTTGGGCAAGTTTCTTAACTTCTCGGAATTTCTGTTTTTTTTTTCATTTTAAAATGGAAATGAATCACTTAAGAAATAAATTAAACATTATGATTTGCAATGCCATAGAGTGCATAAAAGCTTTTTTAAAAAACATCAGGCAAGGAGAAAGATAACAGAATTTGTGGTCAAAGGGATGAGCTTGAGTTTGGCCCTAGTATTTACTGCGTGGCCTTGGTCATAGGGTTTTACTTCATTGAGCCTTAGCTGTATTTTCTAGGGAGGAAATAGCTGAGCAATACCAACCTAAGAAAATTATTGTGAGGGTTAAATGAGATGATATACAATATGTGAAAGTGCTGTATAATTTTTGGAGCATTGCCTCAATGTCATTAGCTGTCCAGAAACGGAAACAGTAATCTACTGTAATTGTTACCTCAGCATCCCGATATTGTACCTTCAAAATTTGTTCATGTGGCTGAGAAGCATGTAAAGCTTCTTTGAAAAAATAACTTGATGTAGTGATTCTTTTACTTAGCAAGACTTAAATATTGTGAGCATTTATTTGTTTTTTACATTTCATGTTTATATTGCATAGTGTATGTACATTGCAAACAAAAAAAGTTACCAAAGGAACACTGAAATCCATTGAGAACATTCTATGTAAGTCTATAGGGCAAGGCAGGGATTTTTTTGGGGGGGTGAGGTCTCTGTTGTTTACTCCTGTACTTCCAACACTATGTTAACTGACTGTGACTTCAATGGAGCATTATATTAATGTGTGTATTTCTGTCAGGACTTTGTTATGTGACACTTGGGTCTTGTAAATACCTTTTTCATTTGACCAATTTCTAAACTCTAGTGACCCTTCTCTCCAAATTTTTTATTCTTATTGCCTTACCAGCATCAAATGCCTCATACTTTTTCTATTCCATCTGTTGTGGGCCAGAGATTCTCTTTTCTCTCTTTTTTACTCTGGAGGGTGTACATTTACCAACTTCACCTAAAAAAGAATGTTAGGCTTTTGCAATTTCTGTATAAGATGTCCATAAACAGTATTATTCTGACCCAATTAGATTCTAAAAATGAATTTTGTATTAACTAATGGATTATCCAAATTGTCAGTATTTTGTAAGCCTTTGGAGCCCATTACCACTGTGGGAGAAATTAATTTTTCCTGCTTGTTCCCAATATAATACTTATTATATGATATTGCAGTTAATTGTGTAGAAGTCTGTATTTCTGGCACACTGAATATGGACAGCTTTCCGTATTACCTAGCATTTATTCATCCATCCGCCCATTCAGCTAACATTTTGAGAGCATGATTTGCAATAAGAGCTGTGCTGTGCTCTAGGAATACCAAAGATGGGTAAGACAAGGATCGCATTCACCAGGAATTCACAGCCTAATTCACATGGTAGTAAACACACGGCACAGTGTGATAAGAACTGTAATAGAGGCAAGGCATGCAGCAGTGTTTGCTGAGTATATGCATACTGATAAGTACAGTTATAATTCTAGTTAGAGGGTCTATAAGTAACAGAAAAATTTGTTTAACAGAGGAAACATCTGGACAGATTTTCTTTTAAGTTTTTGACAAAAAATACTGAGAATTTTAAAATATATTCTTGAGGAAATTCCAGATAGGTTTTTTTCCCCTGATGATCCCATCTTCAGATCTCCTAGCCTGTCTACTCTGGATTATTTACTTAATTAAATAAAAGATGCAAAGTGGAGCAAGGACATAGCAGGTACATCTTCCGTGGTGGTTTAGAGTGTGCCGTGTAGTGTGCCATAGAGCTTTCACAACCATTAACTCATTAGGTTTTCAAAGGAGCCCGTCAAAGTCAGCAGTGCAGTTGGTATTACCCAACTGAGAAAAAGGGAACATTATATGAGACCACAATCAAGGGCATCCACTGTTTTGATCGATTTATTTGTACTTTTGTATTGATTTTCGTTCACCTTTGTTTGCCAGAATCTCTTTATGAAAGACATAGTCTTAGAATTCTGAAAGTAAGCCTTATTCTCTTACTTTTTTTGCAAAGTAGTACTTTCTAGAGTCTCGGTATTTTAATAATATTAATTAAAAATATGTTAACATCCATTGAGGAGTATAAACTTTCTGAGGGTAGACACAGTCCTAGAGCATAGTATTATACTTGACACAGAGTGAGTACTTAGTAAATCTATTTTAAAAAGTTTTTTATGCTCACCCAATGACATTTTTTCATCACTTTTAGAGAGAGAGGAAGAGAGAGGGGAAGGGACAGAGAGAACCATTGATGTGAGAAAGAAGCCTCAATTGGTTGCCTCCCATTTCGCCTGGACTAGGGTTCGAACCCACAGCCTAGGTATCCTAACCTGAAATCAAACCTGCAGTCTTTTGGTTACAGGGCGATGCTCCAAACAACCAAGCCACACAGGCAAGGGCAGGAAATACTTTTTTATGAGAAGAAATCTTCTCAAAACGACCCCCAAAATTGGTTGCTTTAGATAATATTGCTTTAGATAACATTGCTTTAGATAAAGTTGCTAACTAGTGACATTAGAGCCAGAACTAGTACCCAGGTTTATAAGTTCCAATTCCAGATTCTTAGCACCTTAGTAACTTATGTAATACCGAAGCCTCTGTTTCTTGATTTCACCTCTTGTGAATTCACTTCCATTTCATCCACCTGCTTCCATTGACTAGACCCTAAGGCTTCCTCGCTCATGTAACCTTGAAACTAATATCCTTCTCTCTGATTATCTTTTTGATCCTCTATTCTTCTAGCTTTTACTCCATTCCTCCTTATACACCTACTTCCTCACTTCTCTTCAAGTTTGTCATCCCCCTTCAGTCTTCGCTTCCTTCCTTCCAAGTTTATATCTAAGTACTTCGTAGTCACTAGAACCATTCTCTCACTGGTGTCCTGAACTCCTATGCACCTTGGTCATTCTACTGTCTCAGTCCTGGAAAATCGCCAAACCTAGTTTAATGGCAATCTGCCTTTGCTGTTACTACTTCTGGGAAGTTGAGCCACTGCTGATGAAGGTTGTGTAGTAGTGTGGATAAAGTACAGCGTCAGCTTCTAGACTTAATTGGATTCCTAACGCTTTTTCAGCTCATGTATTCTCCCTGACTAGTTCCCTTGTTCTCCCCTCACCTACCATCAGTGGACAAAACTTACATATGACTTCTTTTCTTAGCCAGTTCCCTCTCTAGTTGATGTGCTTCCCCTGGCTAATCTTATCCTCCTTTGAACTGGATGCTAATGATTCCTGACCCATCATCCATCTGACTTCTCAACACCTTGGAAGTCCTGTAGCATCTCAAACTTAATTTGCACAAAACAATTCTTTTCTGAAACCTGGTCTTTGCTGTTTCAGCTGGTGACATCATCATGCATCTAGTTCTTCAAATCTTAAACTAACAAGCCATCCGAGTTTGTTTGAGAAATATTGCTCAACTCTCTCCTACTTTCCATCTTCATTATGATTACGTTTAGACCCTCAGAATATATTATTAGTGTAATGGTTCTTTTTTAATTATATTTTATTGATTATGATATTACAGTTGTCCCAATTTTTCCCCCTTTGCCCCTGTCCACCCAGCAACCCCCACTCCCTCAGGCAATCACCATTGTTCATGTCCATGGGACTTGTGTATAGGTTCTTTGGCTACTCCAGTTACTATACTGTACTTTACACCCTCATGGCTATTCCGTAACTAGCTATTTGTATTTCTTCATCCCCTCACCCCTTCATCCCTTCCCCCACACACCCTCCCCAGTCTGGCAACCATCAAAGCACTCTCCGTATCCATGATTCGCTCTCTGTTCTTGTTTGCTTAGTATGTTTTTTAGATTCAATTGTTGATAGATTTGTATTTTTTGCCATTTTATTGTTCATAGTTTTGGTCATCTTTTTCTTAAATAATTACCTTTAACACTTTATATAATAGTAGTTTGGTGACAATGAACTCCTTTAGTTTTTTGCTGCCTGGGAAGCTCTTTATCTCCCCTTTGACTCTAAATAATAGCTTTGCAGGGTAGAGCAATCTCGGCTGTAGGTCCCTGCTTTTCATGACTTCAAATATTTCTTGACAATCCCTTCTAGCCTGCAAAGTTTTTTTTTTTTTTTTTTTTGAGAAGTCAGCTGATAGTCTTATGGGAACTCCCCTGTAGGTAACTAACTGCTTCTCTCTTTATCTTTAACCTTTGGCCTTTTAATTATGATGTCTTTAATTATGATGTTCACAGGAGTGAACATCTTTGCATCCATCTAGTTTGGGAATCCCTGTGCTTCCTGGACTTGCAGGTCTATTTCCTTCACCAAATTAAGGAAGTTTTCTTTCATTATTTTTTCAAATAGTTTTCCAGTTTCTTGCTCTTTTTCTTTTCCTTCTTGTACCCCCCTATGATGCAAATGTTGGACCTCTTGAAGTTGTTCCAGAGGCTGCTTATACTATCCTCATTTTTGGATTCTTTTTTCTTGTTCTGATTGGTTGTTTTTGACTTCCTTGTGTTCCAAATCATTGATTTCTCATTTTCATCCACTTTATTGTTGTTTCCCTGTAAATTGTTTTTTATTTCAATTAGTGCATCTTTCATTTCTGAATTGATTTTTTTAATACCATTGAGGTCCTCACTAAGTTCCATGAACATCCTTATAACCAGTATTTTGAGCTTGGCATCTGATAGATTGCTTATCTTCATCATTTAGTTATTTTTCTGGAGTTTTGATCTGTTCTTTAATTTGGGCCATGTTTCTTTGTCTCCTCATTTTGGCGACCTCCCCGTGTTTATTTCTATGTATTAGGTAGAGCTGCTATGACTCCCTGTCTTGGTAGCATGGTCTAGTACAGTAGGTGTCCTGTAGGTTCCAGTGGCACAGCCTCCCCTGTCACTCAAGCTGGGTACTTGAGAGGCACCCTTCTTGTAGGCTGAGTACATCCTCCTCCTGTAGTTGAGCCTTGATTGCTTTTGGCAGGTCAGTGGGAGAGATTTATCCAGGCAGGTCAACTACAAGGACTGGCTGTGACCACTGACCACTAACCTCCACCCTTCATGGAGGATCAGCTGTGTGGGGGCAGGGTAGTGGTGTCCTGACATGGTCTATAGCTGCCCACTGGTTGTGCTGGCCCTGAGGTTTCCTGGGTGGTGCAAGCCAAGGTCAACCCTAACTTGTGTTTTGCCCAGCACCACCTTGCCTGAGCTATAAAGTAATCTGAGATGGCTGCTACTTGTTCTGGACTTGAAGATTCCCAGGTGAAGCCAAGCTGTGTACCTAGGCTGGCTGCTTCTAGTGCTAGGTCTGAGGCCACTTAACAAGTGGTATGGGGCCTGGGGGCTCACTGAGGCTAGCTGTTGCTTGTTTGAGAGGATTTAGGAAGTTATGAAGCATGAGCCAAGAGCAACCACTCACACAGGAAAGCAGCTTGGATGGGCCCATAAGTTGGGTAGGGCAGAGTCTCAGGAGATCTTCAGTGGGGCACAAATATTGTTAGCCAGGTTGATGGAGTCTGAGATGTTGCACCACCAGCCTGCCAGCTCTGTGGCTCTGTGGGGGGAGAACAATGACCGCTGTTCACCTTGATGCCAGACTCTTCAGCTCCTCCCCATATGCCGCTGGTGCCTTTCAAGCTGCTACCCAGGGGATGAAGCTCATAAGGAGTGATCTAAATCAGTGCAAACGTTCTTTAAGAGAAACTGCTTAGGACTCCGGAAGTTTCTTCCACCAACTCAATTCCCACTGATTTTTGCAGCTAGAAGTTGTGGGGACTTATTTTCCTAGTACTGGAACCCTGGCTGGGGGGCCTGGTGTGAGACTAGGACTCCTCGCTCCCAAGATCTCTCCTGAATTTTTATCTACGTGGGTGTGAGGCCAGCCTGTTCTGCATCTGTGCCCCTCCTGCCAGTCTGGACGGATGTGGTTTCTTTAATTTCGTAGTTGTCAGACTTCCATTTAACTCAATTTCTGACGCTTCTGAGTGATGGTCGGTCTGTATTTTAGTTGTAATTTTGATGTGTGGTTTTTGTCATGCCAGTAGGCGAGCCATGTCTGCCTATACCACCATCTTGACCGGAAATCCAATTGTTCTTAGCTAGTCACTTTGTCACCAGTCCTTTCCCTAAAGTTCACTTTCCACTTTGTTGCTGATTAGCCAATCTAAAATGCAAATCTGACTATGTCACTCACCTGTTTGAAACCCTTCTATATACAGGGTGGGGAAAAAGTAGATTTACAGTTGTTCATCTGAGAACAATACAATAATTAAGAAATAATAATATAAGAATAAACTCTGTTTCACATACTCAGAACTATAAACCTACTTTTCCCCACCCTGTAGAAGATCAAGTCAAACCCAACATGAAGACATGCCAGGCCTTTTGTGATCTGGTCTTTGCCAACATCTCCAGCCTCATCTCCTGCCAGCCTTTGCTAACTTTATACTTAACAGTTTTAAAACCAGATGATGCTGTTTTATCCCCATTGCCTTTGCTAATGCTCTTCCACCTGTGCAGAGTTTCCTTCTTCTTTATCTGGCAAACTCCTACTCACTCTGAGAAATTCAACTAAGTTATCCCTCTGAACACTTATCCCTCTGAACACATCCCTCTGGACCGCCCAACTGATTAAGTGTACTTCATCTAGCTTTCTCGGCCCCTCAGTTCATAACTTCAAGATAGTATTTTCAATACTGTGTTGTTTACATTTTTGCTCTCTTCTGGTTTAAACTTACACATGTGTGCAAAGTAAGACCATGTGTGTCTTTGTCACTCTTGTATCTGGTACATGTTTTAAAATAGTAAGCACCAAATTTATGGCAAACTGAACCAATCCATGCTGTTTTCAGACTGGCTGCTTTTATTTAGATGCTGCTTTGGTTTGTCATTATATTGTTTATTACTGTTTTAATATTTTAGAGTAGGCCAGAACTTTAGATATCATTTGCTTCTCATATTAAAATATGAAGTAACTGGTTTCCAGAGAGATTTACTACCCATACCAAAGTCATTGATGGAGACACACTACACTCTTTTTAATGTAGTTTAGTTCATATTAACTTCACTTAACCTTTCTCAAGGCATTCTTAGAGACAGGTATAATTTTAAATGACCAAGAAGGTAACAAATTAAAAAGCCACCCCATCATATTCTTTGTAACTACATCTAACTGTAGAGTTTACTATAAGAAGTGGTACCTGTTTGTGATAATAGATTTTTATGACAATATACTTAGTTGTTTGATTGTTACCACTATGTACAATAATTATTGTCCATTGATTTGTTTTTGATCAACTAGCATACATATACAGACTTTAATAAACTACTGCAACCAGCAGTATCTTTCTAGGAAATTAATATAATTGTTAGTGTGATATGCCTTTCCTAAATCTTTTCTTACCTCATTTTTTATAGGAATTTTTAAAAAAGTGTTTTCCAAGAATGCCGTGCTGATAAAAATGCAAAGAATCTTCCTGAATATTAAATTAAATTGCACAAAGTCTCTTTGCCATTGCTTAACTGAGTCCAAGTACAGTTCAGAAGGAGAAAATTTATTTTATGTCATCGGTGACAATGCTGCCCTTAACCACTTAAAAACCACATTAATGGTTTATCAGACTTCAGTAAAGAATGAAGGTAAACTTATTTAGTAGCTACATTGTTTTCTTGTCACTTTCTAGATCCTTCAAATGTTCCTAAGTCACCTTTTTATTTTCATGTGGATTCTCAAATGAAAAACAATTTTTAAATTGCTTTTAAAAATGTTTCACTGTTTTAAGAATTGCAGAGGAAACAATAAAACAGAATTTCAAACTCTGTTCAAAACAAGGAAATGTGTAAATAGGAAATGTCCCATTGGGACAGATGAGGCAGGATCTGTGTCTGATGATCACTCCCCAAAAAGCATCACAAGACGCGCATGCCCAGATCCCACACATGCTTCCGCAGGCCTGAGCTCGGTACAGGGTGGGTAGCTATTCATGGGAGCAACCTCCAGGATAAAAGCAACTGGCTTCCACTAGCTGTCCCTAGAAAACAGTGGGATCAATGCTTATGCACAAACAAATGGCCCATAAACCCGAGCTCTTTTTCCTTTGCATAAATATGTCTCAGGTTGCTTACTGCCCTTTTACAACTTCCCAGCGACTTTCAAGGCTGTTTATCACGTTCATTTTAATTCTGTCAATATATGTTTCTAATGTCAGACAGAAAGGACTAGGCCAAATATTATTTATCCCACTCACTGAGAAATAAGTCTAAGCTCCACTCTTCCTAGAAGCAGTAGGGACAAGGAGAAGCATATTACTTGTATTCCAAAATGCTGACTTCAAATAACCCAGACATGTATTATTTACCCGTTTTCAGCATCAACGGATTCATCTGAACTTTTCTACCCATTTAAAATCTGAAGGTAACAAGCTCTATGATAATATCCACTCATTCAGTACTTTAGTATAAAAGACCCTTAAAACTAAAACTTGGGATTTTTCTTGTTGCTACCCCCAAAGGTGGACCATTCATACAAGCCTGTGTGTTTACTTTGGTTACAAATGTCTGCAGAAACATATGGTCAGATCATATGGTTTTAATAATGTTCCCGTTAGTACTTTGCAGCTTTGACCAATTTCAATATTTTTTCTGGAATTGGAAATTCTTTCTTGTGGGAATGTACTCATTTATCAAAAAATGAATATGTGGTTGTTAAAATTTCTTGGCTTAGCGCAATATGGAAGGTTGTAAGAAGTTTTCTGGGGGAACTACAACTCTGCGTAGATTCATAGTCATCTTTTTACACAAATTCTTCCCGTTTTAACTGCATACACTTGAGCTTCAAGTGAAAAGCTCTGTTGTTCATTTTTTTCTGAACCACATCTTCTAATGTCTCCTCATTCTGAGTTTCCACTCCTGTTGTTACAGTGACTTCCAGACACAAATGTAATTCAGTCGCAAAGGAGATTGGGGGAGTGCAGAGCGCGAGAGAGGTTCTCTCGTGGTCTGTTGTCTCTTCTCTGCCAGAACTGTACACCTTTGTTGTCTAACCATGAATCCCTGCAGGAGGTGGCGGTGCTCATGCAACACCTGGAACTCTCATTTCCCCCATAAAAACTTGAGTTTTCCTCACTTTACACAAAAGGCAGTCCAACACAAAGAAGATTGTCCTTGCACATTTGAGATTTGTTTGGTGGATTGTTCAACTAAAGAATGTAGGAAAACCCTGTCCTGAAACCGGATATGTAATGGTGACATCCATTATGGTTATGAACGTTCTATAAAAGGCACGCTGCTCCTGCAGACCTGTTACCGTGTGAAAGCTTGAGCAAAGGTGCTTTGCTGTTTCTAGTGGTGGGACGTTACATTCCCATGGATGTGTAGGGTAAACAAATTTCTGTTTTGAAACTAACTGGTTGCTGGGGGAGTGAGGTAGAAGGGGACTAAATGGTAATGGAAAAAAAATACAGTGAAGATTAGACTTAAAAAAATTAAAGCCATGCAGTCACAGAAAAAAATAAAACTGCTGTTAAATTTCTGAAAAGTACCATTTCACAACATAGACAGATTTTCTTATTTAGAATATGGAGATTTATTTATAGTGTTTTCAATTATATGTAGTTTTATTTCAAAGCAAAGAATTACATTTTTCTCTCAAAAACAATTTTGATTCTTAGGAAGGCACCAAGCCAAAGAAACTGGAGCATGAGTTTTGATTTGGACATTTCAAATCCCAGCCTACTGCTTTCTAACTTTAACTTACACTCCCCAAAAATGTTTCCTCACCTGTACAATGAGGACAATGATACCTCACAGAGTTGCCATGAGAATAAAGTAATGAATTTACATAATAGGCATGAGCAAATGTAAGCTATTACTGTTTTTAAACTTATTTTCTGTACTCTTCTATGTTAGATTAAAGATTATAAAAGTTAAATATGTTAAACTAATGGTTTTCAAAAGTTTTATCCAATCTTAACATCCACTTCATTTCTGTTAGACCTTTATAAGTGAAATTGAGATTGAATCTGGTAGTTCAGGGTTTATGAAAGGCCTTTTTTTATGTTTTTTGTAGGCATGGAGACAGGTTTATCTTTAAATGCCATCTGGAATATGAAAGAATGTTCTTTAACCAGCTACTTACAGTGTAGAAATTGTATCAACCAGTCTCTATTCCCATGTCCTTTAATTGGTGCTGAAATAAGTGACCCTAGAAACATTGCTGAGTCAAGGGTAAGTTTATATATGTTTGTTCTTGAAACTTAATGCGGAACTTGCTTGTGCATAACTATACTTACACTGTGATTAAGATATATGAAGTATTGCTGTGCTCCAGATAAACATATTAATAAGGCCCATTCTCTCTTTTAAATTAAAAAAAATAAGTGTGATATACCACTAAAGATGCACTAGATATAATACTTTAGTAAATTTGGCATTAAAGCCAAAACTAAAAAGCCATTTAGTGTAGCTGCATAGAAAAATTAGATACATTATGTTTCCACATGACAGTGAAATTACACTTTAAAAACTTGCATTGTTAAAGCCATTCTGTTTTACCTCTTTGTGTGTTTTTTAATCTGTGCATTTAAGCCTAATCAGGATTAAAATACACTTTGGAGACAAAGACATGAGCCAAAGATTAGGCTTGTAAAATCAGGATCGGATTTCCACCCCACCTAAACTGTTGCCCAGCCCTAAACCAAGAAAATTCAGTTATCGGGACAATGTAAACAATTTGGGTATAAATACAGTTCCACCAAAGGGTGGAAGTACTTTCAGCAGATACGTTCTATGAATTATACTAAATTCTTAAAGAACTATGAATACTGTCACTCTAAAAAACACCAAATCCCAGGTAACTGAGTGTAAGATTTAAAAAAAAAATTTTTTTTGGCAATATAGTGTGACAGTAAGAATGTAAACATTGCAATGGACCAGTTGGATATCAAATTCTACTTCTGCCTCTTTATTAGCTCCCTGACCTAGAGTAAGTTACATCTCTGAGCTTTAGTTTCCTTTTGTGCAAAACTGGGGAAGTAGTAATACCTAACCAGTGGAGTTGTTATGAGGATTAAATGAGTTAATTCCTATAAACCACATAGAATAGTGCCTGGCATGACATAAGAGCTCATGCAGCTATAAGCATATTGATAATAATGCTTTATTATCATTATTATTGATATTACTGTAAAAGTCTTTAGTTTTTAAAAGTGCAGAATTATTCATTATCCCAACATTAAATGTAATAGAGGTTAGAATATTTACGTTTTAGTATTTAAATTGTCTGGTGATGGCTAGGCACATGAACCGTTTAAACTCTTAATATTCCTGGTTTAGTGTCATGAAATAGTATCATAGTCCCTCAGCAACAAGAAATGCTCTACTGTTGTGGATTTTATAAGGTGAGTTTCAATACACATTTAGAGGAAATGCCATTTATAAGCATGCAGTTAATTGAATGCTCACAGGAAGAGTACTGTTCCTTTGTGGGCTGGTGAATTATGCCTTACAATGAATACTTCTCTGTGGGGGAAAAAAATAGAACTTGTCTTTCTTCCAGGGAAGGTAAAATTGGCAGTATGGGATCATTGAAAAGTTCTGGCAGGGTTATGTATTTTATTTTTTAAATTTACTCTTCCCAACTGAAAATGTAATAAAAATTTTGTAACAAGGTTTTGTTCCGTTGTCTTGCCTGATAAGAAATTTAGACAGGAGAGTAAGCATAACCTTATTTTAGTTAGGACAAGTAGAAATTAGCTTTTAAATATAACTTTCTCTTTTATAGTTATGTCCATATCATATCCATCCATATCACACACTCTTTTATCAGTGAGTTAGGAAATTACATCATTTATCTTACATGTTAACTGAATAGAAGCATCATGTGTTACTGGAGATAACTTACTTTTTATTTTCTTTTTCAATCTTCCCTAACAGTAACACAACAAAATTCAGATATTACCTTCTTACTTGTTTTAATATAATGATTCTTTTTAAATATTGAATTTATTTGGAAATCTAAAATCTGAAGTGATCATACATGCAAATGTACTTCGCAAATGAAGGACTAATTGTGCTGTTTCTGACTTTATAAAAGTGGTTTTTATAGCTTTTGTTGGCAATCTTATTGATGAAAATAAGGTGTGCTCTAGAGATGTTAATATTTTTAACCCAGATACATCATATGTAATTTAATAGCTTGTGGAAAATATTTCTTTATATTTTTATTACCAGGCCGAGGGACACAAACTACATTTTTTTCTGATTTATAGTTCTTAATCTATCCCCTTTTCCTTTTATCTTTAAATACACCCATTAAGTATTAATTTTTATTTTCTGTAAATTTATTTTTCTTATCTTATTTCTCTTATTTTGCCTATTTGTAGTCCTATTTTTTAATTATTTCCACTGCTTACTATTTATGGCAAATTAGAATTTGCTTACTAGTGTTCCTTCAATGACTGTATCAGTAAAAATTACATTACTCCATAAAAATATTTTGTCTGTTTAGGTGGTGTAGCACTCTTCAGTAGTAAAGGTAGTAGGAATGTTTTCACATTTTACACATGTGGCTTGATGATGTACCTATGTGTAAATTGTTTGATGCCTTTATTTTAGTGGAAACCATGCTAGAAGACCAAGAATAAATCAATGGCAAGGAACAAAATCTGACCAAAAAGAAAAAAAACACCAAACCCAAAATATTATAGAAAGCACTTGCATCCTACTTAGCAACTATTAAAAGAGAACACAGAGTCAAACCAAGCAAAGCAAATCCTGCTCTGTTAAGAGAGCACTTCTGCCTCATAACTCATCATACCCTGGGATCTTTATGTCACGGCCATAACAATATCTCTAAAGCATGAAGAGGGATGAACTAAAAATCTTGGATTGTATCCTAAGATCAACAACAGTAATGGTTCAATAGGGAATTGGTAAAAACTTGCTTTCTTTCACTTCTCCTCTGATTTTAAAATGCTCTCTTTAATTTTTTTAATTGATTAGAGAGAGAGGGAGAGAGAGAAAAACAGAGAGAAACATAGATTCGTTGTTCCACTTATTTATGCACTCATTGGTTGCTTCTTGTATGTGCCCAGACTGGGGATCAACCTTGGCGTGTCAGATGATGCTCTAACCAACTCAGCTATCCAGCCTGGGCTACCTCTTTGAATTAGTGTTTTTATTTTCTTTGGATAAATGCCCAGAAGTGGAATTGCTGTGTTGTATGGTGATTCTATTTTTAATTTTTTGAGGAACTGCCATATTGTTTTTCACAGTGGCTGCACCAATTTACAATCTCACCAATAGTTCATGAGGGTTCCCTTTTCTCCACATCCTTGCCAAAATTTATTTCTTATCTTTTTAATAATAACCATTCTGACAGGCATGAGGTGATATCTCATTGTGGTTTTGATTTGCATTTTCCTGATGACTACTGATGCTGAACATCTTTTCACATGCCTGTTGGCCATTGATATGACTTCTTTGGGGAAATGTCTATTCAGGTCCCCTACCCATCTTTTAATTGGATTAATTGGTTTTTTGATGTTGAGTTGTGTTCCTTATATATTTTTGGTATTAACCTCTTGTTGGAAGTATTGTTTTCCCATGCCATAGTTTGCCTTTTGGTTTGGTTGTTTTGTTGTGCAAAAGTTCTTTTTGATCAATGTAGTCCCATTTGTTTATTTTTGGCTTTTGTTTCCTTCACCCGTGAAAACATCCAAAAAAAAAAATATTGCTAAGACAAATGTCAAAAAGTTTAGTCCTGTTTTATTCTGGGAGATTTATGGTTTCAGGTCTTACATTTAAGTCTGTAATCCATTTTGAGTTTGTTTTTATGCACAATATCAGACAGTGCTCCAGCTTCAACTTTTTTGCATATTATCTGTCCAGTTTTCCCAGCACTATTTATTAAAGAGACTGTCTTATCCCTTCATTGTCCTCTCACTATATTTCTGCCTCATTTGTCATAGATTAATTAACTAAAGAAATGTGGGTTCATTTCTGGTCTTTCTATTCTGTTCCATTTATCTATATGTCTGTTCTTATGCCAGTACCATACTGTTTTGATTCATTTAACTTTGTAGTATAGTTTGAAATTAGGGAGTGTGATACCTCCAACTTTGTTCTTCTTTCTCAACATTGCTTTAAGTATTTGGGGTCTTTTGTGGTCCTATGTTAATTTTAGGATTATTTGCTCTACTTCTGTGAAAAATGGCATTGGTATTTTTGTAGAATTTTATTGAATTTATAGATTGAGGCAATATGGACATTTTAACATTAATTTTTCCAATCTATGAGCATGGTATAGCCTTCCACTTATTTGTGTCTTCTCCGGTTTCTTTCATTAATGTTTGTAGTTTTAAGAGTAGAGGCGTTTTGCCTCCTTGATTAAAGATATTTCTAGGCATTTTTAATGAAGTTGTAAATGGGATTGTTTTCATAATTTTTCTTTCTGTTTGTTATTGGCATATAAAAATACAAGCAATTTCTGAATATTAATTTTGTATCTTGCTATTTTACTAGGTTCATTTATTAGTCTAATAGTTGTTTTGGGTAGTGCTTTTAGGGTTTTGTATATACCGTGTCATATTATCTGCAAATAGTTGAAGGTTTACTTCTCCAATTTGGATGCCTTTTATTTCTTTTTCTTGTCTGCTGTGGCTAGGACTTTTAATACTATGCTGAATAAAAATGATGAGAGTAGTAGCTCAGTGGATTGAGTGTGGGCTGTGACCTAAGGATCGCCAGTTCAATTCCCAGTCAGGGCACATGCCTGGGTCACAGGCCAGGTCCCCAGTGGGGGGGCTGTGTGAGAGGCAACCACACACTGATGTTTCTCTCCCTCTCTTTCTCCTTCCCTTCCCTCTCTTTAAAAAAAATAAATAAATAACATATTTTTAAAAATGAGAGTGGGCATCCTTGTCTTGTTCCTGATCTTAGGGGAAGAGCTTTCAGATTTTCACCATCAGCAACAGAATGGGTATATATTGTGGTATATTTGCACAAAGAGAATGAATGAATTATAACTATGCTCAAAAACTTTGAAAGAATCTCACAAACATAATGTTGAGAGAAAAAGCCAGACACAAGTTCATAAACAGGCCAAACTAATGTATGTTGTTTAAAGTCAGGTTAGTGCACTGGCAGGGAGGGGTCTGGTGGCTGGAAGGGTCTTCTAGAATGCTGTTTCATGATGTTTAGCCTTTTAAATCCAGTTATTGGTTAGTGGGTGTGTTCATTGTGAAAACTTAGTGAGCTCTTCTTATTTGTGTACTTTTCTGTGCCTGTGATGTTCTTTAATACAACACTTTTAAATGTAATTTGTGGTATCCTCATCTAATGTCTTTCATACTTATTAATTAGTACTTACTTAGATAAGAAACAATTATCAAACCTAATTGGATTGAAGGCATTTTTAGGAATATATAAGTATAAGCAAAACAGAATCACTTCAAGTTACTCAGAAGGATCATTGATAGAAAAACTTAAGCAATGAAACTGCAAAATGTCCTATGACATGATTTTATCATATTTCCAGTGTTTGGAGATCAAACCAAACTAAAACTTCTCTAAAAAACTATATACATACAACTCAGGAAGAAGGCTGGTCTATTATTTTCCTAACTGATCAGACCAATTTAAAAGGTGACCTTAGCGTAATAGGGATTTTGTGTTATTTTAGGGGGACCCATGTTAACACATTTGATAAACTTTTTATCCTAATGTGCCTTTCTGGAATTCCAGTCTGACCTCAATCTGAACAAAGCCTCAGTTGATGTTTGCAGGAGGCGCTTGGCCATATTCTCAGGCTGTGTGTTTATTATTGAATGTTAATCAGATTCATCATTAAAGATTTCATCTGCCACACAAATGCATAATTGGCTATGTCTGGGTGGCCACCTTTGTCTTGAGCAGATTGCTAAAACTGTATGAAGCACCATGAGACCAAATTATGACCTTATTAATTTGCCCTTTACTTGTTTTCTAACAGATTAGATCTTATTATTAGGCAAACACACTATAAAGTACAGTCTTAGAAAAAACACATATGAATTCCTCTTCTCTTAGTTCAAAACAGGCTTTTATATTGAAGGATTCATGAAGTAATTGCTATTTATATTTATTTGTTTCCTTGTGTGTATATTATAGAACACCATGCAGAACCTATGCAGTAAAAGTGTACAAAAGTGAGAATTTTGTAAGCATTGCTCTTCTATCTTGATATATTTTATCATCCGCTTTTATTGATGAAATGAAACAGGGAAAATACTAAATGCATTAATTAAACTTGCATGTTAGTTTTCTCTTAAAATTAATCAGTGAGGTAGAAATAAGCAAAAACTAATCATAAAAGTATAATTTTTAAATAATATATTTATAAATTCACATTTTTCCAACATATTTTCTTAAAATCATATTTGCTGACCCACAGAATTTTGTTTGTAAAACCTTTATCTAAGGTTTTGATTTTCCAAAAGATTTGTATGTGTGACATCTTTCTTGTTTAATTTATAATGTTAGTGATTAAATAAATTTAATGGCTGTGAAAATGCATGACATTGGCTGTCTTGTGCAATCTGACAATTTCATCATAATTGGATTGAGCAGAATGTGCTTCATACTGATCTCAGGATGTCTTTGGTAATCTGTCTGCTCCTGGAATTGAGACTTGGCTACAAATGAAATTATTGCAGCCTTAGAAATGAAATCCTCACCAGTTAAGGGTTAAGGTGGATTTAGCTTTGTAATCTGGTTTAAAAGTTTTGAGTAGATGGAATTAGATGGTTGTTGTCCTTTTTGTTTTCTGACCAGGGAGTTTTAGTGGGGAAATATTAATTGTTCTATATTTTATTAAGGAACTGAATTTCTCAAATTCATATATTGCAAATTATATTAGGAATGAGTTAATTGTCCCACATTTTATGAATAAAATAATTACTATGGGCTGTCATAATTATTTCTATTTAAGAATGAAAATACTCATTTTTTAAAACATTCTTTATTCACCATGCACAAAAATAAATTCAAGGTGGATAAAAGACTTAAATATTAACCGTGAAACAATTAAAGTCCTAGAGGAGAACATAGGCAGGAAAATCTCAGATATTGCACGCAGAAGCTTTTTTACTGACATGTCCCTTAGAGCAAGGGACATAAAGGAAAGAATAAACAAATGGGAT
>CM052545.1:82859978-82930525 GCA_028533065.1 Trachops cirrhosus
AAACTACGGGGCTTGGAAATGGAAGGGAGGTTGAGAGGGATGGGTGGGTGGGCTGGAATGGGAGTAAAAGATTGGAACTGTACTGAATAATCTAAAATAAAAAAAATAAATAAATAATAAAAAAAAACATTCTTTAGTACCTTTTTTTTTTATCTTCAATCAAGGATATGTTTGTTGATTTTAAAGATATAGGAAGAGGGAGAGAGAGAAAAACTGAAGTGAGAAAGAAACATCAATTGCCTGCCATATATACCCTGACTGGGATTGAACCCACCGCCTAGGTATGTTTTCCTGATGGCGAATCAAGCCTGTGACATTTTGGTCTATGGGATGGTGCTGCAACCAAACCACCAGGCCAGGGCTCTCTAGTATCTTTATAGTTTAACTATTCTCATTTAGGTTTACAGTACATCTGGGATTTTTCCAATTTTACAAGGTAAAATTGACAAATAAAAGTTATATATATTTAAGATATACAACATGATGTTTTGATATTTGACATATATTATGAAATGATTACCACAAGCAACCTAATTGATGTATCAATCACCTCACACAGTTACCTTGTTTTATGTGTGGTGAGACAATTAAGATCTACTCTGAGCAAATTTCAAGTATGCAATAAGTTATTATTAAATATAGTCTCTTTGTTGTCCATTAAGTCTCTGGAACTTATTTACGTCTTACCTGAACGTTTGTGCCCTTTGACCAGCACTTTTCCATTCCCGCACTCCTGGTAACCAACCACCGTGCTCTTCTCTGGGGCAGTCAGTCAGACTGTTTCAGATTCCACACGTACGTGAGCTCATGCCGTATTTGTCTTTTGTGTCTGGCCTATTTCACTTAGCTTAGGGTCCTCCAGGCTCATCCATGTTGTTGCAAATGGCAGGATTTCCTTTTTTTTAAGGTTAAATAATATTCCATTATATATGCCATTCATTTATCCATTTATCCATTGACAGCATTGAGTCTGTTTAAAATCTTGGCTATTGTGAATAATGCTACAGTAAGCTTGGAGTGTACTAGTCCCCTCAAGATAGTGATTTTATTTCCTTTAGATATATACCCAGGAATCTATTTTTAAATTTTTAAGAACTGCCATACTTTTTCTCACAATGGCTGTACCAGTTTACATTCTCACTTAGAGTACAAAGGTTCCTTTCCCCCCACATCCTTGCCAGCACTTGTGTTCTCTTGTTGTTGTTGTTGTTGTTGTTGTTAAAGTTGTTTTTGGATAACAGCCATCCTAACTTTTAAATATCAAGGGCATTAAATAAAGTTTTGGAATTTTTAAAGTTGCAAATACATTTGTGCCAAAAATGTTACTTATGTAACTTATCAGAAAAATGAATTGCTTTTAACAATAGTTTGAATGATTTACTAGGTAAAATTCAATTTGTTAGCATATACTAATATATTAAGAAACTTACAGCACAGGGAAGGAAACCATCGTTGAAATTGAAAGGTAACATACTGAATGGGGGAAAATATTTGCAAGACACGTATCTGATAAGAGGTTAATATTTAAATATTTATAAGTAACTCATACAACTCATAACCAAAAAAAAAAAAAAAGAAAAGAAACCCAAAACAATCTGATTTAAAAATGGGCAGAACATCTGAATAGAATTTTTTCAAAAAGACATGCAGACGGCCAACAGGTACATGAAAGGTACTGAATATTACTAATCATCGGGAAAATGCAAATGAAAACCACAGTGAGATAGCACCTCATACTTGTTAGAACTTTTATCAAAAAGCCAAGAAACATCCTGGGTACTATGGCTCAGTGGATTGAACATTGGCCTGTGAACCAAAAGGTTGCTGGTTCGATTCCTGGTCAGGGCACATGCCTGGGTTGCGGGCCAGGTCCCCAGTGGGGGGACGCATAAGAGGCATCCACACTCATTGATGTTTCTTTCCCTGTCTTTCTCCCTCCCTTTCCCTTTCTCTAAAAATAAAATAAAATCCTTAAAAAAGGAAGCCAAGAAACAACAAATATCGGTGAAGATGGAAAGAGAAGGGAACCTTGTGGACTGTTGGTTGAAATGGAACTTGGTGCAGCTACTATGGAAAACATAGGATCTGGCAAATATTCCCTCCTGGATATTTATTCAGAGAAAATGAAAACAATTAACTTGAAAAGATATATGCACCTCTATGTTTACAATAGCCTAGACGTGGAA
This sequence comes from Trachops cirrhosus, assembly GCA_028533065.1. Taxonomy (NCBI): domain Eukaryota; kingdom Metazoa; phylum Chordata; class Mammalia; order Chiroptera; family Phyllostomidae; genus Trachops; species Trachops cirrhosus. The sequence goes on from CM052545.1 coordinate 82,862,165, forward strand.
GCAACCTAAGTGTCCATCGATGGATGAATGAGTATAGAAGGAGTGGTATGCACACACACCCACAACCAGGAAGAAGTCCACCCATTGTTAATATAAGGAGAATGGCTTGAGTTACATTGATGTAACCTGGCAGCCAAGGAGAGTGGGCTGGAATGCGCATGCGTGAATAATGACGACTTCACTGTACTAGTCAGTGGGGGCAGTAGACACAGTTGAGTGAGCATGTGCACTGTGTGACTGCTGCATTCAAAATGACTGGGCAAGTAGAGCAACCAGTCTGCATCACATTTTGCCTTAAGCTTGAACAGTTCTCTGTGGGAACTATTTGTGTAATTCAGAAGGAACTATTTGTGTTGAGTGCAGCACAAATAAAAGTGTGGCACAAATGCTTCAAAGATGGTCGAGAAACTGTTGAAAGTGATTCACGTTCTGCAACAGGCAGAACACCTGAGAATGTTGAATGTGTACGGCCTGCAGTTGACAAAGATCTGCAACTGAGTGAGAGAACTAAAAGCTGATCTGGGGATTCCAAAAACTACTGTGTCCAAGATTGTTTTTTTTAGATTTTATTTATTTATTTTTAGAGAGAGGGGAAGGGAGGGAGAAAGAGGGCGAGTAAAACATCAATGTGTGGTTGCCTCCAGCGTACCCCATACTGAGGACATGGCCCGCAACCCAGGCATGTGCCCTGACTGGGTATCGAACTGGTGACACTTTGGTTCGCAGACCTGTGCTCAGTCCACTGAGCCACACCAGCCAGGGCTGTGTCCAAGATTTTGACACAAGATCTTGGCATGAAATATGCCGTGGCAAAATTTGTTCCATGGCTTCTGCTACCAGAGCAGAAGGAACATGGTGCTTCAGCTGGGAGAACTGTGTGAGGTCCCCAAGTACCTGCTTTGAAGGTAACTGAAGTGTCATTGTCCTTTGTACAATGTTTCTTGTATCTTCTTCAATAAATGCCTGTATTTTTCATAGTACATGGCTGGGTACTTTCTGGACAGGTATATCTCACAATATTATTCAGCCATTAAAAAGAAGAAAGTCTTGTTGTTTGTGACGACGTGTATGGATCATGAGGGCATTATGCTAAGTAAAATAAGCCAGGCCAAAAAAGACAAATACTGAATGATCTCATTTATATGTGAAATCTGAAAAAACAACAGAAAGCAAACTCCTAGGTTACCAAGAACAGACTGGTGGTTACCAGAGGTAGATGCTGAGGAGGGCAGACAGAGTGGGTGAAGGTGGTCAGAGGGTACAAACTTGCAATTTATCAAATAAATAAATCATGGGAATGTAATGTACACCATACTATAGTTAATAATACTGTATTACATATTTGAAAGTTACAAAGAGGAGATTTAAAAGTTTTCATCATGAGATAAATGTTTTGTAACCATGTGTGGTAATGGATGTTAACTAGACTTATTGTGGTAATCATTTCACAATACATACAAGTATTGAATCATGTTGTACACACGAAGCTAGCATAATGTCATATGTCAATTATATCTCGATAAAAAAGGAAAGCCTCAAATCAGTGATCAAAGCAACCACCTCAAGAAACTAGAAAAAAGAGGAATGATATACCCAAAGCAAGTAGAAGAAATAAGCAATTAACATAAGAGCAAAAATCAATGAAATTGCAAACAGAAAAACAATAGCAAAAGTAACCAAGCGGAACTTTCTTTTAAAAGATTGATAAAATTGACAAACACTTAGAAAGACTGACACAGAGATAAAGAGAGGAGACGCAAATTACCAATGTCAGTAAGGAAACGGGTATCACATAGAGTCTGCAGAGGACAATGAGAGAATACTACAAACAACTCTTCATGAATCTGTTGAGTTAAATAGGACAATTCTTTAAAAACCAAAAATTATTGCAACTCATTCAATAAGGAATAAATAATTTAAATTGCACCATAACTATTAAGATAATTAAATTTATAATTTAAGAACTCCAGAAAAAGATATCTACTGATACAGATGGTTTTACTGGAGAGTTTTATCCCACATTTAAATAAGAATCAACACCAAGTCTACACAGTCTCTTCCAGAAAACAGAAGAGGAATGAACACTTCCAATTCATTTTATGGAGTTAGTATTACCCTGATACCAAAACCAGATAAAGTCAATATAAAAAAAGAAAACTACACACCATTATCTCTCATGCATGTAGATGCAAAAATCCATAAGAAAATATCAGCAAGTCAAATCCAATAATGTATTGAAGAAGTATATATCATGCCCAAGTATGCAAGACTTGGTCAACATCTGAAAATCAATGCAATCCACCACATCAACAGTCTAAGGAAGAAAAATCATATGATGATTACATTTGAAGCATAAAAAGCATTTGACAAAATTCAATACCCATTCATGATTAAAACTTCTCAGCAAACTTCCCCAGCTGGATAAAGAACACTTAACAACGACCCTACAGCTAACATCATATGTAAGAGTGAGAAACTGGTTGCTTTCGCCATGAGATCAGATCTTCTCTTGCCATTCCTAAGTTCATACTGGACATCCTAGTACAATAAGACAAGATAAGGAAATAAAAGATATGAAGATTGAAAAGGAAGAAATAAATCTGTCTTTATTAACTAATTACATGGTTTTCTATGTAGAAAATCCCCAAAATTGAAAAAAATATGGAACTAATTCAGTGAGTATAGCAAAGTTGAAGGATCCAAGGTTAATATGTAATCATTAACTGCTTTTCTATATCAGCAATGTACAATTGGAATTTGAAATTTTGAATAATACTATTTTCTGTAGTTCCAAAAATAATGAATTACTTGGGTTTAAATCTAACAAAATACATACAAAATCTATATGCAGATAGTTACAGCACTCTGATGAAAGAACTCTAAGATGACCTAAATGGAGAGATATTCCATATTCATGGATTGAAAGTCAATATTGTTAAGATGCCATTTCTTTCCAAACCTAATCTATAGATTCAATGCAATCTAAATCAATATCCCAGAAAACTATTTTGTAGATATCAAAAAAAGCAGTTACAAAGTTTATATAGAAAATGTAATAATACCATTTAAATTGCTTTGAAAATGAAATACATTCGAATCTAACAAAACAGGTGTAGGACTTGTATATTGAAAAGTAAAAAAAAATAATGATGAAAGAAATAAAAGCAGATCTAAATAAATGGTGAGACACATCATGTTCATGGATTGAAAGACTCACTAAGTAAGGATATCAATTCACCGCAAATTGATATACAGGTTTAATGTGATAGCTATCAATATAGCAGCAAGAGTTTTTGGAGTTATATACAAGATCATTCTAAAATTTATGTAGAAAAGCAAAGGAACTAGAGTAACTATAACAATCTTGACAAAGAAAAATATACAGTGGTAAGAGTCACTCTAGGGCCAGGGGTGTCACACTCATTTTCACTGGGGGCCACATCAGCCTTGCAGTTGCCTTCAAAGGGCCGAATGTAATTTCAGGACTGTGTAAATGTAACTACTCCTTAACTAGGGCCAAGGAGCTCAGTGCTGCCACTGGGTAGAAATGAGGTGCTGGGCCGCATAAAGCAAGGTGGAGGACCGGATTCAGCCTGCGGGCCTTATGTTTGCCACCTGTGCTCTAGGCTATATTAAGGCTTATTATATAATTATAATAATTAAGATAGTGATATGCTGAAGGTATAGACACATAGATCAATGCAACAGAATAAAGAATCCAGAAATACACTCACATATGTTCAACTGATTTTTCACAAAGGTACGAAAGAAATTCAATGGAGGAAAGATAGTCTCTTCCAAAAATGGTGCTGGTGCTTTTGGAAATCCACAGGCCAAAACACAAACCTTGACCTACACCTCAAACATTATTCAAAAATTAACTCAAAATGGATCATGGACTTCAATGTAAAGCACAGACCCTGGCTGGTATGGCTCAGTGGATTGAGTGCTGGCCTGTGAACTGAAAGGTTGCCGTTCAATTCCCAGTCAGAGCATGTGCCTGGGTTGCAGGCCAGGTCCCCAGTTGGGGGCATGCAACAAGCAACCAATCAATGTATCTCTTGCACATAGATGTTTTTCTCAGTCTCTTTCTCCCTCACTTCCCCTCTCTCTAAAGATAAATAAATAAAATCTTTTTTAAAAAAGTAAAACATGAAACCATAAAAGTTTCAGAAAAAAAACACAGAAGAGAAATTTGGATCCAGACCTAAAGAAACAGCTCTTGACACTAAAAGCTCAATCCATAGAGAGGAATAGTTCTGGATCTGGATTGTGGTGGTGGCATTATAAATCTATACTTGTTGTAACACAACATAGAACAATATATACACTTTATGCTAATGTCAATTTTCTGATTTGATATTGTACTATAATTATGTAAGATGTAACTAACAGGGGAATGAATATACAGGACCCCTGTGTACTATCACTGCAACTTCTTGTGAATCTTTACTTATTTTTAAATGGCTTTAAAAACTCAATTTATGTAAATACCCCATTAATAGACTAAAAAAGAAAATTCATGATACCTCAATAGATGCAGAAAAACCATTTGGAAAAATCCACCATTCATTTATTCTCAATAAACAAGTTGAGGAAGGGTATCTATGAAAAACCTACAAGATGAAGCAATTCCTGGAAATACATAACCTGCCATAACTTGCACAATCTGAATAGGCCTATATCTATTAAATAAATTAAATTAATAATTAATAACTTTCAAATCAGAAAACACCAAGCCCACTGGTGAATTCTGCCAAACCTCGAAGGAGGCAGTTATACCAATTCTCTACAATCCGTGTCAGAGGATAGGAGAAGAGAGAAGTTGCTGTCTAACTTATTCTGTAACCCAGCATTACTCTAATATCAGATAAAACCAGATTAAGAAACATTACAAGGAAAAGAAATTATAGACCAATATCTCTTATGAACACAGATGAAAAATCCTCAACAAAAATATCATATCAAATTCAATAATGTATAAAAAGAACTATATGCCACATCCAAGTGGGATTTGTCCCTATTTGCAAGCTGGTCCAACTCTTGAAAATCAATTAATGTAATTTCTCACACCAACAAGCTAAAAAAGAATAATCACATGATCATATCAATAGGAGCAGAAAAACATTAAACAAAATCCAATAGCTATTTATGATTTTGGAAAAAAAGAGTAGACTAGAAAGACAAGGAAACTTCCTCAACTTGGTTAAGAATAGTCTTTAAACTCAACTCTTTTCCACTTAAATGAAGCACAAAGCAAGGATGTCCCCTCTCAGCATTTCTTTTCAACTTTGTGCTAGAAGTTCTGGCTAATGAAAAAGAAAATAAACGGAAATAAAAGATAGACAAATTTGGAAGGAATAAATAAAATTGTCCTGTTCACAGGTGACAGGATCATCATGTAGAAATTTCAAAGACAATCAAACAAAAAAGTTCTTCTGGAACTAATAAGTGATTATAGCAAGGTTGTAGTAAATGAGTTTAGTATACAAAATTTAATTTCTTCCCTCTATACCATCAATGAGCAAGTGGAAACTGAAATTAAAAGCAATACCATTTACATTAATACTTCCCGAAGAGCAACAGCAGTATGATGGAGCAAAGGTAGACTCTTCAACAAATAGTGCCAGGACAGCCATTCACACACACACACACACACACACACACACACAGAATCTAGACACAGACCTTACACTCCCTACAAAAAATTATTCAAAATGGACTGCAGACCTAAATGTAACACAGAAGTACAAAATTCCTAGAATAGCATAGGAGAAAAACCTAGAAGACCTTGGGTATGGCGATGACTTTTTAGATACAACACCATGAAAGAAAAAACTAATAAGCTAGACTTCACTGAAATTAAAAAATTCCACTCTGTAAAAGAAAATGTCAAGTGAATGAGAAGCAAGCCATAGCCTAGGAGAAAACAATTGCCAAAGACACGTCTGATAAAGAACTGTTACCCAAGATGTACCAGGAACTCTCAAAACTCAACAAGAAAACAATCCAATTAAAAAATGGACCAAAGACCTTGACACTTCACCAAAGAAGGTATACAGGTTTCAGATAGCATATGAAAAGATGCTTAACATCCTGTTATCAAGGAAATGCATATTAAAACAATACGATACCACCACACACCTGTTAGATTACCAAAATCAGGAACACTGACAATGGCAAATCGTGGCAAGGATGTGGCACACAGGAACCCATTCATTGCTGGTGGAATGCAAAATGGTGACAGTTTAGGAGAAGTTTGACAGTTTATCACAAAACTAAACATACTCTATTATACAACCCAGCAAGTACACTGCTTGATATTTACTCAAAGGAGTTGAAAAACATATGTCCACACAAAAACCTCCACATGGATGTTTATAGCAACTTTATTCATAATTGCCAAGAGTAGGAAGCCACCAAGAAATAAAGAGAGATACCGAAGGAAGCCTTACACCCTTCAGTGGGCGAATGGATAAATAAATGGTGGTACATCCAGTCAGTGAAATATTATAATGGAATATTATTCAGCACTAAAAGAAATGAACTATCAAGCCATGTAAAGACGTGGAGAAACCCTAAAGGCACATTACTAAGTAAAAGAAACCAGTCTGAAAGGACTATATGCTGTGAGTCCAACTAACTATATGACATTCTGGAAAGGGCATAACTATGGAAACAGTAAAAAGGTCAGTGGTTGTCAGGACTGGGATGGGGGATGAAAAGGCAGAGCACAGAGGATTTTTAGAACAGGAAAAAAATGCACTGTTGATATTATAATGAAAGATACATGTCATTATATAATTATCCAAACCCATAAAATGTGCAACACCAAGAGTAAACCCTAAGGTAACTTATGGATTTTGTGTAATTATGATTAACTACCATCAGTAATATACTTAATTACAGCAAAAGATCAAATACTTTTACCTAAGAACAGGAAAAAAGTAAGGATCTATGCTCCAACCACTTACACAATACTGTCATCCTGTGCACTGTACTGGATGCCCTGGCCAGTGCAAGGCGGGGCCGGGGGTGGGGGGGAGTAAAGCATCAGACGGTGAAGGAATATGTAAAGCTTTTTTCTCAGACAACATGTCACCTATATGGAACATCATGAAGAATCTACAAAAAGGCTACTAGAACTAATACAGTGTTTTTCACAACATCTCACAACACAACATCAAAAATATAATGTATCGTTTTTATTTAAATTATATTTTAGTTAGTAGCATTTCTTTTAGTTTTTGTCTGCTGGTGATGAATTCTTTTTATATTTAGTTGTCTGAAAATCTCTTCTGTTACATTCATCTTTGAAGAATATTTTCACTGGGTATAGAATTCTAGGTTGGAGTTATTTTCTATAACCACTTGGAAAATGATGATTTTTTTTGTCTTCTCGCTTCCATTGTTTTCATTGAAATATCATAAGAACTTTCATCTGGCTACATCTAAGATTTTCTCTTTGTCTTTGGTTTTCAGCTCCTTAATGATGATGCTCCTAGTATACTTCTCTTTGTACATATTGTTCCTAAGGTATTTGCACTTCTTGAATGTGTGGCTTGATATCTCTTGTGAGTTTAGAAAAATCTTTAGGTACTATCTTATCAAATATTTTCTGTCTCACTTTCCCTTTCCTCTTCTTCTGATACTCGAAAGGAGTCTCAGAACTTCTGTACCCGATGTGTTCCATTTTCACTGCAATAAATTGGCTCTAAGTGCCCTCATCTATGTTAACATTTTTTAGAATACTATACTATGACTTTGTTAAATATTATAATGAAAATAATTTCTTACTTAAGAAGAGCACCAAAACTTCTGAGTAGCTTTCAAAAGAATAAGTATAATGCTTCTTTGATTTATACCTTCTTGTGAAATAAATGGATATTTTGGCTTTAGAAAAAGATGCATCAATCTCAGATACTGTTTTGGTACTTACATTGTATTTTATAAGCATTAACTTCTTTTCACCCATACTTATGGAAAAAGTCTGTATCCTTCATTTATTACTATCAGCCAGGGATATATGATTGTGGATGCATATTTCTGTTTCAGTTTTTGTTTGAGCAGCTTCCAAAACATCATCCTATAGGTTTTAGAATCTGTGCCAAGTTCAGCTCAGATTAAGTTTCTTTGTTAGAATTGCTTTTTAAAGCATCTGGATCAGAAATCATATACTTCTACTGCATAGCAAAGAAACATTTGGAAATCATCAAGGACATTATAGTAGAGGATGGTAGTATTGTATATTTTTTTAGGGTAGGTAAGGGCTACAACAAAAAATAATTTTATCAAGGATTTAGAAAATGCTGGGTTGACACTACTAAAATATTTAAAGTTGTTTATAGCTTACTTTGAAAATAATATTATTCTACATATTATTTTACCTAAAGCTGTCATGAGAAGACTGCAGTTTCTAATATAGTGCATTGTATCATTTTCATAAATGGGCCAGAATTTTAAAAATTGTCTCAGACTTCTGTATCCATGAAGTAAACTATGGTTTTTAGGCTCTCCAATAATTTACAAAATGATTGATGGATTTTGGAGAGATCATTTAATTATCTTATATATAGCCATGAGAAGGTATATTTAGGTTGTGGTCTAGAAATCCAAATGATTTAGTGGATAAGCTCCAGACTGTGGAACCAGAAGAAAGGAGTTCTTTTTCTGATCGGAGTGTGGCCTTTGCCTTCCTTCCTTCTGTGCTATTTTTAATTTAGAAATAATTTTTTCATTATGTTTACTTCCAAAGGATAAGGTGAGCCTCTGGAATCATCAAGGTACATCACAACCTAAATGTACCTTCCCATGGCTGTATATGGGATAATCAAATGATGTCTCCAAATCTCATCAATCATGAAATCATACTGATTATGATCAGTATGGCCACTTTGGCAATTAAAACATCTGTAGTTCTTATTTTTATAAATAAGATCCTTCATATTGGTAGAGCTGTTTTTCAAAATCCCTAATACATGTCCCTTTTTTCTCATCTCATTAGCCAAAGAAGATATTGGAAAAAAGGTGGGCAGATCCTTTAGGGAGTGAGGATATATACTTTTGCTTCTTTACAGCCTACCTTATCTCCACCTAAAAGACATAGCTAAAATGTGATGTCTGAAATATATGTAGCAATGAAGTTTTTATTGACTGATATAAATATGGATGGCTTTGTTCAGCTGAATACTGGTGGTAGGAGTTACTGGCGTATGTAATACATTATCTTATTACACTTATTTTATGGAGGCTGATCCTGATGGGACAGTGGAAGGAGAGCTTATTCCAGCTTTCTGGAAAAGCAATTAATCCTGCTGCTTATGTAGCAACCATGTCTTGGATTGCACTGGTGTGCTGGCACCCTTTCCCCTTTTATTACAACAAGAATGCAGCTGCTGACCAGAAGTGCAGCTCTACAAGGGGGGCTTTCATCGTGTTGGTACGAGATTCATATCCAGGGTTGACATCATTTCAGTTATGGCCCTTTCATTATTAAAGTTTGGAATTTCAAATTTATTTATTAAAGATTTAAAGCTATAGGTTAAATCACCAAATTGAAATCTATGTATTTTCCTATACTATGATAAGTGGATAAGGTGTGCTGGAAAATGTGTTTTTCAGATTCTCCCACCAGATGAATTATTTTAATTGTGACATGCATTGTATCATAAAGAAGCTGACATTTTCCCTTAATCTTTAGCATTTCTTTATAACTAACTCTCCACATCCCTTAGTTTCTAGTGAGTAAATTTAGCAAATGTTTTTAGAGTTGTTGACTATTATTAAATGTTGGTAAAAATAGTGGCCAGGACTTTTACTTAGCCCTTGTGACAACTTTACTGTGTACTTCATCTGTTTCTCATCAGTATCTAAAATTGATAATTCTTTAAAACACATGGCATTCACCAATGTTTACAAAGATTTTTCAACTCTTAGTATAGTCTTGTATACAAGGGCTCTCTTAATTTGTAATTCAATTGTTTCAGTGAAGTGCATCTTTTATAGCAAAACAAATTAGCAGAATGCTTTTTATCTAAGGCTTAGTATAAATTTTATTTTTAAATTACGTAATTAATATTCTATAGTTAACAAGGACACGTTTACAAAGGCATTTATGAAACAGAAAGTTCCAACTGCAATATATTTTGTATTTTTAAATTGCTAGTGTTTTGAGGTTTTGGCATTTTAGCTCTTTTCCATTAAATCAAAGTCTATGCGCTTCAGTTATGACCTTTAGAAAAATCATTGTAATAAAGACCATTGAATATATACACAATGGACTTTATTCTCATCCTCTGTGCATTCAGCATATGTATTATTAGTAGGTTGGGTTCTTTTATTGTGTTTTGTTATTTAAGATTCAAACATTTAGAAAAAGCAAGTAGAGTAATGGCTGTGACATTACTCTGACATACTTTCTTTAAAGGCTCTTTAAATTTTTTGGTTATATATTGCAGGGGCAGAATAGAAGTAAATCCAAAAGTTTATAATTCTTAAGATAAAAATGTTTGTTGCTGTGTTCCAACACCAAATCTCTGACACCAAGTGGGTGTCCTACAATGCAATTCAGTCCTGACACCAATCACCCAACATTAGGGTCAGACTCCTCAGGTTTAGGACAGAGTCCTTCACAGGAGTGCCCCCACTTCAGATGCCAGTTGCAAGTTTTGGGTGTCACCCAAACACCCACACTTCTGCCCGGCCTACTGCAGATTCAGGCAGAACTTCCCACAACATCCTCAGGTTCGATAATTAAGTGGAGTAGCTCACAGAACGAGGGAAAGTACTGTACTTATGACTACCATTATATTATAATGGATACAAATGAACAGTCAGATGAAGAGATACATAGAGCAAGGTCTGGAAGGGTCCTGAGTTCAGAAGCTTCTGTCCTTGTGGCGTCAGAGTGCGCCACTGGTGTACTGAAATGTTCTCCAACCAGAAAGCTCCCCTGGGCCTGAGTGTCCAGATAATTTTATTCCACAGTCATGACTGATTAAATCATAAGGCCCTGTGATCGAACTCTCCACCTTCCTCCTTTCCCTGAAGTTTGAGCTGGCCTGAAGTTCCAACTCCCTAATAAATATGATTGGTCTTTGTGGTAACTAGCCTGTGTCTTAAAACTATCTAGGGTCCAGGCTGAAGTCACCTCACTAGTATGATAAAGACACTCCTGTAGCTCAGGAAATTCCAAGGGTTTTGAGGCTCTGTACCATGAACCAGGGACAAAGGTCAAATATAGTTTTATTTTTTATTGTATTTTTTCCATTACCATCTAACCCCCTATAGACCCGCCTTTCCCCCTGCAATCACCACACTGTTGTCCATGCCGAGTCCTTTTTCCTTTTTACTCCATCCTCCCGCCCCCTACAAATACAGTTTTTAATTATACCACAATTGCCTATTATAATGGTTATAATTATAGAAACTTGTCATTGAGATAAAAAACAAAGAGATATTTCAAAAGATAATTCTGATGGAATTTCACATGCAGAGATAATCAGTTAATTAACAGCAATATGTACTAGACAGTTTCTTCTGGGAGTTGCAATGTTTTAAATTCTACGTTTACACAAATAAGTAACCAGTTAGTATTGATCTTTGAAAGAATCATGAAAATGATGTTCTGATTCCAGTTTTATATTTTAAGAAACCTTAAGCTTCACAAAGTAAATGCCAAACACCATTTAGTTTACTTGAAATATGCAGTTTCTACCCACTGAATATTTTCTTATTTATCATAAGCCAACTTGTAATAAAGATCAATTTATTTCTTCAGCCACACATTGTTAGTGCCAGAAACTCAAATCCGAATACTAACTTTCCATTAGCCTGTACACTCAACCTGCTTATTCATAGTTGGACTCAAATCACTAAATATAATTTTCTGTAAATATTTTGATGTTCCAGTGATAGCATAATATAATAATGATTGCATTACTAGACCTTATTTTTCCTTTTATTGATATCACTTCCAGTTGACACAATAGATTTTCTTACGAATAATGAACAATAGTGTTCAAATCTAATAGACACAGAAACTGAGCAACCATAGTTTTTATTTTTAGAAGGGTAGGAATTGAGTTTAGATTTCCTAATAAGTTCCAGGTCTGTTTATCAATTACTATACTAAATGTACCTCCTTTATCCTAAAATAATCATAAATCACAAAAGATATGAGGATTTATTGTATAATCTAGAAATGACTGACTGAGCATTAAAGCTGAGATGAAATTGCTAACACCACCAGGAGAAGAAATCAAGAATTATTTTTTTAATCCTCTTTTATTAACAACAACCTTTACTTTCTTCCAGTGGAATCAGTAAATGCAGCAAAACACACAGGTATCAAGAAATTAATAAGACTGCCCTGGCTGGTGCGGCTCAGTTGGTTGGAGCATCATCCCGTACACCAGGCGGATGGGGGTTCCATTCCCAGTCAGGGCACACACCGGGGCTGTGGATTTGCTCCCCAGTCGGGGTGCCTGTGAGAGGCCCCAACCAATCCATGTTCCTCTTTCACACTGATGTTTCTCTCTTTCTCCCTTCCTCTCTCTCTCAAATGAAAAAACGCATTAAATATTTTTAAGAAATTAATAAAATTAAATGTTTTAAGTAGGGAATAATAACATTTGAGCAAAATCATTGCTGTATTTTGGGATTATGAAAACCAACCATTAGAAGAGAGGACCAGTGATTTTGGTAGGAAAAGTCAATTTAAGATAACCTAAAAAAATCATCCTTATTTTGTTTTCTAGATTTTTTTAATAGGATAGAAACAAAGTATACTCATTATGATTAAATCAATTACATAAAATAATATATTTTATATATAATTTGTAAGAGTGTTATATGCTTAGTATTGTGCCTGTGTGCATACTTCGATCTATAACTGTCTCTATCTATGTCTATATCCCGGGAGTGGGAGGAAAAAGAAAAAGGAAAGATCAGGAGTAATAAATAGATAAAATGAAGGAAAAGTTAGAATAAGTCATAAGCAGAAAAAGGAAGACATGCTTATCTAATATAATTGGACTTGGGGTAAAAAAATACATCTAGATATTTTAACAGATAAACATTGCTAAAATTTCACAATCAAGTTTATTGAGTACATATTCTGTGCTTAACACTATGCTAATAAAGGGAAAGATGGGGAAGTTTAAGACATGGTCCCTGGTTTTTTTTTAAGGATTTTATTTATTTTCTTTTTAGACAGAGAGGAAGGGAAAGAGAAAGAGAGGGAGGGAAACATCAATGTGTGGTTGCCTTTCGCACTCCCCCTACTGGGGAACCTGACCCATGACCCAGGCCTGTGCTCTGACTGAGGATCGAACTGGCCATCCTGTGGTTCTCAGGCCTGCACTCAATCCACCGAGCCACACCAGCCAGGGCACAAAGAATGTACTAATAAAATCCAATGGGAGTGACTGAAGTAACATACATAAGATAACTAGAGAAATAATAAGTTATATGGTACTGGTATGGAATGAGTTAGTTTCTTGAAGGCAGTAAAATTTGCAACTTTTAAACAAAGAGCATGCAAATTCTTTCCTTAAGTTTGATACAGTCATTCCTGAAACCAAGTCTTCTTTGTTTCCATTAGGAAATTATAGGTTTCTCTGCTACAAAAGTATGGTTACTACCATTCTTTTTAACAGAGAAGCAGGCCTATTTTATCACTATAACATCACTCTTTTATGTTTTTCAAGAAGGTAGCTCTAAAGATTTAAAGCTGTGTTTTTGCTACTCTTCCTGTTCCTGCTTCAAGAGCCAGCTAAAGTTAAGCTGATGTTTTCACTCAAACCCTGATACTAGGCTGGAAGTTCTCCTTCCTCTTTTGCCCCTCCCCTTTGTATATTAGATAATGAAAGAATATTAACAGAGCATCTTTAGAAACATTTGAGTTATCAATGGAGATAAATTTGCAAGAAATAATTTTCCCATGTTATTCCAATGCTATTACAATTATTTGAGAAAACATCAATATTTGCTATGAAGACTTGAAAATTAACCTACGTTTGGTGAATGTTGTTGCTACTAGAATTGTATATATCAAGACTGTTTTACAATAGAAAGGTCATTTGTGGTCAGTGGGGCATAAATTGTGGCTTTAGATGCCAAAGTGTAATGAAATGAAATTTATGTCACTCTATTTTTGCTTTCTTTTCTATTGACTAATCATTAATCTACTATGTCACTTGAGTTTGCTTAACAGCTGGTGTTGATGAAAAGATACTGGTCTTAATATATAGTAAGGGTGGTTATAATAAACCTAGTACAATATGCTGAAAATTTTTATGAGTCGATTCATAATGTACATGTGAACTTGTCAAAAAAAAGTCAGTACCTTCGTGAGGGATAAAGTTGGGGGATAGTGGCTAAGAGCAGAGTTTTTAGATTAGTCTACCATTTGTTTTTAAATTCTTTGAAAGCCATTCTTAAATTACATGTGGATTACATTTGCATATTTTTCGCTATTTTGCCTCATTAAATTAGTAAGCAAATCAGAGATACCTTACTAGGAAAGTTTTTTCAATCTGATACCTTCTAGATGTTAAGAAAAATTGGGTATGATGATATTAATTTGCTGTTAACTAATGTTGTACAACATTGCTAAATGACAGTCCATCTGTCAAATTAACGTCATGACATCCTACTTGTTATTTTAATATGTTATAAGAATGAAATGTGTTTTTTAGATATGTTTTACATTTGCACTAAGTAATGGAAAGTACAATATATTATGTGCCTGTGCCCTGAGGAGCATTTTTAACAAAAATAATTGAAGGTAATAAATCTTTTCCCCTTTCCCTCTATGTTGCCCCTGCCCCAGTATACCTTCTACATTATTGTATCTCCTATACATAGCAGGTTTTCTAGAAAAGACAAAGGCTGAGCACTATGGTGTGTATTTTAGAAAACAACCCACAATACTTGCCAAAAATGTGCTTTACCCTGAAATGTTGATTTAATAAACACTCTCTGATCACTCTTATGGTGATTTGATCCCCTTTCCTAAGACTGAAATATGCTCTTGAAAGATGTTGCTATTGAACATAAGACACGTTTTTCAAATAATTAGGAACATCTACAAGCTAATAAATCTCTCCTACAGTTTTAATTTGATTGTATACCTGGTAGGTGTTTTTGCTTAAGAGAGTGTGTGTGAGAGTGCATGATTTATAATGTGTTTAGGTTTTTTTGTTTAAATTGTCATGGGCAGCAGTGATAAAATTTGGTGCAGAGTAGTGATGCAATTCCCATTTGATGTATAACTTATTATTATCTTTAATCATGCCTTGATTTTGCCAACTTTCCCTGATGTGAACTTTTTAAATTTGAAGATGGTTCATTTAGAGACACATTATTCTAATAACTAGTTTTCCTCATAGTACTTTGTTTTCGTATACAAATATTTAGAACAGATGATTATTATATAGTATCTTTTCAAAAATAATTTCAGGGTTTTGTAGTTTTCGTGTAACATTATCCAGAGTAGTTTAGTGTATATTTAAATGTGACAGTATTTTGGGAAAAGTGAATTTTTAAACTACTTTAAGTGGAATACTTTTCAACAAGAGGTAATGATGTGAATGAAAACTAATCCAATATATATGAGTGTAGCCCAGGCTTGCAATATTGGTTTATCCATTAATTTTCTTAGCCCAGGTGTTTGTTTAGTGGGAAGTCATCTCACGAAGTGATGATAGATGTATTTTACTCAGAGCTGGTTATACACGTCCAACATCGTGTACTTTTCATGCTCAAAACTATTTGGTTAAGAACCATTGCTTGTAAATGTTTAAAAATCACAATTCAAGAAAATTGTTTATGATCTTTCAGTAGAAGAAACACTTTCTAAAGCTTTCAATGAACCAGTTAGAATATTTTAAAACCTAAGTTAGAGTGAACTTTATTCATAATTTTATAAAATTCTTATTGAATAACATTAGAACAGATTTTTTCAAAATGGAAATCTTTTACTGATTTTTAACACTTAAAATATATATTTGTTGTGAAAATCAAGAAATACAAAAATCTCAAAATTGGGAATTCTATCTATAATCTTACCTCTCAGAGAAAACCATTGTTAATACTCTGCTGTATATTCTTCTAGATTTTTTAATTTACAAAATATTTTTAAAAATTTACTTATATTATGCATAGTACTTTGCAAACTGATTTGTTTTCACTTGATATATCATGGATATCTTTCCATATCAATACATGTAGATATCAGTGATAATTTTTAATGATGATATAGTATTGTGGTCATAGTTAACTCCATATAGGTAAACTACAATTTATTTAATAAATCTCTCTACTGATGGACATTTAGGTTGTTTTCAATTTGTGGCTTTTATACACAAGATTGCATTTATTTAATGATCTCCCTGGATAAATTTTTAAAAATTCAAATTATTGGATTAAGTGTTTAGATATTTTAAATGTTTATGTATGTCTTCAAATTACTCTCTGAGAGAGTTAAGCCTGTCAATATACAAATTTACAGTGTACAGTGTGTAAGAGAACTCCACACTTACTCTACTCTATGTGTGATCCATGTTTGTAATATTTGCCAATTCGATATGACAGAGCAGTGCATCTTATATATTCGTTGACAATTTTAGATTAATTTCTGAAATACCAGGAGATACATGTTTATTTTTCATTTTTCTGTATCAAGTATTTATCTTTTTCTTGATTGATTTGTAACAGGATTTTAATGAAGATATTAACCTTTTGTGTATCTTATTAAAGTTTATTCTTTAACTTATGTTATATGTCAGTTATGTAGCTAATTTTATTAGTCTTTTTTGTTGATAGTTTCTAGATTTAGTGCATGCTAAGAAAGGTCTTCCTCACCCCTGTTTTCCTTTTAATATCAGCAGGATCTCTAGCAACACACTCTCTTTTATTCCTGATAACTAGTATTTTATGTCTCTACTTCTTTTATTTTTCTGGTTAGTCTAGTTACAGGTTAGTAATTATATTGATTTTAATAAAGTACCAACTTTGATTTTATTGATTTTTCTCTATTGTTCTCTTTTGTTTTTTGAGTTCTCATATTCTTTACTATTTCTTGTCTTTTAATCTGTTAAGGGGTTTAATCTGTTCTTCCTTTTCTAGTTCTTTATCATATTAGTTGATAAGTCAATTATTTGAGACCTTTCTTCTTTTCTAATATAGGCTATTAGTACTAAAAATTTCTCTCTAATCAAAATACTTTCTAATTTCCCTTGTGATTTCTTCTTTGACCAATGGATTATTTCCATACTTCAAATATATTGTTTATTTTCAAATATCTAGGGATTTTAAAGATATCTTTCTGTTATTGATTTCTGATTAAAGTGCAGTGTGGTCAGAAAACATATGTATGATTTAAATCATTTTAAATTTATTTATGTATTTATTTATTTTTCCTTTTCATTGAATTTATTGGGGTGACACTGGTCAACAAAATTATACAGGGTTCAGATATACAATTCTACAACACATCAATCTGCACACTGTATTGTGTGTTCACCACCCCAAGTCTCCATCCACCACCATTAATCATCACCATTAATCCCCCCTATACCCTCTTCCACCTACTCCCATCCCCACCCCCTGGCAATCATGCATTGTTGTCTATGTCCATGAATTCTTCCTCTCTCTCTCTCTCTCTCTCTCTCTCTCTCTCTCTCTCTCTTTTTTTGGCTCAAGTCCTCTCCCCTCTCCACCCAGTCCCATGACCCGACAGCTGTCAGCCTGTCTCTATTTTGCTTCTTAGTTCAGTTTGTTCATTAGATTCCACATATGAGTGAAATCCTATGTCATTTGTCTTTCTCTGACAGGCTTATTTCACCTAGCATAATGTTCTCCAGGTCCATCCATGCTGTTGCAAAGGGGAAAATATTTTTCCTTTTTACACTAAGTAGTATCACAGCTGCTTTATCCGCTCATTTACTGATGGACACTTGGACATTTCCATATCCTGGCTATTGTAAGTAATGCTGCAGTGAACATAGGGGTGCATATATATTCTCTCGAATCATTGTTTTGGATTTCTCTGGATAAATTGCCAGAAGTAGAATTGCTGAGTCATAAGGCAGTTTTATTTTTAATATTTTGAGGGAACTCCATACTGCTTTCCACAGTGGCTGCACCAATCTGCCTTCCCTCCAACAGTGAGGAAGGTTCCCCTTTCTCTACATCCTCACCAGCACTTGTTGTTTGTTGATTTACTGATGATAGGCATTCTGACAGGAGTGAGGTGCTGCCTCGCTGTCGTTTTATTTTGCATCTCCCTGATGATTAGTGACGCCGAGCATCCTTTCATATGTCTGTTGGCCATCTGTATGTCCTCTTCGGAGAAGTGTCTATTCAGGTCCTTTGCCCATTTTTTAATTGGATTGTTTGGTGGTTTTTTTGGTGTTAAGTTCTATAAGTTCTTTATAAATTTTGGATATTAACCCCTTTTCAAATGTATCAGCAAATATGTTCTCCCACTGGTTTTGAAGGTCATCATAACAATTAAATCAAAGAACACTTTTTTAAAAGGGTGTAATGCCTGGAAAGCAATATGCTAGGCACTGGGGAGGATGCCAGTACAAAGAAAATCCATGGTTCTTGCTCTCAAATAGCTTACTGTCTAGTGAGGGGGAGGGAAACACAAACAATTAAGTTCAATATAAGTTTAAATAGGAAAATAAGCCCCTGGAGCATATGGTTGTACAGGGAGAAGAGGCCAGATGAGGACAGGGAAGACTTTTATGAAGGGGTTGGAATAGAAGTATATTAATAAGAGTAAAGGTCAATGTAGTGCTGTGGACTAGGTACTGTTCTAACCGCTTTAAATGTGTTAACTCATTTTTAAACTTCTAAGTAAGTTTTTAATGTGTAACTGCAGAGGGAAGAGCATAAGTCAAAGCACAAAAGCCCTAGTCATAAGTTAAAAAAAAAAAAAAAAGAAAGGTTGGACTAATGTTATCTCATTTTCAAATTGACCAGAAAAAGATCTAGATTAGACTAAGTGGAGAAGTTGGCCATGTGTCTGAATAGAGGTACCCAGAAACAAGATCTCTTCCTAGGTGTATTCCCTGGGCTACAAAAACCTGGATTATAGAGGGACTTTATCTACTGTAATGTTAACCTAGTCTTACTTTTCTTATTTATAAATCTCAATAAATAGTAAAGGAGTTCTTCCCATTCAAAGAAGGTAAGTATTTTGAGGGTGTGTTGCTATGGACAATTTAAGACAAGAAGTACAAGAGAAAGGAAGGGCTACTCTCCCAAGCCTTGAACACAGGAAGAAACTTTAATCCTTTGGGTGGTGGCAACAAAAGCAGGAGTTTAGTATTTCATCACAGAATGCAAGAGTATAATCTCCATTTATACACTGAGAGAACACAGGACATTTAGATAATTTGTCTAATACTACTGAAGGAACTGTTATTGAACAATGGATTAAATCTAATTCAACTAATATATTTGACCAGATGCAGTTAGAATAACCTTTCAGGTAGCTAAAGAAGCAGAGGTAAAATATATAGCACTGTTAATTTTGGTTAATTTCAAACTACTGGATGGTGCCTGTAACCGAGCAACCTGTTATTTTAAGACCAGGGCCAGCCCTTCCATTTATAGTGCTGTGAATCCCTGAGGCATATAAATTAAAGCAGGCCACTTAGCACAGACCTCTCTGGGACCACTTATATGAAATGAATAATAGGGTTAAATTTTTAAAAATTAAATCTAGAGAGGTTTCCCAGAAGTTATGTGTAAACTTTCATTAGGTACATTTTCCATTTTGAGTTCTAATGGATGGGAGCCAACAGATTGCTGAAGCCACCACCACACATGGCAATATACTCAATACTTCAGTGCTGGGTACTTGAGTCTTTCATATTTTTGGCTGGGGATAAAGTAGCACTTTTCAAGCCTAGTGAGAATAATGAAAGAGAGAAAGCCTTTGTAGGTTAAAAAAAAAACCCACCAATTTTAATAAGATACTAGAATCACATGATGTTTTGACACCTATCCCCAGTTTCCGAGTGCATGAGAAGAAAATGTCATTATCTTTGAGAATATATATGTATTCTTCTTGGTTTTTGTTTTTAAACCTTCAGACTTAAGCAGCTTGGCAAAGAGACAGTATTAATGCATACTTACAATAGCTAAAAAGCCAGGTCAGAAAGCCAGGAATGTACACTGGAATAGACAGAAACCTGAGGTGTCACTTCCTACATTGCTTTGCTGTTGCTCTCTCTGGAAAGTGATGCAGCCATAATGTTCTTGGAAGGGTGATGAGTTGAGAAAAATTGTCTTGGGGTGGGATTCTGAGTTGCAGCATAATCATTCTCGGGATTAGGGGGAAGCTTCAGCAGCCACTCCACAGGCTCAGCAAGTTACTGGGACATAAACTGTGGCATTTTCTTAGACAATAAGCGAGAGATAAAGAAGAGGGTGCAATTGTTTTGGTTGCCAGTGGGCCCTGTCCAGTCCTTGTTTATATTCTTCCTCACTGGTTACATTAAAAGAAAAAAACTTCATACTATTGGAAAACAAAATCCTTAAGACTTTGGTAAATTTAGGCTTTATAAACTGAGGAGGAGATTTCAGAACAATGACATAAACTTTAATAAAGGAACATAGAATATTAAACCAGAAATTTGAAAATCGAGGAGATTCTTGATGTTGATGAAAGGTGTAGATAGGGAGATTAAAGGAACTGAAGGAACTCACTTCCCAGGGAGAGTCTCAGAGTCCTCTGGAAGCATTCTTTCCCTGGCGTGCGTGTTGAATACAATTTTTTTTTTCTGTTCTTGAAATTCCCGACACAGTGTCTCATTAGTCAGTTGGGATTAACTACATTCTCTTGTTCATTACAATTAGAAAACTTTATTCCATTTTGAAACATACAATGTATGTTTATTCAGAATTACTATATTGACACCATGAACCAATGTGCTGTCATTAAGTTTAAATCAAAATATATTTATTTACTTATTTTTATTTCATTTTTAAAATTACTTTATTGTTGTTCAATTACAGTTGTCTACATTTTCTCCCCACCACTCCCCCTACCCCAGCCAAACCCACCTCCCTCCCTTGCTTCCACCCTCCCCCTTGGTTTTGTCCATGTGTCCTTTATAGTAGTTCCGGAAAACCCTTCTCCCCTTGTCCCCTCCTCCCTCCCCTCTGGTTATTGTTAGATTGTTCTTAATTTCAATGTCTCTGGTTATATTTTGTTTGCATTTTTCTTTTGTTGATTATGTTCCAGTTAAAGGCAAGATCATATGGTATTTGTCCCTCACCCCCTGGCTTATTTCACTTAGCATAATGCTCTCCAGTTCCATCCATACTGTTGCAAAGGGTAGGAGCTCCTTCTTTCTCTCTGCTGCATAGAATTCCATTGTGTAAATGTACCATAGTTTTTTGATCCACTCATTTGCTGATGGGCATTTAGGTTGCTTCCAGAGCTTGGCTATTGTAAATTGTGCTGCTATGAACATTGGGGTGCATAGGATATTTTGGGTTGGTGTTTCAGGGCTCTTAGGGTATAATCCCAGCAGTGGAATTGCTGGGTCAAAAGGCAGTTCCATTTTTAGTTTTCTAAAAATACATTTATGAATCATATAATTTTAATTCAAATAGAAATTTCATGACTAAAATTTAATTTCTCAAAATATGATGATGCCAATTAGTTTTCAGCTTCTAGACTTCAAGAAATAGAAAATTCACCAGATCTGGCTACAACTCACTGGAATATGCTTGGGGATTTAGATTCATTTTGTTTTTCCTTATTTTTGCACTTGCCTAGGTCAAGTTTGGCAGTATGGGGTAGGAAGAAAAGGAAAAAACAGGGAGTCAGAGAAACCTGGTTTCTCATCCAGGAGTTTGCCACTTACTGGCCAAGTGACATTGGGCAAATTATTTAATATAACTGAGCCTCATAAGCTAATTAGGAGAATCGAAAGAAATGTGAATGAAAGTTCTGTGTAAAGAATAGTGTCCAGATGAAAGAGATTATTTTCATATACAAACGTATATGAGATAATATACCTTTGTATAATATATACAATGGTATAATATATAACTATTAAGTAATTACTGCCTGAATTTTAAAACATAAGTCTAATGATGCAATTTCCCCACTAATTAAACTCCTGTGAATCTCTGTTTACCATAAGTTTAGAACACTTTATCATGGCATTGGGAAAAACCCGAAACAAATTTTACAACTCTTATCTTTCACTTCTTCCACCAACCCCCATAGACATCCATCAGCCACATGGACCTTTTCAGTGTTCCGCAGGCAAACCGCACTCCTTCATGTCACCAGCTGTTTGCTCAGGCCACTCCCTTCGCTTGCCCGGTATTTACCTGCCAAGCCGCAGAGAAGGCTGTAGAGGACAATGGTTAAGGGTAGTTGCAGTAAACCAAAGGTGGGTTCAGATTACTGCTCTGTTTCTTATTAGGTAATGTGGCTTTGATTTATTTGCAAATTGATTTATTTCCCTTTTCCTCAGTTTAGAAAGAAAATGGGAAGTATAATATCTATCTCATAGGACTACTGTGAAAATCATACGAAACGATATAAGTAAAGAGCATATTATAATGTGTGGCACATTGTAAGTGGTCAATGAATGGCAGCTATTTATTTAATTCCTGTTTTTAAATGTTTGTCTTTCTGTGAAACCTTTCCTGACACTATCAGGCATAGTTATTCCTTTAGCTTCATAGAACTTTTATATATAATCGAATGTCACCATGGGTATATGTCATAAAAGGCCTTTGAAATGACATTCTTGTTCTTTTATTGATTGATTGATAGTCTCTTCATTGTGATTTATAATAATTCCAGAAAAGTACGTACCATAAATGTATGTAATGAGTAATTATAAAATGAAACTCATGTGACCACCTGTGTTGGATCATTTCATTTTTCAATTGGCTAATCTGGGAACTGTGTTTCCCAGAATCCCCTTCCCTGCGTGGCTCTGCTATGGAGCTGGCCAAAAGAGAAGCTTGTGGGAGATTTGGGAGGCCAAGGTGGAGCAGCATCTACTTCTCGTTGGTTCCAGCTTGTCCTTGCTCTTCTCTGCTCTCATGCAGCTCTTCCTCCCTGCAGTAACCCCACGCCTGTCACCAGATGTTCGGCTGCGGACCTACGGAAGCCATCGCTTCCCGTAGACTTCTTCATTAGTTCTTCCTTTGCAGTCATATGGCAGCAGCTGGTTTGCTTGGCTTCTCAGATAGATTGGCTGGTAACTCCCCTGGTCCTCCACATCCCTTTGGAAGAAGTTCACTTCCCCAGCTCCTCCCATAATTATGTAAGGTTGAATTCCTGTAGTAAATCTCTCTTCGCAATTCAAAGTGATGAGACTACGAATAAATGCACCATCATCCAGGTTCAGAAGTAGCGTATCACTAGCACCCCAGCAGTCTCCCATATTTCCCTTCCTTATCACCCTGTTTTTCCCCCACAGGTAGCCATGACCCGACTTTCATGGTAACTACTCCCTTACTTTTCCTTATATTTTATCACATATATGTGCATGCATCCCTACAATATATAGTTTGTCTTTATCTGTTTTTGAACTTTACAGAAATGGGATTTTACTGTATGTGTCTTTTGTGCCATGTATCTTTCACTCAACATTAAGTTTTTATGATTCATTCATGTTGCTGTGGAAGCCATAGCTCACTAAATTTAACAATATGCCATAATTTTTATATATTCTTTTAAACTGTGTGTTTATGTGTCTGTCTTCCCCATTTGATTAATGGGAACAATGTCACTTATTTTTGCATACTCCCCCGTTCCAGCTCTCTTCAACCCAACATAAAACACAGTGCTTACCCGTCAACTAGAACTTCAACAGAGTTAAAATCCTACTGTGTTTTTCAGGGATCATTTTCTTCATCCTCTACAACAACTATTTAAAATATTTTCCATTGTCCATAAACATTAAATTATCTTGTTCTCCCCTCACTGTCAGCAGATGGCTCCTCTGACTTCTCAGGAAAAAAAAATAGAAGTTATCAGACGAGAAGTCCTTTGACTGTGCCGCTAACCCTAAAACCTACCTGCACCCCCATATTCATCTTTTCCTCCTCCCCTCTTCTTACAGTGAAAAAAAAGCCTTTCCTATTATTCAAGATCAATTATTCTGTGTATGCAATGGATTCCATTCTTGCCTGATTCTCAGAGCATTTATTGACTATGTTCTCTCTTTCCTTTGTACTTAGCTACTCCTTCTAGTATTTAAACTTGCTCAAGTCTCATCTGTCTTAAGAAAAATGTGCACTACCCTGGCTGGTGTGGCTCAGTGGATTGAGTGCCAGCCTGCGAACTGAAAGATGGCCAGTGCGATTCTCAGTCAGGGCACATGCCTGGGTTGCGGGCCAGGTCCCCAGTTGGGGCTGTGTGAGAGGCAACCTTCCAATGTATCTATTACACATTGATGTTTCTCTCCCTCTCTTTCTCCCTCCCTTCCTCTCTCTAGAAATAAATAAATAAAATATTTTTCAAAAAGAAAGAAAAATATGTACTTATCTATCCACCAACGATAGTTATGTCTTTAGATGCTACATTCTCTTATCCCTCACAATCACGCTTCTTGAAAGAATGGTCTAATTCAATCTTTCTATTCCTTCAAATTCTACTTACTCTCTACACTGCACTCTGACTTCCTCTTGGTCATCCTCTGGAACTAAAGTAGAAACTCTTATAACTAATCTCTGTTCAACCAACATAATACAAATTAACAGGTACTCTCCATAACTGACTATTATGTAAACCATTACATAATTGTTATATGAAATAAAAATAGGAAAAAGAAAATGGTTGTTTTTGTGAAATTAAATCCAACATTTTGGCAAAATTAAAAAAAGGAAAACAGCTTGAAATTTTTTCATTGAATTGGGGTGAGCAAGAAAAGGTTGTGGAAGATCAGAAGTATGTCAGATTCTGTGCTTAGGTCACCTCATGAGTACTTTTTCTTTCATTTTTTTTTATTGTGAAAAACATGACATAAAATTTGCCGTGTTAACTGTTTTTAAGTGCACACTTTAGTGGTATTAAACACATTCACAATGTTGTGCCACCATCACTACCACCCATTTCCAGAACTGTCTTCATCTTGTAAAGCTGACACTCTGCACCCAGTAAACAGTAATTCCCCTTTTTCTCCTTCCCCTCAGCCCCGGGCGACCACCGTTCTATTTTCTGTCTCTGTAACTCTGTATAATGAAAGTGGAATCATACAGTATCTTTGTGTGACTAGCCTGTTTCACTTAGCATAATATCCTCGAGGTTTGTCTATGTTATTTGTCGCTCTTTGTCTACGTCAGAATTTTATTTCTTTTGAAGTGTGAATAATATTCCATTGCATTTATATACCACATTTACTTACTCGTTTACCCTTCAGTGGACATTCGGATTGCTCCCATGTTAGCTGTTGTGAATAATGCTGCTATGAATATGTGTGTACAGATGTCGCTTTCAACTCTTTGGGGTATATACCCAGAAGGGGGATTTCTGGGTCATGTGGTAATTCTATTTTTAATTTTTGTGAGGAACCATCAAACTGTTTTCCATAGTGGCTGTACCATTTTACATTTTCACCAATAGTGTGCCAGGGTTCCAATTTCTCTACATCCTCATCAACACCTGTTATTTTCTAGTTTTTGAAGGTAGTCATCTTAATGGATGCGGGTGATATCTCATTGTAGTTCTGATTTGCATTTCCCTGATTATTAGTGATATTGAGCATCTTTTCATGTGCTTAAATGCCATTTGTATATCTTCTTTGGGGAAATGTCTATTCAAGTTCTTTGCCAATTTTTGAATTGGGTTGTTTGGGTTTTCGTTATTAAGTTTTAAGAGTTCCCACTCACAACACATTAAATAAAAAGATTTCTACTGTACAGGGTTTTCACTCTATACTAATCTTAGATGATCTGATCCATTCCTGTTGCTGATGACTCACAAACCTGTAATCCCAAGTTCAATCTCTGTTCTGAGACACACACTTGTATGTCCAGCTGCCTACTCAACACCTTCACTTGGATAAATATCTGACACCGAAACATAAATATCCAAAAGTGAAGTGATTACTCCTCCCCCACTGAATGATGGTGTCAGTGAGTGACACTGTCATATCCCTAATTTCCAAGACAACAACCTGATAATCATCCTAAACTCTTCCCTGTCCTTGTCTGTGACATTCCATAAATCTTCAAGTTCTGTTACTTTCCCCTGAGCATTCCTCAAATTCATGTACTTCTCTCCATCTATACTGCCATTATTCTCTCCTAATTTTTATAATAATCTACTAAATGATCTCCCTACTCTGAGTCTCTCTTCTCACTTATCCATTCGGCAGCCAGAGTTGTATATCCGTTCTACAACTGAATTAGTCTGTGTTTCTTAATATGGCTTATTAGGACTTGCACATTCTGGCCTCCGCCAACCTTCTCTTATTATTGTCCCCAAATGTCTAGCCCTACTGGGTTTCTTTCAGTTTCTGCAACATCCTTCTTCCTTGTCCTCAAGCTTTCACATGCTATTTGTTCCACCTAGAACACTCCTACTCATCTTTTAAATTTCAGCTTTAAAATCATTTCCTTAGGAGAGTTAACGCTGAACCCTAAACTAGCTTTGATCTCTCTGAAATATTCTCCCATTACTGAATGCACCTCCCATTACTGAAATTACTTGTTTAATAGTTACCTTCCTGACTAGAGGAAGTTTCTGTAAGAGTAAGTGATCATGTCTGTCCTATTCACCGCTGGATCCACAACCTGATGCCTATCATTACATCGTAGGTATTCAATAAATACTTGTTGAATGAATGAATGAATGAGTGAATGAACATATTGGCAATAGCATTCAATAACTGTTGAATGAAACATTCTTTTAAAAAACACACTATAACTTTCTATTCAGAGAAGAATTGTGCTCAGCAATCTCATTGCCATGAGAAATGTTATTCAAACATCTGGAATTATGTTTGAGATTGCCTTCAAAACATTTGCCATATTCTTCTAAATGCCCTGGATAGTGACAAATATTCACCCCTTGAGGTTAGGTTTTGCTTTGGAAGCAGCAAAAGCACTCAGAGCCAAGATGGAAAATCAAGCTGTGTAATACTATGAGAGGTGAAAAAATATGTGAGATTATGAACTAATGACTCTGACTTTTTTGTGTCTCATAAACTGGCTCCTAAGGCAGTTTCAGAAGAGAAGTTCAGACGACGGTGCATTTGTGCAACGGCAGGCCTGTTGGGATGTTTGCATAGCTTCCCAAGGGAGCTCCATTGCAGGGGGCACCGCTCATTTAGGAGTGTACAGTCGGAAACGTTTGGTTTGGTTTGGTTTGGTTTGGTTTGGTTTGGTTTGGTTTGGTTTGGCTTAATAATTCTTGTTTCCTTTAGACACAACTTCTACATACATATAAGCCTTGCTCAAAGCTTCAGGGAAAGCATGATATAGTACAAAGCGCCCAGAAATGTTTAGTAAATATCATCACCATTATTGAGAACATTTAATAATGTGCAAAGCACTTACATGTTAATTATCACTATAATTTGGCCACACATCACCACAAAGTAAAGTGCCTTTAGCACACCTCCTTTAAATACCTCCCCCAGCAAAAATAGTGGAACATAGAATAACCCTTTGCCGACTGAGATAGCTCTCAAGGGTACCAACCACTGTGAGACCGGGTTGACTCAGTTTAATGAAGTTAATGAGTGAGTCCAACTGCCACAGATGGTACCTTCAGACTCTGGTCAGACATCTCGAAAATGTGTATTATTGGTCACAAGGGAAATCATGGGCAAGAACTGAAGTACAGAAATAAATCCGTCTTCCCTATGAACGGCAATAGATCTCATTTAGGTCCTGCACTGTATGCCAGAAATTATGCTAAGTACTTAATATGCAAGTATGTTTTTTTTCATTTCAGAAATCAAAGCTAAGAGAGATTGGTTAGTTTTCCCAGTGTCATACAGCTGGCAATTGGAAGAGCTAGACCGAGGGCTCCTGGTCTACATACTCCCAAACGCCAGGTTCTTTCCACTGCGAGTGCACAATGGACTGGAGCCAGGTCTTCCTCATATACAAAGGGGGCACATTTCAAACCACTTCTCTGTCACTCTAATTCTTCTTGTGCTCATCTTCTCTCCAGTGTCACAGTGTTCTGGCAGCTTTCTTCATAATGAGCCTCAAGAATTTTCTGTTATCTTTTTTTCAACTTTTTTACTATAACATGGAGCATCTTGCGGTGTTCTCAACCATCCTTGAAGAATTATGCCCAACTTCTCACCTCATTGCCTAAAAAGTCGTTACTGAGGTCCAGATCCTTCCTCTGACTGCCTGCCCTCTGGAAACCAACTGCCCATGACCTTTGCCTCCAACAGAATGGCAGTGCGCTGATCCTTCTCTATGGGGAACTTTTCTTGCCATTTGACAGTGAGCCTTATATGGGCAAGAGGGTGGGAGAAGGGAGTGTTGGTGAAACATTGCCAGTTACTGAGTCTGACACCTATACCTTGTCTCAAAGCACAGACTCCAGTTCAGGTGAGACCCACGCCACCAGGCTCTGTCGGTCTCCCAGGGAATGCATTGACCATCATAACATTTTTGTCATATCTCCACCTTGAATGTGCCATTATGTAGATAGAACCAAATCTAATTACCACTTTAAACTTGATGAGGCTCTTGGAGGGAAGCGTGACTTGTAGGTAGGTGGACACATTATACCGTGATGCTAGAGCCTTTAGTCCCCAATGGCAGGGAAACATCCAATTAAAAGAAATTAGAAATAAATAACTAAATCTGTGTGTCATAAAATCAGCATTACATTAAAATATGTACCAAATTATAAATCAAATTTTTCAACCTATTTACAGACTAGCATGTTTTCTCCACACCTCTTTGTGTTTTCCTCTTGCGTCTATTCCTGACTGATTTCATGGTGTTTATTTTAAAGAGGGTAGAGTCTGTTTCTAGCTCCTCATGAATTTTAACTTTTCACCTGTCCCTCATTCTTTATCATGATTTGATTATTCATTATAAGCATCTCTTACATCTGTTCATAGTGCTTTTTTCTGAGCCTTAATATCATATTGAGCCCTCTAAGTCATGCTCTACATTCTGAAAAAAAAGCCTCATAGATTGTAGTGAGAAGATTAAACACATAAAACTCTTAAGAGAAATATTTTAAGGATATAAGGAACAATCAGGAAAAATTCAATGGAGAGAATTAATAGGGGTCTTCAAATTGCCCTTCTAGCAGGGCTCTCCATCCGTGTATGCATCCTACACCTTGCTCAGAGCAGCCTGCAGTATGAGTTAGTCTGCCAATACTAATTTTCCAAAGGTTCTCAAAAGTAATTTACCAACAGGAATCATTCTCACCAAAAATAGAGGGGAACTATGTCACAAAAGGACTTGTACAAAGTCTTATGACAATTATAGCAATAATATTTAGATATCCTGACTCCTAGTTAGTTATTTACTAAAAATAAGTTGATTTCTAGGGAGGTTTAGCTACATGTTCCTTTGTTATCTTAGTCTACATTAGAATACTAATAGGTACGTTAGTACAGTAAGTCCTCGCCTAACAATGTTAATACAGGTGCTGCAACTTTAAGCAAATTGACATACAACAAAACCAATTTTACCATAGGCTAATTGATATAAACAAGGGTTTCCTCCCTATGACATTTCATCAGTGTTACAGTGAAATGACATTGAATGAAATGATGTTATTTAAGGACCTGCTGTATGTGTTATCTATGAGTATACATATTTCTTCCTTCTACAAAGTTTTAAGTGTGGTAAGTAAACTCCAGGATATGATAATTAATGATAAAATAGTCAAGGGTTACCAAAAAGGAGACTAAAAACAAAATCATGCACAAAATGTTGAAGAAAACTAGCAATGTTTTACTCTAAATCAGTGCCTTTGAAACTTTTTAAACCATGACCTGCAGTAGGAAATAGATTTTATCTTTTTTTAAGTATTTTTTATTGATTATGCTATTACAGTTTTCCCAATTTTTCCCCCTTTATCTCCCCTCCATCCTGCCCCCCCCAACCCTCCAGCATTCCCCCACTTAGTTTATGTCCATGGGTTTTACATGTAAGTTCTCTGAGATCTCTGTTTCCTATACCATTTTTATCTCTCCCTGTCTATTTTATGCCTACCAATTATGCTTCCTCTTCCCTGTACCTTTCCCCCCACAGTCTTCCCTTCCCCCTTGCCACTGAAATTCCTCCATGTGATGTCCATTTCTCTGATTGTGTTTCTGTTCTAGGTGTTTGCTTAGTTTTTGATTTTGTTGTTTTTCTTTTCCTTTAGGTTCATTTGTTGATAGTTGTGAGTTTGTTGTCATTTTATTGTTCATATTTTTGTTCTTCTTTTTCTTAGATAAGTCCCATTAACATTTCATATAATAATGGCTTGGTGACGATGAACTCCTTTAACCTTATTTGGGAAGCACTTTATCTGTGCTTCCATTCTAAATGAAAGCTTTGCTGGATAGAGTGATCGTGGATGTAGGTCCTTGCCTTTCAAGACTTCAAATACTTCTTCTAGCCCCTTCTTGCCTGCAAGGTTTCTTTTGAGAAATCAGCTGATAGCCTTATGGGAACTCCTTTGTAGGTAACTCTCTTCTTTTCTCATGCTGCTTTTAAGATTCTCTCCTTAGCTTTAATCTTGGGTAACTTAATGATGATGTGCCTTGGTGTGTTCCTCTTTGGGTACAACTTCTTTGGAACTCTCTGGGCTTCCTGGACTTCCTGGAAGTTTATTTCCTTCACCAGATTGGGGAAGTTTTCCTTCGTTATTTGTTCAAATAAGTTTTCAACTTCTTGCTGTTGTCCTTCTCCTTCTGGCACCCCTATAATTCAGATATTGGAACATTTCAGGTTGTCCCAGAAGTTTGTTTAACTCTCTTCACTTTTTTGAATTCTTGTTCTTCATTCTGTTCCCGTTGGATGTTTATTTTTCCCTTTTGTTCTGAAGTGTTGCTTTGAGTCTTGGTTTCCTTCCTGTCACTGTTGGTTCCCTGAATATTTTGTTTTATTTCATTTTGGGTATCTTTCATTTGTTTTTTCATTTTTCAACCAAGCTCAACCAGTTCTGTGAGCATTTTGATTACCAGGGCTTTAAATTCTCCATCAGATAGGTTGGCTATCTCCTCATTACTTAGCTCTCTTTCTGAAGTTTTGTTCTGTTCTTTCATTTGGATGTATTTCTCTGTCTTGGTGCAGGCGATAGGTTGTAAGGGGGCGGGGTCTTAGGTATTCACCTGGGCAGGGCAACCCTCCTTGCTGCTGCCAGCCTGGTTGTTCTGGTTGATTTTTTCTTTGATTCCTTGGTTGTTGGAGTTCCATGAAGTTTGATTTTCTGGTGTTTCTGGCTGTTTATTGATTTTAGATTGGTTGTTATCCTCCTTTTGGTTGTGCAAGGAAGCGAAGGGTTTCTACCTACGCCTCCATGTTGGCGGGAACTCCCTGCCCCGTTTGCTATTCCTCAAACTACCTGTGAGTTCGGGAATACGTGTTATCTTAAGTGTGGTTATGCCCAGTGTGCATAATGCCCCTTGGATGCTATTTTTATTTCATTTTTAAAAATTCTGGTCAGGACCTGATAAGCTGGTCAAAATTTATAGTTAGAAAATGACTGCTTTAAATTGTCAACAGCTACCAGAATAAGAAGAACAAAGTGAAGGAGGAGGAGGGGAAAATGATGACATAAGCTATCCAAATCAAGTTTAATAAGAGATATTATTTAACATGATCCTTCTTTCTCCTGACAAATATGTACATTTTCTAGTGTATTTGAATTCATATTTCATTGTAAGACTCAACTGGGAATTTATAACATTTTGTTTACCAGATATAAATCATACAAGAAACATCTTTTCTGAATTTTATACCCATTTTTTAAAACAAAGGAAACAATACAAATGATATTCTAATTCCATATTTTTAAAAAACTTTTTAAAAGAAGGAAATTATATGTGCTCAGTGTTGCATATTTTAGGATGCTGAAGAATTTTTACTTAAGTTGCTTGCTCTTATTTCAAAATAATAGTCCAAAAGCAAAGATGTATTTTTTTAATCAACTAGTGTGAATTTTAAATAGCTGATTTTTGCTTTCATAAATAAATCATTTTTATCAACTTCATCTGTTCCTCTTCATATGGTATATCACAAGTGGGTTGCAGCTGGCTGCTTTGCAAACTGGAATTTGGATTCTATTAACGGCTCCAGTGAAAGGTTCCTCGCCAGTGTCTGGGCTTCTTCATCACTACACACACTGAACATGGCTTTAGCACAATTACCTAAAGCTCCTTCAATTAGAAATTGCAAGATAGCTGTCATCAAACTTATGTAATGTGGATCAGCCAAGCATCTGGCAGAATCCGTATGTGCAATAGAGTAAATACCTACAATGTTTTCTCATCTTGAAGCAAATACATTGCTTGTACAGCTAATGGGAAAATCAGAAGTGTTTCCATTTTCTTTGTTTTTAAAATGAACATACAACAAAGCAAGTCTCAAAATAAATGCATGTTTTTTAAAAAAAACTGCAGTTAAGAAATAAATAAAATAGCTAATAATCACAGTGAAACTTTCTCATTACATTTAAGACATGAGATATAAAAATCACAAGAGATCAATAGCTTTTGAATAAGTTGCGCAGTTGCTAACCCAAATGAATTTGCTGCCTGGAGACCCGTTTAAAATCCGCTCCGCTTCCCAGCAGCAGTATGTCATGTCGTGGGAAGTGCGCTGAAGACCACGAAAGGCCTCAGAATTGTTCTCAGTCGCCAACCAACAGTGCAGCGCGGGGGGATTTGCTTAACCTCAGTTTCCTAATTCCAAAAATGATGATGTTAAACTACATGGTTTCTCAGTTTTATGGTATCTTGGAAATAGTTACATTTGAGATGGTTACTTAGTATATAATTGTTAACAAACAAGAATTATATACTCTTTTCTTTCTACATTAATTAGTGGGAACCTCTCATCATCTAGGTAGGAAGTAAAGCAGTATCTTTGCTTGAATGCAAGAGAGTTTAATAAACCCTTTTAAGAAAAACACAAAATCTCTGATCCCCTTAGGAACTAGCAGAAAGGAGGTTTTAAAAAGTCCATTCTGGTTATCAAAGCAAAGCTTGTAATCACTATACTAACAGAATAAATCATATAGGAAAACACATCAGCAAAGACTGAAGAGAGTAATAAGATAAGTCAATGTGCTCATCCACCCTTATCAGTGAGAAAGGCAGTGTGTTTTTACACAATTGAATTGAACAAAAATTATACTAACTTAGGAATACTAGGGCTACCAGAGAGAGCAAATGGTGAACATCTGGAGCTAAGAAGTTTCTTCTTCGTGTAATCACAGTGATGACATCATTCACAAGTGGCAGAACATAGTAAAGCATTTATCTTTTATTCCACAAGGTGGTATGTTTTATGTATAAACTATTTGGGGTAGTGTTTTTATTCTGAATCTAATGATGTACTTTTTAAATGGTTTTCTTATTTTTGCCTTGTTAGTACATCACTTAGAATCCTGCCTCTGGGTCTAACAAATTGCCTGATGCCAAAGTAGATACATGTACTTGTTCCCAAATTGATAACATATGCCAAGGTTTTCTGTATTGCCCTCAATAAACACACTTCTGGGGGTATTCTTGACCCTGATCTCAGTGAGAACTCCAAATGTTGTTCAGCTTCCCTGTGCTTTTCCCCATATGGTTATGACTTTGAAAATTAAGTATCCTTCAGGGAAATAATATGATCCTTTACCTATATAAGCATTATTTGCATATAGTATAAGACTGATGAAGTTGTGAAATAATATTAGAAGTTATTTAAAACAAAAGTTGAAGAATTGTTAGCAATAAAGTTCACCAACTTTAACCTAAGAATCTACTTAAGGCCTTCCAAATACCTAGGATTATGCCTTTTCTGATTCTTTATGTTTGCCTCTTTTGTCTTTGTTTCAAAAACATCTGTAAATTGCCCTGGCTGGTGTGGCTCAGTGGATTGAGCACTGGCCTGTGAACTGAAAGGTTGCCAGTTCAATTCCCACTCAGGACACATGCCTGGGTTGTGGGCCAGGTCCCCAGTTAGGGACAAGCAAGAGGCAACCAATCAGTTTCTCTCACACATTGATGTTTCTCTCCCTCTCTTTCTCCCTCCCTTCTCCTCTCTCTGAGAAACATCTGTAAACAACATCTGTGGTAAGGTACAGGCGTATGTATAAACTGCAGTGTATATTTAGAGTATGTTGGACATTTATCCATTTATTTATTCATTTTCTCACTCGTCAAATATTCATTAAGTGCCTTCATTGTTCTAGGCATTGTGTTAAGCATTGAAGGATACAAAATAAGATGAACTCTCTCTTAAGAGTAATATTATAATAATGAAAGCATTAACCCTGATGTTCAGCAAGATAGATGAGACTATGATTTTTATTTTAAAATATTTATTTCTAATGATTTTCTTTATTTTTTCTATTATTGATTTGGAATTATTGTTTCATTTATTTTTTGCTTACCTGTCTTCAATATGCTTTAAACTAAGAGTGTCTTATGGTTTAGACATCACATCTTGCAAAAAAAAAAATATTGATGAATGCACTTAAACATTTTATAAAGTTTTAGTGGCTCCTCATTGTCATTGCACTCTATTTTTTGCTTTAAAATAATTTTAGATTCTCATTATATGCTTGGGCCCTAGAGTGCTCAGAAAAAATGGAGGGAAATGGTCTCTGCCAGGAGATTGGAACTCAAATGCTATTTATTTAGGGAGGGTTATAATAGGTATGAGCTCAGAGATCAGGACACCATACACACTGCAAAAGTAAATATAATTATTAGTAGGACACATAATAGAAGGTTTAACTGTGTATACAGCAGGAATGAGTAGTCACTTTCTACCTGGGAGGGATTGGTTGTCTTCGTAAAGAGTGTCCTTGTTCAAATGTAAAGCAAAGCCAGTGATCAAATGCTTTTCTACCTAGAGATTAGCTCAGGTGTTTACCTTTAATAGTCTTTGTACTCAGGGCATTAAAAAATGTCATGTTAAAATGAAGAAAAAAATTCCGTATACTGAGAGAAAATGATGCTGCTGTATAGTAAGGTAATTCTTATTCAAACTAAAAATGTCTCTTTTTTTCCACTCAAACTGACTCATCAGAATGTTCAGTATTATGCTTAAGCCAATAAAAGGAAGAAAGAATGAAATATTCAGAAGTAAAACATGTCCATACTTAGTTTCAAGTTAGAAATGGTTGGATAATTATCTTATTAAGTTGCTACCCACTACAATATTTAATACTTTATTTCTTAAGTGCTGTACTAATATTAACTGATTGATTCAATGACACTCTTTAAAGTCTGCTAGCGTTGTCACTGAGATTTCTAAGGCAAAGAGAAGAGATTGTTTCAATGAGTGTACTTAGGACTGGAGGGACCACAGCACGTTCAAGATACCCTTAGGTAAGCCCTGTTTTGGAAGGAAAATACGTTGGATCTGATTATGTGCCAAAATAGACAATAAGTGCTCTAGATCGTAGTAGAAAGGTAGAAAACCAGATCTATCGTTGATCTTAAAGCAGAGGGCTGTTTTGCTGCTTAGAAACGGGAGACATGAAAACACCGTGATTTTGTTGCACCCTAACTACTCCAGTAGTTACTCTGAGACTGGGGAAGGCAATTGCCTTCCTCAGCGAACACTGAACACATCTGGAACATACTACCCTTACAGTCGAAGGCAGCTACATTAGCATCTAAAATGGGTGCGACCCTGCCTGTCAAATTTTCCCAAAGCAAGAAATAAAAAAAATTAAAAAAAACTAGCCATTCCCCAGGAGCAGATCTTTAAAATTAGAAAAGGACTGGAAATTTGATGGGAAAAAAAAAGCTGGGCAACCCCGTGCAGTTTTCTATATGAGCTCTTCCCCTTGCCACCACCTTTTTAAAAAATAAATGAACTCCTGAGATTTCCAAAAGCATTCTTTTAACATATGGTAAGTGTAAACATACTGGATTTATTTTAGGGGAAGAAGTAACCTGATTGATTCAAACAGTACCTCGGAATTTATTTAGTAATGTCAGAAGCCACAACTTCTTTTTATCACGTTGGATTCACAAAATTGCATCAGAGGAAGATATATGCTTGAGTGTGATTGTTCCCAGACATGTATTTTTCCTCCATCCAGGATCTAAAATAATACTAAAGAGCCAACTTGTATTTGTGTGGGTTTTCTTGGCACTCGTCCAGAATGATTTCCCACTAATGTTATGCCAAACCTGCGAAACTGTGAGGATATGTCCCGACACCAGTCATTTTCTCTCAGGCATCTAAAATTCGGGTCCTTCTGTCGATAGAGCTGTTCTCAGATTTGACGGGTTATTTTGTATTACTTTTGTGACACGAGGGTAGGAGTGCTGATAGGCAAGTATGGAAATAAACATGCACAAAATTTAATGTGAGAAATTGCTCAATAATAGAAGAGTTCTGATACCAGAGATCATGGTATCCTTACACTTTGAAATGAGCAGCACGCAATGCAAAACACAGTTTAATTGCATGTAGAGAAAGTATACCCTGGAACGAAGCCCAGCACTGCCTAGGATTAAGTCTTCATTATTTCTCATCAGGAAGAGTCCCTCCCTTGCACTGGGTCAAGTCACCGTGATAATGGGCAGCAGGAGACACTGTTGCACTGTTTTCTCCCCAACCCAAGAGGCCTGAGGATGAAATCACAGATCATCTGCTTGTGAACAGGGGGGAAAGAACCCATTTTTACTGCAAGGATTTAATGTGATGTTGATGGTAAGTGACATGATCACTGAAAACAGATGCCATATGGAGTCTCGTTGATTGACGTGCAAATGTCTGACAGCAGAAACCCAGGTTGTCAGTTTGCCTTCGTGGTTGTCCCATTGAGATCTGGTCGGGAAAGGATCTTCTTCGTTTCAAATGTTGGGGTGTGAGTCACGCTGACAGAAGTAAAAGGTTCTATCTGGCCTTATAACTGCAAAGTGTAAGCAACAGGGGGAGTTTTTCCAAGTGTGAGCCTCACGAATTTTGAAATCCCCTTGAACAAGTTGTCTTCTTTAAATGAAGAACAGTTTTACTTAACAGTTCGTTAGAAGCTCTTTTCTTGTTTAAAACAATGTCTTACTGTCTTTTTAGACGGTTGCTTTTACCTTTAAAGTGTTCGGTATCCTTCCAGACCAGTGTGTGACAACTTTGGTTAACTTGGGATTTGGGGAAATGAGGGATTGTGGCCCCTCCTGCTTTTGTGAGTTTGGTTGCTGTCGTGGTACAAAGAGAAAACACGACTTTACCACATGCAGCACTAGAGGCACTGACTTGAATTAAGAAACCACAGGAGCATCTCCACCTGAACTAAGTTTGGGAGATATATGCAGTTTGGTTTTAATTGACGCAGTCTGATCAAGCACATCAAAGCAATGAAGTCTTTATAAGCTCTGGAGTGACTGGCATTCTTTAGAATCTCAACAGACTGTATATTCTGTTAGGCGGTACTTGTATGTGGTTCTGTATGGAACAGCAGCATTTGGCAACGACATGAGAAGTGATGCACTGGATAATGTGAGGTAGTCAAAAGGCTCCTGAACCCACAGCCTGTAAATACTTCATTCAAGTGGTAGATTCTAACTGTATTTTCTGAATTGGTTTTTGACTGCTTGGCTCATTTTACATTTAATAATAACATCTATGAAAGATTTTTTAAACTATAAAAGCAATACATATTTTATTTAAAAATTGGGTAATATAAGAAAAACTATATTATTACTCCCAAAGGCAGACAATCATTTTCTTAAGCATAGTTTTTTATATTTTAAAAAATATACCATATATAAAATTTTATATTTTGCTATATAAACTTAACATATCACATTTTAATTTTTTATTTTTCTGTTAAATTATTCTAAATTTCCTTTTATTAGCCATAATGATAATCATCAAATGAGTATGTTATGATATATTTTTTTAAGATTTTATTTATTTATTTTTAGAGAAGGGAAGGGAGTGAGAAAGAGAGGGAGAGAAACATCAATGTGTGGGTTGCCTCTTGAGCATCCCTAACTGGGAACCTGGCCCACAACCCAGGCATGTGCCCTGACTGGGAATCAAACTGGTGACTCTTTGATTTGCAGTCAGGTGCTCAATCCACTGAGCCACACCCTGGCTCTCCTTAACACCCCCCAAGCTCCCCATGTATAATTTTCTGTATTTTGAGATGAATTATAAAATATCTCACAAAACTATTATATTAAAAAAACAGTAAAAATAAAGGAAAAATGACTCATAATTTAAAAATAAGCTCCTGCTATACATGGACTTAGTCTACATACATTTTTTTAAAAACTGGAAACACCTAAAAATTTTTTATTTTCCCCAGATGATAGTAGTCTAGGGCATGAAAGGATGAAAAGCTTTGGTGAGGGAATCGAGAGATCCATTCTTTATTCTACTTTCACTAGCATACTGCATGACCTTGCACAAATTACTTAACCTCTTTGGGTCTCTATTTCTTCACCAAGGAGGACAGTGGATTTAACCAGATTATCTCTGAAGTGCTTCTGACTCTAAGATACTTTGATGCTATCAGAACCATTTTTTCCAGAAAAGAATGACCCTTCCAACTACTTCTTCCAAAATCCAACTGGAAAGTGCCTGCAATATTTATTTCCAAAAACTTCCAATGAGTTGAAATCTATATGGCTATACTGGGTTAACTTTCATGTTTCTATCCAGATTTACTTTAAAGAAATATCATGACGAAAGCATAACTTTTGCTTGATCCTTTTGTCAGTTAAACAAAAACAGATGAAAGTTATAACAAAGAATCCTTTAAAAATATAAGTATATGGCAGAATGTGCCAAATTATGCCTCATGCTTTGTAGTGTAATGGTCGCTGGTTTCAGCGGGAATTTCACACAAATCTCTGAGGCTAGAATTTGGGGTTCGTAACTATAGCGCAGAAGATATCCTACTGTAAACGATAGTCTCACCTTATCTGTGCTGCAGTGAACAGTTATCTTGCTTATTTCCCTTTTATATATATGCTTAAATGTGATGCTAATAGGGAAAAAATCATATATAATTTTCTAGCAGGATTTTCCTTTGGAGCATTTGATAATACTTTTTAAAAATGAGTTTTTATTGAGAGAATTCATGTATCTTAAAATTAACCCATTTAAAGTGTAATTTAGTGGTTTTAAGTATATTCAAAGAGTTGTACAAACATCACCATAGATTGTATTTTAAAAACAAAATGAAAGTGTGAGGACAGTATACCAACTGATTGTTACTCTTCAGCGGATTTGGTATTATGTATGGATTTTTTTTTCATTCAAGATGTTGTTCTGCTATAAGAATTTAAACTATTCAGAGTTAATAAAATAACTGTGTTATGGGCACATCTTCACTTTAATTTGAAACCTACCATCTATCAAACCCTACTCGTTTGTTTATATAATATAGAAAAGGTAAAAGTGGGTGTGTTTGATGGTTTTACAACACAATGAAAGATGAATAAGAGGCTGAGAAGAATTCATGTTTCTGAACTTGTTTTACATATTCAGAGTCATTCAAAAATTTGCCTCCCTTCATTGATTTACAATTCAAACAGATGATTACATGTCATGGCCAGACAAAAAAAATATGAAGGTGATAGAGGGATAATAGTTGTCTTTTCTCTTCAAGCTATGACAAAAAAACTGCTTATATTTTGAGCTAGCACAGGTATAATTCAAAGTGATAAAAAAATATAACTGAGACATCTATGTTTAATCCTAAGTATTTCATGATTGTGGAAGAGTTGACTGGATTTTTCTACTTCTTTGAAGTAAGCTTCCTAGTAATCTTTTTAAAACTATTTTATAAACACACTGAATAACTTACTCCTGCACTGAATGACTTTTTAGTGATTTGTACTACTGAAGGTCTGAAAATAAAACACTGTCATTGTAAGTTTAGATAAAACCTGTTCTCTTTAACATTCCATTTTAAACTCTCCAATATGACATCATTTTTCCTCCTGTCTATCTCTTAGGAATCATATGGGTTGTCATAAGTTTTTTTCTCACTGCTGGTTTGATAAATTGATAAACTATTTTACAGACGGGAAATTTGAAGTAAAAAAGCAGAGGCCTAACATTCTTGTTAGGACTTTGATACAGACCTTAATGATAAGACCGTCTTCTCTAAGTGTTTATACGAAATACTTGAAGTGATCTTGAGTAAGTCATTTAACCTTTGCCTGTCTAATTTTTCTTATCTGCCAAATGAGAGTAAAGAATGGTCTAGTTATACGGCTGCTTATGATGACCAAAAGTAGTTGTATAACATCAAGTAACTGCATGTAATCTGTCCCTTGGAAAGACATCAACAAACTAATATTTTTGATATGACCTATATTTTTTTTTATGATACCTTGGTCCACATCTGGGAAACTAGTTGGAGTCTTAATCTAAAATACACTGAAACACTGCAAGGGTATAAATAAGCTAACTCATGTTAATATATTTGAGAGAGATTATTGATTTGTGTTATTTGTTTTTAACTGAGCATTGAGATATATGAGAAGCAAACATAGCTTGAGGAAAATAAGAGGACTCATAATGAGCCATAAGAAAAAAAATCAGAAAAAAAAGTGGGACAATTAGCAGAATTGAATTACTTACCTAAAAACAACCAAAATTGTTAACAAGGTAGAGACTAGAAATAGTGGGCGTGATTTTCATTTTTGTAAAATTGGTTGGCTATTTCGGGGAATGTTCTGTGTTTTATG
Source organism: Trachops cirrhosus (assembly GCA_028533065.1). Lineage (NCBI taxonomy): Eukaryota > Metazoa > Chordata > Mammalia > Chiroptera > Phyllostomidae > Trachops > Trachops cirrhosus. Next base: position 82,903,024 of record CM052545.1, read on the forward strand.
AATGTGATTTATATATTAGCTGGATGCTACTTACTGAGGCGGCATTGTTCTCCCAGAAAAAGACTGATGCCCTCTGCTGTCATCTTCCTTCCTTCTGCTGCTGTCAAAATCCGAGGGGAAAGGAAACCCACCACAGTGGTCAGGGAGGGAGCCGCAGTGGGATATTTGGGAATCAGCACCCCGTGGGCGGCCTATTCTGACTGTTTCATAGCTTCACTCTCAACTGAGTTTACATGCTCATTAGAGTGCTCAAACATAATTCTTTAAAAAGTATTTCTGTAATTATGCCGTCTGAAAGAAAGGTGTGCCGTGGAAATTGAGGAAAACTCATATGAGGTGGAAGTGTCTTCTATATGAGATTTCTTTTGAAGTGAAACTAAGATAGGTTCCTTGTTAATAAGAAGAAACCTCAGCCAAAAATTCCTTTGGAGCTAATGAGTACTTCCTTACTCAATTAAGCAGGCTAAAAGATTATTTAAAGTGTGTGCTCTCTGGAAAGGCCTAGAATTGCTATTTTTCGTTGTTTTACGGAAGCAGATGGAAAGTCCTGGCTGTAGGTGGCAGCATCACACTGACGTGTCCTTGCTCCAGCCTCCCAAGTTGCACTTGAAAAAGAGCCTACGTGCTCTCTGGTTCCTGGAGGACCTAGTTCACTCACTGAAAACCAGCCACTGTTTTTCTTTGTTGAGGGTAGAAACTCTTCTTTCCTCTGCGAGCATCCACCTCTAAATTCGCTGCACTCGGAAAGCATTGAGCACGTTCCTTTTGTTGTGGTGTTTGGAAGACACCACGAATGTGTATTTTATTAGAGCTTCTAAAAATACCAATTGCAGGGCCTTTGAAAACACAGATTTGTCAGCGTTTCACATTAATGGGTCTTTTATTTGTTTGCTTTTCTTCCTGATTTATAGACAGCACCCCATTACAGCGGCAATATATCTTCATTTAAATAACTTTCAAGATATTTATGACTGGCAATGACTTTGAGGTTGGGTGTTTTACTTTGTTTTATTTTTGTTAACAGGTTCATCCTGGTGCTAGTGATAACAGCTAGAACCAAAAATAAAAGCAGTTTTACAGGCTTCTCTGGATGATTGGAATAATCCAGTTAATTGCATGAAAGACCCCAGTTTTTCATGAAAAGTCATTTTTTACATCCAGCTATATTCTAACTTAAATTTTTAACAAAAGAAAAAAATAGGTAATAAGAGATGAAAACTCACTATGTGACAGATAGTATGTTAGGCTCTTTTATATCCTGTGATATTTAACCCATGTTACAAACCCATGGTTGTTCTGACTTTGCACAAGAAGAAGCAAAGGCAAAGAGATTCAATGACTTGCCCAAGATTTCACAGTTTTGGTGGGGCCAGGCTGTAATGCAGGGTCTCTTTTATTCTAAGATCAGTTTCTTCAGAGCAATTATAGCTGCTTCTCTAAAGAGAAGACAGACTGGTGGGTAGGACATGAGAGATTTAAGACAGAAAAATGGATATAATTTGCAAGCACTTAGAATGGGTGGTGGGTGATTTTTAAAATTTGTTTTCTTTATTCAGTAAATATTTACTAAATGTCTGCTGTGTACCAGAGCCAGCAGAGGAAGGAACTGAGGAAACACTGACATAGTCTATGATACACAGTTCCTGCCCTTTGGTAGCGTTTAGGGGAAGCCAACATGTAAACAGATCCTTGTAGCAGCGTGCTCCATCATGGCATTTACTGCACTGTATTATATGGTCATACTGGAACCCAGAGGAGGCAAACTTACCCAGGGCAGAGGGGCAGAGTCTTCCCGAAGGAAATGATATTTCAGTTTTATCTTATAGGCTAGACTAGCCAAGTGGAAGGGGAAAGGAAGGGTGTTCCAAACAGACCTGCAGCATAAACCAAAGCATGTTATGCACATTAAATAATATAATTTAGCTCTAATACTACAGTAAAAATTTTAGAAAAAAAATGAGTTCCAAGTGAAGAGACAGGATCCCTATTTTCTCACCAGCCCTTAACTATAACCTAGAAAATCATTGAATCATACTAAATCTCAAGGACAATTCATTATATGACAATCTCAACCATCAAAAATATAGTGAAGAGCCTGGGGGGGAAGGATAAGAAAAGTGGCCTCTATTAAACAGCACTCATGCTTTCTCGGTACTTCACACTAACTCCGTGACATCACCGTGAATGTGTCTGTTGCATGATGGCCTGAACACGTTAAGGAACTTGCCCGTGGCAGATCAGGGGCGGGAGAGCCCGAGTTGGGGCTCTGGTGATGGGAGACCTGTGTTCTCTTCATGCCTTTGTGGAGGAGGAGAAGTTGGCTTTCCTCCCTACCATTCCAAGATCTCACCTGGGGCTCCTACAACAAAAGGCGGATTAACAAGAGACAATCATACAGATTTATTTAATATAAATTTTATGTGACATTTTATCCTAAGGAAATGAAGATCCATAGAAACGATTAAATCTGAGTGATTTTGTGCTTGGTGTGATGAAGAGCGGAAAGCTGTGGAAAATGTGATACGACAAAAAAGGCATAAGCCAAGTGTAGTAAACTGGGGGTGACTTAGTAAGGCCTGTTATGCAGATTCCTCTCTGTGTCCCCCTGTCTTCGGAGATGAGGATGCTCCTTCCTTCCAGGTATACTGAGGGCACCTCTCACGTCAGGGTCTTATGACCTTCTTCAAGGGAATGTCAGAAAATTCTTCCTGCACATGCTGTTTCTCAAAAGTTTTCAACTTAAAATATTCACTATGCTAAGGGGCCATAGTGAGTGTTTCCTCCTTCTCCTCCTCCTCCTTCTTCTTTCCTTCCTTCCTTCCTTCCTTCCTTCCTCTCTCTCTCTCTCTCTCTTATTTTCTCTCTCCTGCCCACCTCTGTCCCTCTCATTCTCCTCCCTTTTACCATGACTGAAGTCACCCTAAAATATTTATTGTCCCCTGAACATAGTATGTTCTCCTGTTCCCTACAATGTACTTCCCATCTTTTGCTATCTCATAAAATCTGACAAAATCAAATTCATCTTTCAAATCACAGTTTCAATGTTACCAACCCTGTGAAACCTTCCCGTCTTCCTGAGTTAAATTCATACTTTCTTCTTTATATTCCCACAACACTATTCTTACCTTTATTAGTACACTTAGCATTCTATATTACAATGAGCTGCGTACATACATGTCTATCAAATTGTGAACATGTTCATATTCACCTTAGAGTATGAAAGTCATTAGCAGTCCCTCAAAAATGAAAATAGTGGACGCTCCAATGTTTATTGAATGAATAAAGCTCAGTTATCTGAATTCACAGAGGCATTAAAAGTAATGAGTTAGGAAGGAGAAAATGAGGTTATAAGTTATGACCAGCCCCCTGTTATAGCAAAGAGGAAAAATGACACCTCTCAGCAAGGGGAAGGTAGAAAACCATATAAAACATAGATGACTCAAGATACCAGTCTGGCATTATTTGCTGTGGAGTGTACGCTGAAGGCAAAGTGATACTAGAAGTAAGGATCCTGTGTCATTATGGAAGTGTTTACAGTTTGTCCTCTGTAGTGTGTTTAAGAAAGCGCGGTGGCATAAGGACAGACAGAGCAGTGGAACTGGATTGAATGTGATGAAATACATGCGTGTGTCCATGGTCATATTTTTTATAAGAGTGCCAAGACAGGGAAAAAATGATCTCTTCAACAAACGGCGCTGGGACAATGGGATAGCCAGATGCAAAAGAGTGATGTTGGGCTCCTACCTCAAACCATACACAGAAATTAGTTCAAAATGGATCAACGATGTCAATGGAAACTATGAAAGTCTTTGAAGAAAGCTTAGGCGTCGATCTTTATGCCTTGGACTTGGCAATGGATTCTTAGACATGACACCAAAAGCACAGGCAACAAAAGAAAGAACTGATCAATTTATCTCATCGAATCTAAAACATTTGTAAATCACAGAACACTGTCAAGAAAATGAACGAACAGCCTCAAGAATGGGAGGTAATGGTTGTGAATCATATATCTGATAAAGGTCTAGTGTCCAGAATGTATAAAGAACTCTTACCATTCAACAACAAAAATACAAACAATCCAGTTTAAAATGGGTAAAGGACTGCGACAGTGGCCTGTGAGAGCATGAAAAGATGCTAAACATCATTTCTCATTACGGAAACACAAAGCAAAACCACAGTGAAATATCACTTCACATCCACTAGGAGAGCTGTAGTGATTTTTTCTTAAATAGGACAATAACAACTGTTGGTGAGGATGTGAAAAATTGGAACCCTTATGCATGACTAGTGTGAATATAAAATGGTACAATTACTGTGGTAAGAAGTTTAGTGGTCCTTCAGAAAGTTACAGAATTACCATATGGCCCAGCAATTCCACTCCCAGCTAGGCACTCAAGAATTGAAAACATGTAATTCTCACAAAACCGTGTATACAGATGTCCATGGCAACACTATTCACAAATAGCAAAAGGGTGAAAACCACTCATCAGGTGGTGGATATTTGAGTGTCATTATGGTCTACATATTTTTCTGTTCCAACTGGCAGAATTTAAGCTATAAGACAAAGCATTCAAAGAAAATCATAATGTACAGTGAATGCCCAAGAATTCTTGTTTAATTATATTTCATTTTCTGGGGAACATTAGCCATATATGTAACCCAAGCATTTTGTAAAAATTCACACTATTGAGAAGTCCAAGTACATTCAAAATATTCAGATAATTTGGGAACAAAACTATCTAGATAACCATATAAAGTCAAAACTGTGGGCCAGGTCATAACTGTATTTAGTATCTACACATGGCTCTGTATGTTTATATCTTTTTCTAAATGTTAATTAAACTTATTCAGGTGACATATTTTTAGATTGAGAACTTACAACAGGTCGAACTTAATCTTCGACCATATTTTCTTTGAGAAACTAATTTTATCAGGGGTGAACGTTGGTGTCCAGTGGTTTTATAAATCCCTCAGGTACCTCTGCGCTCCACCCCAGTCTGGCCACTTTTCGTACCTTGTGTACGTGACAAAGAAACCTCTCCTTTGATGCAGGAAAGGCACTTGTTCTGGCCTGGAGTCCCATGCAAGTCCTTGGTCCTCCCCTCCCTTCTCCTGCTCCGCCTCTTTTTTGTGCCCACAGTGTCAGCTACAAGAACTCAAAGATGGACCAGAGGTTTGCCTCCAATTGGTATCCTCTGGTACCAGAGCCACGAGGTTGTCAAATCGTATGTACATCCTACTGATTAACTCGTGATTTGACTCCGTAACAATATTTTCCTGTGTGGTATTTTTTGTTGTTGATCTTTATGCTTAAACATGGGTTCTTATTTTATTCTGTGAATCATTATGTCAACATAGGTGTGGTTGGTTAGGTAAACGCAGAGGAGATAAATGAGCTAACCTGAACCTGTAGAAGCATTCTATGTTCAGTGCTTATAGGAATGACTTGCACATTTGTAATATTTTTGCCTGGCTTCTTTTCACTGTGGGTATTGACTGAGTCTGGAAGTAAAAAAAAAAAAAATGGAGACAGGTGGAGGTACACAGGGAATGCTTCCCATCAAAAGCTCCCCAGACATTTAAAGTAAGTTAGCTCTGAGTAATCAAAATGCACATAAAACACTTTAAACAAAGATACCTAATAGTTCTTATGTAGAATTAGTCACCATAATTTTGTAATGCCTTCCAAAGTGTGCTTCTTCCTTGAACTTTGACTTGAAATGAAAACCTGTGTTATTTAGCATACAGTTTCTTGTCTTGGAGACCACCATGTTTTAAAACCAGACAAAGAAGGCAATTTCAATGTTCTAGGTACTTGAAACTTCTTTTAGCTTTAAAATATTCAACCTTCCAGCTCTATAGAAAAATAGGTGTTTGTTAAGGAATTTTCAGTTTGCTTTTGCTTCACTTTCATCATTAGTTTTCTGTAGAGACAATAGTTCCTAGTAATACCTGTTTGCAGTGAAAAGAAGTTCAAGGCAAATTGAAAATACTTTTGAATGAGCTCAATTTACAATCTATATAGAATACAGTACTCTCTTACTCACAGGTGATATTGTTTGGTCATTGTTAACATGTTAGGTACAAGATCAATGATTTCTGCTTGATAATACCTTGCACTTTAAAGTGTATTTGGTGTTTACTTATCATCCGGTTTAATGTGGTGGAGTCATAATACATAAAAGGGAATATTCACGAGGCCCATCTTCTGGGTTACGCCTATTAACACAAAAGTTGTAATGTTTTCCAAAATGCCTTCATTTAATTACCAGTTATACTGAACTTTTCACAAGTTGCCTCAATGGTGAGTCACTTCAATTAAAATTCACCACTGGGTACAACAGAACAAAAGTGGAGGACAAAAGAAGTTTCAGCCTCTAGATAAAAGCAGAATTTTCAAAAGGTACAAAGAAATAACCTTTTGTCAACTCTCCATCCCATAGAAGAGCTGTAAGAAAACCACTAAAGAGTCTAGTACCCTGTAAACATTAATAGAAAAGTAATATTTCAGCAGGTGTGCAAGTTGCTTTTTAAACTGAACATGGTAATCCTTTGATCATATCTTTCCCAGATATGTCGCAGCAACTTTTCTTAAAGGTATAGCTTCCCTTGCTGGAAATTCTTAATATTATTATTATTATTTATTTTTTTAAAAGCTCCCATTAAAGTAACTTAAAAAATTAATTATTGGCCATTCTGAGAATATGTTTTACTTTTAGAATTTATCATATTTAGGTAAGTTATAGCTACTTACCCAATACTAGGCTTTATTTTAGTAAGAATTATGCTTTCCTTATAAGATCACGCTATATTAATATAATAATTAAGTTCACTAATCAAGTATTTATAGTATACCCATTACATACTTAGTAATGGACTAGATACTGTGTTAGACAAATATAAGAAAAGGTTAGTGCCTTTGGGGAGCTTGCAGTCTAGTTGAGGAAATGACCTGAACATATATTAGTATAGTATGAACAGGAGTAAAGATATACATGACACTGAAATAACAGCCAGGTAAACTGCCAACAATTAGAAAAGTCATTTTTTTAAAAAACTGTAATATCGGTGATATACTAATGTGTTTCGATAATATCACTGCTACAAAATGTTTTTACCAGTCTCACTGTTTTCCAAGTTTTGCGATGCTCTGTAGATGTAGCCTCTCCATCTCTGCTGCTCACACTCGAGTTCAGACCTGCTTCATGTCTTGCCTCCTAGCCAGTTTCTTGCCTCTCTCTAATCTTGCCCTCTAAATCCGTCATACACAATGTATCCTGAATGATCTGCCTACCACTTCCTGCTCACAGCTTCAGTGGTTCCTCATTGCCACCTAGAGCCCAAGTTCTTTCCTATGCACATGAGACCTCTGGCCCTTCATGGTTCAGTCTTATTTTCTGCATCCCTCTATCTAGAATGTTATGCTCTAATAAGAATGGATTTCTTTTTTTCTCATTATGTTTCCTCTACCTGGACTGCCCTTCCCATGAGTCTTTGCCTGGCTAATCATTACTCACCTTTTACTCTCTTGGGGTCCCAGGTTGTACTTTGAAAGTCCCTTTTTCTGTGATCCCATAATGATCTCTGCAAATCTCCATTCAGCATATTGTATTGAAATAATTTCTGTGTATACAGAGGATAGGTCTTCTTTTTATGTCATGAATGCCTAACCCTAACCTTAATGCTTACGTTTGCTTATGTTTGTATGTAAACATAAACATTTATAAGAGTTTAGGTGTTTTTGTTTTTCTTGTTTGTAGCTTTATTACTTTTTAAGCTAATTGCCCTTAGGCAAATCAGTTGCCTCTTTGATATATTTTTTCCCATCTTAAAATTAAGATAATAATTGCTGATATTTATTAAACACCTGCTATGCTACAGGTATTTTTCTAAGTACTTTGCATGTGTGCACAATAATGCTACGAAGTAGCTACTATTATCATCCCTGTTTTACAGATAAGAAGACTGAAACTTTAGAAAAGAATTCTAACTATTTTGCGTAGTTAGTAGGTGGGAAAGGTAGACTTCTAGTCTAAGCGGTTGGATTCCAGAATCCATACTTCTAAGGACTGCACTCTGCTGCATCACAGGAGCAAGGTTGTCAGGAGGACTAAGTGAAGTGCTAGTGAGGACAGTTGTAAAGCACACAGTATTGCCCTGGCTGGTGTGGCTCAGTGGATTGAGTGCCGGCCTGCAAACCAAAGGGTTGGTGGTTTGATTCCCAGTCAGGGCGCATGCCTGGGTTGTAGGCCAGGTCACCAGGTGGGGATGCCCAGGAGGCAACCACACATTGATGTTTCTCTCCCTCTTTTTCTCCCTCCCTTCCTCTCTCTCTTATTAAGAATAAATAAATAAAATTTAGAAAATAAAGCACACAGTATTATGCAAATAATAATTATCTTTTTGGAGCACTGGTATGTATTGTACACAGTGCCAAGTAGTTTATACATATTAATTAATTTAATACTTGGTACTATTGTAATCTCCACTGAAGATAAGACAATCAAGGCAAAGAAAGATTGTACTGAAGTAGGTGGGAGAGCCTGAATTCAAGCACAGCAATCTGGATCTGTAGCCAGCATGCTTACCCACAATGCTACGCTGCCTCCCAAATATTAATTAGTACAAATATAGTTACTGTGTGCTCCCTACAGGTGAATCTTCCCATTACATTGTAGGTATATGAAACTATACACGCTTTAAACCACGTGCGTTTATTCCATTTGGCAGCAAAAGGAAGTGTGACAGAACAAGACATACCTGTCGTACAAGTGAGGACTTTCGGGATTGGCACCTGGAAATAATGCGTTTGCCTCTTTAATAGGTGTGTATTTAAAGATAGAGCCACATACACACTAAATGTATTTACACATATGTTACAATCAGTAAAGGAAATCAATAAAAAATTCAATCATGATTTAGAAATCAAAGTATCCTGTTCATTGTTATCTAATTCATTACTTCTTTTAAAACAATAGCAGCATCATATCCTCTTCTGAAGAATTACTGCATATGAAATAGTCAGAGATTTTTTTGATAAAATCCTAAATTGGGATCCACTTTTTAGTTGAAATGGGGAGATATGAGTTCTAACCACCCTGACTTCGGTGGGGTTAGGTGAGAAAATAGGGTGATTTAATCTTTGTGCTGATTTTTAACTTTTCATTTCCACTTATAAAGGTTGTTTGACCTTAGTGGAACATGCAAAAGGACTGAAGAAAAGCCCCAGGGTTTTTTCTGAGTCTCCCTAGAGCTATCTTCTCCAAAGGACCCCACCAGACCACCTGTGTTAGGGTAGCTCAGCCGTATTCAGATGGGCAGGCTTATATCTTCTAACAACAAAAATGCTAAGCGAACCTCCTGCATGAGGGACCTGCTGGATCATGTTATCCATAGCAGCTGTATACTTGGCATAATATGGGATGTGTACCGCTCAGCTTTCTATGTGCTTAATATATGAAGCTCTTTTCATGCTGTTTGTTTCTGTTGGACTGTATGTGTTAAAAATAATATAAAGGTCAAATTCCTTAGGAAAGCGTTGTTCTGAGTGAATTTCCAGCCCCAAACCAGCAGGATCTGAGAACATGTCAGGGATAGTATGCCTTACATTGCAGCACTCAAAAGTCACGATTAACTCATGGTGAGGATAAGTTTGAAAAGATATTTCAATCTGGCTAGTTAGTAGTCAGTCAGATGTGACAGAAAAGTGAGTAAAGTCTATGCCACCTCTCCGGAAGGGAGCTGAAAGAATGCACTGGGGGTAAAAATGGAAATAAGTAAGATAATGTGCTTGAGCCATAGGGAGCTCCCCTGCATGCCTCCTGCTCTTTCAAAACAGAACTGACAGCACTAAACGTGATTTGAGTTAGACTGAGAGTCCAAGCCCTAACTACTGTATTTAGCTATATAATTTTGGCGCAGTTTAATACAGGCAATGTTGTCTATAAGTCCGTTTTAGAGTTTGAATTAAAACACGAAATTTTGAGGAAGAAAAAAAAAGCTATATGATGTCCCCAAAACTGCATTAGTCTAAATTTAAGCTCTGAAGAGATTATTTTATCTTTTTAATTTCCCTTGTAAAATACCCAGCAAAACACATGTGTTCATATTGACACTTTTTGGAGTTAACAGTGCTGTTAGATTAAAAAAAAAAATCTGCCCAGAAACACCCTCCTTAAAAAACGCATCATGATTGTGAGGAGGATGACTTCTCTCATGTCTCAAACAATTAAGACTTTAGCCTTAGCGTAGTCACCCTCATACTCAATGCTCGCCTCTTGGATTTCGGTTCTCACTTATACTTCCGCTCTGGTACTCTCTTTCAGTCATCTTACTTTTTTAGCTTAAAGAAATCCTATTCTATGTTTCAAGGAATATTAAATATTGTCACCTAAAGAAACTGTTCTCTATTCCCTACCCTTCATTCTTCCCAAGCAGAATTATTTTCCCTGATTTATGGTTCCGTATGTTCTAGTACAGTCATGTATGTGCCTCTTAACACAGGGATGTGTCCTGAGAAATGGGTCGTTAGGAATTTCATCATTGTGTGAATATCACAGTTACTTCCACAAACCCAAATGCTATAGCCTTCTACACAGCTGTGTTATATGATACAGCCTATTGCTCCTAGGCTACAAGGGTGTACACAATGCCACTGTCCAAAACAGCACAAGATTAAATCAAGCACAAGAGAAAATGATGCCATCAGGAGATGTGGTAAACACGGAATGGATGGAGTTGGTGCTGGAGTAACACAGCCTACTGTTTTACAGCAAACTTTTTAATATGTGCATAAAGAGTATACTCTGAAATAACGATAAAAAGGATAGTATATAAATACATAAACCAGTGACAATTACTTTTATCATTATCAAGGTTTATGTACTGCACATAATTGTATGGTCTGTGCTTTTATATGACTGGCCACTCAGTAGTTTTGTTTATCCCAGCATCACCACAAACTCGGGTGTAATGTGCTGCACTACTGTGTTACAATGGTTACGATGTCACTAGGGGGAGGAAATTTTTAGCTCCATTGTAATCTTATGGGACAAACCTAGGTCAGCTGTTGACCTAAAGGTCTTTATACTGCACATGACTTTTTAAAAATAGAAGTGAGAGGTCTTACATGTGTAATAATCCATTATAGTACTTGTCACATTATATCATAGTTAGTATGTATTTGTCATTCTTCAGAATTGATTGTAAGCTGCTTCAGGGGGCAGGAACTGTCATATTTATCCCAAACACCTCCTGTCCAGTTTGAGAAGTTAACCTCAAGTTTTGCACATAGTTGACACAGTGTTTTTTGAAACCAGAGGATCTTCAAGGTAAAGTCTAATGTGGGGAAAAGAAACAAACCAACCAAGCCCCTAAAATTCTCCCATACATTCTCCTGCTTTGTTATGGAACTAGACTCCCTATTTGCCCACATTCTCCACAGTGTTTATGTGAGCTTCCCTCCCCTGAGGTCTGCAAATCTGTTTATCAGTTGTCCTCCTCGTGACAGTAGACATGTTGCTTTGAATCTAGTGTGTACTCAGAAAGCACGTGTTGACCTCCTACTGTCACATTGCCAAAACTTTATCAACTTTTACTCCTCATTTATTTAAAATGCTGATAAGTAATAATATTCACTGCCATAGTTTATACAGCATTTTGCAGCCTACAAAACACTTTCACAGTCACCATTTCATTAAATTTTCCAAAATGTATGAAGTGAGTATTATTATTATCTCAACTTTTAGGGAAGGCCTTAGAATCTTGGCTGACTTTAATTAAGAATGCTTTTGTTTAATTATGTCAGTTTATATAATTTAGGATCTCTAAGGGACTTTAAAGATTGAGTCCCACCTATTTCTCTTACAGGTAAGTAAAATGATAGTCTGGACGGGTGAAGCGACTTAGTTCTTAATGAACAGTAGAAGTCTAAACCGCAGTAGATTCTTTCTTCTGAGTCTTAGCTCAGTGTTCTAACCACCACATCCACTGTGTCTGGGACAAGAAAGTGTGAGTACATCAGCCTCATTTTTGAGAAGGGGGTCTGATGTTTGGTGACGGACGAAGACTTGACTCTGGGTGGCGCACAGATGACACTTCACAGAACTGTGCCCTTGAAGCCGGTACAATTCATATTAACCAACGTCGCCCCAGTAAATTTCATGGAGAAATTCCATCTGTTCATTTTTGGGGAGTGTCACTTCTGACACCGTTTTGTAAATCTCATTCTCATCACAGTCTTCTTTCTGGATTTATATTCTCTTTTTTCTCCTCCTACTCTCTGAAGTGGAACTTAGTGTACCCATACTATGTACAACAATGTTTCCTATGCAATTTTCTTTCTCTCTAGATTTTATCTGTCTAACTTGTTAACCCTCTTTCCCTCCTCCCCCCGAATGTCCTAATTTCTTGATCTTTCGTTCTCGTTTTCAATATTCAGTTAGTTGGGTCATTTTTTAGCATTTACTCAAAGGTCTACAGAGAGACCTGGATGATGTGAGAGGTGGGTGCCGTTGCTTGGTACTCTTCCTTGGCTCAGAACTCAGAGTTTTAAATTGAAATGAATTCTTCGAGATGCTTAGTCTAATTCTGTTGTTTCCCAGATAAGGAAAATGAGCTCCGGTGACAAGAATGTATGCAGCCTGGCTCCAAACCCAGGGTTCTAACCATACTACTACTTTCTAACATACTACTGGTATTGCCTGTTGAATGAAATAAGATCTCAGACCAAGGACAAGGATATTGACTTAGTGCAGAGAAGGAAAAGCAAGGAATTTATGTTAATGAGCCCCCAAACTTGATTATCCTAAATCTGTTAAAAATTTAAACCATTTGAAGATTCTATTTGTAAAAATTTACCTTAATTTGCAACTAAACCTGGAGAGGTCTTCTGAAGAGCCTAGCAAATCGTATCTTTCTGTTCTACTATATCAAATTATGAGAAATGTAATCACTTTTTTCTTAAGGAAAATGATTTGTGTTAGATTTATTGGGGTGGCTTTGGTTAATAGGGTCATCTAGGTTTCAAGAGTAGGAAAATGATTTTTGTGTGAGTTTCCTAGTACTTTATGCCATTCTGCCTTTAACTATAAGCCCATTATTTTTTCATGGCACATTATAGGGAAATACTGATAATGTTTCAGCTGAAACTAGCTGAATTAAACACAGTATGTAAACGCTTTATAATTTATTAACAAGATTTGACCATAGAGGCTGATTTTTGTAAGATTTGGTTTGGTGAGACAGAGTCTTTTGCATTGGATTCAGACTGAAACTTTCCAGACTTGAGAGTGTTCACATTTTCATAGCTTAATTGTAAATCATCTTTCATTTAGAAGATTTAAAGACAGCCTAAAGAGCTAAATCTTTTCCGTCACCTTCCTAACCAGGAAAAGCCTTTAGATGAGCCTAATATATTATGGTTTTTTCCAACAGCTTAGAACAAACAGTTTGATAATGGTCAAATAGAACAAATACTATCACAAGGGAAACAACTTCTTCCTCCAAGAGTTAAATGTAAAATTAGGTGTCGTTATAGGGCATTTGGAAGACGTTTGAAAGTAGTCTAGCCTAAGCAGGCCAAACTACTCAACTGTAATGGGCAGCAAATCAAAACCAGAGTGGTAGGCTTGTTGTTCCCCTATTTGTTTTGCTTTATTCTGCTTGATTATTTTGGCAAAGTTAAGCTGAACCGGCAATGCTCTGAAGTTCTGTAAATTTAAGCTTTTAATTAGGTAAAAGACTCTCGCAGCTCTTGCTGAGTGCCCATTTCGTGTCTGAATGCTTTATTCCCCACCCTGGTGTGTTTTGAAGAGTTGTGGTGCTCTGGGCTGCCTCTGTCCAGTAGTCACGGAAACCCTCCACGGGTCCTCTCCCAGCTTATCCGTAGGGGTGTTGTTCCTCTATAGGTGCCTCATGCGTTTGGATATCTCTGGGATTTTCTGGGCATTGGCATTGTTAAAGGACAACCAAATTCTGCTTAAAGTTAACTCTGATGAAGGATTTTCCATTTTAAATTATTTTTAAATTTAAAAGCATTTTAATTAGCACTGCCTGTAAATGGTAGGTTTTTCCTCAAAAGAGAGCATTTTCTACTTTACTTTTTCACTAATATTTTTTCAAGTGTTTAATTGATTTGCACGTTTTTATATCTGTAATTTTAATTAAAAATGAAACACAGGAGAAAAAGAGTTATCAAATGATGGTATAAGACTGGATGTATTTTTTAAGGAAAAATTAAAGTCTTTAAATTGATATACTACATATAGATAAAAAACATCTTTAAATAATCCCCTCATATACTAGGACTTTAAAAGGTTAGAGTCTGCCTTATAGAAAGTTCATTTAAACAATGTAAGGATCATGAGGGAAAATTGGTCAGAATCAAATAGGTTAAGTGTATGCATAGAAACATAGGTCACTTTTAGTGGTTTTGGTGCAGCTAGAAGAAATCTCTAAATTAGTTTCCTTCTGAAATAGGAAGTATATTGCTTATGATTTAGTAACCACAGTTAGAGGATACTCCTTGCTTTCAGGTAGAATCTGGTCAGCTTTTTACCTGGAATATAACACTTATCTACATTATAGAAAACCCAGAACCTTTATGAAAATGAGTCCTAACTTATTTGGGTCAAAAATCTTAAGAATGCTTACAGAAAAAAATTGCTCCCCACAGACAATCTTATCACACTTACTCTTTGAAACAGGTGTCTAAACTGATTTGGGAGCTTTGGTTTTATTTTTGTCGGTATTTAACTTCCTGCCGTGCAGATGCCCTGCTCGTTAAGGGATTAGCCTGATTAAGTGGCACAGTGACAGACAAGGCTGCCTAGTGCTCATCTTCCCTCTCTGCCGATTAGTCACCTCTGGGTTCCTTGCACAAGTAAGTCACGTTTATCAATCGCAATGTGATCTGCAGCAACCACATTAATTAGAGGCAAAATCTAAGTTAACAGTTACTATTTGGATGTAGAAAGACATTTTCTAATCCTAAATTGGATGTGGTGCTCTTAGTTAATGTCAGCATCTTCCCTCCCGGTTATGTTGACAGCACAGCCCTGCACAGGTACTTCGGCTTAAGTGGGAAGCACAGCACTGTTGCCAAGACGTAAAGCCTCAAGGGAGGTAAACTAGTCAAGATTATATCTTCTTACAGCAATGAGGTTCCTTCGAATTCAGAATCGTTTTCTCAGAAGCAACATGTTCACAGTGAAGCCTCGAGGCTGATAGAAAATCGTTCTGACACCAGTACTGCAGTTTGCATATCGCTCACTTGTCCTTGACTTGACACACAACTTGAGGGATCTGAGGTGATTAATAGCTTACTCGCTCTCTCCAGGGGGATGATTACCTCCCTGCAGGTACTATCATCCCAGCGTATTAGCGGTGGTAATGACTGGGATTTCTGTAACACTGTCTTAAGGAAGATTGCAGAGTATTCCATGCTTATTATCTTTTCCCTCTGAGGTCATGCCAGAGTTGTTACTTAGAGCATTCTGGTGGGGAAACCGAAGCACCGTGTTCAGAGGACTGGTCCTGGGCCCCTGACAGGCAGTGACAGAGGCAAGGTTTAGACCCTCGATCTCCGGACTGCGGACCCACCGTTCCTTCAGCCCGATTGCCGCCCCTTCCTCATTTTCAAAATGAATAGGAGCCATTAGCTTTCACACTTCACCCCACGCATTGAAAACAACTGAATCTGCCGGCAGTGTGAGAATACACTTACGTGCTAGCCTGAATTTGTATTATAGCCTATGGCTCTCTGCATATGGTTTCAGATATACTTTTAACAGAAAAGTCTGTGACAAAGGTCATGGGCATGTTGAACGTTCTTTGTAGAGACTGCGTACATGCCCATGTCGCATGTTGTGAGTGGAATTGGACGGTGCCAGGGCTGGCGTGAGCCTCCTCTGCGTTTGGGGCTTCGGTGCCCCGTTTCGAACGTTCGTTGGACATTTTCCCTCAGCGAAAGCGACATGTTCACGTGTGACCGTTGAGGCTGGCTACGCTCTCTCGTCATTCTATTGACTTCCTTACACAAAATGCATTATGTCTTTGGGACTTTGTGTGCGCAACCAAACCCTCTAATACGCACTTTCTTTTGTCAGCATCAGCCCTAATTTGACTGCTTTTCTTGTGGTAAAAACACAACCTGATAAAAAGAAGGATTTGATTTGACTCACATTTGGCTTGAAAACACGATGTTGATTAAGGACCCCACCCAGGCATGTTTTTGTAGCACAGATTACTCTCACTTTGAGTGATTATTTATTGTGTTCTTTATAAAGGAAAAGAAAGGGAAGGGAAACTTAGGTACACTCAGCATTAATTTTGTGCTAGTCTCTGTCATATATTTTTCGTAAATGTTAACTTATTCAAATCTCATAAAACCTGCAAGATAAATGTTATTTTCTTCCATTTTAACACAGGAGAAAATTGAGAGAGCAGTTAAGTAACTCGAACAATAAATTAATAAATAGCAGAGCCCAAATTCAAACCCTAGTGTGCCTGATACTTATTAGCCGAACCACACCTGGGGAGTCCCTGGGGTCCGTGTAATTGCTATAATGAGTATCATGTAAATAATGGAACTAAGGCTCCCTTAAAGGGAAGGCTCACTATGTAAAGGGCCATACCCAGGCATATATTAAATATAACTACGGTAGAAGTCTTTCCCAGCCCTATAGCTTGTGTGACACTTGAGAAAAGCTTCTCACTAAAAAGAAAAAAAACACTTTAAAAATAATTGTACTGTTTCAACATCTTTTGTGACAACAGTAAGGGAAAATATGTGTCCTAGGCTCAGTCACTTGGCAGAATCGAGCATCTTTTGGATTCAGACTTTGTGGGGGAGTAACTTGTAGGAGAACCTGGTGCTTTTAGCCAACGTATCAGCATCTGGGTAGACTACGTAAAGGAAAAATTATCTAGAAAAGAATATTTCTGTTAGCTGTTTTGCATTTCTAATCACTAACTATTTTAGATGGGACTCTTTTTTCTAGAGGCAGGGGCTGGGCAGACGAAACACTCTCTTCCCTTTCTAAATGGATCTAAGCAGACTGGGAGAAGTTAGATAATAGATTACTTCCAACTCTTAGCATCAGTGGGTTTAAATTGCATAAACATTAAATTTCCTTTGTAATTGTACCTCAGAAAAGCCCCAGAAAAACTGCAGGCCTCAAAAAAAAAAAACAAAACATCCCAGTAGGAAGCAGGCCCGATGAGGATTCTTCTAGTGCCAGAAGACAGCCCTAGAGCACTGGGTGCTTGGAGGTGAAGACGTGTTCCTAGGGGTGGGAGGAGACCTGCATTCTGCCCTACCGGCATTGCTGTGTAGGCTCCAGTGATACAACTGCCCATGTGCCTCTGAAAATGATTCCTGAACTTTGGGCAGGCTGTAGATTGCTCATGCCCGGCTGATTTGCTGAATGTTTAATCCTAATATTGAAGCTATTCATATTCTCAACAGTAGAGGTCCTCAGTACCACAGTTCTTCCACTAAGATGCTGAAAAAGTATCCCAACCTTGAATTATTTAGCATTCGGGGTACTTGAAGAACTTAATCATTTTATGGTTATAATTGTCTATTAATAAATGAAAAAAATTAGTCCTTGTCTTATCTTGGCTTAAAATTTTACAGTCTAGTACAAAGCCAAAATAATGTGTCAAAAATGAGTTAATTCAACAGTGGGACTTTGAAAAAAATATATAAAACATTCTCTTGAAATTTTGAAATAAAAATACCATGAGGAAATGTTTAAAAATACTTTAGAGTTTTTCAAGATGAAGAACAGCAAAGATTTTTCAGGAAGTCTTGGGGGTCAGTTCCGGTTTTGTAATAACAGCCTATTTTCTTGCTGTCTATTGTGTTTAGAAGTATGGATCTGAACGATACTTAGAGTGGGCCTTATTTTTTATTTTATTTGAATTATCTGCCTGTGAACACAATTCACTAAGAACATTCCCACTTACCATCTCCTTCCACCGGAATCTGACAATGTCCTTAACTCTCAATTCCTTACTCTCCCTAGCTAAGCAATCACTAAATCTTATCAATTCTACCTCCTCTGTACTGATTGTGCCACCTCCCATCTCTTTAGGCTCCACAGCACCAGTTTAGACCCTACACTTAGCTATTGTAACTGTTTCTAACTGATCTGTTTCCAATCTTATCTCCTTCTAAACCACTCCCCACCTATTTAAAAAATCACCTGTCTAAAATGCCACGCCCCTGCTTAATACTTTCAGTGGTTTACTATCATGACTCGATAAAGTCCAAATTTTCCTAGCACAGCCTGCGAGTTCTTTTATAACTTGTCTCTACGTCTTCATCTTTGTTGCTTCCTTCTCCCTCAGCACAGCGCTCAAATCTATGTTCCAACGGAACTAGAGTTCTCCAAACACGTCAAACGGTTTCAACCTTCCCATTTTTACATGCTGGTTTTCTCTCTAACACTACTGTTAATTCTTCTGCCTCTCCCTGTTTGCCTGTCAAGCACCTAACTCTTCCAGGCAGGGTTAGCTCTTAACCTTTTTGTGCGAATACTGTACTGTATATATTTTTCCACTAACATACTCCCCATATTAGATTAGGTATTTCCCCTGATAGACCAGTGATTTGGGGAGAGAGGGGTCAATTTTGCCCACCAGGGGACATTTGGCAATGTTTGGAGATGTTTATGATTGTCACACAGGGGAGTGCTACTGGCGTCTAGTGGGTAGAAGCCAGAGATGCTGCTAAACATCCTGTAATTCCTAGGATAGTCTCCCATAACAAAGAATCATTCAGTCAAAAATGTCAATAGTACCAAGGTTGAGGGTGATGGAGACTCAGATATGGCGCCCGCCTGCTGGCCTTGTGGGCAGCGCTCAGCAAAGGAACAGTGGCCTCTGCCAGCACTTCTGTCTGGGAGGAAGCTGCCACCCAGCTCTCACCCTGAAGCCGGACAATTCAGTTCCTCCCTGTATATTGCTGGCACTTTTCAAGCTGCTGCCTCAGTACTGGAGCTCAGAGCAAGAGAATCTAATTCCATGGACCAAAGGCAGAGAAGAATCCTGGGCCAGCCCTTTTCCATCCCTACCTCCTGGCCCAGGAAGTAAAGGACATCAATGATGTCTTTTTTTTCCTAAGGTCTCTTAAACACTGAGGTTCCAGAAGCTGGAGACTCTGAAGAATGTGTTTTTCCATCTTGGCAGAAAGAGCTGGGACCCCGGTGCTAAAAAGTGTCACATCGCAATGAGAGGCCTGGGAGCTATGGCCTGTGAGAACACCAAGAAGGTGAGAAAATATAAGAAAATTGTCCTAGACCTGCTGGTACATGGCTGGTATGATCCCATGAGTTCTGAAGTCATCCATGAGAATATGAAGACTGACTGACCATCAGCCCAGGCAAAACCCAAGAGAAAGGTCAGGGCTCCTTCCTCAGAGGCATGCTTTTCAGACCAGGACTGTATGAGATGCTGAGAATGACAGCCTGAGATATCCGGCCTTTTGTTTGGGCAATTGGCTGCCTTTGCTAGGCAGAAATGGAAGAAACTTTCACCAAATTAAGCAGACTCAAGATTCCCTCCTGATCCATTTACAGGATAGAAATCCCCAGGTTGCCAAGGCTTGCAAAACCAGGTTTCTAGCCTGTTCTCCCTTTCTGAGACAAAGGAAGGGACACAGAGCCTCGGGAAATGCTTCCATGTGAGCACATTGCGGGAGAGTTGGCTATTTCCCCCTCTCCTAACTCCTCAGTTGCGTCTGCTTGCCTCTTGTGATTGTAACAGAAAAGGGGTGTTGGGAGAGCAATTGATGGCAAAAATAATACTGTGAAATTGTGTAATTATATCCAAAGTAAATCTAAATTGCTTTCACATATGTTGGTTTCTCCCCATATGAATTTGATGAGAAGGAACATACTTTCTTTAAAACAATTACAGTCTATGCCGATTCTGTGCTTATTTCTCAGCTTTTTCCTTATATTCAGCACTGTCACTTATCTTCTATTTTCTTTTTTTTTAATTTCTGAAACTGAGGCGGATAACAATTACTTTAAGTATTTTTTCAATCTGCTATGGATACTTTGCTATTTGCCACTGACACCTTTTCTCGGTAAGATCTATTTAAAGTTGGTCAAAATACCCTGAAAGTGGTTTGGAGGGGTGTCTTCAGCTTCTCATAATCTTCAACAGTCATTGTCTCCAAGATCATTCGGAAGAAGAATTAATAAGGAAAAAAAAATCTACAAAGCATGTGTTAAAAAACCTCAGGCTGATGGTCACGTGTGGAACGATAGAAGTAACATTTAAGAGAATGTTTAAAATTCATTGAGTGCTAAGTGCTGTGCAAGTATTATTTAATACAACAACCCAATGAGAAAGGTACTGTTATTATCCTCATTTTATAGATAGAAAACTAAGGCACAGGGAAATTAAGTAACTTGCCCAAGACGGCCCAATAAATAATAGAGCCAGAATTCAAACCCATGTGGTCTGACTTTCGGACCCAGCGTTCAACCACCATGCGGTACTGCTTTGTTGTGGAGTAACTGATGCATGGTTAGAAATGCAAAAATCAATCAATCAATCAATAAATAAATACCAAGATTGAGAAACTATGCCAGACCATAAACTTGTGCCTTTTTTTCAACTTTGGACCCTCAAGACCTAGAACAGTGCCAGACAACAATTTGGCACTAAATGAACACTGGTTGAATGAGTGAGAAATATTGTTAAGATTCTCTGGAGGGAATCCATCCAAAGGTAGACAAGTAAGGTTCTTTGAGGAAATAGCCAGAGCCCAATTCAATCACATTTAAAGGTGTAATTTGAAATTTATTTTAAAATTTCCTTCAGAATGCATAGAGAGATTGGATTAAAATTGTGACCTGATTATGTGCCTACTTCCCCTCCCTGCAAAATTATAAAATGTAAGAAAACATATTAAAAAGAAGGAAAAGTTAACCAGATTGCCCATTTTGAAGAATCCCTGAAAGAGAATACAAAGGATAAAAGAAAATAATCCAAGAAATAATAGAAGACAGTTCCCTGGATCTAGAGGCAGGTGGAAGCTTTCAGATTGAAAGGGCCTACATCAGAATAGCAAGGATAAGGTGAGGAAAAGCAAATAGTCTACAAAGGACTAGATGCCAACTTGGCATTATGTGTTTTGTTACTCAGGCTGGATGCCAAAGACAATGAAACAATATCTGAATGCAATGAGGGAAAATTATTTTAAAGCTAAAATCTTATTTCCAGCTAAGTTCACATTTAAGTGGAGGGAGAGGGCGAAATTAAGACATTCTCAGGCATGATAAGACTTGGAAGCTAGCTTATCACCCACAAACCTTCTCTTTAGAAAATTACTAAATGATGTACCTCAGCTGCTTCTCCCACCAAAGGAATTCAAAGGAATATAAAAGATATTTTTTAAAAAGTGATGAGCAAAGAAACAAACCTGAAGTAAGTCTAACGATGTTCGTGGATGATGAAAAATAATTAACTACAACCTGGAACTAAAATAACAGATAATTTTAGGCTGGACAATAGAAGGAGAAAGATGAAAGTAGAGGGCAGTGAATGAATGCTTGTTAAGATTCTCGTGTTGTTGGGGGCAAAAAGTGTGTGTATATACAGACTAATTGATAGAAAAATGACAGAAAAAATTCATTTATTTAGATTTTGAGCTGTGGGTTTTTATTTTATTTTATTTTTCCAGCGTACTTTTACTTTTTTTTAATCTTTAAATCCTTTTTTATTGTCATTCTATTACAGAATAGAATTACAGAAATTGTCCCAATTTCCCCCCCTTGCCCTCCTCTGCCCACCCCACCCCACTCCCACAGTCAATCCCCACACCGCTGTCTGTATCCGTGGGTCCTTCACACATGTTCTTTGTCTAGGCCCTTCCCCTTCTTTCCACCGTTATCCCCCTTCCTACCTCTGGTCGTTTTCAGTCTGTTCCATGTTTCCATGCCTGTGGTTCTATTTTGTTTGTTAGTTTATTGTTCATTAGATTCCACATACAAGTGAGATCATGTGGTGTTTGTCTTTCACCGACTGGCTTATTTCACTTAGCATAATAGTCTCCAGTTCCATCCATGCTGTCACAAAAGGTAGGAGTTCCTTCTTTCTTTCTGCTGCACAGTATTCCACTGTGTAAATGTACCAGTTATTTTATTTTATTTTTGTTTTTTACCACAGTTTTTTGATCCACTCATTTACTGATGGGCACTTATGCTGTTTCTAGCACTTGGCTATTATAAATAGCGATTGGTGACTTGGAATTCTTAGGGTATATTCCCAGCAATGGAATTCCTGGGTCAAAAGGCAATTCCATCTTTAGTTTTGTGAGTATATTCCATACTGTTTCCACAGTGGCTGCACCAGTCTGTATTCCCACCAACAGTGCACTAGGGTTCCCTTTTCTCCACATCCTCGCCAATACTTGTTGTTTGTTGATTTATTAATGGTGGACATTCTGACAGGTTTGAGGTGATATCTCAATGTGGTTTTAATTTGCATCTCTCTGATGGCTGGTGATGTTGAGCATCTTTTCATGTGTCTCTGGGCCATCTGTATGTCCTCCTTGGAGAGGTGTCTATTCAGATCATTTTAAATCAAGGTTAAATATGTAAGAGTAACCATTAGAAAAATGTAATATATATTTTCCCAGAAAATAAAGGGAAAAAGAAAAACTGAATCAATCTAACAAAGATAATAAAGAAGAAAGAAAAAGTAGGAAATCATAGTAAATAGAAAACATAAAATAAGGGCAGCAGGATTAAGCCTAAGTATATCAGCAATAGCAATTAATGTAAATAAGTTGAATTCTCCAATTATAGGATAGAAAATCCAGTTGGGTTTTCCAAAAATTTTCCCATATGCTATTTACAAGAAACATGTATAATATAAAATAGTAAAGATAATTTAAAATAAATAAATGCAAAAATATATCCATGTAAATGCTAACAGAAAGAAAGTAGATATAGCAATAATAATTTCGGACAAAATATTAGTTTCATTCTAAAAAGTGAGAAGCAACCAAAAGAACAAAGAAGGATTTTTCATATTGATGAAAAGTACAATGCACCAAAAAGAAATAAGAATTTTGAACTTTTATCAACTAAAAACATAGTTTTGAAATATACAATATTAATTAAAAATTGACCCTGGCTGGGGTGGCTCAGTGGAGTGAGCCTACAAATCAAAGGGTCGCTGGTTCGATTCCTAGTCAGGGCATATGCCTAGGTTGTGGGCTAGGTCCCCAGTTGAGAGTGCGTGAGAGGCAGCCACACATTGATGCTCTCTCCCTCTCTTTCTCCCTCCCTCCTGCTCTCTCTAAAAATAAATAAATAAAATATTTTTAAAAATTGATAGAAATACAAGGAGAAATTCACACATCTATTGAGTGGGAGACTCTAACAACCTGTCTTAAAAATCACATAATCAAGTACACACACAAAAACAGAAAATATAGAGAATTTAAATTACACAGTCGAGCAAGCCTGTTCTAAATGATACACATAGAATATTATGCCCAACAAAGACAAAATACACCTGTTTTCGTAGTCATAGAAAATTCTTAGAATTTAGCCATGTAGTAAACTATAATGGAAATTTTAAGAAATACCAGAATAACAAAAATCATTCATTCCACAAATCTCTGACAAAAACGCAGTAAAAGCAATGATTAGAAATTAATCATTAAAGGGTATCCCCCCAAAATCTCTGTGCAAAAAAATTTAAGTACTGCTATTGTATCAAATCACAGACTATATAGAAATGGAAACCAATAAAGGCAAAACATATCTAGTAGATACAAAGTGAAATTTGAAGGAAATTTTAGAGCCTCAGCTGCATTTATTAGAGAATAAGAAAGATTGTCCTGGCTGGCATGGCTCAGTTGGTTGGGCATCGTCCCTCAAACAGAGAGGTGTCTGGTTCAGTTCCCAATCAGGGCACATGTCTGAGTTCCAGGCTCCATGCTCTGTGCCTGGCCACTTGCGGAGGGCAACCAGTCCGTGTTTCTCCTTCACATCAATGTTTCTCTCCCTCTTTCTCCTTTCTTTCTCCTCTCTCTCTCAAATAAAATAAAATAAAACTATTTCAAAAAAGGAAAATAAGAAAGATTTAAAATGAATTAATTAGGCATTCAACTCAGAGAAGTAGGGGTGAAAATAAGCCCTAAAAGGAGGAAATAATTTGTCATAATGAAAGCAGAAATTAATGTGATGATCAAATGAATAGATCCAGCCAATAAAACAAAAAAAATGGATGGTTTTTAAAGACCAATAAAATATATAAAGCTTTGGCAAATCTGATCCAGAAAAAAAATCAGATAAATACATTAGAAAAGATTTAAAGTTGTGCTTAAATACCAAAAATTGAAAATCTAAATGAAATGGAAGTCTTTTTAGAAAAGTATAATTTAGCAAGATCTATTCCACAAGATAAACAATTTAATATATCAGCAATAAAAGAAATTTTAAAAGTGGAAAGAAGTCATCCTGTAAGAAAACATCATATCTAATTTTTTGTTTTGATTTTAAAGTATTTTTTATTGATTATGCTATTACAGTTTTCCCAATTTTTTCTCTCTTTATCCCCCTCTGCCCTGCACCCCTCAACCCTCCAACATTCCCCTCTCTTAGTTCATGACCATGGGTTGTACATATAAGTTGAGTCCTCTGTTTCCCATACCATTTTTATCTATCCCCGTCTATTTTATGCCTACTAATTATGTTTCTTCCCTGTACCTTTTTCCCCCTATTCCGCCCTTCCCCCTCTCCACTGAAGTCCTTCCATGTGATGTCCATTTCTCTGATTCTGTTCCTGTTCTAGTTGTTTGCTTAGTTTTTGTTTCATTGTTCTTCTTTTCTTTTAGGTTCAGTTGTTGATAGCTGTGAGTTTGTTGTCATTTTATTGTTCATATTTTTGTTCTTCTTTTTCTTAGATAAGTCCCTTTAACATTTCATACAATAATGGCTTGGGGATGATGAACTCCTTTAACTTGACCTTATCTGTGAAGTACTTTATCTGTGCTTCCATTCTAAATGAAAGCTTTGCTGGATAGAGCAATCTTGGATGTAGGTCTTTGCCTTTCAAGACTTCAAATACTTCTTCCAGCCCCTTCTTGCCTGCAAGGTTTCTTTTGAGAAATCAGCTGATAGCCTTATGGGAACTCCTTTGTAGGTAACTCTCTTCTTTCCCCTTGCTTCTTTTAGGATTTTCTGTTCATCTTTAATCTTGGGTAACTTAATGATGATGTACCTTGGTGTGTTCGTCTTTGGGTCCAACTTCTTTGGGACTCTGGGCTTCCTGGACGTCCTGGAAATCTATTTCCTTTGCCAGGTTGGGGAAATTCTCCTTCGTTATTTGTTCAAATAAGTTTTCAATTTCTTGCTGTTGTTCTTTTCCTTCTGGCACCCCTATAATTCACATATTGGAACATTTCAGATTATCCCAGAGGTTTGTAAGACTCTCTTCACTGTTTTGAATTCTTGTTTCTTCATTCTGTTCCCATTGGATGTTTATTTTCTCCTTTTGTTCGTCACTGCTGGTTCCCTGAATATTTTGCTTTATTTCATTTTGGGTATCTTTCATTTATTTTTTTCATTTTTCAACCAAGCTCAATCAGTTCTGTGAGCATTTTGATTACCTGGGCATTAAATTCTCCATCACATAGGTTGGCTATGTCCTCATAATTTAGTTCTCTTTCTGAGGTTATGATCTGTTCTTTCATTTGGGCCGTATTTCTTTGTCTTGGCGCAGCTGATAAGTTGTCAGGGAATGGGACCTTAGGAATTCACCTGGGGGTGGAAAACCTCCTTGCTGTGCTGTAGGCGCTGGGGGAGGGGCCAGAGAAGGAACAACGCAGCTCACCTGCTCATCTTTATCACACTTCCCAGTGGGTGAGACTGGGAGTTTCTCCCACCATAGCAAGCACCGAATCAACTCTGAGTCTCAGTTTCCTCTTAAGTCAGCCCCGCCTATGCAGCCCTCAGCCAGACCCGCCCGCCCAGTCCACAGCGTCCGCATGGTTTCTCTCTGCAAGCTGACCCTCCTGGTCTGCCACCTTACCAGTCAGGTAGCTCTGGTTGATTTTTTCTTTAATTCCGTGGTTGTTGGAGTTCCATGCAATTTGATTTTCTGGCACTTCTGGTTGTTCATTGATTTTAGATTGGTTGTTATCCTCCTTTTGGTTGTGCAAGGAATCGAAGAGTTTCTACCTACACCTCCATCTTGACCGGAACTCCAAACCTAGTTTTTTAACAGATGAATTCTACTAAGCCTTAAAGGCATCACTGTTTCTTTTGATAGATAAACTGCTCTGGACCATAGGGGATGGAATAAACCTTTCTAACCCAGCCTCCTAAGCTAAAACCAAAACCAGACAAGGGCAGCATATACTGAGATATAGGCCAGTGTCATTTATGTAAAATTCAAAACTTTAAATATATTTAAAAAGCAAACCCAGTGATATATTAAAAGGTGAGTGATTATGCCCAATTAGGATTTATCTCAGGAATGCAAATATAACTTAGTATTCTACAAATGATCAGATTAACAGAGGAAAAGACGGTAATTGCAACAGTCTCCACTTCAAAAAAGAACATTTCATGTAACTCAGCACCATTCCCCATTAAACAAATAAAAATAACCATTTTTAGTAAGTTAGGAATAGAAGTAAATATCCTTAACTTGATAAAATTTATCGATTAGAAATCCACAGCAAACATATAAGCATCTCCTTCAAAATCAAGAACAAGAGTCCTGGCTGGTGTGGCTCAGTGGACTGAGCGCCAGCCTGGGAACCAAAGGGTTGCTGAATTGATTCCCAGTCAGGG
The DNA here is from genome assembly GCA_028533065.1 of Trachops cirrhosus. Lineage (NCBI taxonomy): Eukaryota > Metazoa > Chordata > Mammalia > Chiroptera > Phyllostomidae > Trachops > Trachops cirrhosus. Next base: position 82,929,855 of record CM052545.1, read on the forward strand.
CGCACGCCTGGACCCCAGCTGGGGGCACACAAGAGGCAACCACATGTTGATGTTTCTCTCCCTCTCTCTCCCTCCCTTCCCCCCTCTCTGAAAATAAATAAACAAAATCTTTTTTAAAAAATCAGGAACAAGATAGGATGCCCACAATAACTGCTGTAATGTTATACTGAAAGCCAGTGTAATATGAAAAGGAAAAAACATGGGAACGATAAATATTGGAAACAAAGACAAAAGTTGCATTGTTTGCAGACCACATGATAGTCTGCTTAGAAAAAATCAATAGCTCTAAAACTAATAAGAGAAATTAATTTAGCAAAATAGCTAATTAAAGATTAATATAGAAAGTCAATAGATTTCTTATATTCTGGCATTACATGAAATAAATTCCTAGGAATAAACCTAACAAGAAATGTGTATGACCTATATAAACTACTGAACTTCAATGAAAGTCATTTAAAAAGAAGAATCAGTGAAGATAAATACCACACTCTTGGACTGGCAGACCCAGCATTATAAAGACGTCAGTCAGTTATCCTCAGCTGCTCCATACGTTCAATGCAATCCCAGTCAAAATCCCAGCAAGCATTTTTATGGAAACTGACAAGCTGATTATCAATTATCTATTGAAGTGAAACTGAATAAGACCACAAGAAAACTATTTGATTACATGA